>OY744525.1:5702388-6452388 GCA_963556195.1 Sepiola atlantica | reverse complement strand
CTCTTGTCAGAGATATTGTTGTTATCATTGTTAGAATTAATATTTTGAGTGCTATTTTTAGTGGACCTATGAAGTGGTAGTAATGAGAGATGATGCATTAAGGGGTTGATACCTAAGATGGAGGAAGGTGCCTCAGATGGAACTAAAGCAGTTCGATTATGTGTATATTGACGAGGCTATTTATAGGGAGTCAATGAATTATGATTACTGTGTCAACTGAACGAATATCCCACAAGTGAACAATATTAGGATTTTCTTCGATATCCGGGATATTATCCCTGCTGATATCCTTGAAACAATAAATATATATATATATATCGTTGAATATGACAGACAACTTATGACTCGACATCTTGGTGTGGATCCTTTCCAATAGCCGAATCAGGGTCTTTGTTTTGGTGGGGAATTGGCAAATGAATCTGCCATGATCGTTGAAGTCCCAAATACTTTCGAGCCCATCCGGGTCCATCTTCAGGGAAATCAGGTAAATACTATTGAATTGGTTTTAATAGGTATATTATATTATTAATACGAAACTAAAGTTGGCATTATAAACAGAATGTTATTGCTAGTATTGAAGTTGATTCTGTTAATGGCTCCTTTTTGGTTTTGATGTATAGGGTTTCCATTATATAGAGATTTTGTTTATTATTATTAGTAGTAGTATATATATATATATACTACTCTACTACTACTACTACTAATAATAAACAAAATCTCTATATAATGGAAACCCTATACATCAAAACCAAAAATATACATATATTTAGATTTAGATTTTTCACTTATAAAATAGATCATTCAGTGAAGACCGGGGTTGTTCCAATAAAAACAAGCTCGATGATACTCGATTACAGAGTACAGAGCATTTATATGTGATTTCATGAAGGCTTACCAAAGCATTCCTTTCAGGACACCAATGATCACCATTAAAGATATTTTTTATTTACAAATATTATTTATTCAAATTAAATGTTTTTTTGTTTTTTTTTCCTACACGTGTAGGAAAAAAACATTTAATTTGAATAAATAATATTTGTAAGAAAAAATATCTTTAATGGTGATCATTGGTGTCCTGAAAGGAATGCTTTGGTAAGCCTTCATGAAATCACACACACACATTATATATATATATATATATATATATATATATATATATATATATATATAATACTATAATAATACTTCTAATAATATGTTCTAAAATTGTGGTGTCTTTTACTAAGAGTTTTCGGAATTGGGGGGGGGCGGTCATGGGAATGCTGGTTAGTTAGGCACTGAGCTATGCCGCTGACAGGGGATAGATAATATAGATATAAAAGATATAAGTTGTCTGTCATATTCAACGATGTTTGTCTTAACGAAAAATGCTGCCTAAATATATCTACACTCCCTGGCGTTGCCCTAGAGTCTTTTGAAATTCATGTTTGTTTCTACTGTAGGTGTGGTTGTTGTTGTAGCAGTGTGAATTGTCATGTATTTAATTATTATGTTAATGAATTCTTGTAGTATTGTTTCCTTTGCAAAGATCTGCCCAATTTACAAGTTTTTAAATGTCTCATACGAATTGGGCAGCTGAGTGCATGCGACAATGTACTGTTTCTTTGACATGATGTGACTGGTGACTTGACAGGCATTCCGGCAATCCACGTAAATGATTTCATATTTTGTGGAAAGATCTACTTCAGAAAAATGTGATCATAGAATTGAAAAATATATTTAAATTTGGAAGGCATGAAAGTGCGACATTTACATTTTGGAGATTGAATGTTAAGCCAACAAAAAATGGGAACATTAGAGATGAAAATCTATATGCTTAAGCTATATCCCCAATAGACATGAAGAAAGGAAGATCATTAAGGGAACCCTAACCCTAATTCCACAATAGATATAAAGAAAGGAAAAATGATGAATTGAGTCAAGAGGAGATGAAAAAAGAGATTGACAGGTCAAATGATGTGGGTATCGACTCAGACTCGACCAGATGTATCGTTTGATGTGTCTTGAATGAGTAATATTGGAAACATCTCCAAAAGTGAAGTTACTCTTCGAGGCAAACAAGTCACTAATAAAGTTCAAATGACACGTAGCATTATTTGCAAATAGTCTTACATTACTTGCTCAAATATCAATTTCATACATTTATTCTAATTTAGTTTTGTTTTATTTTACTTTATTATATTTTATTATTTAATTTTTTTTTATTAGTATTCTTTATAATTATTGGGTATTATTTTTATACTTTTATTTCTTAATTTTTTTTTAATTTACTTTTTTTAATTTTATTTTTACATTATTATTATTTTTGTCAGTATTTTTCCTTATTAGAATTGTACATTTTTCTTTATATATTTTTTCTTGTTTGTTTTTTTAAATTTAATTTAATTATTTTCTATTTATGTATTTTTTTCTATTTATTTTTATTTATCTTTTCCCCAGCTTAGGATTGTTTTCTTTTATTTAGATGCCACCTATACTAGTTTCGAGAATGGATCTTCACAGGGTGCTTTTATCATTTTTGTTTCTATATTTTCTATATTTTCAGAAACGATTTTTGTTTTAAATTGGAAATAAAAATAAAGTGGTGTTTTATTTATTTGGTTCGATTTATTTTTGCTTATTTACCCCAACCCTACCCTAACCCTAATCCTAACCCCAACCATAACCCTAATCCTAACCCCAACCATAACCCTAATCCTAACCCCAACCCTTATCCTAATACCATTCATTTTATCTTCATTTGGTTCGATTTATTTTATTTTATTTACCCCAACCTCAACCCTAACCCTAATCCTAACCCCAACCATAACTCTAATCCTAACCCCAACCCTTATCCTAATCCCATTCATTTTATCTTCATTTGGATTCCTTGATATTCTTTGTTAGGATCTCATTTGATGTTTTGCTCCACTTGTCAAACTTAGAATGGTGATAGCAATATATTAAGACCTTCTTCTGTGCAACTGGCTGGGATTTTAGGTCTGCGATATTTCCTTCTGTTGTTGCTGCACATTGTGGAGCTAGAATGGCATGACCTTTTTTTTCATCAAGGTCTGATGGCTGTCCCTGGTCGGCCTCTGTCATGGTTCAACCTCCAGAGGCAGAGAAGGTTTACACCATTGCTTTTTGCCTCTTTTTCTCTGTTGTGTAAACGTCTGTTGTGTATCTTATGGCTTCTAGCATTGCGTCTTGTTTTTGTTCATCTTTTTCATAATTTCTTGATTATCAATGGCTTCTCATTGGTTATTCAAAGCTGTCCTCTATCAAGAGAGGGAGTGTCCCCATCCACAAGCTGGGGGACGCGTTGGATCGTGCACTATTTAAAAAAAATAATTGGTCATGTTTTACTTCATAGCAGAAGTATCTTCATGTCAGAGTGGCTTGACAACCCCCTGTACAGTGAGATCGAAGACACCCGACGGTGGTGTTTAGTGCGCATTCAATTTCTCTCCTATTCTTATTGTTGTAAACAATATTACTAATCACGTTAAAATTTTAAAAAGAAAATAAATAAACATGTGTGTTACGATTGTCGATTATACCGTAGCTGACTGTTGTTGTTGTTGATGTTGTTGTTGTTATCGTTGTCATTGTTGTTGTTGTTGTTTTTGCTGTTGTTGTGGTGGTGATGTGAATTATCATGTATTTAATGCATTCATTATTGTTTTGACAGAATGCCAAGAGAGCTTGTCTGATGGCTTTGCATAAACTAAGGACAACTGAGTGATTGGTGAAGGTCGTTCAAGCAATGAACAGAAATGCTCAAAGTCGAGTTAGAATTAACAGCACATTTAGTTACAGCTTTATTGTTGAAGTAGGAGTACATCCGGGTTCTGTACTGAGTCTGTTGCTTTTCAATTGTGTCTTAAAAGCGTTGTTCATGGAGTTTCGTACAGGTTGTTCTGAAGAGATGCTGTATGCTGATGATTTAGTACTTGTCGGTGAAACAATGGATGACCTACTTTTTTAAGTTAAAGAATTGGAGGAATGCTATGGAACGTAAAAGTCTGAGAGTGAATGTTGCCGAGACCAAAGTGATGATCAGTTGTTGTAGTGTTGTGAACCTTCCAAAAAGAGGACATTTTTCCTACTCAGTTTATAGAAAGGGAGTCGGATGCAATTAATTTTTTGGGGGCTTTGGGTACACAAGAAGTGCAGTGGAATAACTATTAGGCTGAGAGAGGATAACCAATTTGTGTGCAAGAAGTGTAACACAATGGAGACGGATGAGAACTCAGATGTGGAGAAAGTATATTTGGATGGCGAAGCTATTGAGAAGTTTTGTTACTTTGGTGATAGAATTGGAGCAGAGGGTGGGGTAGGTGCTATTGTGATTGTAAGAGTTAGGAGTGGATGGAGTAAGTTCAGAGAACCTCTGTCATTACTAACTAGCAGAGCGTTACTACAGTTGACCAAGGAAAGAATCTAGCAGGTATGGAAGTGAAATCTGGTCAGTTAGGGTTGAGGACATTTTTTTATGGAAATCGCTCCAGACAAGGCATGAAGCCACTTGCTGTAAGGAGCTAAAAAATACTACTCCATGGGCAAAAACTATCAAACGAGAAGTATTAGATAGATAGATTCCGATCTAGAAAAAAAAGCAATTCTTCCCCCTTTGTCAGAAACATTGCTCATGAAATGTGAGGACTAAAGCACAAAATAAGGGAAGCGAGAGTTACGAGACTGCCGAAAGTAAACAATTGTTTAACTTGAATAGCATTGCATGGAGAGAAATGATATGAGAATGATACGATGGATGTGTAATGTGAGTTTTAAAGACAGGCTTAAATCTGATGACCTCAGAGGAAGATTAAATCTGGACGGTATAGGAAGATGTGTGTAAAAGAGGAGACTTTGATCGTATGGCCATGTTGAAAAGAATGGCTGTGAATTCGTAGGTCAGTCGATGTAGAACAGTTAAGGTAGCAGGTCGCGTTCACAGGGGAAAGCCAAGTAAAACATGGGAGGAAGTGATAAAAATCGATTTGAGAGAAAGACCTGGTCAGAGATAGATTAGTTTGAAAGTCAATTTCTAAAAGTTGTCCAACACATGTCAGCATGTAAAACGAACGTTAGACTGATGATGATGATGATGACTTGACATATTTAGTCAGTGATGGTACAGTGGTTAACGACGCGGACTGAGGACCTGGGTGTGTCGGGTTCGAATCCAGTTCGTTCCACAGAAACACTTTCATCAAAACCCACACTTGACCTTGTGTCTACCCTGCTGGAGAGGAGGTTAATAAAATACTTGTTGTGTGCCTGAGATTATTAAGGCTTTCATGTTTTGCAAAATTAAACCGTTTCACGCAGAAAACCCATCTGATATTAATTAAATACATGCTTGTTATCCGGTGGCAAGCTATAAAATACAAAATGATGGGACGATATAAATATAATCAGATCATTCTCAGCTAAATAAAATATCCAGGTTGTTCTTGATGGTCGTTTATCCAAAAAACATCACAGTAATGCGGATTTGCCCCAGAGCAGATACTTAGAACCTTATTATTCCTGGTCTTTATAAACGAGATGGGTTACGGTTATATTAGGGTTAGAGTTATATTAGAGTTAGAGTTATATTAGAGTTAGGGTTAGAGTTAAGGTTAGAGTTATATTAGGGTTAGAGTTATATTAGGGTTAGAGTTATATTAGAGTTAGAGTTATATTAGGGTTAGGGTTAGAGTTAAGGTTAGGGTTTGAGTTAGGGTTACGGTTATATTAGGGTTAGAATTATATTAGGGTTAGAGTTAGGGTTAGGCTTATATTAGGGTTAGAGTTAGGGTTATATTAGGGTTAGAGTTAGGGTTAGGGTTATATTAGGGTTAGAGTTAAGGTTAGGGTTATATTAGTTAATTGCACCACGCTCTATTCTCAACGTTTGGGCAAATCAAACTCACCCATATCCAAGTAAACAGCTGAATCTTTAGAAAATGGCCTCCAGTAGAATGGGCCCCAAAATGGATGACCACATTAAATGCTTCTAAGGCTTTCCTTTAATAATCAAAGAAACATTTTCAAACACTCATTGCCAACATGAATTGGAATAAATACATAGAAGATACTGCCAAGTCTGCCGCAAAGAAGGTGAGCTCCCTCTACCGGACTAGAAAACCTTTCACACCTGCCAATATCCTATATCTCTACAAAGTTACCATTCACCAATGCATGGAATATTATTTCCACATCTGGGCTAGTGCTCCAACCACTAATTTCTCTCTTTAACAGGGTGCACAGAAGAGTCTCTAGCCTAATAGATTCCACACGGTCTATCAAGCTCCAGCCCCTGTCCCATCGCCACAATGTTGCATCCCTGTGCTTGTTTTACAAGTACTTCAATCGAAATGCGTTCTGATGCTGTTGTATTCCCTCAACGTAAATACCCCACAATCAACCCAACTAGCAGCAAAATCCTATCCCTTGATTGCAGAGGTATCCAGATGCCGGAAAAATTTCTACTATGATAACTTCTTTCCTCAAACAGCTTGCCTTTGGAATTCTCTTCCTGCTTCCCGTTTTCCCCCATTGTACAAGCATTTAGAAATTTAAATGTAATGTGAAGAAATATCTTGCTGCACAACTCCCCAATTAGGATGCCCCTATAAATCTGGCCCCTAATCACAGTGGTCCCTTACGTCTCGGTGGCAATGTGCCCCTTGTTTGGGGTGAACAAAAGTAAGAAAAAATAAAATAAAAATGGCTGACAAAAATTTGATTCATATATTCTATCTCATCGGTTTATCCAATTAGATGCAGGTATGAGATGCAGGTATGAGATGATCCCGTTCCAATCTTGACACTTTGGTCTTGAAGATATGCTGCGATTCAACTTTGTATGAAACACGAAAGTTCATAAACAAACCTTTGTTAGCCGATCGTTTCTGCATGCGCCTCTGTTGGAGTGAGGAAACACTAGAGACAGAAGAGGTTTATTCGCCTTGTTTCAAATTACTAACTAGTGGGCCGGGGGGGGGGGGACAGAGAATGGTCGGTTATTACTGTTTAATTGTATCTTTTTAGGATATTTTTAAAACAACACGTTCACACGTGTGTGCTTCCAAGCGAGCTGACAACTTCTCTCATTCGCTCTCTCTTTGAGTGATGTGATGTCGCATCCATTTCTGTCAATTTCCACAGTAAGTCGAGCTAACTGTCGAATACACGAAGTTGACTCCGACTGAGCATTTCCTGTTATTGTCAACTAACAAAAAGATATACTAGTGAATCTACTTGGCCAATATTTAACAGATAAATTATGGTTACAAAATTTGTTGGTTAAATTGACTTACTTAACATATACCAGCAAACAATTCATCCAATCATTTGCAAGCAATATACGTATTGTCTATTCCAATTGACTATCTTTTTGTTTTCATTTTTCAATGGTTACGGCGATTAATTCTATCCAGGCATGTTTTTTTATATACTGGTGAGTCATCACTTACCAAGGCCAAAACCACTCGAGGATAAGGGTTAATGAAATTGTCATTTCGGTGATGAAGAATACTATGAGAGGCTTGAAAATGATGAATAGAATGGACAAAATTTGATTACTTAAGAGGACGGCATGACAATTATTTGTTAACATTGGACTTGAAGATGATGTAATCTACAGGGAAGTAGTCCCGTAGCAATGTGTTCCAAAGATAAGAAGTTCTTGGAAAGAAACTCTGTTCATGGTAATTCCGTTTGGCTTTAGGTACGCAGAAGAAGAAAGGACATTTTTTTACAGTGGTGATACGAAGACCGGTTTTCCAGGGAGGAACCAGAAATAACGTTGGTTGGTTTCTCATACGTTTGAAATGTCGTTTTCATTTCTAGATGCGTTTTTTATTATTGCTGTTCAGATGAAGATTTTCGTTTTTAGTTAAACATAATTAATAGAAGGCAAATAATCATGCGGAAATTTACCAGATTGTAAGAAGGACAAGGGAATACTGAATTGCAAGATGATTTTTTATAATTAAATCTTACTTTCTTCTAGATTTCTCCTCGATCACTAGAGCCGGAATATCACAATATTTCGGGGATAGTATCCCTTTATCAAGTGTTACCGTTTCTTTATCTCAAGCTACTCTTTGACTTGTGCATATATTGTTGACTGTCCAATCATCTCTAAATATCTCTGCTATACTTAACTTTTAGAAAAAGAATTTCTATTAGACTGTCATGCTTCAATTTGAATATGTGTTTACCGCATGTATCATGCTAAAAAAGGGGAAAATAGGAAAAAAGAATGGATGTTTTATTCGTAAAAAATGTTCGAAGAGAGAGAGAGAGAGACAGAGAGACAGAGAGAGAGAGAATGGTAGTTTGCTTGAAGCATTGCTGGGAATTGTAGTAAATATGTTAAGTGCCGGATTGATGAGAAGCTGGAAAGAACAAAAATAATAATTCGAAGGAGGAGACTTACTATTTATTTTTCTTTAAAATCTTACATAACAGCAAGTGTGGTGTCGGCTGTGTGTGTTGTCTGAATGATGATTTGGCAAATTCTATACACAGACGGATTTTTCTTTTGGTGTCTTTTTGATAAAGGGAAGGTTTTCCCGAAATATTAAATAATTCTTAATCATCATCCGGACAACACACACAGCCGACACCACACTTGCTGTTATGTAAGATTTTAAAGAAAAATAAATAGTAAGTCTCCTCCTTCGAATTATTATTATTGTTTTTTTCAGATCTCATCAATCCGGCACTCTGCATTTCCCCCAGCCTTCTTAACATATTTACTATACATACTAGATGTATTCGCGACCTGTTGGGTGACAACCACTATTTATTCTATTTTGATTTCATAAAAAATCATAAACTGTGACATATCTTGCAGAACTAAAAATAATATGTCTTTTACTATATTATTATTATTATTATTATTATTATTATTATTATTATTATTATTAGTATTAGTATTATTATTAGTATTAGTATTAATATTATTATTATTATTAGTATTATTATTAATATTATTATTATTATTAGTATTATTATTAATATTATTATTATTATTATTATTATTATTATTATTATTATTATTATTATTAATATTATTATTATTATTATTATTATTAATTAATATTAATAATAATAATAATAATAATAATAATATCAAGCATTTAGAAATTTAAATGTAATGTGAAGAAATATCTTGCTGCACAACTCCCCAATTAGGATGCCCCTATAAATCTGGCCCCTAATCACAGTGGTCCCTTACGTCTCGGTGGCAATGTGCCCCTTGTTTGGGGTGAACAAAAGTAAGAAATTATTATTATTATTATTATTATTAATATTAATATTATTATTAATATTAATATTATTATTATTAATATTATTATTATTATTATTAGTATTATTATTATTATTATTATTATTAATATTATTATTATTATTATTAATATTATTATTATTATTAATATTAATATTATTATTAATATTAATATTATTATTATTAATATTATTATTATTATTATTATTATTATTATTAGTATTATTATTATTATTAATATTAATATTATTATTAATATTAATATTATTATTATTAATATTATTATTATTATTATTATTAGTATTAGTATTATTATTAGTATTATTATTAATATTATTATTATTATTAGTATTATTATTAATATTATTATTATTATTAGTATTATTATTATTATTATTAATATTATTATTATTATTATTAATATTATTATTATTAATATTAATATTATTATTAATATTAATATTATTATTATTATTATTATTATTATTAGTATTATTATTATTATTAGTATTATTATTATTATTATTAGTATTATTATTATAATTATTAGTATTATTATTATTATTAGTATTATTATTATCAGTATTAGTATTATTATTATCATTATTATTATTATTATTATTATTATTATCATTATTATTATTATTATTAGTATTATTATTATTATTATTATTATTAGTATTATTATTATTATTATTATTATTATTATTATCATTATTATTATTATTAGTATTATTATTATTATTATTATTATTATTATTATTATTATTAGTATTATTATTATTATTATTATTAGTATTATTATTATTATTATTAGTATTATTATTATTATTATTATTATTATCATTATTATTATTATTATTATTATTATTATTATCATTATTATTATTAGTATTATTATTATTATTATTAGTATTATTATCATTATTATTATTATCATTATTATTATTAGTATTATTATTATTATTATTATTATTATTATTAGTAGTAGTAGTAGTATTTTTGTAGTTTACGGACTATGTTGAAATTCTCAACATTAGGAGGATGCTTTGTTAACTATTCTGTTCTTTCACCTAACAATTTAATAAACAAAAGATACTGAAAAAATTGAATTTAACTCGAAAATCCTATCTAAAAATAGCCCGGTTTGTAAACTACACAAGTACCCTATTATTATAATTATTATTATTATTATAATATATAATATTTTTTATTATTATTCTTAAATAGAAGTAAAGAGACTTATTATTTTGCCATCTAATTTACATACGCGTTTGTGGTGTATACATTAGACGAAAGTTACTCTGTCTTTAAATGCTCACAGTGACATTAAGAAATATTAGAGGGTGGTTGAATGCATCATATATTAAGAGGAGGCGAGAGAAATACATGGATAGCTAAGAGAAAGGTGGATGACTTGGTCAGTTAATTATAAATTACAGTTAGACCAATTAAAATAATTTATTTGAAACATAACTCAATCCCAGGTAAAAAAAGGTTTATTGCAGGAGACCTAGTTTAGGTGCTCATTATACATTATAGTTCTCTGTATTAGAAAGTGCACGTATGGAAAGAGAGGGTGTTGGATATTCTATTATAATAAAATGCTTCGTCTGTCCGTCTGTCACACTCAAGTTTGAAAATTAATTTTCTTTGGTCTGTCAAACTCAAGTTTGAAAATGAATTTTCTTTGATCTGTCACACTCAAGTTTGAAAATTAATTTTCTTTGGTCTGTCACACTCAAGTTTGAAAATGAATTTTCTTTGGTCAGTCACATTCAAGTTTGAAAATGAATTTTCTTTAGTCTGTCACATTCAAGTTTGAAAATGAATTTTCTTTGGTCTGTCACATTTAAGTTTGAAAATTAATTTTCTTTGGTCTGTCACACTCAAGTTTGAAAATGAATTTTCTTTGGTCCGTCACACTCAAGTTTGAAAATGAATTTTCTTTAGTCTGTCACACTCAAGTTTGAAAATTAATTTTCTTTGGTCTGTCACACTCAAGTTTGAAAATTAATTTTCTTTGGTCTGTCACATTCAAGTTTGAAAATGAATTTTCTTTAGTCTGTCACACTCAAGTTTAAAAATTAATTTTCTTAACTCTGTCACACTCAAGTTTGAAAATGAATTTTCTTTGGTCTGTCACACTCAAGTTTGAAAATTAATTTTCTTTTGTCTGTCACATTCAAGTTCGAAAATGAATTTTCTTTGGTCTGTCACACTCAAGTTTGAAAATTAATTTTCTTTGGTCTGTCACATTCAAGTTCGGAAATGAATTTTCTTTGGTCTGTCACACTCAAGTTTGAAAATGAATTTTTTTAAGTCTGTCACACTCAAGTTTGAAAATGAATTTTCTTTAATCTGTCACACTCAAGTTTGAAAATGAATTTTCTTTAATCTGTCACACTCAAGTTTGAAAATTAATTTTCTTTTGTCTGTCACATTCAAGTTCGAAAATGAATTTTCTTTGGTCTGTCACACTCAAGTTTGAAACAGCATTTTAATCACTGAACCTGCAGATTGAATTGACATATCTTCAGAATATTAATTCCTTATTTGTATAATTATACTACTGTTCTCATCTTAGATGTTATCCTTCCAAACTTTTTGGCCGATGTAACCTCCGACCTTCCTCAGGTGTATCTTGTCGAACCCAGGAATATTTCTGTCAAACTTGAGAATCTATATTGTATTTCGAACGGAAGCCTTTACTTAATCCACAGGGGGTAGCTTGTTCTCGTTCCATCAGCTATGACCAGGTAGAAGTCTTAAGTAATTCGTAATTGTATTTTTAGTATCGCTTACACTGTTGTTACATCGGCCGAAACGTTGGTAGAATAAAATTCAAGATGAGAACAGCAGTCTGAATAATCCAAATATTCTAAATTATCAATCATTATCTCAAAAATTCCGAAACATTAATTCCTGTTTTATTGTTTTAATATATATATATATATATATATATATATATTCACTTTTTTCCAGAACAAAAAGTTAGTGACTTCACTCGAGTGGCACAAAGTTTCTTGAAATATTTTTACCGGTGAAATGAGTTGCGTCGCAGGACTGAAATGATAGGGGAAAATAAGTTTGCTACCCTCTTAGTCGAATACGTTTTTGGGAGAGTAAGACTTGGAGGTCTCAAAGTAGTTTTTAATGTATGATGATTGAATTTATTGAAAGTTTTTGTAAACATGATCGAGTGAAGCTTATGAAGGAAGATGTGAGTTTCTTAGCGTAGGGTGTATTATTTTTTCTGGCTACCCTAAGAGAAGGTAGACGGGGGAAAACAAGTCTACTTTATATATATATATATATATATATATATATATATATATATATATATATATATATGTAACAGCAAGCAAACTGGAGCAAAATCTCGGACACGAATTATACTGATGAATATGTATTTATTTGCGCGCACGTGGGCAACGCTGAACTATAACATCTTTTAACCATAAAACTGGAAATACATGAAAATAAACAAGTCTTACAAACATGTTCTAAGACAAAACAAAGCAAATTATAAAAGAGTAAAAATTCAAATAGGTTTAGAGAACTATGCGTTGCTTACCTCTATTTTTGCCAAGCTACTTGCCCCAGAGCCAACGTCTATCACAAGCGAAACAAACGTCCGACTCCCATGTTGACCGATTCGAAAAGACCGCCTCTGGGCGAACAGGTGGTGTAGAGGCACGACAGTTACCCCATGTGCATGTCTTCCGGAAGAGGACGGTGCTGAATACAAAATGTCCCCTTCCTGAATTATGACCGGTCAACATGTGAAACTCCTACGTTTACAAAATATATTCACTTTTTTTTTCCCAGAACAAAAAGTTGGTGACTTCACTCGATCGGCAAAAAAGGCAAGAAAGGCGCGAATAAAGTCTTCTCTTATCTGGCTTGCTAAAAAACAGAAGATGATTCAATGTCTCGAAGATGCCTATCCAAACAACATGTCTGCACAAGATATCTTTGCGTAAGTTATCATTTATTACCTTTATACACTATTATACTACACATGTACATGCTCCGTCAAAAATGAAAAATAATTTATGCTCCACTAGTGTTCACCCTACTATTCATCTAAATTAACAAATGTGAAAGTTCTTTCCATTCAACCAAACTATATTAAAATATATATATATCAAAACAAATCAGGCTCATTTAATTCAGTTATACAACAGGTATTTACCCCCCTCCCATCGCGGGAAGATGTGCCACAAGGCCAGAAGGTGGGGATGGTAGGCCAGTGCATTCTGGACCCACAAAAAATACCTGAGCAGCCCTATCTGCATTCCCCTGTAGGGGCGCCTCAGGTGATTGGCTATAAACCAACCCCCTCTCAAAGAGAAAAGGCAACGTCTGGGAGGGTGGCCCTCTTAGGACTACCCAGAACAACAGGCCAAAAGAAACTACACTGGCCTGTCCTTTGTTGGACTGATCATCAACGACTCGACTGGTATCAATGTATCTGAAAAAAACATTCTATGATACAACAAATATTAATTGGGAAATACCAAAACACATTTAGTTCTATACTTCATTTGCATATTTATTTTATAAAAAGTTTCTAATAAATAAATATTCTACATATGAGTCATTTGTAGTTTTATTCTCTTATTTTCTTATATATACATAATAGTTTTGTTGATATTAATATTATTATTAATAGTAGAAATTTTATTAATTAAAGCGATTTAATGAAAAAAGCAGATAAAATTCCAAATGAAAACTTCCGGTTGGATTATTTTGAAATTCAGATGACAACTTCCGGTTAGGTTCACACAGGAATATCTACATACGGATAAATTAGATTTCCTTTAAAAATATAAACTCTGCATTGAACGCAAGGATTAACAAAGTTTTTCTTTAAAAAATAAACTATTTTTAAAACAACATTTTATTTAATAAATATTTATTTAATGAATATTTATTTAATGAATATTTATTTAATGAATATTTATTTAATAAATATTTATTTAACAAAATTTTATTTAATAAATATTTATTGAATAAAATTTTCTTTTAAAAATTAACTATTTTTAAAACAAAATTTTATTTAATGAATATTTATTTAATGAATATTTATTTAATGAATATTAATTTAATAAATATTTATTGAATAAATATTTATTTAATAAATATTTATTTAATGAATATTTATTGAATGAATATTTATTGAATGAATATTTATTTAATAAATATTTATTTAATGAATATTTATTTAATGAATATTTATTTAATAAATATTTATTTAATGAATATTTATTTAATGAATATTTATTTAATGAATATTTATTTAATAAATATTTATTTAATGAATATTTATTTAATGAATATTTATTTAATGAATATTTATTTAATGAATATTTATTTAATGAATATTAATTTAATAAATATTTATTTAATGAATATTTATTTAATGAATATTTATTTAATGAATATTTATTTAATAAATATTTATTTAATGAATATTTATTTAATGAATATTTATTTAATGAATATTTATTTAATGAATATTTATTGAATGAATATTTATTTAATAAATATTTATTGAATAAATATTCATTTAATGGTGGCGGTGCTGGTAAAAAAGAAAAAGTAAAAAAAAAATATTGATGTTTTTGAAAAATCTTCATAATTTTAATTTTTAATTTTTCTGTCTTTAATAATAAAAGCAAAAACTACAAAGTAACCATTTTAAATTACTGAGGAATATATAATTGTTTTATTTGACCAATTGACGTTCCGCTTTTTTATTAATAAGCTAATTTTTTTTTGGAATTTATTTTAATTTTTATAAAACAGCGATGTTCAATATCATGATGCCCATTTTTGTTGTTTTGGCACTTCTGCAGATTAGGGACGGGTCGAAATTTATTTGTTTTCATTTTAGAAGAGCTCCAATAGTAAAGGGCAGACAACTCTCTTTTCCACTAAGGGGAAGACAACTCTTTTTTTTAGTACATAATTTCTCTGAAAATGGACGTGAATGTCCTGAATAGGCGCGATTTGCTGTATTTAACCGGTACTCAACAGAAAGTGGTGGACTTTTTGCAAGCGCATAGACTACTTTCTTCCACCGAGATATGCACCTGCGGAGTGGAAATGTAAATGAAACCCGTAGACAAACAAGATGACTGTTCGTTTTGAAATGAAAAAAATTACTGTTGATTTTCCCAAATTTTATTTTCGTCAATAAATTATTAATATACTGTTGATTTTCAAAAACATTATTTTCTTCAATAAATGTTCCATTAATTAATTGAATTTGCATTACTTCTTATTTAAAAAATTCAGTTTTCATTTTTGGAGAAATAGTGTACTTAAAAGTGAAACAAAAAGAGAGTTGTCGGCCCCTTACACTATTGGAGCTCTTCTAAAATGAAAACAAATAAATTTCGACCCTTCCGTAATCTGCAGAAGTGCCTTTAACAGTAAACATTAGGTTCAATTATAGAATAGGGACTCTTAATAAATCTAACCTTTCGTTGTTTTTTGTTGTTTTTTGCACACATTTCAGTTAAAATTGATTGTTGGTCTTAAATTGTATTTTTACTTCTAAAATAAAATTGAACATTTCTTTTGAAAACTTGACTTTAATTGAGAGTTTTAATCGCTCGTAGCCATGTTTTGTTGGCGATTCTCGTCGAATGTTATCAACTTTAAAATTTAAAAAAATATGAAGGGGGTCAAAACTTACTAATCCCTATTTACTTGCCTCCCCACGAGGGTAGAGCTATACACAAGGTCGGTTTTTAATGTTGGGAAAATCCAGCTCACCATAAAAGAGCACTCTGAATTAGGACAGAA
Organism: Sepiola atlantica; assembly: GCA_963556195.1. Lineage (NCBI taxonomy): Eukaryota > Metazoa > Mollusca > Cephalopoda > Sepiida > Sepiolidae > Sepiola > Sepiola atlantica. The sequence continues at coordinate 6,436,298 of OY744525.1, read as the reverse complement.
ATAAAAATTGCCTCGGTCTAGAAGGAGTTCTAATTCACTAACCGAGGACTGAAAAGATGAAGTGTAGTATCAGAACAGAAACTACACCTTAGTTTCTTTAACCACAAGCAGTGCTGTTCTAATCGAGGAGACAGACAGAACAAATAGGCTAATTATACATTACCCATGGTCGACCCTAACCGACGGAGGCCTACTAATATATATATATATATATATATAAGAATAATATTTTGGAGGCGATAACTATGCGTTGTAAAGTGACACATATACGACACGTGGAATCGTAAAAACAAAGTGACAATATTGAAAAGTCAATAATTTTCAAAATTTTTTTTTATTTACCAGTGTATCGTTGACCGTGGTGTTAGGTTGGAGTGTGTCCTTTTCATTATTATTTTTTTAATTTTCGAGGGTATCCCTCATCTTCAGAAATAAAATAAATACAGCCACTCGTTGGAGTGTAACATAAAAATGTTGTTTGACACAAAACAAATGAAATGGACCGTAAAAAAGATATATCTCACAAAAATGTTGTTTGTGGAAATGTGGAAAAATAAAAATAAAAACATGGTTATGAACCTGACATTATATATATATATATATATATATATATATATATATATATATATATATATATTAGTAGGTCTCTTTCGGTTAAGGTTGACCATGGGTGATGCATCATTATATATATATATATATATATATAATCTATCCCATCCACAAATTTCAGTTAGCGTAGAAACTCTCAAATCAGTGGATGGTTTCACCTACCTTGGCATTACAATCTCCAGGAGTGCGAACATTGACGAAGAGCTAAACAACAGAATCTCATCGGTCAGCAACACTTTTGGCCGAGTGTGAAATCGAACAGGCATCAGCCTCCAAACCAAGCTGAAGGTTTACAGTTGTCCCCGCTCTGACCTACGACTTTGAGACATTGACACGTTACTGCAGACATGAGTGACGGATTGACCGATTCCACATAAATTGTCTTCGGAAAATCCTCCATATCCCATGGCAGGACAACATCCCTGATACTGAGGTTCTGTCCAGAGCCGGAATGTTCAGCGCACAAACCCCCCTGCGCCAAGCCCAACTGCGCTCGTCAGGCTACGTTTCCTGCATGAGCGAAGAGAGAATCCCAAACAAGTCATGTTCGGTGAGCTCAGCCGCGGCAAATGAAACGTTGGCCGACCTAAAAAGAGGTACAAGAAATGCTAACTAGCTTCGAAATAGACCACCGAACTTGGGAAGAGACTGCCTCAAGTCGAACTGGTTGGAGGATAGTGATCAAAAGAGGCGCTGCGCTCGCCGAAGCCTCTCGAGCGACAAGGGTCCGTGAGAGGAGAATGAAGTGCAAAGCCAAACAGACACCATGACGCACTCGATCTTCGGTGAAACCATTTGGTCATCTTCGCGCTTGCGATGAGACGAACAACAATATATATATATATATCAGATGAGCGTGTATATTCATGTGTTGTTTTTATACAGTTGAATGTGCCAGCAGAGAACATCACCACTGGCAGACCCAAGTTGACTTGGGAGGACGTAGTCAAACGTGATAGGAAGGCCATGGGTATGGATTCCATCAAGCCTTGCCAAAGACAGGAGTGGAGAGGAAGACTTAGATTTCGAGACTAGACAATCAGGCCCCACCCTCATCAGAGGATTAATTGTGGCCTGATTCAACAAATAAACCGGTTGATGATGATGATGATATATATATATATATATATATATATATATATATATTATATATTAAAGCAAGGAATATAGACGTTGTGACATTTTTGGGGGGTGGTAGAATGAAATTGAAAAGTGTAAAAACGAGAGGAAAAAACAAAAAACAAAAACACATGAATATACTAAGCCGTCTTTCGTCCACGCTCATTAGAGTAAATACGTGGAAATAATTCGACTAAAAACTTATTTACTCAGATAAGCGTGGATGAAAGACGGCTTAGTATATTCATGTGTTGTTTTTTTTTGTTGTTTTTTTGTTTTTTCCTCTCGTTTTTACACTTTTCAATTTCATCGCCCAAAAAAAAGTCACAAACGTCTATATTCCTTGCTTTAATAAAATTTTGTACCACTAGAAATTTATATATATATATATATATATATATATATATATATATAATAAAGGTAAGCCAGTCTATTTCTCAAAGTTTGTAATCGATGCATTCATTCCTACAAAATCAATATTTCACTGTGAATAGCCATTTCTTCTTGTGGCTCGTACTTTATCCGGCTATGAAGTTTGTTACAATGGGGACATTTTTTTAATAATGTCTTAACAAGTAGCAATAGCTTACAACATATATCAAAACGAATTTCTGGTAGACATTAAAATAAAAATACAAATAAATGTTAGTGATATGAAGAAATACTACTGAAGAATGACTCTGGGTTAGTCGTAATGAAATGTTGCCGACTGGGAAGTATGGGCTATCCTCCATTTATTTCTTAGAATAATCTTGTTTTTCATGTATTTGTCAGGAACTGCAAAGTAAAACAATCAGATATGATTACGGCAGTGGTGTGGCTGAATGACCTTCAGAAACGAGGCTTAATCAAGGAAGTTGACAAAGGAATGTGGATGCGGATTCCTGTCAGCCAACAAAACAATCCGGATGGTACGTAAACATTAATTCTATTTTGTTTTCCGTCTTTTCACATTCTTCCTATCACTTCTCATTACTAAGTTTGGCAGAGAAGAGATAAAAGAAACCGAGCCCCCAAAATAATGCCTTCCTTCGTAAAAGACTTTTCGTTCTGTTGTAGCGTGAGGGTGCTATTTAGCGATTAGTGTAGTAACCTCAAATAAAAGATTGTGTAAGGGGAGATAACTAACGTTTTGAAATCTTTAAAAGAGCCCATCCCCCTTGACCTGAGTGTTCTGCGTCTGCTACTGTCTTTCTTGTCGAAATCTGTGTTGACCATTTCTTTGAGTATTTTCGCATCGTTGATTTAAAAACAATTATTATTCAATATTTTGAATGTCTGCGTACTTCATCAGGAATGATGAAATGGGTTTACTGGAACTGCATGGTGGTAAAGCGCTGAAATGAAATCGACTTGGTGCTGGGTTGTAAATAAACCTAATAATACTGATAATATTTAGCCTCGTCTGTATTATATTGTCTGCACTTTCTGTACCTACGATGGTTGAATTATAGATCACATTTATTTAACCTAAGATTAGACGAATATATGGTAAAAAAGATCTGGAAGTAAACACTAACATTGATGGAATAATTTCGCTTTTCAAGTAGATTATCTGCTAGTTAAGAAAAAGTAAGTTACGTGATTTAGGAGAGTATAAAGTGGACCTTAGGTTCACTTTCGGCAGCTTCGTAACTCTCGCTTCCCTTATTTTGTCTTTTAGTCCTCACATGAGTGATGTTTCTGACAAAGGAGGAAGAATTGCTGTTTTCTGGGTTAGAATCTATCCATACAACACTTATCGTTGGCTGGGTTTTGACCTTGAAGTGGTATTTTTTTTTTTTGCTTCTTACATCAAGTGGCTTCATGCTTTGTCTGGAGCGATTTCCATAAAAACAATACCAGCTAAATAATTCGTGACACAGCAAAAACTGGTTATTTGCAATTTCACATTGAAGAAAGCGAAATTGGATGAAGAGAAATTTTATCCCCAGAAGAAAGGTGCGGATGTTGAACGAAGAACACGTGAAACGCAATTTTAGAGACAAAGTGATAGAGCGTTCGGCTACCAGATTCACTACAGGAAGAACAGTGGAAGACGCTGAAGGATACACTGTTAGATGTAACAGACGAGACTTGTGGGTGGATGGATGGTCCCCCCAAGGTATGGTAGTGGAATGAAGAAGTTGAGAAGTGTATCAAAGAAAAACGGAAACGAAAAAGTCACGTTTAGTGAATAAGGAAGTATACTGTGAAAGCAAGGTTTGCAGATATGCTACGACGGGATCGTCAAAAGAATGAAGTATTCAGGATCGCTAAACAGATGGCAACGACAAATATGGATCTTGCTGGAGAGAAGTGTATTCGAAATGAAAATGGAGTGTTGGCAACAAACGAATAGGACAAGAGAGATGCTTGGAAATGCCACTATGAGAAATTGTTGAATACTGAGTTTTCACCTTGAAAATGTAGAAGTTGTGTAAGCAGTATCTGGTCGAGGTATAAGAATTGAGAAAGAAATGGTACGTTGAGAACAGGAGCAGAAATGCTTAGATTTTAGATTCTAGGGTATTGCACTAGTGTTAGCTAAGTGCATAGTGAGACGTCTCGACAGAGTTGTAGTAGTCTATCGTTTAGTTATTAACACTAACTTATTACGAAGATTAGCTACTATAAAATGATGACCCGAATTTTAAATTAAAACAAAAAAAGAAACATCAAACACATGAGAACAAAATTTCTTAAGTTCAAAGTTTTTCAAAACAAAAAAAAGTACGGAATTCTATTCTCTATTCGATGACAGCAAAAAAGACGAACAAGACTATCATGCAAGTACAACAAAAAAAGAAAAAATAACAAGAAAAAAAAACCTCTTGACCTATTCCACTTCACGTTAAATAATTTAGGTGACTGAAGTAGGAATTAACCAAAAATAAAACCCAAAACTCCATTTTTTTCTGAAAAAAAAATATTCCAATGTAAAAAATTTGTTGAAAGATAAAACTCATCAACACTATATTTTAGTACATAAAGAAAAAATGAAATAAAATAAATAACAATAAAACTATTTTGCAGACACAAGGAAAAAAATATCTAGTAATCCATGTAAGTTTACATCCACAGGGTAAAAATCCGGTGATTCCTTACTGTGTTTATATAAAAGTGCTTAATAATGAATAGAGCTGTTTATTTGGTATATTTTTTTTATTTACACAAACATTATTTGGCTACACATTTGCATACATGTTTCACTGTATCGGCCGCTGATTTGGTGTTTATTGAGTCTCTCCTAATTTCTATGCTAGTTGACGGCGAAAGATACTCAACTACGAGTCAGTGGCGACTTGGAAACCGGGTTTGAGCCTTCCGACCGACGTAAATTAACATCGCTACACTGAAGATTGCATAAGCATGAAACATCGATGTCTGTAGGTAACAATAATAAATATTTATTTAAAAAATATTATATATATATATATATATGTGTGTGTGTTCTTTTTTGTACTAACATGATATATTTTCATTTGTTTTTGTAGTTAAGATGGTTGAAGAACTGCCATTTTTGAGCCACCACCAACAGCCAACGATTGCAATTATTACAAGTTTGTATTGCGAGAAATTGGCTGTGGATGCCATGATCGAAGAGAAAGCCACATTCGTTAAATACAAAACCGACGGTAAGAATAAAACGATTGAATTCCTTTTTTCTTTCTCTAATGACCGTGAACGGACATAACAAATAAATGAGACAAACGCAAATGTTGAAAAGAAGAAAAAAGTTATATTACAGTAATGAAATGTCGACTTCAGTCAAAGTATGATGCACTTAATGATGCGTGATTAGATTTAAAAAATTATTTTTTTGCATTTTAATGGTTTCTATGGTTTCTACTAGTTTCAAATTAAACAATGCTTCTAAAAATGAACAATTCTTTACTATTGTAACAATTGTGGATTGATTCAAACCAACACCTGCACAAGATCTTGCAGCATAACATCATAACAACATAACATCATAAAACTATAACAACATAACACTCTAACAACATAACATCGTAAAACTATAACAACATATCATAACAACATAACATCATAACAACATAACAACATAACAACATAACAACATAACACTCTAACATCATTAAACTATAACATCATAACACTATAACAACATATCATAACAACATATCATAACAACATATCATCATAACAACATATCATCATAACAACATAACACTATAACATCATAACATCATAAAACTATAACATCATAAAAGGTCTAACAACATATCATAACAACATAACAACATAACAACATATCATAACAACATAAAAACATAACACTATAACATCATAACATCATGAAACTATAACATTATAACACTCCAACAACATATCAAAACAAAATAACATCATAACAACAAAACATCATAACAACATATCATAACTACATAACGTTATAACATCATAGCATCATAACAACATAACAACATATCATAACAACATATCATAACACCATAACAACATACCATCATAACATCATAACAACATACCATCATAACATCATAACAACATAACATCATAACATTATAACATCATAACATTATAACATCATAACAACATAATATCATAACATTATAACAACATAACAACATAACACCATAACAACATGACATAACATCATAACAACATACCATCATAACATCATAACAACATAACATCATAACATTATAACATCATAACATTATAACATCATAACAACATAATATCATAACATTATAACAACATAACAACATAACACCATAACAACATGACATAACATCATAACAACATACCATCATAACATCATAACAACATAACATCATAACATTATAACATCATAACATTATAACATCATAACAACATAATATCATAACATTATAACAACATAACAACATAACACCATAACAACATGACATAACATCATAACAACATACCATCATAACATCATAACAACATAACATCATAACATTATAACATCATAACATTATAACATCATAACAACATAATATCATAACATTATAACAACATAACAACATAACACCATAACAACATGACATAACATCATAACAACATACCATCATAACATCATAACAACATAACATCATAACATTATAACATCATAACATTATAACATCATAACAACATAAAACTATAACATCATAACACTCTAACAACATAACACCATATCATCATAACAACATGACAATGTAACAACGTAGCGTCATAAAAACGTAACATTATAACATAACATCATAACAACATGACAACATAACAACATGACAACGTAACATCATAACATCATAACAACATAACATCATAACAACATATCATAACAACGTAACATCATAACAACATAACAACAACAACAAAAAAGCTGCAGAAAATGCAACAATTCTTCATATCGTTGAGGATGGGATTTTACTCACAGAAATTTCGATTAACTTTTCAAACGCGAGAATATTTCTGTCGAACTCGGGAATCTGGATGGAATTTCAAACGGAACCATTTATTTAATCTACGATGGTAGCATGTTTTCGTTTTGACAAGGACCCGTAACACAGTGGATATAGTACTAAGTATAATTACGTTCTAAGTGACAGTCATCTGAAGGTTGAAGGTTCAATCCTCGGTGCGGACGATACTAAGAATTGCGAATTACTGAAGACTTTTCCCAGTCATGGCTGATGGAACGACAGCATGCTACCCCCGTGGATTAAATAAAGGGTTCTGTTTGAAATTCCATTCAGATTCCCGAGTTCAACAGAAATGGTCCTGAGTTTGAAAAAGATACACCTGAAGAAGGCCGAGGTTACATGATGACACTCAAGATGAGAACAGTAGTTTGAATTATCCAAATTATACAAATCAATATACCTATCTTATATTATCATTTAAGTATGACACAAGGCCAAAGAAGCATTAGAATAGTCAGAGTTTCAGAGGAACAATATTATAGGTTAATATGTAGGTTGACTTAATCAGCATTACATTGCTACAAACCTCGGGATTGCACTTTCTACTGTTAACTGAGTGACTGTCTAATTCATCAGCGAGGGAAAATAATCAATGTTACACTGCCTAGGTCCACCAGGACACTCTAATTGCAGTCCTCATTATTAATGAAAATAAGGGTGTCTATTTACTTCTTTCATATCGTCTGATCTTATTTTTTTATGCTTCTGACACAAAACTCCTCCATCGAGTTGAAAGCCACCTGTGCTTCGTTGATGTGAACATTATTTCTTTTTTACAGGTGATTTGTGATGTCATATTTTGGCAGACGTAGGCTACACACCCCCTTCTAAAACTTTAAACATTTTAAAAAAGATGTTCTGATTATTATCGATTGACCATCAGATTTTCAGATTATAAAAAAAAATAATTCAAAAAGAAAGTGAAAAGTGCATAATAGTTAACAGAAAAACAACAACCAATAATTTATACCAAGCGCATTAAAATTTAATTATCTACCAACCTGTATATGTTTAACGTGCTGAAACTATATGCAAGATTTAAAAAAATATATTTCGTTCAAAGATGTCTTCATGACACACAAAAAATAAAGATGGCCACCTGTCAGTTAATTGTTGGGAAGATTCATATCTGAATAGAGTGAAAATAAAAAGACGTACTCTACCACTAACCCTAAATCCGAGTGGCAAGCCCTGTTTCCCTTGGAGTAAGGGCTAATGATAGGGTAAGTAACTTTTTTACTATTTTTTCAGGCGTGTACCCCACCAAAGTTAAGTGACAGGCGGCCATCTTTATTTCTTTGTGTGTCGTATAAACAGCTTAAAAAAAATTTAAATAAAAATATCTTACAAACAGTTTCAGCATGTTAAAAGTATACAAAATTGAACGCAAAACACTTTCTCAAAAGTTTTAATCTGAGAATCAACATGATAGTCTGAAGATTTTCATAAAAAATTGAACGCAAAACACTTTCTCAAAAGTTTTAATCTGAGAATCAACATGATAGTCTGAAGATTTTCATCAAAAATTGAACGCAAAATACTTTCACAAAAGTTTTAATCTGAGAATCAACATGATAGTCTGAAGATTTTCATCAAAAATTGAACGCAAAACACTTTCTGAAAAGTTTTAATCTGAGAATCAACATGATAGTCTGAAGATTTTCATAAAAAATTGAACGCAAAACACTTTCTGAAAAGTTTTAATCTGAGAATCAACATGATAGTCTGAAGATTTTCATAAAAAATTGAACGCAAAACACTTTCTCAAAAGTTTTAATCTGAGAATCAACATGATAGTCTGAAGATTTACATAAAAAATTGAACGCAAAACACTTTCTCAAAAGTTTTAATCTGAGAATCAACATGATAGTCTGAAGATTTTCATAAAAAATTGAACGCAAAAAACTTTCTCAAAAGTTTTAATCTGAGAATCAACATGATAGTCTGAAGATTTTCATCAAAAATTGAACGCAAAACACTTTCTGAAAAGTTTTAATCTGAGAATCAACATGATAGTCTGAAGATTTTCATCAAAAATTGAACGCAAAACACTTTCTCAAAAGTTTCAATCTGAGAATCAACATGATAGTCTGAAGATTTTCATCAAAAATTGAACGCAAAAAACTTTCTCAAAAGTTTTAATCTGAGAATCAACATGAAAGTCTGAAGATTTTCATCAAAAATTGAACGCAAAACACTTTCTGAAAAGTTTTAATCTGAGAATCAACATGATAGTCTGAAGATTTTCATAAAAAATTGAACGCAAAATACTTTCTCAAAAGTTTTAATCTGAGAATCAACATGATAGTCTGAAGATTTTCATAAAAAATTGAACGCAAAAAACTTTCTCAAAAGTTTTAATCTGAGAATCAACATGATAGTCTGAAGATTTTCATCAAAAATTGAACGCAAAACACTTTCTGAAAAGTTTTAATCTGAGAATCAACATGATAGTCTGAAGATTTTCATCAAAAATTGAACGCAAAACACTTTCTGAAAAGTTTTAATCTGAGAATCAACATGATAGTCTGAAGATTTTCATCAAAAATTGAACGCAAAACACTTTCTGAAAAGTTTTAATCTGAGAATCAACATGATAGTCTGAAGATTTTCATCAAAAATTGAACGCAAAAAACTTTCTCAAAAGTTTTAATCTGAGAATCAACATGATAGTCTGAAGATTTTCATCAAAAATTGAACGCAAAACACTTTCTGTAAAATTTTTAATCTGAGAATCAACATGATAGTCTGAAGATTTTCATCAAAAATTGAACGCAAAACACTTTCTCAAAAGTTTTAATCTGAGAATCAACATGATAGTCTGAAGATTTTCATAAAAAATTGAACGCAAAACACTTTCTGAAAAGTTTTAATCTGAGAATCAACATGATAGTCTGAAGATTTTCATAAAAAATTGAACGCAAAACACTTTCTCAAAAGTTTTAATCTGAGAATCAACATGATAGTCTGAAGATTTTCATCAAAAATTGAACGCAAAAAACTTTCTCAAAAGTTTTAATCTGAGAATCAACATGATAGTCTGAAGATTTTCATCAAAAATTGAACGCAAAACACTTTCTGTAAAATTTTTAATCTGAGAATCAACATGATTATCTGAAGATTTGCATCAAAAATTGAACGCAAAACACTTTCTGTAAAATTTTTAATCTGAGAATCAACATGATAGTCTGAAGATTTTCATCAAAAATTGAACGCAAAACACTTTCTGAAAAGTTTTAATCTGAGAATCAACATGATAGTCTGAAGATTTTCATCAAAAATTGAACGCAAAACACTTTCTGAAAAGTTTTAATCTGAGAATCAACATGATAGTCTGAAGATTTTCATCAAAAATTGAACGCAAAACACTTTCTCAAAAGTTTTAATCTGAGAATCAACATGATAGTCTGAAGATTTTCATCAAAAATTGAACGCAAAAAACTTTCTCAAAAGTTTTAATCTGAGAATCAACATGATAGTCTGAAGATTTTCATCAAAAATTGAACGCAAAACACTTTCTGTAAAATTTTTAATCTGAGAATCAACATGATAGTCTGAAGATTTTCATCAAAAATTGAACACAAAATACTTTCTCAAAAGTTTTAATCTGAGAATCAACATGATAGTCTGAAGATTTTCATCAAAAATTGAACGCAAAACACTTTCTGAAAAGTTTTAATCTGAGAATCAACATGATAGTCTGAAGATTTTCATCAAAAATTGAACGCAAAACACTTTCTCAAAAGTTTTAATCTGAGAATCAACATGATAGTCTGAAGATTTTCATCAAAAATTGAACGCAAAACACTTTCTGTAAAATTTTTAATCTGAGAATCAACATGATAGTCTGAAGATTTTCATCAAAAATTGAACACAAAATACTTTCTCAAAAGTTTTAATCTGAGAATCAACATGATAGTCTGAAGATTTTCATCAAAAATTGAACGCAAAACACTTTCTGAAAAGTTTTAATCTGAGAATCAACATGATAGTCTGAAGATTTTCATCAAAAATTGAACGCAAAACACTTTCTCAAAAGTTTTAATCTGAGAATCAACATGATAGTCTGAAGATTTTCATCAAAAATTGAACGCAAAACACTTTCTCAAAAGTTTTAATCTGAGAATCAACATGATAGTCTGAAGATTTTCATCAAAAATTGAACGCAAAACACTTTCTGTAAAATTTTTAATCTGAGAATCAACATGATAGTCTGAAGATTTTCATCAAAAATTGAACGCAAAACACTTTCTGTAAAATTTTTAATCTGAGAATCAACATGATAGTCTGAAGATTTTCATCAAAAATTGAACACAAAATACTTTCTCAAAAGTTTTAATCTGAGAATCAACATGATAGTCTGAAGATTTTCATCAAAAATTGAACGCAAAACACTTTCTGAAAAGTTTTAATCTGAGAATCAACATGATAGTCTGAAGATTTTCATCAAAAATTGAACGCAAAACACTTTCTCAAAAGTTTTAATCTGAGAATCAACATGATAGTCTGAAGATTTTCATCAAAAATTGAACGCAAAACACTTTCTCAAAAGTTTTAATCTGAGAATCAACATGATAGTCTGAAGATTTTCATCAAAAATTGAACGCAAAACACTTTCTGTAAAATTTTTAATCTGAGAATCAACATGATAGTCTGAAGATTTTCATCAAAAATTGAACACAAAATACTTTCTCAAAAGTTTTAATCTGAGAATCAACATGATAGTCTGAAGATTTTCATCAAAAATTGAACGCAAAACACTTTCTGAAAAGTTTTAATCTGAGAATCAACATGATAGTCTGAAGATTTTCATCAAAAATTGAACGCAAAACACTTTCTCAAAAGTTTTAATCTGAGAATCAACATGATAGTCTGAAGATTTTCATCAAAAATTGAACGCAAAAAACTTTCTCAAAAGTTTTAATCTGAGAATCAACATGATAGTCTGAAGATTTTCATCAAAAATTGAACGCAAAACACTTTCTGTAAAATTTTTAATCTGAGAATCAACATGATAGTCTGAAGATTTTCATCAAAAATTGAACGCAAAACACTTTCTGTAAAATTTTTAATCTGAGAATCAACATGATAGTCTGAAGATTTTCATCAAAAATTGAACACAAAATACTTTCTCAAAAGTTTTAATCTGAGAATCAACATGATAGTCTGAAGATTTTCATCAAAAATTGAACGCAAAACACTTTCTGAAAAGTTTTAATCTGAGAATCAACATGATAGTCTGAAGATTTTCATCAAAAATTGAACGCAAAACACTTTCTCAAAAGTTTTAATCTGAGAATCAACATGATAGTCTGAAGATTTTCATTAAAAATTGAATGAAAGTGTTTCTGTGGAACGAACTGGATTCGAACCCGGCCTACCCAGGTCCTTAGTCCGCACCGTTAACCACTTAATGAAGTATAAACACTGAGAAATATTATGAGGAAGGGAGATGTTTGAACATGATATGATTACTCTTTCCTGACTAATTTGAATGCCCATGACCACCGGTCTTCTCTCTTTGCACATCACTGATTCGAAGTAAACTTACATTTTCCATCACGAATAGCTCTCTCCTTGAGGAAGCCCTCTTCTTTGATAAGCTCTTAGGACTGCCCTTCCCTTCAGACCTTACATGGAAGACTTCCATCAAATCTGTTGCTAAGGTCACTTGAAAAATGGTTGGATCATTCTACTGATCCAGAAAGTATCTCGCTCTTGATGCAATTCTCTAATCGTATAAAAACCAGATACTCCCTAAGATGGGGAGGTACTGCTGTCATATATGGGGAGGTGCCGCTTGGAGCACTCTTTCTTTCTTGCCTTGACAGAATACAAAACCGACTTCGCAATCTAGTGGGGGATGATCTTGTCTCATCCCTTTCAGCCTCTTTCACAAAGAAGAGATGTTGCTAGTCTCTCTCTACTCTATCGTTATGTTCATGGTAGGTGCTAGACTGAGCTCCAATCCCACCCCTAAAACATTCACAGCAAGAACTCGTCTGGCTACAACCACAGCAAAGAACTTTTCATTCTCTTTAAGTATCAGAAACAACAGAACTTCCATGAACAAAGTTCCTTTGCTAGTGGAACAAAATAACCCGAGGTTGCTTCCCAACCGACTACAACATGGTAAACAAATATTTGTTGAGCCGTCCTCTTAGATAATCAACTCTTCTTAGGTAATCTTCTGCCCATCTCACACATTGTTTTCAATCTTAACCCTAACACATTGTTTTCAATCCTAACTCTAACCCTAACACATTGTTTTCAATCCTAACTCTAACCCTAACACATTGTTTTCAATCCTAACTCTAACCCTAACACATTGCTTTCAATCTTAACCCTAACACATTGTTTTCAATCTTAACCCTAACACATTGTTTTCAATCCTAACTCTAACCCTAACACATTGTTTTCAATCCTAACTCTAACCCTAACACATTGTTTTCAATCCTAACTCTAACCCTAACACATTGTTTTCAGTCTTAACCCTAACACATTGTTTTCAATCCTAACTCTAACCCTAACACATTGTTTTCAATCCTAACTCTAACCCTAACACATTGTTTTCAATCTTAACCCTAACACATTGTTTTCAATCCTAACTCTAACCCTAACACATTGTTTTCAGTCTTAACCCTAACACATTGTTTTCAATCCTAACTCTAACCCTAACGCATTGTTTTCAATCCTAACTCTGACCCTTACACATTGTTTTCAATCCTAACACTAACCCTAACACATTGCTTTCAATCTTAACCCTAACCCTAACACATTGCTTTCAATCTTAACCCTAACCCTAACACATTGTTTTCAGTCTTAACCCTAACCCTAACACATTGTTTTCAATCCTAACTCTAACCCTAACACATTGTTTTCAATCCTAACTCTAACCCTAACACATTGTTTTCAGTCTTAACCCTAACACATTGTTTTCAATCCTAACTCTAACCCTAACACATTGTTTTCAATCCTAACTCTAACCCTAACACATTGTTTTCAATCTTAACCCTAACACATTGTTTTCAATCCTAACTCTAACCCTAACACATTGTTTTCAGTCTTAACCCTAACACATTGTTTTCAATCCTAACTCTAACCCTAACACATTGTTTTCAATCCTAACTCTAACCCTAACACATTGTTTTCAATCCTAACTCTAACCCTAACACATTGTTTTCAATCTTAACCCTAACACATTGTTTTCAATCCTAACTCTAACCCTAACACATTGTTTTCAGTCTTAACCCTAACACATTGTTTTCAATCCTAACTCTAACCCTAACGCATTGTTTTCAATCCTAACTCTGACCCTTACACATTGTTTTCAATCCTAACACTAACCCTAACACATTGCTTTCAATCTTAACCCTAACCCTAACACATTGCTTTCAATCTTAACCCTAACCCTAACACATTGTTTTCAGTCTTAACCCTAACCCTAACACATTGTTTTCAATCCTAACTCTAACCCTAACACATTGTTTTCAATCCTAACTCTAACCCTAACACATTGTTTTCAGTCTTAACCCTAACACATTGTTTTCAATCCTAACTCTAACCCTAACACATTGTTTTCAATCCTAACTCTAACCCTAACACATTGTTTTCAATCCTAACACTAACCCTAACCCTCCCATTGTTTCCAATCCTCTCGTTGTGGCATTCATCGTCCAAGTGAAAATCTTTTTAACCATTATCATCAAGTGGCCCCCGGGACTTAATATTAGTATAAAAAACACATAACAAACGAAACCCTCACCTCTTAGCTGCACTCTTCCTGATAAAATTTGAAGTTTTCAAATTGTTGCGTAGATCGGTTTATATAAAACCTGTCAGTTTTAATATTGATTTTAATCAATAATCATTGATCAATAATCATTGATCAATAATCATTAATCAATAATCATTAATCAATAATCATTAATCAATAATCATTGATCAATAACTACAAATAATCCTTTCTATTCCCTGTCTCTGCAGAGAGATCTCCAAGATTGGGTAAGTTTGTGACTGTCTATATTTTATGCTTATCTGATGATTATTATCATTATTATTATTATTATCATTATTATTATTATTATTATTTGTAGTATTTCTTGAGCGTTGCTTGATTCATTTTTGTTTCATGTGTTTTTGTTGTTGTTTTCCATGTCTACATGTTTTTTTTGTATTTTTGTATTTTTTGTGTTTTTGTATTTTTTTATTTTTTGCAGTGTTGTTTAAGTTTTAAGTTTATTCTGTTATGAAAGATGAAAACTATTTCTTTTTATTGTTCAATTTGTTTGTATACAGTTATTCACGTGAAAGTGTAGTATAGTTAACAGTGATGAAAAGGAAAATAAAACAAATAACTTCTACCAAACGCAAGAAAATGTATAATTTTGGAATACTGATTGTAAGCTTTAGTATCTATGAAACCACAACAACAGCAAAAAAGGGGTTAGTCGAACTGTAAGCCTAATTCTGGTGGTCATTGCCAGTCAGATGACGGTAAACTCTTTTATATTATTATTATTATTATTATCATTTGTACTCACTAGGAGTTCTCATACAGGTCATCATCAGTGATTGCTCACCGACAACAACCGGTGGTATTCCCTGGAGTCTGAGTGCCCAGTCTCCCCACATTTCCAGTATTCTCCGCCTCTTTTCGATAGCCACCTCAAATAACCTTGCAGTATCGCAACAGCCGTTTACTATTGGTTTCTCGCTGGTAAGAACCATTGGTCTTCTTTGGGAATTGAGTGGCAATAAGCCTCTCCAAGGTCCCAGCACTCTCTTCACTTCCAGTGGAGGTCTGGTTTGTGCTGTCCCTCCTCGGTCTTCTCATCCTCCTTGATCCTCTATGAAAATATTTTGTGTGGTGTCAGCCTAGGCTGGCACCATTTTTTAAATTTAAAATTAAAAAAAAATTTTTTTTTTTTAATTTTAAATTTATTATTATTATTATTATTATTATTATTATTATTATTATTATTATTATTATTATTATTATTATTATTATTATTATTATTATTATTATTATTATTATCTTTTAAGCCTGAAATTAACGACCACCTTCCAAAAAATCGACGTTGTTAATACTACACTTTCGGCATTTATTTAAATTCAAATATTATATTAGCAATTTGTGGTCATTATTGCATGCGACTCAATCACCATTGCGTGAGGGAACCGCATATAATTGAATAAAAGATTAAATGAATTCTGTTATTTACGAACCGTAGATTGTATTTCGTAAAACTGACATCAGTTTTTGATAGAATTTAATTTGAAGACTGAACTTCTTCCATTAACCTTTTACCATTTTGCCCTAAAAAATCTTACGTTGAAAATTCTGTGTTCTTTTAATTTTTGTATTAAACGAAAGTAAAATAGAGTGATTTCCCTTTGATTATTCTTAAATTAGAGTTTTTTTTACAGGGGCATTTCTTCCTTTAACTATTGTATAATGAAACAGTCAAAGTTATTTCCCGTTGATTGTACTTTAATTACATTGTAAAATAGAGACATTGGTGCTTTTACACTTTAGCGGATACTTTAAATAAAACAAACTGAGGAATATCTGGTTGCTGTACGTATCTGTCACGGAATGAAAATATCGTATACCAAAAATCACGGAAATTGATCAAGTAGATTTTTTTTTATAAAAGAAAATTAAATTTTAGCCATGTACGAAGAGGGCAGCCATTTTGAAAGTTTCCAAAGAGGGATTGAAAGTTTTGAAAGGGGGATGAAAAAATGGGAAAAGTTAAATGTATCTCATTTTGTCTTATATATTACGTCTGTGTTATCTTTCAGAAATTGTTTTTTTTTAAATTGTGTTTTTCATTTTTAAAAAATGGGGAAAGTTAAATGTATCTCTCGACGTCACGTGATCAAATGGAGCGAATTTTGAAGTTATGATTATCTCCCTTTTTGAAAACTTTCAATCGCCCTTTGAAAACTTTCAAAATGGCTGTCCTCTTCGTACATGGCTAAAATTTGATTTTAATTTTATAAAAAAAAACAAAAAAACAAAAACTACTTGATTAATTTACGTGATTTTTGGTATACGATATTTTCATTCCGTGACAGATACGTACATCAAACAGATGTTCCTCAGTTTGTTTTATTTAAAGTATCCGGGGGGGGGGCGGGGGGGGGGCAGGGGGGGGCAGGGGGGGGCAGGGGGGGGGGGTCGAGCCCCGGCCCACTTTTTGACTTGGCCCCCACCACTTTACAGTCATCAATAATGAAGTTATATATGCATTTGTTTAACCATGCCCCTCACTTTTTAGGAGAGCCCCCCCCACCCCACCCCTACTTTTGTAACTGTCCCGCCGGTCCTGACAGATACGTACATCAAACAGATGTTCCTCAGTTTGTTGTATTTAAAGTATCCGCTAAACTGTAAAAGCACCGAAACATTTGTTTATTTAATTCTTGCATTAAACAACAGTAAAATTGTGTATTCTTAAATTACATTGTAAAATGAGGACATTTGATGTGTCATCATCATCATCATCATCATCATCATCATCATCATCATCATCATCATCATCACCATCATCATCATCATCATCATCATCACCATCATCACCATCAGGGGTTTGATCACTTCTAGAGGATGAACCCTTCCCTGGTTTCCGACAGTCATTCAGGTTTATTCGCCATAGTCGCCATGCTAGGCACTGCGGGTTGGCGACGCTATTTGTCCACATACAGTGCCTGGTCACCCATCTGGTACTGACCAGGCTCAAAGTCGCTTAACTTCGGTGATCTAGCGGGAACTGGTGTGTGTCAATGTAGTTACGCTGTGTGATTTTTTTATGTTGCCAGTAAAATTAGAGTGATTTCCCTTTCATTAATATTTTATAAGAAAAATAAAGGCATTTATTCAATTCTTAGATAACAGTAAAATTAGAGTGATTTCCCTTTCATTAATATTTTATAAGAAAAATAAAGACATTTATTCAATTCTTAAATAACAGTAAAATTAGAGTGATTTCCCTTTGATTAATATTTTATAAGAAAAATAAAGGCATTTATTCAATTCTTAAATAACAGTAAAATTAGAGTGATTTCCCTTTGATTAATCATTTTAAGCCTTTAATTGTTGAATTCAAAGAGTTGTTTCCCTTTGAGTATTTTTAAATTAAAGTGTAAAATAGAGACATTTGTCTAATTTGTTCGTTTCTAAATGCCAAAAAAGCTAAAATAGAATCATTTGTTGGTTTAATTGATTTATTAAACTATAGTGTAAAGAATTGAAAGAAAAAAAACAAAACGATGCAGGTCGATAGAAAGTGAAATTCTATTGCGTTTCTTCCATCTTTTTGCACGCTTAACGATACTACACTTTCGCCAAAATTTCATTTATGGCTTCGCTATTGATTGTTACGTCTGTATTATCGCTTTTAATGCTTAATCTACATGAAATCTTACGAGATGGCATTGGATTGAATATTAAATCAGATTGCAGCGAATTAAATATTCGTTATTCCTGCTGTTTCACCATGACATGTATAAATTAAAAAAAATAGCTGAAGAAATGTATAACACATGTTATGTACTTACGTGGTAGCTGAAAAGAAGACTGTACACCAAAAATGACGCAAATTCATCCAGAATTTATTAAATTAAAAATAAAAAACGATTTTATCCGTCAGTCGCCATCTTGTATCTTTCAATCGCTCCGATTTTATCCTGGGTCATCAAGAGACAAGGGAGATAACTCATTTTTTGGAGAGGGGGGGGAGGAGGGGTTCTTCTAAATTGGTAATAAAAAAATTAGTTATCTCCCTTGTTACAATAGTCTAATACATAAAATCGTTTTTTCTTCTTTATCTCATAATTTAATAAATACTGGATGAATTTGCGTAATTTTTTCTGTACAATCTAATTTCCAGCTAACGCGTAAATAAATAACAAATTTTATACATTCTTTTAAATTTGTGCATGTCATAGTGAAACAGCAGAAGCACCAAATATTCTCATGAAAGCATAAAAAAGTGACTATTTTAAATAAATGCGAGATATTTAATAAAAACATATGTTTCCTTATATTTGTATGTTTTTTTTTATATTTACCGTCTGCCGCGCATGGTTATCGCCTTCTATAGCAATACTTTGTACAATACACTCAATGCTTTAAGCAAACTATCTTTATATTTTTCTTTGTTTTCTATTGTTCTTTTGCTTTTCTTGAAAAACAATCAATGTTTACCCACGAAAACAAATCTTGTTGTACCAATAATTTCTACACATTTCTTAAATAGTTAATAATATGTTCCCATTTGGAAACAGTGCCATGTGAAATCTTAAAAGAAACTTTACGTAAAGTTATGATAAAAAAATGTATAAATATTTGTATTGTGATATCCTTGAAGAGGGAAAAATAAATAAATAAGACAAACGTATATGTTTAAAAGAAGAACAAACTTATATTCCAGCAATAGAATGTTGGCAGTTTTTGCTGCTTGATTTGGTATCGACATTTGTTCCACCACAAACAGATGTAACACAACACCGGAAAATGGGGAGAATAAGTCGGCGCAACAAGTGCACTCTGGCTCTGTTAAAAATTGTCTGAGCAGGCTTGTCGGCAAACCCCGGTAAGGGCGCTTCAGGCAATTACCCATGAACTAATTCGTTTTGAAAGAGGAAAGGCAAAGCAGTGGTGGGTGGACTTCCAAGGACTACTGCGAACTAATAACACAGCCGGACAGATAAAAAGCCACTGCAATGACCCCGTCTTTTTTTAACTGATTATCGAGGACAGATCCTCGACTGGCATGAACCGTGACAGCAAGTAGTATCAGTCCAAGTATTATCAGAAGATTCCATTGTGTATTTAGATAGGGATGATACTACAACACTTATTTATTTCCCATTCGATCTGTGCTATTTCAAACACATGAACGACGGACGAACGGACATGTGTAGACGCATTCAACAAATTCTATATTCACTTGATTACTGACTACTTTCACTTTTATGGAAAGAATATCTCATAGAGATGTTAGGATGTTTCTAAAAATGAAATATCTTTTATGATAAAAGTGCTACAGGATGACACCCCCCCCCCATCATACCCCCAAAATAAAATTCACAATCATCATGCTATTCGGTTTAACGTCCGTTTTATATGCTAGCATGTATTGAACAGCTTTTAAAAAATTGACTTCCAATACAACCTATCTCTGACCAGGTAATTATTTAAACTACATAACCTGAAATGCGATATATCTTGTTTGTAAGTCATTTCCTTAGTCGAGACAAGATTTATATACACCTGACACCCTTCGTGATGTCGACCCAGTGAGGTGATGGAGGACCAGTGCTTTTATCAAGACACTATCTCTAGGTGCTTACCTACCAAAGCTAAAGAGCGCTTCACCTGCTCTTAACCAATCAATGTTCGCACATTCCAGCATCAAGTTTGGTGACAAGCCTGCGATTCCGTTCTGGTCGTTTTCCAATTGAAGGCCATCATCCAAGTGAAAGGTTACATACACAGGCCTGTAAATGCTAGAGCATAAACAATATCCGATAATAGCTTTTTTAAAGCTTATTAGGACAATAATGAACGACCTGCGTTTCCTTGTTAGCATTGCTCATGTAGATGTGAGATATGAAGCTGCCAGCTGAGTAGAGATCACAAACGCTATCAGTGATGAACGCCATCTTCTTCGAACGACTGAGCCATGTCCAGCCGATAACAACATGAAAAAACAGACGACAAGAAAAAAAGAGAAACTTTTAACTTGTAACGGCATTCACCTGGGGTGAGTTGAGCCGGCTCCAAATGGGTTCACCGTGTTCCTCATCAAGATGGACCACTCACACTGATTCAACCATATTTGATACAAATAAACTTCAGTTTATGCCTGACTTGTCCACCAAGTTTCAGTCGTGAATATCCAACATCTTTTACATTATCGCCGATCAATGATATGGACACATTATCAATGATGGCAGTTTAAATATACAGGCTGACCCCCCCCCCCCCAAATGCCACCCATGGAATCGTGAATAAAATATATAATCCTTTCTGCAATCTAAGCATATTTGGTACAAATAAACTTCAGTGTGAATTGTCCACCAAGTTTCAGTCATGAATGCCCAACAGTCTTTGTTTTATCAATGTTCATTGTGATGGCACTCTTCAATAGTCTGGATATTGTTTTGATTGACATTATATTTGAGATGTCCCCACAGATAAAAATATGGGTTGTTATGTGAAGCCCTATTCAGTATCACACCTCCTACTGATGAGACGATCACTAAAGTGTCCCCTGTATCATTGAACGGTGATAAAACAAAGTCTATTGGATATTCATGACTGGAAATATTTAACCAAACTATGAAAATGATTATTTGTAATTAATGCTTTCTGATCTTTTATTTGGAAGGTAAATATTTTTTGATGCTTTTGATGTACTCTATTATGTTTTTGCTTTTATATTTTTTGTATTTTTTAAAGTTTATTTCTATAAAAAATTATGTACGCGATTGCCGGATGGTTTACTATTTGTGTACGACTAAATAAGGCTCGACCAATGCACGACCACTAGGGCTGCTGCTGCTTTTATTGTCATATAGTAGAAAGGCAATCTCTGCCCGTCAGATCGAATTGAACTGAAATATCGTCCTGCGGTATTATTTTAAAATAAAAAATGAAACGGATTTAGTCACATTTTTTATTTTAAATAATACCGCAAGTCTCTCCCTCTTGGACAGGGTGCAACAAAAGATTTTCTAACCTAATAGGTCCCACATAGTCTACCAAGCTCATGCCCATGTCACATCGCCGCAATGTGGCATCCCTGTGCTTGTTTTACAATTACTTCCACGGAATGTGCTCCAACAAACTTAATGCACTTGTACCCCTTCAACGTAAATACACCCAAACAACCCGACTAGCAGCAAAATCGAGTTAAATAACTTGCTATCGATCAGCTCAGCTATACACTTCTTGGAATGTCCTGAATGACTTAAACGGTTGTTACAATAGTTCTGGTAATTGTCGACTCAGTCTTGAATGTTGCTCTTGAAGGGGTTTTCTGTCTCATTTGAACTGATGTATGTTAACTTGTTGTAATGTTTGACGTATTATATTCTTGGCTTGAGTTCCCGTTGAGATCTAACATTCACAGGTGTTGTTTCCGACCACATGTTCATAGTTTCATGTCTTTAATGTCACGTAACGTCTGTCTTGTCCACTCAAAATTAGTCTTGAGACTCAACACACTCTTTCAGCAAATTGCGGGACAGACCTGAGGTGTGAGAGCTTGCTCCATCTTGCTGGAACCAGAACTTTACAATAAGCGACGGGAGGAGTGTTTTGGACTGCTGAACTGACTCATGATATTGATCAGCTCAGCTGAATGCTATTTGACGCGTCCAGAATGGTTTGGACAATTGTCACTGGCTGCATCGAGGCTTTCTACTGTTGTAACGTTCTTTATTTCAAATGTTCTCACTCGTCTTACGAAGCTTTCTGTATATTTACTCGCCGGCATGCTTCCTTGCTATTGTTACCGACAACATGATCATCATAGTCTAGTGCCTGCTTTTATGCCGTTGTAGTGAGTCTGAAATACTTTTTCATGTACAGAAAGGAGAAAGGCGCAAAGCGACAGAGAGTTAATGGTTGTTTATTTTGGAGAGATTTTCTCGTCATAATTATCAAATTCATACCTTCATTAGTTTAGAGGCCAAATTGTTATTCGTAATCTACTTTGATAGGAAGGACGAGCTATCAACTCGCTATCACTCTTTTAGGAATTAAATCCCTATTTTCCTTTTTCTGATTTACATCTCGATTTTGCGTCTGTTCACCATGCTTCCAAGAGACAGACTGACTAAAAAGCTTCTCTATTTTCTCGATCCCACGATTGTGATGTAATTGCCTCAAATAGGAACTCTGAGCCTTTCACCACGCACCTGTTAGATCAGAGATTAGGGAGGGTGTTAAAGTTAAAGTATATTTATATTTTCAGTCCGAGCGAACTTGTTCTCCATACTTTTGTGTCAAGGTAACTTGCACTGGTCCACCTAGATACCAAATCGATACTAGCTGATGTTATTATTCACATCCATCCATCCATTATGTAAGAATGTTTCATAGTTCCCAAGTTATTCCACTCACACCTGAAGACTGCTCATAAAGAGACCTTTTCACAAAAATGATACACAAAAGTGACTCCTTTCTTGTAGTAATATTTGACACAGTATTTTCTTTGCTGCCAATGGGATCAAGTTGTGATCACGGGTGTTTTCCTGTCATGTTCTGCCAAATAAGAGTGATTGGTGAATTAATAAAAGATATACGACAAAAATTGTATTTGTTTTGGCGAGATCGCTCAGTATTATACTGAAAACAAATTTGTGTTTTTTTATAGGTGACTCTCAGGTGTACACACTGGGTCGTATTGGCAAACACCGGGTGGTCTCAACAAAATTGTCGAAAGGAGGACTGCAACAAAAATCTATGATATCTGCTGAGAATACCATTACAAGATTACTGGGTATGATAATTTTATTTATTATGATAATTTTATTTATTGTGATAATTTTATTTATTATGAAAATTTTATTTATTATGATAATTTTATTTATTGTGATAATTTTATTTATTATGAAAATTTTATTTATTATTAAAATTTTATTTATTGTGATAATTTTATTTATTATGAAAATTTTATTTATTATGATAATTTTAATTTATTATGATACTTTTATTTATTGTGATAATTTTATTTATTATGAAAATTTTATTTATTGTGATAATTTTATTTATTGTGATAGTTTTATTTATTTATTGTGATAATTTTATTTATTATGATAGTTTTATTTATTGTGATAATTTTATTTATTATGATAGTTTTATTTATTGTGATAATTTTATTTATTATGAAAATTTTATTTATTATGATAATTGTATTTATTGTGATAAATTCATTTATTATGAAAATTTTATTTATTGTGATAAATTTATTTATTATGATAATTTTATTTATTGTGATAATTTTATTTATTGTGATAAATTTATTTATTATGATAATTTTATTCATTATGATAATTTTATTTATTGTGATAATTTTATTTATTATACTGCACTTATATTTTTTCAATTTTTACGAAAATTTGGAAAAAAAATGCTACTAAACTTACATTGTTAATGGATTTTATTGATGAAATAATTTCAAATGTGAAAATGATTCTTCTTAAAATAGCGACTTTTTTTTATTTTAAACTATAAAAAAATACTTCATTCTTGATATTATAATTTTGAAACCAGAATTGTAAGAAATAGATGAGAACAAAGTATATCTGGATGGTGAAGTTATTGAGGTTGTTGAGAAGCTTTGGTATCTTGGTGATATCATTGGAGCACATTCTTTCAACGTGACCATACCATCGAAGTCTCTTGTTCTGCA
Source organism: Sepiola atlantica (assembly GCA_963556195.1). NCBI lineage: Eukaryota > Metazoa > Mollusca > Cephalopoda > Sepiida > Sepiolidae > Sepiola > Sepiola atlantica. Next base: position 6,411,682 of record OY744525.1, on the reverse strand, counting down.
TACATCTTCCTATACTGTCAAGATTTAATCTTCCTCTGAGGTCATCAGATCTAAGCCTGTCTTTAAGACTCACATAACACACCCATCGTATCATTCTCATATCATTTCTCTCCATGCAACACATGCCATCAACCCTCACTGTCAAGGTTTCACTTCCATACATCATCACACTGGGTACACATGCCTGATGATAGACTCTTCCCTTGGTTCACAGTGGTAACACTCTGCTGGTTAGTAATGGCAGAACTTCCCTGAACTTACTCCTAACTCTTCTTGCAATCATAGTAGCCATCCAAATATACTTTCTCCACATCTGAGTTCTCATCCACCTCCATTGTCTTACACTTCTTGCACCCAAATTGGTTATCCTCTCTCGACCTACTAATAATTATGCTGCACTTCCTGTGTACCCAATTTTTACAAATACCACAAATGATTGAATTGCATCAGACTCCCTTTCCACAAACTGAGCAGGTGGTTTCTTTCTTTCTGGGAGATTTCAAATTTGACAGATTCACCAGCCGAAATATGACAACAGTACTCCATACATGGTCTGATAGTAGATTTGTAGAGATAGAGAATAGCCTCAGGTGCGAGAAAGTGTTTGGAGCGATAGAGAGAACCGACTTTACGAGAAGCAGAAAGAGCAATGGATCTAATGTATGAACTCCAAGAAAGAATTGATGAGCCAGAAAGAAGTTTCAGAATCGATTTCTCATCAAGAACAGAGCCATCCATGAGAATCTCAGGAAGAAAAGGGACACGCCTACGATTGAAAGACATGAGCTGAGTCTTAAGTGGATTAAATGAAACAAGCCATTTCGTTGTTGACAACCTTAATAGCTGTGCAATTCCTGACTGCAAAGGGTGGAATTTGCTGCAAGGTTCTTTTGCGCAAATGTTGGCTTGATAGACTCTTCTCTTGGTCAACAATGGTAACTCTCTGCTGGTTAGTAATGGTAGAAGTAGCACAAAATATTGAGTTGCACACGACTCCCTTTCCACAAACTGAGCAGAGGAACTTTCCTATTTCTGGGATTTTTCCAATACTACAACCACTGATCATCATTTTGGTTTCGGTAACATTCACTCAGACATTTACTTTGCATATCATTCTTCTAATTCTTTAACAAGTAGGTCTTCCATTGTTTCTGCCATTTTAGTTAAGTATTGCTCCTCCCCGCAGGGTGATGTTTTTAATGTGTGTGTGGTGGGGGTGGGGGGGGTATCCATTTTTCATTTCGAAGTTTATTTCTTCCCTACTTTTTTTCTCTGTCCACCATGAAACAAAGCGACTTGAAATGTTATTTACTTTGATGCTCCACGCTTTGATTAAGTCATAAACTCGGTAGAATTAGACCAATTTGCTCACAAATATGAGAAATAGTGTTACGTTTTCGTATTTTCAGAATTAACAGATTTTTGCATAATTTAACTACGGGTTAAATGTAGCTAAAAGATCTTCCATTGTTTCACAGGCAAGTACTAAATCATAAGCAGACAGCATCTCTTGCGGACAACCCGTACGAATATATATATATATATATATATATATATATATATATATATGTATATATGTATATATATAATATATATATATGATAATAAAAGGAAGAAAGTGTTCCGACGTAATGGAAATTGAAAAAGGAAAAACAACAAATATTTTTTATGTATTCATCAACGTTTCGTCTTTATTATAAGACTTCTTCAGGATGATTGTCTGAAGAAAACATCACACAAGTACAAAATGTTTGGAATGGATGGTAGTAGCGGCAGCCGGTGCAGAAACTGTGTCCGCTTACGCAAAAAATCCGTATTCATCGTAATACCTCTCCCACTTCCCAATGGTTTTATACTCCAACCGCCGCTCTTGCCACTGCCACCATCTATTTGTATCTCATAGCTGGATTTTTTTTTGCATAAGAAGCCACAGTTTTTGAGCCGGCTGCAATTACCACCATCCTTTCCAAACATTCTGTACTTGTGTGATATTTTCTTCAGACAATCATCCTAAGGAAGTCTTATAATAAAGACGAAACGTTGATGAATACATAAATAATATTTTTTTGGTTTTCCTTTTTCAATTTCCATATATATATATATATATATATATATATATATATATATATATATATTGATTTTAATACAAAAAAGACAATCAGAAAAATTGAAAAAATAAAAAGGTATAATCAAACAGACAAATTCTGTTATTTTTAACAATGTTTTCATAAATCAAAATATGCTGCCTATATACACACAATATATATATATGTGTGTGTGTGTGTGTGTATAAAGTGAAATAAATTCCAGAAGGAAATCTGAGTATGAGAGCTCAATGTAATAAACAGAGCAAGAATAAAATAAAGTAAAGTAACACGGAATCACATAATCACCGGTGCAATAATTTATTTCGACCCTCCGGCCTTTTCAAGCATCCGAACGAAGTGATTACATGTTTGAAAATGAAAAAAGAGAAATTCACACTCACTATTCAATACACATATAGAGAGAGAAAGAGGGGGAAATTTTGCGATTTATAACCGAAGGCATATAGTGATGGGGAAAGAGAGTGACAACATATTTAATATATATATCTAGAGAGGGGGAGATTGTATGATTTATAACGAAAGGCATATAGAGATGGGGAAAGAGAGCAATACATATATATAGAGAGGGGCAAATTGGGCGATTTACAATGTAAGGTATATAGGGAGAGTGAAAGAGAGTGGGATATCATAACCAGGTAAATCTGTTTGGGTCCTCTTACAAACGCTTAACCCTAAGTTTTTTTTAATCGTCTATGAAGACCGGAAATTCAAATTATAACGTCTGCAAATCCTCAGTTTGCGTGTGTTGTATTTTATGTATAATTTTGATGATGAAAATAAATGTTATACTTACTTTTATGTCTTATGCATATAATTTACTAACTAGTTGCCCTTTTCTTTTTTATTTCTCAGGTGTTTTTAGTCGGGTTGAGCATGTCCTGCTTGTTGGCGTAGGTGGTGCAGTTCCTCATTTTTCGGATTTTGACAAACATGTTCGGCTTGGAGATGTTGTGGTTTCCCTGCCTGTCGACAGAAGCGGATCAGTTTATGTTCATTGTCAACGCGTGGAAAAGATTACGGGATCCTACGGCTATAGCTACGTCACGAGGGCCTGGAACAGTGCAACACAGACTCTCCAGAAAGCGGTTCAGTTCTTACGAAGAGATATCGATAGAAATCCGCACACTACCAAGCCGTGGGATCCTTACATCGAAGAAGGTAAAGAGGCCCTCGAAAACGAGGAATCCGACTTTCACCGTCCATCTATAACAAGAGATAAGCTTCTGTTCACACAGCGAAATGGCACCGTCGTCCAATATGATCATCCGAAACCTACGGGTCTTGCATCTCGGAGTTATACTGATGGTCAGATTACGATTAGATATGGGGTGATCGGCTCTGGTGGTCTTGTAACACGTAACCAAGAAATGCGTATGGAATTCGCCCAGTTGAACGGCATCAAAGCTTTCGACTTGGAATTTGAGGCCGTTCTTGACTCCCTAGAGGGAAATAGGAACTGCAGCTTCCTTGTAATTCGTGGAATGGCAGATTATGGTGATGGAACTGGAAAGAAAGGTTGGCAACCGTATGCAGCTTTGGCCGCTGCTGCATATACAAAATGTCTGCTGACAATTTTGGAGTGAAGAATTCCTTCATTCGAGTTTTTTCATATTCATCATGATATGTAAAAGAAAGAAAAAATGCAACAAAAACAACGACGACACATGTGCAGGGTCTGCGACTTTCCTCTTCTTTCCTTTCTCTGAATTTTTTTAAAATATTTTTTACTTGACCTCATATTTCTGATGCACATTTTAAGTAATATTTGATAAAGGTGTGGAAAATAAACAATATATAAAAATAAATCTTGCTTATAAAAATATCTATAAAAAAACGTGTGTTCTTTTTCTTGTTATTATGTGTAAAATTGATTTTATATATATTTTAAATTGAATATAAATGCGAGGCTTATATTGTTAATAGTTTTGTTTATATATATATATATATATATATATATATATATATATATATATATATACATATTTGAACAAATTTTTTGTGGTACAGAATTTTATCAAAGTTTTAAATAGGATGAACGGAGTTATCACGAGTCGAGGACAATATCACAAAAAAAAAGAGGAAATTTATAGCAATATATTTAATCGTCGGAAGACATTCGATTAACAACTTTTAAAAAGAATAAAAAGATCGACTAAAATTAACAGACTAAATCCCAAGGTACCTTTCAACCGACACATTTTCAAGCGAAACGTTGGCTAATATCGCTTAAAAACGTGGAAAAGAGTAACGTTGAGAGAAAAAAAAACCCCAAAATAGGGAGATTGAATATCGCCATTATAAACGGAAAAGGAATATATGGACATAATAGGCAAAGTATTTCCACCTTTGTTTTCAATAACTGCTGCGCATCTACGACTGCAGGATTTCACTAAATCTTGACATTGGGCCACAGTTATATTGGCCCATTTATCTTTCAGTTTCAGCCACAAGTCTTCAATGTTTTCTGGATTCTTTGTAATAACATTCTGTCTTAGAGTATTCCATAAGTTTTCTATAGGGTTCATGTCAGGACTCTGAGCAGGCCAGTCCATTACCTCTACTTCTTGATCAACCAGATAATTCATGACCATCTTTGCCTTATGGCAGGGAGCATTATCCTGCATAAAAACAGGCTTTTCGATACCAGAATTGTGCAACACTGGCAAAACATAGTTCTAAAACATTCTTGTATACAGTGACATTTACTCTAGTATTTAAGCGTACAAGTGGTGATGTACCCTGCCATGATATCATGCCGAAAACCATCACGCTACCTCCACCAAATTTAACAGTTATTTTTATGCAGCTAGGATCCAAACTTTCGCCTTTTCTTCTTACAAATTGTTTTCCATCACTGCCAAATACATTAAATTTCGATTCGTCACTGAAATAAACTTTTTTCCAATTTTCTTCTGACCATATAACATGCTTTTTCGCGAACGCTAATCTAGCTGTTTTTTTTTTTTACTTATTTTTTATTTATTAGCGGCTTTTTTCGAGATCTCGCAAAAAGACTTATTTTGTGCAACCTTCTGGACACAGTTTGTCGTGAAACATTCGTGACACCTTCCATTTGTTTAGAAATTTTGCCAGCTGTAAGGAAACTAGGCGTTGTATAACTCTATCCTCTTTTGCCGTTGTCTTTCTTGGTCTACCAGGTTTCTTTGTGTTACTTAACCTTCCAGTTTCTTTATAGAGTTTGAGAACTCGGCTTACAACACTTTTTGAATGTTTCACACGTTTTCCAATTTCTTCTATTGTCAATGACTTTATTAATTTGATGATTTTTGCTTTGTCGCTTAAATCAGTTTTATTTCTTTTTGACGTGATTGATATTGCGTGACTTGCAACAGTGATGATAATTAAAGTTTATAATATTTATTTTCAATCTTTTATACAAAAAACAACTGTTTTCAACTTTAAGCAATTATTTTTCCTTAATGGTCTTTCATTTTGGACACTAGAAATATGTAAAATGGTGGATAACTTTAATAATATTATTTTAATTCATCTGAAAATCTCGGTAAAAGTCAAACTACATAATTTACATATGTAGTGAAATTTTCACAAATATCAAAATATAATTTATTTGAGATTAAGATTTTATTTTTGTTCCTTAATTTTGGACGGTACTGTATATATATATATATATATATATATATATATATATAACCTCTTCAACCATCGATTGCCATGACAAATAACACCCTACCTGAGAGTTCACCATTCAAACTCCTCGGCCTAACTTTCACAGATAACATGAATTGGAATAAATACATTGAAAACATTGCCAGCCCTGCTGCAAAGAAGGTGGGCTCTCTATACCGTGCCAGTAAACTCTCACACATGACATTATCCTATATCTCTACAAGGCCACCATCCACCCATGCATGGAGTGTTGTTACCACGTCTGGGCTGGTGCATCATCCGCTAGTCTCTCCCTCTTAGACAAGGTCCAGAAAAGAGTTGCTAACTTGATAGGTCCTTCACTATTAACGCAGCTCCAACCTCTGTCCCATCGCCGCAATGTTGCATCCTTGTGCCTGTTTCACAAGTACTTCAATGGATTGTGCTCTGATGAGCTTGCTACTCTGGTACCCCCATGATGTAAATTCACTAGACCAACCCAACAATCTGCCAAATCGCATTCATTCACTGTGAAGGTCCCCAGATGCCGAAGAGCTTTCTACTCCAAAAGCTTCTTTCTTCATGCTGCTGGACTCTGGAACTCCCTCCCTGCTCCCTGCTTCCTGCTTTCCTGACGTTACTGACATGCAGAAATTTAAAACTAATGTAAACAGACATCTCGCTGCACAGCTCCTAATTTAGGTTGAACCCCCCCCCCCCTTTTTTTCTCAGTAGTCCCTTACATCTACAGTGGCGGCCTGCCTTGTTTGGGGTGAACTATGATAAAAAAAATTTTTAAATGATAAAGAATAGAAATATTGTTCAGACATAATGGAAATTGAAAAAAGGAAAACCCCCAAAATATTATTTATGTATTCATCAACGTTTCGTCTTTATGTATGTGGAAATAGTGGTAGCGGTTGGAGTTATAAAACCATTAGGGAGGGGGGAAGTGAGTTTGTGCTATGTAAGCCAAGAGAGGTAGCTTAGTGCAAGATCAGTTATAGGCTCATCAAAATGGTGGGTGACATTACAATAACTGTGGAAGGTGTGGGGGGGGAAACATTGGTAGCGGTCGGAGTTATTTAACCCATGCCTCTCTCTCTATATATATATATAGAAATAAATAGATAAATAAATAAATAAATAAATAAATAAATAAAATATAAATAAATACTTAAATAAATAACATTCCTAAATTATCCAAATGGTTCAAGGGATATAATTCATAAGTAATTTTAAATAAATTAAAAAAAATTTTTTTTTTCCTCTCACAGAGATAGTTATGCAGTGGACACTTTCTATTATATCACCATGTGATATTCCTTTTTGCCCAGTCTTCTTTTCAGCTACCACGTAAGTACATAACAAAGTTTATACATTTCTTTAGCTATTCTTTTTAAAAGACAGGCCTTATATGTTGGAGCGAAACTAAAGAAGCCCCAAATATTTTGTAAAACGTGCACTTTAATTTTCATTGAAAGTTTCAAGTTTTATACAGAAGAAAAAAAAGCGTTATTTCAAGGGAGACAATTCATATTAAAACTTCCGGTGTTTCTACGAAGACACGTGAGTATCATCAAAGTATCAATACCATAAAAAACATTATGATATATTTACGCAGCAGATTTAAATAAGTATCCTCACCAAAAAGTAGGAAAAATGATCGAGTAGAATTTTAATTAAAAAAAAAATCAGTTTCATTGTATTTTGGTGAATGCAATTGATTTATTACTTGTTAATATGACAGACTGAGTTATATCCCGCAGAATTTCGTGTTTTTCGCTCGAATCAATGGCCGAACCCGAAAAAACGATATAATGGATTTTCATTTTTCATTAAAATTCTACTTGATAGCTTTTGCTAATTTTTGGTGTACAAACCTATTTTTGCTTGATACATAAATATTTCAAAGAGTTTTCTGGTTAATTTAATTGGAACTGCGATTTTCAGCGTTTTTCATATGGACCCGTCTCTGTCCAAGCACCAAACTTTCCTTAGATTTATCGCGAAAAAATTGATTTCACATCCGAAGTGAAGTTGGAGTTGAATGGTTCGTTAATGAATAGGCATGAAACCAACTCTCCCTCAACTCTGCCACACTGTCATCTTTCTTGAGTTCGGTCCTCAAACAAAGTTTTTGTAAGTATGGATGGTCAAAAAAGCAATAATCTCGATATTTTAGAATGCATTTTGTGTTATCAAAGTATATAAGAAAGAAAAAAACCCTAGAGAAACAAACGTTGATTAATAATTCAGCTTTAGTAATAACTAGCGGGGCTACCCGGCGTTGCTCGAAGTGATAAAAACATTTAATTGAAGAAAACTCGTGTGTGTAACATCTTTATATTGAAACTTCTATTTCTCTCCCTTTCTCTATAGCCGTCTCTTTATCTTTCTACTTTTCTCTTCCCTGGTCGCCCCATTTCACCGCTACTTTCTCATTTTGTCTTTTGCGAAAGCTGTTTCTTCCCCACCATTTCATCCTACGTTTCCCAGGGCAATAGTATGACATATTTCTATAAAAAGTACCACCTCTGTCTGCGCCTTCAATATAGGTACTTATCTCCGCCCCGGTGTTCATACTATATATGAATCTATCGCCACCCCGGTGCGCATACAATATACGTACCTATCGCCGCCCCAGTGCACATAATATATACATACCTATCGCAACCCCGGTGCAGATACTATATAAGTACCTATCGCTGCCTGGGTGCAGATACTATATAAGTACCTATCGCCGCCCCGGTGCCCGTTCTATATATGTACCTATCGCCGCCCTGGAGCGCATGCTAAATACATACCTATCACCGCCCCGGTGCTATATACGTACTTACTGCCGCCCATGTGCACATGCTATATACGTACCTATTGCCGACCTGGTGTGCATACTACATATGTACCTATCACTGCCCCAGTGCAAATACTAAATATGTACATATCGCCGACCCGGTGCGAATGCTAAATACATACCTATTGCCACCCCGGTGTGAATGCTAAATACGTACCTATCGCCACTGCTATGCACTACTATATACGTACCTATTGCCACCCCAGTGCACATACTATATATATACCATATCGCCGGCCCGGTGCGTATACTATATTAGTACCTATCGCCGCCCTCATGCGCATCATATATACTTACCTATCTCGTCAAGGGTACACATACTGTATATGTACCTATCTCCAGCCCAGTTTGCATACCTAAGAACTCATTAATACGCCCCTGTCGTGTCAGAAAAACAACATAGTGTTCATTCATGTCACTATCATAAATATAAATATTTTTAGTTAAGAAAAGAAAAAAGGAAATTTTTTTTGCTCCCCCAAGAAAATTTTTTTTTCATCCTCCCCCATACTTAGAAATATTTTTAATTTAAAAGAAAAAAAAAGAAAAATTTTTGACCCCTCCACCCCATACATAGAAATATTTTTAGTTCAAACGAAAAAAAATATTTTTCATCCTTCCCATACATATAAATATTTTTAATGAAAAAGAAAAAAAATTTTGACCCCCTCCCCCATAAATTTTTTTTTACCCTCCTCATACATATATTTTTAGTTTAAAAAAGAAAAAGGAAAAAAAAAATTTCGACGCCCCCCTAAAAATTATTTTTAATCCTAACCTATACATATGAATATTTTTTATGAAAAAAAAAAAATCCTCCCCCCCAATTTTTGTTTACCCTTCCCCATACATAGAAATATTTTCAGTTAAAGAAAGAAAAAAAAATTTCTAAGGTGCCTCGGTCATATCTAAGAACCATACTGCAGAAGCCTCCGGGTCGTATATTGTAGAAGCACCCCCGGTGCTGGGTCCTATACTGTAGAAGCGCCCCTGGCCCCTATACTGCAGAAGCACCCATGGTCCCTATTCTACATAAGCCTCCGGGTCCTATATTGTAGAAGCACCCTCGGTGCTGGGTCCTATATTGTAGAAGCACATCTGGTCCCTATACTGGAGAAGCACCCATTGTCCCTATTCTGTAGAAACCTAAATTGTGTTTTTAAACGTGAGTTATCGTTCTTCCTTAGCTATCCTCTAACAAATAAATTTCATTAAAAATGATGAATTGTTTTATATATTTGAGGTATTACGTAATTAAATTACAATATGACTCAGCAATTTCAAATTACTATAAAATATAATGAAAATAACTAAAAGCCCCCCCCCCCCTCCCTGATGAAATATGCCGCATGGACCCCTAAAGGGTGGCTTTATATATTCGGGAATACTCTCATCATCTTACTCTGTGATATTCTCTAACCTTGTTTTAAAAACCTAAATTGTGTTTTTAAATGTGAGTTATCGTTCTTCCTTAGCTATCCTCTAACAAATAAATTCAAGTGGGACTTGAAAAGCCAGCGCCCGAGAAGATGAGCACTCTGGCCATTAAAAATTGCCTGGGCAGCCCCGTCGGGATTCCCCGGTAGGGGCGCCTCAGGCAGTAAGCAATAAACTTACTCCTCCCCAAAGAGGGGAGGCAAAGCCTGGGAGTGTGAACCTCCTAGAACTACACAGGACAAACCTTCCCCCGGTTGCTATACCGCAGAAGCCTCTACTGACATCACCATTACCGATCCCCCTCCTTTTTATTCTGCACAATAGTCCGAAGAGAATCGTAAATGGCGTTAAAATATTATACAAACTTATCACTACAGTAGCTCTATCTAGAACATTGAGCAGTTTTCTCCCAGACAACGCCGAGTATTTAAAAAATCAAGGAGGCTTCTGGAGCACTAATGAAATCACTCTAACCGATCCCCCCCCCCCGCTTTTCATCTGCAAAATAGTCCAAAGAGAAACGTAGATGCTGTTATTCGGCATTCCCCGGTAGGGGCGCCTCAGACAGTAAGCAATAAACTTACTCCTCCCCAAAGAGGGGAGGCAAAGCCTGGGAGTGTGGACCTCCTAGAACTGCACATGACAAACCCATAGACCGGCGGAATGAAGCCCCGAAGGCCAAGACGATACCAGTTTATGGGGTGCAGTATCCATCGGAACAGATACTACACCTTGATCTTAGCCAAAAGAAGTGAATTAATGTCATTTTCGGTTAAAAAAAATGGCGTATAAAAGCTATGTTGAATTAGAGAAAAACGGCCTAGGGGAGTCTAAAATTATTTGTTGATATTCAAAACTCATGTAATAATTTGTTAAATAGTATTATACAATGTTTGTTGAAAGAAAATCATAGTTATTATTACTTGTTAATTTATTAATGTAATTTGAACAGTGTCTAGTGGATAGACCGCTGTACTGTCGTAGATTCGTTATAAATACTGATAGAAATACTTCTAAAAATTATATCGGGATCTAGTGGAGGGTACCGCTTCGGACCCACTTGAGGAGCGGCTTGGATTGTCGAGGGAGGAGGCCCACTCCCAGTGGAATTGGGCGCCGGACCAGAGTTATCTCAACAATTCTGAGTATTCTCTGACCTGGCGACTGGTTCGGAACGCACTGCCCCTTTATGGCAGATTATGCAGAGATGGTTTAAGGGACGTCCCCTTATGCCCGCGCTGTGACGACGACGAAGAAGAAACGGCCGAGCACGCCTTCTTCACCTGCAGCAAACTTCGACATCTCTGAGAATACGTCAGGGAGGTGACGGCCCGCATCGACGCCGAGCAGCCGATGGTCCTGGATGTAGCATCTGTCATCAACAACACAGCGCCGCTGTGGTCTGGGGAGAAACGAATGGTGTTTCTAGCCATCCTAGCCGTAACAAGACTAGTGACGTGGGTTACACGTCTTAATGAGGTTCATGGGGTTGGATCTGTTTCGGATCGGGATCTGGTAGTTTACTTTAAACACCAACTTAAAGTGAAGATCAGATGCGATTGGAAACGATTACATCGCATGGATTTCAATAGGAGATGGGTGCATGACACTAGTTTGTGCATCCGACGAGGCGCCAAGTTTGAGTTCGTGTTCCCTCCATAGTTATGGCACACGCGGTACTGGGTTCTACGGAACCCACCCCTGTAGAGTTTTTTGATTTATTTAAAAAAACTAGTAAACTCTTAAACTAGTAGGAATGAGAGATATCCTGTCCCTATTTTATTTTTGCTGGCACTAAAGAGCTTCCAAAGATTCCCACTTCCACTGTTTTATTTTGTCCCCGGTCTTTTGAAACACTTGGCATTACTATCTTGGAAGACGCCATCCACCCTATGATCCCATTCCCGATGAATTTATTTTTTGAACACTCCTCTCTTAAGTTCCCACTCCCACTTAGTGACCGACCCGCTTGTTTTCGGTCTCGTGCCGGAAAACAGTGGGCGGTCTAACACTTAGCCATGAGGGAATACTAACTTTTTTATCATTTTATTTTGTTCTTTATTTTTCTTTCTTTTTGGGTGTTTTTAATATTTTTTCCCATTCCCACGATAATTCCTTTTTTACATCGATGTTTTTTTGGGATATTTTAAGTAGGGATCCACCCACAGAGTGAATGCGGTATTTTGGTGCAAGAATCTAGTTTAGAGTCAGCAAATGTTTCTTTTCTGTTGTTTGTATAATTTTTTGAAATAAAAAATATTGAACAGCTTGTCTCAGTTATCCCTGACCCCCCTCCCCCTACATAACGGGCGCTATGCCTAAGGTCTGATGAGTTCCCAAGGTTTGTAAAATCTTCATCTGTAGATAAAGATGAAGGTTGTCCAAGGAACTCACCTGCCTAAATAAATCAGCCTTTTGGCTAAGATCAGAGTGTAGTATCTGTTCCGATGGATACTGCATGCCTGTCCTGTGCAGTTCTAGGAGGTCCACCCTCCCAGGCTTTGCCTCCCCTCTTTGGGGAGGAGTAAGTTTATTGCTTACTGTCTGAGGCGCCCCTACCGGGGAATGCCGACGGGGCTGCCCAGGCAATTTTTAAATGGCCAGAGTGCTCACCTCTCGAGCGCTGGCTTTTCAAACCCCACTTTCTTGACCCGATCTTGGGTCACATCTTACTTGTGGGAGTAAGATAAAACTGGCCTTGTGCCTAACTCCTGGGGAGGAGTAAATAAAACCTGCCTAAATAAATCAGCCTTTTGGCTAAGATCAAAGTGTAGTATCTGTTCTCGCATTTTGATTTTGGTCAAATATTTTGTCTAAGTTACTGATTTCTCGCCCCATTCGTTGGGTTGGGGAATGCAGTAACACCCTCTTGTTTGACATTGTCAGCGGCACCCTCACCGCATGACCCACTTTTACTATCACTTCCTTCTCCCTTCGGGTTGAGATGCAACACTGACCTTCCCGTAAGCCTCGAGCGACAAGGGGGGGGTCAAACCCACTTTCTCTCGTCTATTAACGCTCTCCCCCTCCCTCTCTCAGTTCTATCTCCCCCTCTTGCCTGTTTTGGCGCCCTGAGAGCGCGCCAAAACCGGCTCCATAGTCGACGCCGTCTCCACGCCAGTTGAAATCGTGAACTTTGAGCCCCCCCCCCACACACACACACTTTTTTCTTTTATTATTATTTTAACTGGCTGAGACATGGAAGAGATTTCTTCCTTTACCACCAAGAACGCTGGGGAGCTTGACACATCTCTCAGCCCGGACCCCACCAAGACAGTTGCTCCCATAGAGGACGACTCCCCCAATAGGGGAGCCAAAAAGGACAGGGCATACTGCCCGGATATAGACTTTCCTAAAAAGGACTCCCCATGCGAGAATGAACACCAAAAAGGGGAGGTTCCCCTGCAGGTTGACTCCCCCAGTGGGGAAGGGGGACCTGCAAAGTGCACCGACGGGGCTTACCGCCTGGATGTCATCGTGCCAGGGGCGGCTTCCCCTAAAAAGGATTCCCCTTCTGGGAATGCAAACCAAAAAGGGGTTGCTCCCCCAGAGGCTGACTCCTCAAATGAGGGAGCAGAAAAACGAAAAGAGGCGGTTTCACCCAATGTGGTGGTGCCCTCTGCAGTGGAGGTAAGCATGGCGCCCCCAGTGAGTGGCTCCATTGCAGGGAGTCTGGCTTCCCCCAGCGAGGGAGCAAAAAAGGGAAAAGAGCCAGCTTCACTCAATGCGGCGAGTCCCTCCACTTCCAATACCCTCCGGACTCCCCAGAAGAGGGCTCCGCTTCCAGGAGCCAAGGCGTCTCTGGCTCCACCATCAGGGACCAGGGGGAGGCCAAAACAGCACCACCGAGGGAGTCTGCTTGGGGGAAGAAGAACCCAGAGAAGAGGTTGTCCCCACAGGACTACAAACAATTGTATGAAAATAAATATAAACAGTACATTGAAGGGAGTGTACTGCAGCCTGTGCCTGGTTTCTGGGAGGCGATTGAAGACAGGGTTTTGTCCCTCGTAACCTCAGACTTGAAGGAAAATCGCCTCCTGAGGATATGGCGGAGCTCCTAAAGAAGCTAAACATTCCAGCAACCAATATCTGCCAGAGGAGCTATGCCATGTGGGACATCCTGCTCCCCTCTCGGGAGGAAGCAGAACGTCTCTCCATGAAAGAGATGAGGAGCGGGAGCATAAAATTGCAGCCCGAATACCAGGGCAGAAGGAGAACCCGGGTCCGCATTTATAATGCCCCACCTGAGCTGTGCGCGGATTACCTAGGCGCATACTTCAGCCAGTTTGGGGATGTGGAACAAGTGGACCCGGTAAGGTCCAGGAGTGGACCACACATGACCGACTACACGATCGCCATGAAGCTGATGCGGTCAGACTTCCTTGCAATTCCGTTGGTGCTGACGCATAAAGGCTGGAACATGCCGATCGTGGTAAAAGGTCGTTGTCCGCACTGCTGGTTTTGTCAGCAAATAGGCCACATGGCAAAGAACTGCCACAAAAAAGTAGTTCGCACCCAAATAACGCCATCGGCTGCTCCTGTGCCGGTTCTGAAGACAGCTCCAACCACTCTTCCAATTTCTGCTACAACAACAGCCCCAAGATCAAAAAAACCCTTGGGAAGAGCAGAAGAAGAATGCAGCACAGTGGTGAGGGAAGGGAGAAAGAATGTAACCGCTTCTGCCGTGATCTCACCACTCGTCCAACCGCAGGAACAGCAGCAACAGGAATAGCAGAAGCAGCAGCAGCAAAATGAGCAGATTGCTCTCAGGCCGCAAAACCGGCAGGGGGTAAAAAGAAGACAAAAAAAATCCTCTGACGAAGAGGAAGAAGTCGGTGAGGAGGAGATGCCAAAAGATTTGCTCCCCCCCGGTTCAGAAAAAGAACAAATGAAAGGAAAAAAGAGGATAAGGGAAGAAAAGATTGCTCAATCCCCCATGGAGCAGACACCATCCCCAACACCTCCAAAACCTACATCCACACAACCAACTCCCATCCCCAGTACAACAATTTTGAAGAAAAAACCTATCCCCACTCTGCAAGCACCGGCCCCCACACCAACACCTTTAATAGCCCCCACACTGCATTTATCAAAACAGACACCTGCACATACACCACCCAGCTCCGAATCCTCTCAGCTAAAACTAGTCGAACCGGGTAGGAAAAGGAGCCAATCTTCCTCACCGGCTCGGAGGAAAATCAAAGAAAGACCCCTCCCCTTTAAATTGGGGAGGGAGTTGTGTAAAATTGACCCCCTATCTTTCGGCATGGACGTATCCTTCCGGTAGAAGAGGAAGTTAAAACCTCTGTTGGACTTCAGCCAGATAGGGGGTAAAGACATAGAAGACCCCACCAATTTCCCGGAGGCCCCCTTCTTAACAACTTTTGTAAGGCTTCCAGCCGGTCGTAACAACTCTGTCTGGCAAATGCTGGAGGCCACGGAGGGAGCCATACCGGGAATAGAACTCACCAAGGACAAAGACCCTTCCCTCGACGAACTTTTACCAGAATGCAAGGGAAGGGTCCCAATGTTGGTTCATCCTTCTCTTTATAGGGCCTTAAAACTTACCTTTCCCCTGGACATCGGTGGCATTGCGCGCAGCGGCCAGGACACCAAAGAATTGGCCACATTGAGCATGGCGCATAGCGTCGGCGTCCTCTTGCCGGCAGACTTTGGAACCGGGTGCGACACTGCTTAAGGTAAGTTCATGACTCTGTGCTTGGCTAGTTTGAATGCAAGGGGCTTGAAGTCTTCAAACCGGGCGGTTCGCGTCTGGAGGGATCTCCTGTCCCTGGGAGTGGATGTAGCTGCGATCCAGGAGACGCACTTTGTTTCATCCGCGGATTGTCAGGTGCTGACAAGAGACTACGACGTCTTCTCAGCATATGGGAATCCCCGGGGGAAGGGTGTCTCCTTGCTTGTGAAACACACCCTGTCTGCGACGGTAGACGTTGTTCATAGGGATTTGGGGGGCAGGCTGGTCGTGGCCGATGTGGCCGTGAAGGATTTTGTGTTCCGGATAATTGCGGTTCATGCACCCAGCACCGCTCGAGAGAGGGTCTCCTTTTTTCGGGATCTGAACGTGTTTGTTGCATGTCCGAAACGCGTAGTTTTAATGGGAGATTGGAATGCCATCCTTAATCCCAAAATAGACAAGGTCGGGAGGGGAGCTAGAGGGACGGAGAGATGTGAGACCAGCCTGGTTGACCTGATGGAAAGATACGATCTGGTCGACAGGTTTCGTGTCGATCATCCGGGGCGGGAGAATTGGACATGGACAAATAGTGTGCCTTCCTACCCGAATACTTATTTGGATAGGATGTTAGTTAGAAGAGGCGATGTAGACTTTATATCATGTCCTACGTTCAAATGGTTAGGTCAATCGGACCATAAACTAGTTATGGCCCAGTTGAAGTTAGGAAACAGGCCTAAACTAGCCGGGTACTGGAAGTTGAATACCTCCTTGCTGGAGATAAGAGACTTCCGAGAAAAGCTAATGCAGCTTATCCAGAAGGCTTTAGTGGGGGCAGTTACCGGGAGCAAGTGGTGGGTTAGCTTAAAAACTAAGATCAGAACCTTTTTCTGTCAAATACGCCCAGCGTCTCGCTTTAGATTAGGCCAAGACGGAAAAGCACTTAGAAGAGAAACTAACCCGGGTGATGGCTGAGGGGGATACTGTAAGCATAGAACTAACTAAACAGGACCTACGACGCGAGGCTAGTGAGCGCTATGAAGGCCAAGTAGTTAGGGCTAGGCTAAGGAAAGTTTCCAATAAAGCCGTGAACTGCGACGTAGATGAGCGTAGGGAAGTTTCAAGGCGTGGCTCGGATAGATACATTGAAAAAGTCAAGCACCCAGATGGACGTGCCTTGGAGTCAACTCGGGAGATCTGCGAGGGATTTCGGGAGCATTTCGAGGAACGCTACACCCAACTGTCCAACCTCCCGGTTCAGGAGTTTAGCAACTATTTGGCTGACTCTCCCCGCCTCGATGTGGCTAGAGCAGCTGGTTGTGAAGGCAGGGTTACGGAGCGTGAGGTCTTAGCTGCGTTGAAGCAAGTCGACTGTGACAAATCGCCGGGACTTGATGGTCTGCCCTACGAGATGTATTTGAGGTTGTCACACATGTTTGTGCCGATTCTGACGAGTGTGTTCAACCACTGGTTTAACCAGGGTTCTATCCCAGGTCAAGTCACCAAGGGAGTGATCACATTGCTAAAGAAGCGGGACAGGCATGGTGGGGAGGAACTAGACGATTACAGGCCCATTACTCTGCTAAACACAGAGTTAAAGATTTTGGCCAAGATCTTATCGAACCGGTTGCAGGGTGTCATCGGAGAATTGATCGAACTTGAGCAGAACTACGCTGTGAAGGGGAGATCGATTCAGAACAACTTGCACCTGATTCGTACGATCATAGAGGGGATAGAAGACGACACGGAAGCCGCGCTGATCAACTTGGATCAGTCCAAAGCTTTCGACAGGGTCGACCATCGCTTCTTGGCATCTGTTTTAGAGACCGCCGGTTTCAAACCGGATTTCCGCAAATGGATCTCCGTTCTGTATCGCTCGCAGACGGCAGTAGTACAGGTAAACGGAAGGCGTTCGAGGTCTTTCGCTGTCTCCCGGTCGGTACGCCAGGGTTGTCCGCTGTCGCCCCTGCTCTACATCCTTGCACTGGAGCCGCTACTTTGCAAGCTAAGGAGTGGGGAGACAGGTCTGGTCCTATGCAGAATCGCTTTGCCTGGTGGAGTGCGAGCCAGGGTCTCCGCGTTCGCTGATGACATCACCGTCTATGTGTCGTGCTTCCAAGACATTGAGAGAGTGACAGAGGCGCTCACACATTACGAAACGATCACAGGGGCCAAAATCAACTGTAGCAAGTCAACTGGCCTGCGGTTGGGTGCCTGGAGCGGTGACACAACCCTTCCAGCTCCGTTCTGCTGGACAGATGGCCCGATTCGAATCCTTGGCGTGTGGTTTGGACCGGGCCTCCAGCTCGATAGGAATTGGTCGGAGGTACAGTCAAAGGTCGAAGCGTCGGTTAACACTTGGCTTCGAAGGAAACTCTACTTAAAAGGTAGAGCGGAGGCGTGCGCCACCTACGTCTTCCCTCTCATCCTTTACCGATTGGCTGTGCTTCCCCTGCCTGTGAACCGCCTTAAGGCGCTCCGGCGCCTTCTGTCCTCACTTCTCTGGGACAGGAAGAGGCATTGGGTTTGTAGCCAGGTCTGCATTCAACGTTCATGTGAGGGAGGCTTGGGGATGCCTGACTTGACGTGTCATCGAGACGCCGAGAGACTGGCTTTCCTGAGTCGAACATTGACAGAGGAATCTGCGTGGAACCCCGCGGTCGATAGTGCTTTCCCCGACCTTATCCTCGACCATTCGGTTGAGGGTCATCGTAGGCCGAGGGGTGAATCGCAGTTTTTCAGGGAGTGTCGAGCTGCGCTCGAAAAGCTTCCTAGGTCCAGTGACCTTTCGCGGCTTTCTAGAAAAGAACTCCATAGAGGATTAGTGAGGGGGGCAGCTGACGATCCGTTAGTCAAGCGATGCGGGTGGACAGAGGAGGAGATCCGCTCCGAATGGAGTTGGGCACCGGGAACGAGTCATATCAACAACTCGGAGTTCTCTCTGACCTGGCGATTGGCCCGGAATGCGCTACCCCTTAATGCAATACTGCAGAGATCCGGAATTGAGGACTCACCCGAGTGTCCCCGTTGCGACAGTCTCTTTGAGGAAACGCCTGATCACGCTTTCTTCTTGTGCCATAAGCTCCAGCAGTACTGGGAGTATGTCAACGAGGTGACGGCTCGCATCGATCCTGAGCAGCCGCTGCCGTTGCACCTAGCTTACGTAATAGACAACGTCTGTCCGCTGTGGGATGGGGAGAGACGAATGGTGTTTCTCATGATCCTGGCTGTAGCGCGAATGGTGGTGTGGACGTCACGTCTGAGAAATAACCAGGGGGTTGAATCTTTTGCTGAATCAGAATCTGATCGCATTCTTCAAACACCAGCTGAAAGTCAAGATCAAGTACCGACATTCCCCCATCCCCAGATTTGGCCTGAGGCGCTCATACCGGCGAATGCCGACATTCCCCCATCCCCAGATTTGGCCTGAGGCGCTCATACCAACGAATGCCGACATTCACCCTCCCCAGATTTGGCCTGAGGCGCTCATACCAACGAATGCCGACATTCCCCCTCCCCAGATTTGGCCTGAGGCACCCCACCGCCGAATGCCGACATTCCCCCTCCCCAGATTTGGTCTGAGGCGCCCCACCGCCGAATGCCGACACTCCCCCATCCCCAGAAAAGTGCTCAGTCGACCCCGGAAGAGTCAATTTTTTTTTCCGGTTCTGAGATATTACACGCGTCTGGGCTGGCCGGTCGGAATGATGTCACTTGTGTGACCGTTTGTTGGGTACTTTCGGAGGAGAAGCTTTACATACATACATACATACATACATACATCCATACAGACAGGTGGGATTTATATAATAAACTAGCAGGGCTACCCGGCGTTGCTCGGGTTATAAAATAGAAGAAAAATCGCGTGTGTAACATCTTTATATTCAAACTTCTATTTCTCTCCCTTTCTCTATAACCAGGGCAAAAGTATGACATATTTCTATAAAAAGTACCACCTCTGTCTGCGCCTTCTATATAGGTACATAATATGTAAGTACCTATCGCCACTCTGGTGTGAATGCTAAATCCGTATCTATTGTCGCCCAGGTGCGCATGGTATGTACGTACTTATCGCCATCCCTGTTCACATGCTATATACGTACCTATTACAGCCCCGGTGCACATACTATATACGTACCCATTGGCGTTGCACGGGGATCACTTCTCCAGTCGCCCTCCTTCAACAGTTGCCAGGAGCAAAAGATGTCACGTACATGGTTGCCAATTCACCCTGGCTACACTATCTCCGGCCTCCCCTAAACTCTGCACTACCTCTCCATTCCCTGGAGTAAAAATGTAACATTTCTATTAAAAGTATCATATTTGTCTTCATTATTAATGTTAATAAGAGTGTTTGTTTATTTACTTCTTCATGTCCGTGTATGTTAGATAAAATAACCTAGGTCGATCAGGCCCCTCTGACAGCAGTCTTTGTTAATGATAATAATGGTGTCTATTTACTTCTTTCATGTTTGTGTATGTTAGATGAAATAACCTAGGTTGATCACCGATTAAATATTTTATATGAATATAATAAATGCTATCAATGGGGAAGAATAATTTTTTCTTTTAAATTCACCGATCGAGACGTTATTTTATATGAATATAAATAATAGTGCTAACAATGGGGACCCTTCCTATACCATTCTACTCAGACTCCCTAATATACCATTAGCGTTGAACTCCAGGCCTTGACTCTTTCCTGAACATCAGGCTCTGACTCCTACCCGAACAATTAGGACCTGACTACTTCCTGAAGAGCTGGCTCCGACTCCTTCTTGAACCTCAGGGTGACTCTTTCATATACTGCAAGCTCTGAATATTTTCTGCTTCCTACCTTCTGACTCCTACCTAAACCGTCTGCTCTGACTCCTCAGGATGACTCATTCCCGAACCTCCAGCTTTGACTGTTTCACAAACGTTTGACTATGACTGCTCCCCGAACATCAGTTTCTTTTTTTTAATCCTGTGGAATGGTGTGTATAATAAACACATCTGCTCTATCTAGGATATTGAACTCTATTTAATTAAACACTCGTTCTATGTAGGATAATGAGCACTTTTAAAATTAAGGAGGCCAAGAGAGCACTATCACAATCAAGCGCCTAGAACTTGTTAAATTTCAATGTAAAAAAATGCTGACTGATTTGCTATTCTCTTTTACTGGATAACATTAAAAGCAGTGTTTAATTATTGATAACATTAAAGGGAAAATGCCAATGTTACCTTACTGTAAAGAATTTACTTTTTTATGTTAACCTTCCACTAACCTTGCTCAGCAACAAATGTCTTAGCTGGGTTATTTAACATATATATATATTAATTTTTTTTCATATGTTAGAACAATGATGACCGACGACACTCTTTCCCACACTTCTGATGGTCTTGTGTCTAATTTGTGTTATAAGTAAATGTGGTATTGTGGTGACTAACATTCTAGTTATAGTAGGATATACATTTTTATTACTTTAGAACACCTTTGAAAGCCTTGTTTTGAATGTAATTTTTTCATATTTTCTGCAAGTAAATAATTCAAAGTTTAGTATTTGTTCAGATGGATGCTACAACCCTTAATTGGTAACTGAAGTCGGTACCAGTCTAAGTGTTTGGTCAACGTCCGTAAAAACTAAAAAGAATGAAAGTTTACAACTTGTTCAATAAAGCAAAAAGCAAATATAAAGTAATGAGTAAATGTGGTATTGTGGTGACTGATCATTCTAGTTAAAAGTAGAATAGACCGAATTTACAGAATGCTGCTGTAATGAACATTGACAGATTAAGTGTTACACTGTTCTATCTAACATATTGAACAGTTGCTGATTTAGTATATATCCATTAGTAAATTACATACATGCTCTCTCTAGGATATTATGTACTGTTAGATTCACCATAAGACATACTAAGAGTCACACTATATTTGCTCTATCTAGAGTGTTAAATACATCCGGATTCAGCATTTACTATGTTTTGAGTGTCCTACTGCATTATTGCACACATCTGTTGCATCTAGGGAACTGATCAGTGTTTTCTACAAAATATAACATTTAGAAAGTGTCCTAGTGCAGTAATAATTTATTGCTCCTGAGTTTGTTTCAGATTATAAACCTAGGCATGAACAACAAAACAATAGTCAAAAAATGTGCTTAACATATTTATGAAAAATGATTACTTTATTGCTCAATATATTGGAACACATTTATTTTAAGTTTGTTCACCACTTTCAAGCAAGAATATAATGAAAAAAAAACAAAAACAATTTTATATTTAAATGGGTGATTTTTATTTTAATGTGTCTTTTGAGAATGTGTAATTGTGTCAAAAGATAAAAACACAAATTTAAAAAAGGAACTGCAGCACTTAATGATATCAATCACAGAAACACATTGTTCAACCGTGATGTTTTAGTAATAAAACGTTTCTTTAACCGTCCTCATTTTGATTATTTGTAATAAGATTTTTGCTATAGTCTTCATTTTATATAAAAGAATATAAAAATAAATTTCAAGCTACATTGGCATCATCGAAATCTCCAGTTTGATTGTGTGGTTAATGAAACTAAGTAGGCAGATTCACTTAAATGAAAGATGTAATTGGGAAAAACAACCAAATTGTCTGAAATGGAAGATGAAATTAGAAAATATATTATTCAATTGAATGAGTACAGTAATCAAAATGATGTGGCTAAAAATGTACATCATTAATAATCACTTTTTAAAACTCAAAATATGAAAGTACTGAAATGTTTGTGTTAAGTTCTTATTAGTGACTTGTTATCATCAAGAATCCACCCCAAAGAGTGTTCTTTCTTTTGTGATTTTGAGGAATAGGTAATTAAAAACATGACAGCTATGACATAGTTAGGATGCAAGTGTTATATTATGACGGGCCCTGTATTTCAAACGGGTAGATTAACTAGTATCAAATAGCTAGTTTTGTTATTCGAAAAATAGGTTTTGTTTCTGGACTCAGAAATGAGTCAGAGAAGTGTTTGATCTAGGAGCAGTCATAACAAATCTGGAGACCTGACGTGACCTTTGAGTCAGAGATCAGAGTCAGTCGTTTTGTCCCCAGATTGCGCGTGGGAACGAGAATCACGTGACCACAGAAAAACAATAACTTAGTTTTAGAAATCAGTCTGAACCTAGAAGCGAGACCGTGCAGATCACTGCGAAAATGTAGCCGGAAAACGGGTAAGGCCCCACTGTGGGGGGGGGGGGCCAAAAGATATTCCCAGAAGAAAAGAAAACAGCCCGAGTGTGAGAGAGTTGAAGCCGGAATCCTCCTGACGACAACCGAATCGAGGAGTAAGAAAATGGTGTGTTGAGAAATAAATAAAATTGTGTGAAATATTCCCTCAAGAAAACCCGTGTCTCGTTTGTGCCTTTTGTCTGAGACATACTTCTTCCTTTGATCGAGACGATCCAGCGGCGAAAACTAGACGAATCGCGGGCCAAAGAAAAGAACAGAAGAAATTAAGGTAACCTTTGAGATCTATTTGAGATTTGTTTGAGAACTGTTTTAAAGACGTTAAGATACGTGTAATTCTAAGAGACGTTTAATGAAAAAAAGGCTTGAGATGCCGTGAAAATATTCGTAATTGAAAAAGGCCTGAGATGCCGTTAAAAGATTTGTAATTGAAAAAAGGCTGAGATGCCGTAAGTTGATGAGTGAAGTTTTAAGACTGTGGTCCGAATTTATAGAAAAAGAAAGAGAAAAATAAGAACGAATTTTATAGAGCAAAATGACTATGAAAATGACTCTATTGAATGGAGCGACCATGTATGCAACCCCGCTTCGAACTTTGACTGCCAACTTCTCCAAACAGCTGAAGAGCAGTTTCTCGTCCAGCATGTTGCATCAAACACCCGCTTTCGTGGTCAACAGGCGTCGAAGCTCGATTTGGTGTTCTCAAAATACGATATGACGGTGTCAGATGTAAAATTCCAGCCACCCTTGTCGCGCAGCGATCACGCTGTCATCGATTTCATCCTACACACGGAACCTGTTACTCAATCACCAGATCAGTTGCCGATACGCAATTATGCTGCACTGAATCATACCACTCTTCTTGATGCAGCTTCGACAATCGACTGGAATGCCATAGCCAATCTCCCCTCAGTTGAAGAAAAATGGTTAGCCACCAAACAGGCTATTCTCTGGGCGACTGATTTGGCTGTTCCATTCACTGTTCCTCGAAGGCGCCTTCAGCCCTGGATAACTAGCAGAATCAAAAGAGAATGGCGACTGAGAGGCATTGCATGGGCCGAATACTTGAGGCTTGGGACTCATGCATCATATGAAGTGTACCGTGAACAGCGAAACAGGGCAGAGTACATGCTGAGAATTTCAAGATTTCGATATGAGCAACGTCTGGCATCCAAAGTGAACTCAAACCGTAAAAGATTCTACGCCCACGTTAAGCGGAACAAGAGACTTGTGAACCGTATAGCAACGTTGAGAACTCCAGATGGAAGAACGATTAGCGACCCTGGTAAACAGTGCGAGCTATTTGCCGACAGGTTCTCCTCAATATACCGGGTGGACAACGAGCAACAACCTCCTCCACTGCCGACTTATGATGTTCAGCCAATGCAAGCTATTGAAGTCACTCCTCAAGAAGTTTTTGTGACCCTTTCCAGCATTCAAACCAACAAAAGCCCAGGACCTGACCATATCCATCCAGCAGTCCTTCGTGTTTTGGCGCAAGTTCTGGCAACTCCACTAGCGGACCTGTTTAATCACTCACTTTCAGACGGTGTCGTACCAGAGGACTGGAGAGTGGCTACAGTATGCCCCATTTTCAAGAAAGGCGCTAAAACCGACCCTCTTAACTACCGCCCCGTGAGCCTGACTTCAATCATCTGCAAAGTTATGGAGAAAATCCTGAAAAATGCATTGATGAACCACCTTGAGCGAACCAAATCTTTGACTCAGACCCAGCATGGCTTCGTCCCAATGCGATCCTGCCTCTCCAACCTCCTTCTTACGGAAGAATGGATAACCAGGATTTTGGATGATGGCGATGCTGCGGATATCCTGTTTCTGGACTTCTCCAAGGCGTTTGACTCCGTAAACCACCGCCTGCTCCTTCACAAGCTTGATCGGTACAGGATTCACCGGTTCATCATCAGCTGGATTAGGTCGTTTCTACAAGCACGAACTTTTCGAGTTTCTGTGAGTGGATGCACTTCAGCAGAAGCAAATGCTTGCAGCGGAGTACCACAAGGTTCAGTGCTTGGCCCGATTTTGTTCCTCCTGTTCGTCAACGACCTTCCAGACTTACTTCAGGGCAAAGTTTTGCTTTTCGCTGATGATGTCAAACTCATAGCGCAAAGACGCAATCATGCCATCCTGCAAACCGATCTGGATTGTACTGCAAACTGGGCCTCAGACTGGGACCTTCCACTCAACGCAGCCAAATGCAGTCATCTTCCAGTTGGCGCGCGACCATCCCAGCTCTTCACTATCGGTCCGAACAACCATGAAATGGCCTCAGTATCTCAGGCAACTGATCTTGGTGTAAGAGTGGATAGCTCTTTCAAACCGTCTCGTCACTGCGTTGAAATGTCCAGCAAAGCCCGGGGCGTCTTGTTTCAAATTCGACGTTCCTTCATCAACCTGACGGCCGAAGTGTTCCGTCCACTCTATTTGACGCTTGTTCGACCTTTGCTGGAGTACGGTGTTGAGGCGTGCAGTCCCTATCTCCGAAAGGATATACTTCATGTTGAACGCATCCAGAGGCGTGCAACCAAAATGATTTCTGGCTTTGCCGATCTCTCGTATGAAGAAAGACTCCACCGTCTTCAACTTCCGACGCTCGAAATTCGAAGGATGCGAGGGGACCTCATCCTGGTTTACAAAATCCTGAATGGGCTCATCAATCTCCCCGCTGACGAATTCTTTACTCGTGCGCCAGACAGAGGCCTTCGAGGTCATGACCAGAAGCTCTACTGTCGTAAATTTCGGCTTCAGAGGCGTCAAGCATCCTTCTCAATTCGTTCTGTCAACCCCTGGAACAGGCTTCCCGCTGAGGTCATCCAAGCGCCTACTATCAGTGCTTTCAAGAGAAAACTTGATTTATTTTTGTACACTGATTAAATTTTTGCCTATCTTACATGGCTTGTGCGTATGCTTTCTTAGCCAAAAAAAAAAAAAAAAAAAAAAAAAAAAATGATTATGAAAATGATTATGAAAATGATATAGAGTAAATTGTATTATCGGAGGCGCTGGGGGGAGAGATTGAAATCGCCATTAATCCTCTCGTGAACATTTCGCGTTGTTTTCGGCCGGAGAGGATGAGATCCGAACGGCTGAGGTGGTTTTGAAGAAATGCCTCAGTCCGGAAGGATCTCTGCCTGAAGTGATAAAGAAGTTCTCTCTCCCCCCCCTGTATGTAACACAAGCACTTCCGACTATAAACAGAGAAAGGTGAATCAATTTCTAATACTTCTACACAATTGAGCCAAACTGAATTTGCAACATAAAACTTAGTTCATGGTTAGGTTAGGGTCAGTTTAGGTTAGGGTAAAAACCAAATTTAAAAAGTTTGGTTAATATTTAAAAATTTTTTTTTTTTTAACATACAAGGCAGGCCGCCACTGTAGACGTAAGGGGATACTGAGAAAAAGAAAAGGGGAGAAGGTAGGGGGCGGTAAACCTAGATTGGGATGTAGACTGTTCGGTAAAGTTCATTCATATTAGCTTGTAGGGGAAGTGTTCGGTGAAAATTGGAATTAATGATAAAAGTACTTACATTTTCTTGGATACCTATTCCTAAAAAGTAGTTTTTCTTTTGAAAAAAAACACTCCACGGATCACCCGTGCCACCCTCCATAAAACTGTAAAATAATGTTATTCTTCACAGACTTGGTACACAATGTTATTGCAGGAACAGAGTCTTCGTTTGTGATGATCAGTGATCTTTTTTTTTTTTACTAATCATACATCAAACTAAAGTCATGTATTAAAAAGAAATTGTTCATAAAGATTACACACACAAAAAAAAAAATAACTGAAGCAGTGAGTCCTGTGTTTATAAGAATAAATGGTGTCTATTAATCCATGCATAAGGTAATGGGTAGTCTGAATTTCTCTTAATTCAAATTGTGGTAAAGCCGGACTCTGATAATCAAATCTGAAGGAAAGAAAGCATTAAATATATAGAACATAAAGGAATGTATTTAAAAGGTGTTCTGAATTGTGAATAGAAAAGGATAAAATGCAGTTTGTTTAAAAATAGATAGTTTTGTAGTAAAAGATATAAAATTACAAAGAACAAATGCTGTACTCTATTGAAAAAGGCTGCTTCAATTGAGATTTTCTGGTACTGGGGGGTCTCAGGCTGTTAAGCAATTCCAAACTGAAACAGAACTAAGATATTGTTTAGTAGTAAAATAGCTTGGCCTTTTGGCTAAGATCAAAGTGTAGTATCTGTTCCGATGGATACTGCACCCCATAAACTGGTATCGTCTTGGCCTTCGAGGCTTGATTTACGCCGGTCTATGGGACTGTCCTGTGCAGTTCTAGGAGGTCCACCTTCCCAGGCTTTGCCTCCCCTCTTTGGGGAGGAGTAAGTTTATTGCTTACTGTCTGAGGCGCCCCTACCGGGGAATGCCGACGGGGATGCCCAGGCAATTTTTAAACCCAACTTTCCCGACCCGACCTTGGGTCACATCTTACTTGTGGGAGTAAGATAAAAACTGGCCTTGTGCCTAACCCCTGGAGAGGAGTAAATCAATACTCTAGTGTAAATTTGTGTTGACGTTTACCTTTGTGTAACTTTCTAATAGGAGATGTATTTACTATTGCCTGTTGGGTGAGGTGCCTTACTATATTCACGAAGGAGTTTCAATGGGACTATACAGTCATTTCACTTCTCACCAAAGTGCCATTGTTTTCATTAAGTTTCAGTGCTAATAGTTTTCAAACATTTAGTTAGAAAGTGAAAATAATTATAAAAAAAAGAATGTGCACCAAAAAAGTAAACAATATTTTCTCTGATAATGACTGTTTTCTCCTATCTGTCCGGCTGTCTCCCTTGTTTCATCTGTGTTCATGGTTTGGTTTATATCATGTAGCAGTATTTATATGGGGTTGCATAGTTAATAGAATAATAAATATGCTGTTTATTGAATGTAACATCGACAAAATAATAGAATAAATAGCAAGCAAATAAAAATACTTGTTCGAAACAAAATAGTTGAAGAATACATTACCAGAGCCTCGTTAGCCAGGGTTATACAGAGTGAAACGGGCTATAAGAACTGGTGTAAAGTTACATTCATAACCTCCTAAGCATTTACACTGTTTTACCCTGTTACCACCTCCCAGGACGGGGACCAGAGGTTGGATTTTGGGAGGCATGTTTGAATGTTAAGCGACCAAAACCATGTTCTTTTAGTCAATTCTCAACTCTGTCATTCATTTGTAAGTTATTCTCAACTCTGGTGGAGGTGTCATTCATTTTTAAGTCATTCTCAACTCTGGTGGAGGTGTCATTCATTTTCTAATTATTCTCAACTCTGGGGGAGGTGTCATTCATTATTTAATTATTCTCAACTCTGGGGGAGTTGTCATTTTAGAATTGGTAATTTGTACAAACAAAATGTAGTTAAAATGAATTTAGAATTCTGAAAACTCTTGGGGAGTTTATTTACGTTTATTTTAGATTCTTACCGATTTAGACTTTAGGTCATTTTGGGAGATAAATTGAATTTAGAATTCTGAAAACTCTTGGGGAGTTTCAAATTGGTGACTTACTGAAAAAGAACATGGTGGCAATGAATATCGGAATTTTATTGTGTTCTACACATTTCAGTTGTCAATTTTGTTTTGTTTATTCGTTGATTTTAGATTCTTACCGATTTAGACTTTAGGTCAATTTAGAAGTCAAAATTTATTTTGAATTCTGAACTCTTGGGGAGTTTGAAATTGGTAATTTGTCGAAACAGAATCATGAAAGTAAAAAATGTAAAATGTGTGATTGTTGGTGATAAAAAATGAAATTTTTATAATTTTTTGTGTACTCTTGAGGAGTTGTAAATGTTGCTGTTTTTGACAGCGGAATACTCGGTTTGTGTGTTTTTGATTTGGTGGAATAAAACTTTAGGTCAATTTGGGTTTGTAAATGAATTCAGAATTCTTCAAACTCTTGGAGTTTGAAAGTGATAATTTGCTGAAAAAGAATTTTAAAAGTAAAAAAAAAAATCGGAATAAAGAATATTTGAAACAAAAAACCTTGTAAAATGTGTGATTGTCGGTAATAAAAAATGAAATTTTTATAATTTTTTTGTATACTCTTGAGGAGTTGTAAATGTGGCTGTTTTTAACAGCGGAATACTCGGGTTTTGTTTTTGATTCTGGTGGAATAAGACTTTAGGTCAATTTGGGAGTCAAAATTTATTTTGAATTCTGAACTCTTGGGGAGTTTGAAATTGGTAATTTGCTGAAACAAAAGTATGAAAAAAAAATTAACGTATTTTGAATGGTTAAAGAAAAATTTGTTAAATGTGGTGATAATGAATGTCGGTATTTGTAATGTTTACACTCTTGTTAAAAAGTTCACATTTGAAAATTACATCTGATCACTGTTAAAATACAAATTTAGACATCTCTAGGGTATCAAAGCAAAAACAAAATCGATTCCTACAGGTTCCAAAAATGATACAAATTCTGAATTTACTCCATAAGAGTAAAAAATTTCGAGGAAGTTGAAATTAAAAATCCAGCTATTCTAAAGTCTATAAGAAAAACAATAGGTGACTCTTCCAGTGTCTTAAAAAAAACAAAAACAAAAACAATATATATATTTTTTTTTGGGGGGGGGTTATTAAAACCAATCTTGTGTCTTTTCTGTATTGTTCACTCCACTCTCCAATTGAACCGATGAATTTCTTTACATAGAATATTTATAACAATTACATTTCCTACATTTGGAAAATACTTTAAGTATGGTAGCCCTTAGAGTAAAGGTGGTATTGTGGTCACTGATGAAAAAGTTTTCTGGATAAGAGTAGTATTCACAATTTTTCATCATTTCCTTTATCCCTTTGTGACCAAGGATTAAAACGCACACCCGCTCACCTAACTTTGAAATATCATTCGGCAGAAAAATACTACAACTTACAATAACATATTTGAACAAATTAGGCACGAGGCAAACAAAGTTAGGAGAAGGGGTGTCGTCTATAAAAATAGATGAGAAAAAAAAGTTTCAAATTGGTAATATGCCGAATGCGAATAGAAGTAAACAAAAAAAATGAATATAAGAATGGTTGAAATAAATACATCTTGTTTAATGTGATAGCGATGAATATTGCAATTATTATTGTTTTCTACGCTGTTAATTTTCGATTATGGCAGAATAAGACTTTAGGTGAATTTGGCATTTAAAATGAATTTAGAATTCTGATAACTCTTGGAGAGTTTGAAATGGATAATATGCTGAAAAATAATTTTTAAGGAAAAAAAAGAAAATTAACATAATGGTGGGAAAAAATAACTTTGTTAAATGTGGTGATCATGAATATTGGAAGTGTTTTTGTTTTCCACACTTTTCAGGGGTTGTACAGTTGTCTTCTTTTTTCATGTTTCTTGTGGAATCAGAATTTAGGTCAATTTTGGAGTCAAAATTAATTTTGAATTTTTAACTCTTATTGAGTTTGAAATTGGTTATTTGCTGAAACAGAATCATAAAAGTAATAAAATAAAAAAAACATAAAAATGGTTGAAACAAAAAACCTTGTTAAATGTGTGATTGTCGGGGACAAAAACTGAAATGTTTATGTTTTTTTACACTCTTGAGTGGTAAATGTGGCTGTTTTTTGACAGCGGAATAAGTTGGTTTGTTTGTTTTCGATTCTGGCATAATCAGGCTTACGGTCAGTTTGGGAGTCAACATTTATTTTAAATTCTGAACTCTTGGAGAGTTTGAAATTGGTAATTTGTCAAAACAGAATCATGAAAGTAAAAAAAAAACCCAAATATATGAATGGTTAAACAAAAAACTTTGTTAAATGTGGCGAAAAAGAATCATAAACGTAATAAAATAAACAAAAAACATAAGAATGGTCGGAACAAAAAACCTTGTTAAATGTGTGATTGTCAGGTACAAAAAGTGAAATTTTAATAGTTTTTGTATACCTTTGAGGAGTTGTAAATGTAGCTGTTTTTAGACAGCGGAATATTTGGTTTGTTTATTTTCGATTCTGGCGAAATCAGACTTTAGGTCAATTTGGGAGTCAAAATTTATTTTGAATTCTGAACTCTTGGGGAGTCTGAAATTGGTTATTCGCCGAAACAGAATATGCACTCGCATATTAAGCGTCAAACTCATTATTTTAATGTGATGCCATAGATAGGATTTTTTCAGACAGGCATTGATCTGATCAGCCCTTGTTCCTCGATGTATAATAGGAAGGGTTTGTCTAAAATCCCCAGCAAAGACCAATGTGACTCCTCCCATGATTTTTGTGCTGTCTTTTAAATCCTGTAACGTACAATCTAACGCTTCCATTGCTCTTTTATGGCTCATTGTTGCTTCATCCCAGATTATTAATTTACAAAGTTGTAATAGTTTAGCCATGGCTGAATTTTTTTAAATGTTACACATCGGTTTTTCCTGTCGTGCGAGGTCTAGTGGTAGAGAAAACATCGAGTGAGCAGTTCTACCACCATCAAGAAGTGTTGCTGCAATCCCACTTGATGCCACTGCAAGGGCAATATTCTTAGTGTGGCGGACTTTTGCAAGCAGTAGGTTTAAGAGGAAAGTTTTGCCTGTTCCACCCGGAGCATCAATAAAGAATGTTTCTCCTTTGTCATTAATAATGCTTTCCAAAATGCTGTGATAAATATTCCTCTGGTCATCCACAAGTCGCGGTTCGTTTTCCTTGATGAATTCATCACATGCATGAGAATCATAAGATGTTTCCTGATGTATTGTATAGTTTACATCCATTATTCCAGTAGGCTCTGGCATTCCACAATCACTTAACGTACGATTAAGAGCCTGGACTCGATAGGATAGGTCAGTTAGAGGTTGGTTATAAATTTCGGGGGAAAATGTAATCGACATATTATCATGTTGCAGTCTTGCTTGATTGAGAAAGTCTTCAGACATATCATATTTGAAATTATCCTAGAGAATATTTGGCTGATCAATCTCACAGGCTGTGAGCATAATCGCAAACAACTGTCTTAGCTGACTGGCTACTCGTGAAACTGATATGGCACGTTCTGCTGAAGATGATCTTCCATACGATGATGAGGATTTCCTGGGCATTGTTCTTTTTTATTAAAAGTTGAATTCAAAAAAGTAAAAGCAAATAAAACAAAGCAAGTTAATTGAAAGAATTGTAAGTAAATGTTAAATTAAATAATAACTTGTAAAATATTCAAAATATAAGATTATTATACAATAAAAGGAAACAAAGAACCTGTAGGTGTAAATGACTCAACTGAGTCGATAAACTGTAACATAAAAACAATGTCAATTAATGAAACAAATAAAAGTAGATGTTAATAATAAGTAAAGATAGAATCTGAATACGTATTTCTTTGTTATTCACTTGTATCAACGATCATCGAGGTTTTCAACTGCAGTGGAAAAAAAAGGAAAAGATAATTAAACAGAAATTTTTTTTTCTCGCAAAAAAATGTGTCAAATAATATAATTATATATTTCAGTATTCCTTGTTTTTAAAAATGGTAAATATCCATCTGAAAGAAATAGATATTGTAATGTTAACTGTAATAGAAATTTGCAACTATGTATTCGCACAAATTAGGTGCAGTTGTATTTGCTATTTTATGGGGTCTTGGAAAATTAAGCATGTGAAAATCGTGGACTTTATGCAAGGTAGGGAAATTAGAGACCTATGGAATAAATATCAATCAAAAATGCATTTCACCATCGTTCTTCATGCAGATTTTGGTGGGGGGCACCTCCACCTCATTTTTACTTTATCATTAAAATGTCTTTCTTTTTTATCTGAATCAGTAAATGAGAAATCCTTCTAGAAGGAGGCAATTTTAACTTTTGTTCCAATCCAATATACCACCGTTTCAGGAGCAAGATTTTCCCTACATATAAACCGACATAGTTTATTATTATGACCTCGTGGGGAGGCAAGTAAAATCGGGAAAATTGTTCCGCTATTTTTTTATTTGCAATTTTCGGTGTTCTTTTTTTTAATGAGAAGCTAAACTGCAGAAGAACCCTGAAATGGATTTGGTTTCATTTAAGTATAAGCATGCGAAAATAAATGTAAAAATTTATTAAAGTATTGAAATGTTTGTTTATATGTTTTTCATACAAGTGCGAACACTTAAATAATGAATATATGTTTCTAGACATCTCAAAGAAGATGAAACAGCCAACCGCTAAATGTAAGACGGGCAGACGATAATAGAAGATGAAAAAATTCAAAGAAAAAATATAGATAAAAACCGGACAAAATTTAGATGAAGAATTGTAAATAAATATATTAATTTTTTTTGGGGTGGGTGGATGGGTGGGATGAACCATTGTCAGTCAAATGTGTACATGTAAGTGTTTTGATTTATTTGTGAAAAAATGTTTTAAATGGGGTGGGTTGGTACAATTTTCTCAATAGAAAAAGACAGTACATATAAAAAAAAATATTACATATTTACTATTTTGGTTGGTTTTATGCTAAAACATAAAAGCACCCAAACAAATAAATAAATGTATTTTTATAATGAAATAACTGTTTGTTTTTATTTTGTAGTAAATAAATAATGAAAAGAATATCGGATTTAATTTCAAAATTTAATGTTTTTGGATAAGAAATTTGGTGCTTATCCATTTTGCAGATACTTTTGAAAAAACAAAAAACAAAAAAGCAAAACAAAAAACAAACTGAAAAAATACCTACTGATGTACGTATTTTTCACGGGTTGTATATATCCTATACCAAAAAGCAAGTAAATGAATCAAGTGAAAAAAGAAGTGGAGAAAAAAAGCTAAAATTCTTGACGAGTCGATATAGAAAACATTTTAATTAGTTTTTAGCTGTAAAAGTACCGAAAATATATCTAAACTAAAACTGTTGAAATGTAATATTACTTTTAGACTTGAAACATTTACAATGATTAAATGTTTAACTCAATTACACGCATTTAAAAATTTGGCGCAATCTGATGACAGAGAGAGAGGAGGAGGTGGGGGAGGGAGAGGAAGAGATAGGAGGGAGAGGGAGAGGAGAATCAACAGGTTATAACTTTCTTCCTCATTTCTAAACTAAACAAAAATGTTTTTGTGTCAGTATTTACTTGCCTCCCCACGAGGGCAGATTGCATAATAAAGTCATATAGTGTTTTTTTCTTATGATACGTTTAATAAACAAATAAGATTAGCGAAGTTTTTTGTTTAAATAAAAATTAAGTCATAGAAATATTTGTAAATAAAATTATCTATCTTAATTGTTGATTATGGATGGGGAGGCCAAATGACTGATGTACGGTGATTTTTTAAAATGTATATATTTTGTTTATTTATTAAAATATATTGCGTTTCACGGTGGAAAACTAAACAAAAATGTTTTTGTGTCAGTATTTACTTGCCTCCCCACGAGGGCAGATTGCATAATAAAGTCTTATAGTGTTTTTTTTTACGATACGTTTAATAAACAAATAATATTAGCGAATTTTTTTGTTTAAATAAAAATTAAGTTGTTTATAATTGTTGATTACAGAAACAAATAAAAAACGTTTGTAAACTTTAAATTACTTCAGTTTGGACTTACGTTTGTCATAGGTTCCGCGTTCAAAATTGTCTTGTTGCGGAAGTGACATATATTTCACGCATGCGCAAATCGTTTTTGTACTCTGTATGGATTTTGTAACCCCTCCTCAACGTTTCGAGCCATTTCTATACGAAAATATGAACGTTTTTCCCCAATTCTCAGACATAACACGTCCGGAGGCTGGCTGGTTAGAATAATGTCAACTGTGTGAGTGTTTGTTGGGTAGTATCGGAGGAGAAGACCAACATACATACATACATACATACAGACAGACAGGTGGGATTTATATAATAGATGTATTTTAAAACAATGCAATTTGTTTAAATTCCATTCTGTTTCGTCTCTTTTTTCCTCGCTACAAAACGCTTATTATAACACAAAGAAAGCTGTCCAAGGAAAAGAATTTATTAGAGTAGAAAAATTTCTGCATCTAATAACCTCTACAGTGAAGGAGTGGGATTTTGCTGCTACACGGGTGGATTGGTGGTAGTGATGTTAAAAGGGTAGAAGAAAGTTCATCGGAGCACATTCCGTGAAGTACTTGTAAAACTAGCATAAGTATACAACACACCGGCGATGTGACAGAAGCTGTAGCTTGGCAGACAGTGCGGGATCTTTTAGGTTATCAATTCTGGTTTGCACTCTGCACAGGAGGGTTAGGGTTAGGGTTGGTGCACCAGCCAAGATGTGGCAATAATACTCCATGCACAGGCTAATGGCGGCTTTATAGAGATATAGGATATTGGCAGGTGTGAGAAGTTTTCTAGCCTGATAAAGGGAGGCTAACTTCTTTGCAGCAGAATTGTCAGCATATTCTACTGCGTAACTGGATTATAACTACTACAACAACTACTACTACTACTACTAATACTATTAATAATAATTTAATATTAATTTATTAGAAGTTTAAAAGCAATTAATTATGTAAATTGGCAAAAACGCATGGTGTTTGGGCGAGTTTTTGTAGCAGTATATATAGAAGCTGGCAGAGTAAGTAAGAGTACTCTGACGGAGTTTCGGCTTCAGACAGATACATAAACTCCATAGATGTTCAAATCGTGATAACATGTAATTGTAAAAAATCACCAAATATTTGTAAATAATAATAATAACAATAATAATAATCTATTAATAATGGAGATTATGTATCTGTCTGTCTGTCTGTCTGAAGGCGAAACTCCATCAGAGTAATATTACTATTTAATTAGTCCGCCAGCTACTTCATATACTACTACAAAAACCGCCGTAAACACTATGCGCATTTCTCAATTTACATAATTTATTGCTTTTCAACTTCTAATAAATTAGTATTCGCAAATATACACTCATGATTGTTTTCTTCAGATTTCCACATGTATTTACGCTATTTTGCTCGCTAACAATCTTACTTATAAATTATAATTATTTCTTTCATATATATATATGAAATGAGTTACGTAGTTAATATACCTACTGCGAAAATGATTGAACAGCCGGCGTCACTCCATTGAATCGGTTACCTCCCTCTGATTAATCAGTATGGACGCAAGACAGGCGCGTTATTTAAAAGGTAAACAAAACGCTGGCATTCACCGTGCTACTTTTTATTAAAACGTTCTGAGTTTGTTTATTTTCTTAGCCATTATGTTTTAAAACACAAATATATTGAATCAAATTGTTTAATTAAAATAATAATTGATTTACAAATTACTATTTAAACACACACACACACACACACACACGCTATAATGAATTTAGTTTAGGTAAACTTTTTTTCGGGAGCATTTAAAAAAAACTATTCGTGTTTACTGTATTTGATTTGTTAATAGTTTTATTTCAGGTACACCTTTTCTTCCGATTTGAAAACTTTCCAATATTATCATTTTCTTACGACCTTAAATGTGTTTATGATTTCGGTTTCACCTTTTATTTACAAACTGTTTTTATTATTCCATGTTCTATTTATTAAAATAAAAGATGTGATTTTCTTCTCTTTTCTTCTTTTGTCAACAAAAAAAATTAACACAAATTTTTTTTCTTCTTTTCTTTTCTTACCTAAAAATATTTCTAAGTATGGGGGAAGGTAAAAAAAAAATTGGAGGGAAGCAAAAAAATTTGTAATTTGAATGTATTTAGCATTTTACTAATCTCAAACAATGCTAGTATTTTTCACCCTATAATCCAAGGCTTTTTTTTTTCTTTTTTTTTAAAAAGTTTAATTTCTCTTTTCTTTTTCTTATTTATGTATCTTTATCCTTTTTAATATTTATTTTTATTCAATTTTATTCTATTCCCTTTTATCCCTTACTTAGGTATATAACTATCTCTTAGCGATTAATCTATAAATATCTCGTGGCTCTTAATAGGCTGCAAATCTTCGATGCCCCCCCCCCCACCCGGTTGTGTTAAAAGCTCCCTCGACAGCTCCTTAGTACCCGACGACGATGATGATGATGATGATGATGATAATAATGATAATGATAATAATAATAATAATAATAATAATAATAATAATAATAATAATAATAATAATAATAATAATAAAGAAGAGATTTGTTGCCCAAACTTCTGGATAAAAACCGGCCCCTAATTAACATAATTTTGTTAAAAGCTCCTTCGACCGTTCCTTTATACCCGATATAAATTCGTTTGAGAAGGTCACTTCCAAAGCGGCCGCCTCAATCAAACCCCACCTACACGGAAGATGTTACAGTCTCCCCCTCAAAGTTAAGTCTTTTTCCTGTTTCGCCATTTTGAATTTATTTAGCATTTTACTAATCTCAAACAATGCTAGTATTTTTCACCCTGTAATCCAAAGCTTTTTCTTCTTTTTTGGGTTTTTTTAAAAAAGTTTTATTTCTCTTTTCTTTTTCTTATTTATGTATCTTTATCCTTTTTAATATTTATTTTTATTCAATTTTATTCTATTCCCTTTTATCCTCACTAAGGTATCCAACTATCTCTTAGCGATTAATCTATAAATATCTCGTGGCTCTTAATAGGCTGCAAATCTTCAATGCCCCCCCCCCCCCCGGTTCTGTTAAAAGCTCCCTCGACAGCTCCTTAGTACCCGACGACGACGACGACGACGACAACAATAACAATAACAATAACAATAACAACAATAATAATAATAATAATAATAATAATAATAATAATAAAGAGATTTGTTGCTCAAACTTCTGGATAAAAACCGGCACCTAATTAACATAATTAAGTCTTAATTAACGAAGAATTCGTAGAAGCGGAAATCGAACCCCCATCTCCTAGCACTCCAATCAAGAATACATCTGTAATACACAAGCAGAAAAGTGGAGGGGAACCTATCGTCTCCCTGCATCTGCTACCATGGAGTAGCCAAGAAAACTTTACTAAGTTCTTATATAACATATATATATATAAATTTTTTTTTTTTTCTTTTTTTTTTTTTCTGTGTGGTAGTGCACAATATCACTCATTAAAATAAATGAGACAACCACTATCCCTGTGACAGGACCACAGGAAGAATAAGCCTGGGCCTGGTGTGGCCACACACACCAAAAATATGAATAATGCACAATAATATCAATACAAGCCGTGGGACTCAGGAGAAAGACCTGAGTGTCATGATGGGCAGGTGCTCCCTCGTTAGCCAACATGGGGGACCCGGTCCGCATCCTGCGAATGTTGGCCCTTCTCATTTCAGAAACAAGACAACGGACAAGAACCAGGTAAGTAACCTCTCTGATTCCAGGTATGACAAGGACACAGACCAGAGACAAGAAAACCAGAGCGAAAACAGCAAACTGGAAAGATATAGAAAGAAATGGACCACGAAAGAGAACAGACTGGTGATGGAGTGCTACTATAAAAGCCGCTACCCTACAGAAAGAGGCTACTGAAAACGAATGAAACATCTCTGGGACATTGTTAGTGACTACCATACAACGGAACAAAGGATAGCAGATCAAGCAAGACAGATCCTCAAGCGAGGATGGTTCTCGGAGATGGAACTGACGGAAATCAGACAGAAGGCTAATGGCGAAACGGAGCAAGAAACACCACCAAAGTAGACACCACAGGAAGAGGACGGGCAAAACATACACACTGAAACTGAAGAGATTGAAGACTACGGAATCACAGAACCAGGGGAGATAAAAGACTGCGGAACCACAGAACCCCCCAAACATGGATAATTGAATGCTTAAAAATATACAAGATACCAGACAGGATTATTAATCTCATCCAGAAAGCAATGGAAACATGGAGACTAAAACTGACAGCCGGAGGACAATACCTGTCTGAGATAAAAATACAGAGAGGCATTTTTCAAGGAGACTCTCTATCACCACTACTGTTTATAATAGCCATGATGCCACTCAACTACATACTCAGAAAGTGTGATGCCGGATACAGGTTTACGGATACAGAACAAAGAATAAACCACCTGATGTACATGGATGACCTTAAACTGTTTACAAAAAACAAAAAAGAACTGGAAAAGCTGATAAACACAACCAGGATATTCAGCCAGGATATCCAAATGGAGTTTGGAATAGAAAAATGTGCACTGCTAGAGATCAAAAGAGGAAAACTGGAGACGACAGAAGGTATAGAACTCCCCAACCAAGAGGAGATGAGGGCGCTAGGAGAACAAGATAGTTATAAATACCTGGGAGTTCTGGAAGCAGACACAATCAAATATACAGAAATGAAAGAGAAGATTGGAAAAGAATATCTACGAAGAACAAGGAAACTCTTAGAAACTAAACTATATAACAGAAACCTAGTAAAAGGGATAAACACATGGGCTGTATCACTAATAAGATACTCTGGACCATTCATAGACTGGACCAAAGAAGAACTCAGGCACCTTGACCAAAGGACTAGAAAACTAATGACTATGCACAATGCATTGCACCCAAAAGACGATACGGACAGACTCTACATGAAAAGAAATCAAGGAGGTAGAGGACTGGTAAGTATAGAAGACTGTGTGGAAGACACCAAAAAAGAGCTGGAGAAATATGTAACCCAGAACACGGAAAGACTGATCACCACAGCAAGAGACACCAGCCCAACAAACAACTCCGGAAGCACTGAACCCAGAAACAAAAAGACAAGAAAGGAAAAGTGGGAAGAAAAACAACTACATGGACGCTTTATAAGACTCACAAGCGATGAAGCCAATGAAAACAGCTGGGCATGGCTAAGAAAAGGACACCTGAACAGAGAAACGGAATCTCTGCTGACGGCCGCACAGAACAATGCGATTAGGACAAACTTTATTAAAGCAAAGATAGATAAAACCCAGGAAAACAGCAAATGCCGATTGTGTGGACAAAGAGACGAAACGATAAATCATATAATAAGTGAGTGCAGCAAGCTAGCACAAAGGGAATACAAGAACAGACATGACAGCGTGGGGAAAGAAGTACACCGGGAAATGTGCAAACAACTGAATTTCGAATATGCAAAAAAACGGTACAAACACAAACCAGAAACTGTACTAGAAAACGAAAAACACAAAATCATATGGGATATGAATGTACAAACAGACAAACCCATAACAGCAAGGAGACCGGATATGATAATAATCAACAAGAAAGAAAAATCCTGCAAAATCGTGGACTTTGCCGTTCCAGCAGACCACAGAGTGAAGATCAAAGAGACGGAAAAAAGAAGCAAATATACTGAACTTGCCAGAGAATTGAAAGGAATATGGAACATGAAGAAAGTCAGTATAACACCAATAATCATAGGAGCACTAGGAACAGTCCCCAAAAACATGGAGAAAAGACTAGGAAAAATAGGAATCAAAGGGATAACTGAGACCATACAAAGGACAGTAATGATCAAAACAGCTACAATCCTGAGAAATGTCCTCGAATGCGGAAACCAACCCACATAAGCAACGAATGGAGAACAAACACATGGAAGCACAAAACAACAGAACCGGGGAAAATACAACCGCACGAGAGAGGCGCAAGCATAGGCTGACGCCACGAAAATTATGGACAGAGGGTCGAGGAGGGAAAGCGCAAACCAGACCTCCACTGGAAGAGCGCGGACAGCTCTGGGACCTTGGGAAGGCTTGTTGCCACTCGGGTCCCAGAGGGGACCAATGGCCCTTATCAGCGGGAAATCGTTGGTAGGTGGCTGTTGCGATTACCGCAAGGTCATCAGCGGTGATGAACGAAAAGAGGTGGAGCATACTGAAAGTCTGAGGAGACTTATTGTCACTCAGACTCCAGGGAATACCACAGGTTGTCGGCAGTGGGCGATCACTGACGATGACCAGTGTGATAACTCCTAGTGAGTAAATAATAATAATAATAATAATAATAATCATAATAATAATAATAATAATAATAATAGCAACAACAAATATTTGTACGATTTACCAGAGCTTTTCATCAATGACGTCACTTGCTTGTAATTCGCTTCGATCTCCCACAG
The DNA here is from genome assembly GCA_963556195.1 of Sepiola atlantica. Classification (NCBI taxonomy): domain Eukaryota; kingdom Metazoa; phylum Mollusca; class Cephalopoda; order Sepiida; family Sepiolidae; genus Sepiola; species Sepiola atlantica. The sequence continues at coordinate 6,370,783 of OY744525.1, read as the reverse complement.
TTCCTCATCGACGTCTTCTTTCTCCTTCCTGAGTCGCATCAACGATTGTTTTGCTTCCATCTGTCGAGATTCAAGAAGTAACCAACTCGGAGATTCCGGTAAAAATAGTAAACCAACGAACTGGAGAAGATTGAAGACGCCCAGGAAACTCCAAATGTATCTGGAAATGAGAGAAACCATTTTTAATTCCAAGAATTCTGATATAATGAAGTAAGATTGTCTATTCAAGTAGCGGCAACCACAAACCCTTACCCTAACTCTAACCCACTAATACTAACCCTAACCCACTAACTCTAACTCTAACTCTAATCCTAACGCACTTGAAGTAACGTATATTCTAGTTTTGGTTAAAAATGTCTAATTTCTCAATCGTATTTTAAATATGCTGAAATCAATAAACTATTTCGTTTTCTTTCAGGTTTTCTCCATTTCATCTAAATTGAAGCTGTTTCATTGGCCACGCGTTCACTACAAGAAAAGAACATATTTGGTTGGTGTTATGCGAATCCTTATGAATTACATATACGGAATCGCAGCCATAAAATCACAAAAGTACAATCATGGTTAAGGCGTAGTGACGGAAATAAACCGGAAATAAGACAGTTTTCGTTTTTCAAAAACGGGGAACTACAGCTTGAAATAGAAAGGGGACCCAAGAGAATTGGAGTCTGATGCACTGAAAGCCGTCAGAGTTCGAGAAATGAATGTTACATAATGAGGACCTTGTTAGAGTGGAACAGTTTAAATGTCAAGGGTAAGAGAGTGACACTGAAACCACGTGATTTCCAGGCGAAGCTCTCTCTCTCTCTCTTAGGTGGCGAGATTTCAACGAGAAAAGACGCATTTGTGCTCTGTCCCCCAAAATAGGGACAGCAAGCGAAATGTGGCCAGGCGTAACGAAACGGTCTATCCATCTATTTATCTATCTCTCTCCCTCTCTCTCCCTCTCTTTCTCACTCTCTCTCTCTTTCTCACACACACACTCTCTCTCCCTCTCTTTCTCACTCTCTCTCTCACACTCTCTCTCACTCACTCTCTCTCTCTCTTTCACTCTCTCTTTCTCTCTCACCCTCTCTCACACACACACTCTCTCTCTTTCACTCTCTCCCACTCTCTCTCACTCTCTCTCTCCCACTCTCTCTCTCTCTCACATCTCTCTCTCTCACATCTCTCTCACTCACTCTCTCACACACACACACTCTCTCTCTCTCTCTCTCCCTCTCTTTCTCACTCTCTCTCACACACACTCTCTCTCTCTTTCTCCCACTCTCACTTTCTCTCTCTCTCTCACTCTCTCTCTCACTTTCTCTCTCACACTCTCTCTCTCACACACACTCTCTCTCACTCTCCCTTTCTCTCTCTCTCCCTTTCTCTCTCACTCTCTCACACACACACACACACACACACACACACACACACACACACACACACACTCTCTCTCTCTTTCTCTCACGCGTTTACAAGTTGTATATCTAATGTTTTCACTTCTTTTAAATAAACCTTTTATAAAAACACAGACGTTCAAGTGATTGTATTTCACAGACGATACACAACCTGGGTTCACGACGACGACGATGAAACGTGTGTATAAAGGGTTTATACACACTCGTCGGTAGATGAAAACATAACATAAGCACAGCATTTGAAAATGATTGGTAAATTATCAAAGGTTTTAAAATGGTTTCCAAATTATATTTCCTATTCTTCATCAAGGGAATGGAAACATCATATTGCATACAAATCAAAAGATCTAGAACAATAGGTCTGGGAAATTATGCATCAACCACCATATTCTACGGATCTGACACCAACAGATTACCATCTCTTAAGAGGTTTGAAAATTCATTTCAATCTCTAGTTAAATTGAAAAATCTCTTATTCCTGAATCATATTTTAAATATGCCGAAATCAAAGACACATTTCCTTTTCTTTCAGGTTTTCTCAATTTCACATTAATTAAAACTGTTCCCTTGGCAACATGTTTATTCCAAGCAAAGAACACATTTGGTGTCATGTGACCATGAATTACAGATACGGAATCGTGCAAGTGCAGCAACAGTACCACTCGACAACAATCAAACGCAAGAAAGAAACGGCAAGATACGTTGTAGCATAAACAAACACCTATTTGGTCCCTCTAAAAAATGTCCCTGTTAAGTGATCTGGTTACACACTGAGCAACCATCTTGCAGGGCGTATTAATTCCATCTGTCCGCGAAGAACTACTTCAACATCTTTGGAAATTAGGGTCGGTCAACAAGGAAACACGCCTACATTCTTTCTCCTCCCCTCTTTCCACGGGACACTCCAGCACTTACTATCTTCTACTGACAGACCTTCGGCAGCCCAAAGAAATTTCCATTTTCTTTTCTTCACTTGGACACTGCCCAACTTCTTTTACCTATACCGTAAGCAACTTTATTTAATAAACCCATTATTTGTTGTTATAAAAAAGGGTTTGTTTTTCCCTTCATCCGATGGTTTTGTGACGTAAGCAATATATATGGACTACGTCTCACACCTATAACGGTTTTTACGATTCAGAAACGGGGACTACAGCCTGCAAGATAAATCGAGATAAAAACTATATAAGAGTTATCGCCCTTGGATAAAAGAAGTCGTCTGCCATGACAGTTGAAAAGTAAACAGAATGGCTTTCACGATCAAACTAAGCATCTCACATTCAACAGTTTCTACCTTTCATTTGATCAGTGTTTTTGTTAAATAAATTTGTTAACGTTTCTACTTCGCCCTTCCTTCATTTTTGAACCGATAACGATGTATAAACATCAGACGTAACACTAAGATCCAAACATTTAAAAAAAAATATAGTTCACCTTAAACAAGACAGGCCGCCACTCTAGACGTAAGAGGCTACTAAGAAAAAGGGTGAGAGTTTCGGGGGGAGGGTGGACAACCTAAGTTGGGAGCTGTGCAGTGAGATGTCTGTTTACATTAGTTTTAAATTTCTGCATGTCAGTAACGTCGGGGAAAGCAGGGAGCAGGGAGGGAGTTCCAGAGTCCAGCAGCACGAGGAAAGAAGATTTTGGAGTAGAAAGCTCTTCGGCATCTGGGGACCTCCACAATGAATGGATGGGATTTGGCAGATTGTCGGGTTGGTCTAGTGAATTTGCGTCGTGGGGGCACTAAAACAGCAAGTTCATCAGAGCACAATCCATTGAAGTACTTGTAAAACAGGCACAAGGAAGCAATATTGTGGCGGTGGGACAGGGGCTGGAGCTTGGTAGACAGTGTGAAACATATTCAATCAGTGACTCAGGTGCTGGAGCTTGGTGGATAGTGAGGGACCTATTAAGTTGGTGACTCTTTTTTGGACCTTGTCTAAGAGGGAGAGACTAGTGGATGATGCTCCAGCCAAGATGTGCCAACAATACTCCATGCATGGGCAGATGGTGGTTTTGTAGAGATACAGGATAATTTCAGGTGTGAGAAGTTTACTAGCACGGTCGAGGGAGCCAACCTTCTTTGCAGCAGCCCTGGCAATGTCTTCAATGTATTTGTTCCAATTCATGTTATCTGTGAAAGTTAGGCCGAGGAGTTTGAATGATGAACTCTCAGGTCGGGTGTTATTAACCATGACAATCAGTGGCTGAAAAGGTGTTATTTGCCATATTTTAACGTAAAAGAAAGCGTTACACTTTGAGTGTTTATAATTTATATCCGCTCAACCGAAATAAAGATTTTCCTTTTTTTTGCTAAACCGATTTATTATAACCTTTATTAAAGAGAGCAGAAAGTGACTAACTTGAGTTTACTATCGACAGCCTCATAACTTTCGCTTCCCTAATTTTGTCCTTTAGTCCTCACATTTCATAAGCGATGTTTCTGACAAAGGGGGAATAATTGCTGTTTTCTGGGTCTGAATCTATCCATCTGGCACTTAGCGTTGACTAGTTTTTGATCTTGAAGTAATTTAGCTCCGCACATCAAATGGCTTCATGCCTTGTCTGGAGCGATTTCCATAAGAATAATCAGAAGAACTGTTTTCTGTTATATTATTTTAATGCCTGGTCGCAGGTTTTTGTGGAAAACGAAAAACCAACGTGAACTAATAGGAGGACAACCGAAAAGCCCTGACCTCCACCCGTTGGTCGTGTCGTTGCTGAAGCCGACTGATATGACATTGGATTCCAACTGAGAATAAAGGTTGGCCGATTCCAAGTAGGCATCCTCGTATATGACTTGGAGAACATTCGGCCACGTAAACAGCGGGCTGTGAAGTACCAAAACCTATTAAAAGAAAAACGAGACACATTATGATATTATCATCTTATTAATCGACAATAGGGTTGGCGCCGCACCTTCATATCCCTTACTCCTTTGTAGTACCAATTGCGTCTCTCAGGAATCTTTTTCGCCGTCCTTCTTCGATGACGCATACGTTCGGAGGATTCTTCGTGCTAAATTTAGTCAAACTTGTCATTAAAATATCACATGCTGATATTTTGTGGAAGAAAGATATCTAAAATGGCAACAGGTGACCATTTACCATAAAAAGATATCAGCCAGTCGGTTGGATGAGTGGCTGTAGCAGCTTGCGGTTTACAATTTTGAATCATAAGCTCGGCGCTGATTGGTGCAGGCCTTTAACTTCCTTTCCGGCTTGCCCAATCAGAGACAATCTCTCATACGAGCTGACAACGTGACAAGAGAAAAAAAAAGATTGCACAGTGTGGACTTTCTTCTTTTTCTTTGGCACTGCCAACCACACTCAAGTTGCTTGGACCAGCTCCCCAGATCCCTCTCTGGGGACACAACAGACATCTTCCCGCACCTTTTGCCCTGGGTTCGACTTCGACAAGAAGACAAAGATCCAAAAAGGTGACGGTCTCATACACGTGGAATTAATATAACACACACACACACATAACTACATACACATGCACTGACTTTCACACATATCCTTCATACAAGAACTCTTTTCTCTCCCCTATTTCGGGACATGCATTTAACCACGTGGACTTTTGAACTTTTCTTCTTCGTCTAAAATCATGGACGTGTTCATTCACTAACACCCTTCTCTTTTAGTTCTTTGGTACAACAGAGGCGCGTCTCTAAACTTTTAGTTCTTTGGTACAACAGAGGCGCGTCTCAAAACTTTTATTTCTTTGGTACAACAGAGGCACATCAAAACTTTTAGTTCTTTGGTACAACAGAGGCACATCAAAACTTTTAGTTCTTTGGTACAACAGAGGCGCGTCTCTAAACTTTTAGTTCTTTGGTACAACAGAGGCGCATCTTTAAACTTTTAGTTCTTTGGTACAACAGAGGCGCATCTCTAAACTGTCAGTTCTTTGCTACAACAGGGGCGCGTCTCTAAGTAAGACAAACGCTTAGAGTAGTAGTAGTGAGGTTTTAAAATAAGGAAGGCGAGACAAAAGTGTATTCTCATGTAAAATTAACCGAGAAAGATAATGGTAGTATTCTCGATTCTCTGAGGCAGATTTCATCAGTTGTTTTATGTATTAGAAATGGACTTCATCTCATTTTCTATATGACTGCGTGGTCTTAATGGTAGGCGGGCTTAAAGACAAACGCTTAGAGTAGTAGAAGTGAGGTTTTAAAATAAGGAAGGTGAGACAAGGACAGCCTTGTTAAGTATGTACTATAATTATTCGTATTATATATAGTAGTAGTATTGGTAGTAGTATTGGTAGTAGTAGTAGTGTTAGTAGTAGTATAATTTGACAGCCCCTCTATGACACAAGCGACACCACAAGGAAACGTCATGCTAAATTTTGGGTCATTCTTGTCAAGTTGTTTTGAATGTGTTAGTGTTTACTATCATTTCTAGTAATATAGTTATTAGCATGAGCTATGTTTCTGACAAAGGGGGAAGAATTGCTGTTTTCTGGGTCGGAATCTATCCACTTACCACTTATCGTTGGATGTTTTTGACCTTGAAGTAGTAGTTTTATAATTTTACATTAGTGTCAGTGATAAACAAATTATGAAAACATAATAAACAAATAATAAACACATAATAAACACATAATGAAAAAATAATAAACACATAATAAACAAAGAATAAAAACATGATGAACAAATAATAAACAAATAATAAACAAATAATAAACACATCATGAACAAATAATAAACAAATAATGAAAAATAATGAACAAATAATACACAAATAATAAACAAAAAATAAATACATGATAAACAAATAATAAACACATAATAAACAAATCATAAACACATAATAAACACATAAACACATAATAAACAAATAATAAACAAATACTCAACACATAACAAACAAATAATAAACAAATAATGAGCAAATAATAAACAAAAAATAAACATATAATACACAAATAATACAGAAATTATACACAAATAATAAACAAATAATAAACACATAATAAACTAATAATGAAAATAATTGACAAATAATAAACACATGATACACAAATAATAAACACATGATACACAAATAATAAACAAATTATAAATAACATTATTAACAAATAATAAACACATAATTAACAAATAATAAAGAGAAAATAAACAAATAATAAGCAAATAAGTAACAGATATAAAACACATAATAAACAAATAATAAACACATAATAAACAAATAATAAACAAATAATAAACACATGATGAACAAATAATAAACAAATAATAAACAATGATACACAAATAATAAACAAATTATAAACAAATAATAAAAAATAATACACAAATAATAAAAAAATAACAAACAAATAACAACCACATAATGAACGAATAATAAACAAATAATAAACACATAATAAACACATCATAAACACATAATAAATAAATAATACACAAATAATAAACAAATAATAAATACATAATAAACAAATAATAAACAAATAATAAACTAATAATGAACAAATAATAAATACATAATAAACAAATATTAAACACATAATACACAAATAATAAACACGTAATAAACAAATAATAAACAAATACTCAACACATAATAAACAAATAATAAACAAATAATAAACAAATAATAAACACATGATGAACAAATAATAGAAAATAATACACAAATAATAAACAAATAACAACCACATACTGAACAAATACTAAACAAATAATAAACAAATAATACACAAATCCTACATAAATAATAAACACATAATAAACAAATACTCAAAACCTAACAAACCAATAATAAACAAATAATAAACACATAATAAACAAATAATAAACACATAATAAACAAATAATAAACACATAATAAAGAAATAATAAACAAATAATAAACACCTAATAAACACATAATACACAAATAATAAACACATAATAAACAAATAATAAACACATAAACAAATAATAAAAAAATAATAACCAAATAATAAACACATAACAAACAAACAATAAACACATAATAAACAAATACTAAAAACACATAATAAACACATAATAAACAAATAATAAACAAATAATAAACAAATAATAAACACAATACATAAATAATAAACACATAAACAAATAATAAACACATAATAAACAAATAATAAACAAATAATAAACAAATAATAAACACATAATAAACACATAATAAACAAATAATAAACACATAAACAAATAATAAACAAACAATAAACAAATAATAAACACATAACAAACAAATAATAAACACATAATAAACAAATAATGAACAAATAATAAACACATAATAAACAAATAATTAACACATAATAAACAAATAATAAACACATAAACAAATAACAAACAAATAATAATCACATAATAAATAAATAATAAACAAATAATAAACAAATAATAAACACATAATAAACAAATAATGAACAAATAATGAACAAATAATAAACAAATAATTAACACATAATAAACAAATAATTAACACATAATAAACAAATAATAAACACATAAACAAATAACAAACAAATAATAATCACATAATAAATAAATAATAAACAAATAATAAACAAATAATAAACAAATAATAAACCTGTGCTATTTATGTGATCAGGACGTAAATTAATCAACTAGGTTTTTTTTTTATCACAGAAAATCGAATTTTGTCATTTTATTTTCCACGCTCGCTTGTTACGACCAGCTTAGCTGGTACGCTGAGCTGACTTACGTCCCTTTTTCTTCAAAGATGGCGACGTGACATTTTATTTACCTCCCCAGGATATAGGCATAAGGCCAGTTTTATCTTACTCCCACAAGGTAAGATGTGACCCAAGGTCGGGTTAAGAAAGTGGGACTTGAAAAGCCATAAAAAAAAAGAAAAAAATTAAAAATTAAAAAATTAAAAAAATGATGCCGGTTTAAGCTGACACCAGACACAATATTTGTAGAGGGTCGAGGAGGATGAGAAGACCGGGAGGGACAGCACAAACTAGACCTCCACTGGAAGAGTGCGGAGAATGCTGGTAGCGCTGGGACCTTGGGGAGGCTTATTGCCACCTAAATCCCAGAGAAGACCAATGGTCCTTACCAGCGAGAAATCAATGTTGCAATACCGCAAGGTTATTTGCGGTGGTTATCGTAAAGAGGTGGAGAGTACTGGAAATCTGGGGAGGCTTGTTGTCACTCAGACTCTAGGAAATACCATTGGTTGTTGTCAGTGAGCAATCACTGGCGATGATCTGTGTGAGAACTCCTAGTGAGTACCAATAATAATGATAATAGAAGAAGAAGATTAAGACAATAAAAACAAAATAAAAGATGACCGGCGAAAATGATAATCTGCAGAAATAAGGGGATAACCCTAGAGAAATTAAAGGATAACCTAAGAGAAATAAGGGAATAACCCAAGGGAAATAAGGGGATAACCCAAGAGAAATTAGAGGATGACCCAAGAGAAATAAAGGGGATAATCGAAGAGAAATAAGGGGATAACCCAAGAGAAATTAGGGGATAACCTAAGAGAAATAAGGGAATAACCCAAGGGAAATAAAGGGGATAACCCAAAAGAAATAAGGGGGATAATCAAAGAGAAATAAGGGGATAACCCAAGAGAAATTAGGGGATAACCTAAGAGAAATAAGGGAATAACCCAAGGGAAATAAGGGGATGACCCAAGAGAAATAAAGGGGATAATCAAAGACAAATAAGGGGATAACCCAAGAGAAATAAGGGGATGACCCAAGAGAAATAATGGGAAAAACACAAAAGAGAAATAAGGGGCTAACCCAAGAGAAATAAGGGGATAATCGAAGAGAAATAAGGGGATACCCCAAGAGAAATTAGGGGATAACCCAAGAGAAATAAGGGGATAACCTAAGAGAAATAAGGGGATGACCCAAGAGAAATTAGGGGCTGACCCAAGAGAAATAAGGGGATGCCCAAGAGAAATAAGGGGATAATCCAAGATAAATAAGGGGATGACCCAAGAGAAATAAAGGGGATAATCGAAGACAAATAAGGGGATGACCCAAGAGAAATAAGGGGATGACCCAAGAGAAATAAGGGGATAACCCAAGGGAAATAAGGGGATAATCCAAAAGAAATAAGGGGATGACCCAAGAGAAATAAAGGGGATAATCGAAGACAAATAAGGGGATAACCTAAGAGAAATAAGGGGATAACCCAAGAGAAATAAGGAAATAACCCAAGGGAAATAAGGGGATAATCCAAGAGAAATAAGGGGATAACCTCAAGAGAAATAAGGGGATAACCCAAGAGAAATAAGGGGATAATCGAAGAGACATAAGGGGATAACCCAAGAGAAATAAGGGGATAACCTAACAGAAATAAGGAGATAACCCAAGAGAAATTAGAATTTTATTTTATTTTTATTTTTTTAATATATATACGATTCATTCGTCACCTCTATAAGAATTCTTATTTTATTTTTATTTTTTTAATATATATACGATTCATTCGTCACATCTATGAGCATTTTAAAAAAAATATATATATACGATTCATTCGTCACCTCTATAAGAATCTTTATGTAATTTTTATTTTTTTAATATATATACCATTCATTCGTCACCTCTATAAGAATTTTTATTTAATTTTTATTTTTTTAATATATATACGATCCATTCGTCACCTCTATGAGAATTTTTATTTTATTTTTATTTTTTTAATATATGTACGCTTCATTCGTCACCTCTATAAGAATTTTTATTTAATTTTTATTTTTTTAATATATATACACATTCATTCGTCACCTCTATAAGAATTTTTATTTAATTTTTATTTTTTTAATATATATACGATTCAATCGTGACCTTTATAAGAATTGTTATTTAATTTTAATTTTTTAATATATATACGATTCATTCGTCACCTCTATAAGAATTTTTATTTAATTTTTATTTTTTTAATATATGTACGATTCATTCGTCACCTCTATAAGAATTTTTATTGAATTTTTATTTTTTTAATATATATACGATTCATTCGTCACCTCTATAAGAATTTTTATTTATTTTTTTTTGGTTAAATATAAATACGATTGATTCGTAACCTCTATAAGAATTTTTATTTAATTTTTATTTTTTTAATATATATACGATTCATTCGTCACTTCTATAAGAATTTTTATTTAATTTTTATTTTTTTAATATATACGATTCATTCGTCACCTCTATAAGAATTTTTATTTAATTTTTATTTTTTTAATATATATACGATTCATTCGTCACCTCTATAAGAATTGTTATTTAATTTTTATTTTTTAATATATATACGATTCATTCGTCACCTCTATAAGAATTTTTATTTAATTTTTACTTTTTTAATATATATACGATTAATTCGTCACCCTATGATAATTTTTATTTAATTTTTATTTTTTTTAATATATATACGATTCATTCGTCACCTCTATAAGAATTTTTATTTAATTTTTATTTTTTAATATATATACGATTCATTCGTCACCTCTATAAGAATTTTATTTTATTTTTATTTTTTTAATATATATACGATTCATTCGTCACCTCTATAAGAATTCTTATTTTATTTTTATTTTTTTAATATATATACGATTCATTCGTCACATCTATGAGCATTTTTAAAAAAATATATATATACGATTCATTCGTCACCTCTATAAGAATCTTTATGTAATTTTTATTTTTTTAATATATATACCATTCATTCGTCACCTCTATAAGAATTTTTATTTAATTTTTATTTTTTTAATATATATACGATTCATTCGTCACCTCTATGAGAATTTTTATTTTATTTTTATTTTTTTAATATATGTACGCTTCATTCGTCACCTCTATAAGAATTTTTATTTAATTTTTATTTTTTAAATATATATACACATCTATTCGTCACCTCTATAAGAATTTTTATTTAATTTTTATTTTTTTAATATATATACGATTCAATCGTGACCTTTATAAGAATTGTTATTTAATTTTAATTTTTTAATATATATACGATTCATTCGTCACCTCTATAAGAATTTTTATTTAATTTTTATTTTTTTAATATATGTACGATTCATTCGTCACCTCTATAAGAATTTTTATTGAATTTTTATTTTTTTAATATATATACGATTCATTCGTCACCTCTATAAGAATTTTTATTTATTTTTTTTTGGTTAAATATAAATACGATTGATTCGTAACCTCTATAAGAATTTTTATTTAATTTTTATTTTTTTAATATATATACGATTCATTCGTCACTTCTATAAGAATTTTTATTTAATTTTTATTTTTTTAATATATACGATTCATTCGTCACCTCTATAAGAATTTTTATTTAATTTTTATTTTTTTAATATATATACGATTCATTCGTCACCTCTATAAGAATTGTTATTTAATTTTTATTTTTTAATATATATACGATTCATTCGTCACCTCTATAAGAATGTTTATTTAATTTTTACTTTTTTAATATATATACGATTAATTCGTCACCCTATGATAATTTTTATTTAATTATTATTTTTTTTAATATATATACGATTCATTCGTCACCTCTATAAGAATTTTTATTTAATTTTTATTTTTTAATATATATACGATTCATTCGTCACCTCTATAAGAATTTTATTTTATTTTTATTTTTTTAATATATATACGATTCATTCGTCACCTCTATAAGAATTTTTATTTTATTTTTATTTTTTTAATGAATCGTATATAATTCATTCGTCACCTCCATGAGAATTAAAAAAAATATATATATATACGATTCATTCGTCACCTCTATAAGAATTTTTATTTAATTTTTATTTTTTTAATATATATACGATTAATTCGTCACCCTATGAGAATTTTTATTTAATTTTTATTTTTTTTAATATATATACGATTCATTCGTCACCTCTATAAGAATTTTTATTTAATTTTTTTTTTTAATATATATACGATTCATTCGTCACCTCTATAAGAATTTTATTTTATTTTTATTTTTTTAATATATATACGATTCATTCGTCACCTCTATAAGAATTTTTATTTTATTTTTATTTTTTTAATATATATACGATTCATTCGTCACATCTATGAGAATTTTTAAAAAAAAATATATATACGATTCATTCGTCACCTCTATAAGAATCTTTATGTAATTTTTATTTTTTTAATATATATACCATTCATTCGTCACGTCTATAAGAATTTTTATTTAATTTTTATTTTTTTAATATATATACGATTCATTCGTCACCTGTATAAGAATTTTTATTTAATTTTTATTTTTTTAATATATATACGATTCATTCGGCACCTCTATAAGAATTTTAATTTAATTTTTATTTTCTTAATATATATACGATTCATTCGTCACCTCTATAAGAATTTTTATTTAATTTTTATTTTTTAATATATATACGATTCATTCGTCACCTCTATAAGAATTTTTATTTAATTTTTATTTTTTTAATATATATACGATTCATTCGTCACCTCTATAAGAATTTTTATTTAATTTTTATTTTTTTAATATATATACGATTCATTCGTCACCTCTATAAGAATTTTTATTTAATTTTTATTTTTTTAATATATATACCATTCATTCGTCACCTCTATAAGAATTTTTATTTTATTTTTATTTTTTTAATATATATACGATTCATTCGTGACCTGTATAAGAATTGTTATTTAATTTTTATTTTTTAAATATATATACGATTCATTCGTCACCTCTATAAGAATTTTTATTTAATTTTTATTTTTTTAATATATATACGATTCATTCGTCACCTCTATAAGAATTTTTATTTAATTTTTTTTTGTTAAATATAATAACGATTCATTCGTAACCTCTATAAGAATTTTTATTTAATTTTTATTTTTTAAAATATATATACGATTCATTCGTCACCTCTATAAGAATTTTTATTTAATTTTTATTTTTTTGATATATAAACGATTCATTCGTCACCTCTATTCGAATTTTTATTTAATTTTTATTTTTTTAATATATATACGATTAATTCGTCACCCTATGATAATTTTTATTTAATTTTTTTTTAATATATATACGATTAATTCGTCACCTCTATAAGAATTGTTATTTAATTTTTATTTTTTTAATATATGTACGATTCATTCGTCACCTCTATAAGAATTTTTATTGAATTTTTGTTTTTTTAATATATATACGATTCATTCGTCACCTCTATAAGAATTTTTATTTAATTTTTATTTTTTAAAATATATATACGATTCATTCGTCACCTCTATAAGAATTTTTATTTAATTTTTATTTTTTTGATATATAAACGATTCATTCGTCACCTCTATTCGAATTTTTATTTAATTTTTATTTTTTTAATATATATACGATTCATTTGTCACCTCTATAAGAATTTTTATTTAATTTTTATTTTTTAATATATATACGATTCATTCGTCACCTCTATAAGCATTTTATTTTATTTTTATTTTTTTAATATATATACGATTCATTCGTCACCTCTATAAGAATTTTTATTTAATTTTTATTTTTTTAATATATATACGATTCATTCGTCACTTCTATAAGAATTTTTATTTAATTTTTATTTTTTTAATATATATACGATTCATTCGTCACCTCTATAAGAATTTTTATTTAATTTTTATTTTTTTAATATATACGATTCATTCGTCACCTCTATAAGAATTTTTATTTAATTTTTATTTTTTTAATATATATACGAGTTTTCGGCACCCCTATCAGAATTTTAATTTAATTTTTATTTTTTTAATATATATACGATTCATTCGTCACTTCTATAAGAATTTTTATTTAATTTTTATTTTTTAATATATATACGATTCATTCGTCACCTCTATAAGAATTTTTATTTAATTTTTACTTTTTTAATATATATACGATTAATTCGTCACCCTATGATAATTTTTATTTAATTTTAATTTTTTTTAATATATATACGATTCATTCGTCACCTCTATAAGAATTTTTATTTAATTTTTATTTTTTAATATATATACGATTCATTCGTCACCTCTATAAGAATTTTATTTTATTTTTATTTTTTTAATATATATACGATTCATTCGTCACCTCTATAAGAATTTTTATTTTATTTTTATTTTTTTAATATATATACGATTCATTCGTCACCTCCATGAGAATTAAAAAAAAATATATATATACGATTCATTCGTCACCTCTATAAGAATTTTTATTTAATTTTTATTTTTTTAATATATATACGATTAATTCGTCACCCTATGAGAATTTTTATTTAATTTTTATTTTTTTTAATATATATACGATTCATTCGTCACCTCTATAAGAATTTTTATTTAATTTTGATTTTTTAATATATATACGATTCATTCGTCACCTCTATAAGAATTTTATTTTATTTTTATTTTTTTAATATATATACGATTCATTCGTCACCTCTATAAGAATTTTTATTTTATTTTTATTTTTTTAATATATATACGATTCATTCGTCACATCTATGAGAATTAAAAAAAAAAAATATATACGATTAATTCGTCACCTCTATAAGAATCTTTATTTAATTTTAATTTTTTTAATATATATACCATTCATTCGTCACGTCTATAAGAATTTTTATTTAATTTTTATTTTTTTAATATATATACGATTCATTCGTCACCTGTATAAGAATTTTTATTTAATTTTTATTTTTTTAATATATATACGATTCATTCGGCAGCTCTATAAGAATTTTAATTTAATTTTTGATTTTCTTAATATATATACGATTCATTCGTCACCTCTATAAGAATTTTTATTTAATTTTTATTTTTTAATATATATACGATTCATTCGTCAACTCTATAAGAATTTTTATTTAACTTTTATTTTTTTAATATATATACGATTCATTCGGCACCTCTATAAGAATTTTAATTTAATTTTTATTTTCTTAATATATATACGATTCATTCGTCACCTCTATAAAAATTTTTATTTAATTTTTATTTTTTAATATATATACGATTCATTCGTCACCTCTATAAGAATTTTTATTTAACTTTTATTTTTTTAATATATATACGATTCATTCGTCACCTCTATAAGAATTTTTATTTAATTTTTATTTTTTTAATATATATACGATTCATTCGTCACCTCTATAAGAATTTTTATTTAATTTTTATTTTTTTAATATATATACGATACATTCGTCACCTCTATAAGAATTTTAATTTAATTTATTTTTGTTAAATATAAATACGATTCATTCGTAACCTCTATAAGAATTATATTTAATTTTTATTTTTTAAAATATATATACGATTCATTCGTCACCTCTATAAGAATATTTATTTAATTTTTATTTTTTTAATATATATACCATTCATTCGTCACCTCTATAAGAATTTTTATTTAATTTTTATTTTTTTAATATATATACGATTCATTCGTCACCTCTATAAGAATTTTTATTTAATTTTTATTTTTTTAATATATGTACGATTCATTCGTCACCTATATAAGAATTGTTATTTAATTTTTATTTTTTTAATATATATACCATTGATTCGTGACCTCTATAAGAATTTTTATTTAATTTTTATTTTTTTAATATATATACGATTCATTCGTCACCTCTATGAGAATTTTTATTTAATTTTTTTTTTTAATATATGTACGATTCATTCGTCACCTCTATAAGAACTTTTATTTAATTTTTATTTTTTTAATATATATACCATTCATTCGGCACCTATATAAGAATTTTTATTTAATTTTTTTTTGTTAAATATAAATACGATTCATTCGTAACCTCTATAAGAATTTTTATTTAATTTTTATTTTTTAAAATATATATACGATTCATTCGTCACCTCTATAAGAATTTTTATTGAATTTTTATTTTTTTAATATATATACGATTCATTCGTCACTTCTTTAAGAATTTTTATTTAATTTTTATTTTTTTAATATATATACGATTCATTCGTCACCTCTATAAGAATTTTTATTTAATTTTTATTTTTTTAATATATACGATTCATTCGTCACCTCTATAAGAATTTTTATTTAATTTTTATTTTTTTAATATATATACGAGTCATTCGGCACCCCTATAAGAATTTTAATTTAATTTTTATTTTTTTAATATATATACGATTCATTCGTCACCTCTATAAGAATTTTTATTTAATTTTTATTTTTTAATATATATACGATTATTCGTCACCTATATAAGAATTTTTATTTAAATTTTACTTTTTTAATATATATACGATTAATTCGTCACCCTATGATAATTTTTATTTAATTTTTTTTTTTTTAATATATATACGATTCATTCGTCACCTCTATAAGAATTTTTATTTAATTTTTATTTTTTAATATATATACGATTCATTCGTCACCTCTATAAGAATTTTATTTTATATTTATTTTTTTAATATATATACGATTCATTCGTCACCTCTATAAGAATTTTTATTTTATTTTTATTTTTTTAATATATATACGATTCATTCGTCACCTCCATGAGAATTAAAAAAAAATATATATATACGATTCATTCGTCACCTCTATAAGAATTTTTATTTAATTTTTATTTTTTTAATATATATACGATATATTCGTCACCCTATGAGAATTTTTATTTAATTTTTATTTTTTTTAATATATATACGATTCATTCGTCACCTCTATAAGAATTTTTATTTAATTTTTATTTTTTAATATATATACGATTCATTCGTCACCTCTATAAGAATTTTTATTTAACTTTTATTTTTTTAATATATATACGATTCATTCGTCACCTCTATAAGAATTTTTATTTAATTTTTATTTTTTTAATATATATACGATTCATTCGTCACCTCTATAAGAATTTTTATTTAATTTTTATTTTTTTAATATATATACGATACATTCGTCACCTCTATAAGAATTTTAATTTAATTTATTTTTGTTAAATATAAATACGATTCATTCGTAACCTCTATAAGAATTATATTTAATTTTTATTTTTTAAAATATATATACGATTCATTCGTCACCTCTATAAGAATATTTATTTAATTTTTATTTTTTTAATATATATACCATTCATTCGTCACCTCTATAAGAATTTTTATTTAATTTTTATTTTTTTAATATATATACGATTCATTCGTCACCTCTATAAGAATTTTTATTTAATTTTTATTTTTTTAATATATGTACGATTCATTCGTCACCTATATAAGAATTGTTATTTAATTTTTATTTTTTTAATATATATACCATTGATTCGTGACCTCTATAAGAATTTTTATTTAATTTTTATTTTTTTAATATATATACGATTCATTCGTCACCTCTATGAGAATTTTTATTTAATTTTTTTTTTTAATATATGTACGATTCATTCGTCACCTCTATAAGAACTTTTATTTAATTTTTATTTTTTTAATATATATACCATTCATTCGGCACCTATATAAGAATTTTTATTTAATTTTTTTTTGTTAAATATAAATACGATTCATTCGTAACCTCTATAAGAATTTTTATTTAATTTTTATTTTTTTAATATATATACGATTCATCTGTCACTTCTTTAAGAATTTTTATTTAATTTTTATTTTTTTAATATATATACGATTCATTCGTCACCTCTATAAGAATTTTTATTTAATTTTTATTTTTTTAATATATACGATTCATTCGTCACCTCTATAAGAATTTTTATTTAATTTTTATTTTTTTAATATATATACGAGTCATTCGGCACCCCTATAAGAATTTTAATTTAATTTTTATTTTTTTAATATATATACGATTCATTCGTCACCTCTATAAGAATTTTTATTTAATTTTTATTTTTTAATATATATACGATTCATTCGTCACCTCTATAAGAATTTTTATTTAAATTTTACTTTTTTAATATATATACGATTAATTCGTCACCCTATGATAATTTTTATTTAATTTTTTTTTTTTTAATATATATACGATTCATTCGTCACCTCTATAAGAATTTTTATTTAATTTTTATTTTTTAATATATATACGATTCATTCGTCACCTCTATAAGAATTTTATTTTATATTTATTTTTTTAATATATATACGATTCATTCGTCACCTCTATAAGAATTTTTATTTTATTTTTATTTTTTTAATATATATACGATTCATTCGTCACCTCCATGAAGATTTAAAAAAAAATATATATATACGATTCATTCGTCACCTCTATAAGAATTTTTATTTAATTTTTATTTTTTTAATATATATACGATATATTCGTCACCCTATGAGAATTTTTATTTAATTTTTATTTTTTTTAATATATATACGATTCATTCGTCACCTCTATAAGAATTTTTATTTAATTTTTATTTTTTAATATATATACGATTCATTCGTCACCTCTATAAGAATTTTATTTTATTTTTATTTTTTTAATATATATACGATTCATTCGTCACCTCTATAAGAATTTTTATTTTATTTTTATTTTTTTAATATATATGCGATTCATTCGTCACATCTATGAGAATTAAAAAAAAAAACATATATACGATTAATTCGTCACCTCTATAAGAATCTTTATGTAATTTTTATTTTTTTAATATATATACCATTCATTCGTCACCTCTATAAGAATTTTTATTTAATTTTTATTTTTTAATATATATACGATTCATTCGTCACCTCTATAAGAATTTTATTTTATATTTATTTTTTTAATATATATACGATTCATTCGTCACCTGTATAAGAATTTTTATTTTATTTTTATTTTTTTAATATATATACGATTCATTCGTCACCTCCATGAGAATTAAAAAAAAATATATATATACGATTCATTCGTCACCTCTATAAGAATTTTTATTTAATTTTTTTTTTTAAATATATATACGATATATTCGTCACCCTATGTGAATTTTTATTTAATTTTTATTTTTTTTAATATATATACGATTCATTCGTCACCTCTATAAGAATTTTTATTTAATTTTTATTTTTTAATATATATACGATTCATTCGTCACCTCTATAAGAATTTTATTTTATTTTTATTTTTTTAATATATATACGATTCATTCGTCACCTCTATAAGAATTTTTATTTTATTTTTATTTTTTTAATATATATACGATTCATTCGTCACATCTATGAGAATTAAAAAAAAAAATATATATACGATTAATTCGTCACCTCTATAAGAATCTTTATGTAATTTTTATTTTTTTAATATATATACCATTCATTCGTCACCTCTATAAGAATTTTTATTTAATTTTTATTTTTTTAATATATATACCATTCATTCGTCACGTCTATAAGAATTTTAATTTAATTTTTATTTTTTTAATATATATACGATTCATTCGTCACCTGTATAAGAATTTTTATTTAATTTTTATTTTTTTAATATATATACGATTCATTCGGCAGCTCTATAAGAATTTTAATTTAATTTTTGATTTTCTTAATATATATACGATTCATTCGTCACCTCTATAAGAATTTTTATTTAATTTTTATTTTTTAATATATATACGATTAATTCGTCACCTCTATAAGAATTTTTATTTAACTTTTATTTTTTTAATATATATACGATTCATTCGGCACCTCTATAAGAATTTTAATTTAATTTTTATTTTCTTAATATATATACGATTCATTCGTCACCTCTATAAGAATTTTTATTTAATTTTTATTTTGTAATATATATACGATTCATTCGTCACCTCTATAAGAATTTTTATTTAACTTTTATTTTTTGAATATATATACGATTCATTCGTCACCTCTATAAGAATTTTTATTTAATTTTTATTTTTTTAATATATATACGATTCATTCGTCACCTCTATAAGAATTTTTATTTAATTTTTATTTTTTTAATATATATACGATTCATTCGTAACCTCTATAAGAATTATACTTAATTTTTATTTTTTAAAATATATATACGATTCATTCGTCACCTCTATAAGAATATTTATTTAATTTTTATTTTTTTAATATATATACCATTCATTCGTCACCTCTATAAGAATTTTTATTTAATTTTTATTTTTTTAATATATGTACGATTCATTCTTCACCTCTATGAGAATATTTATTTAATTTTTATTTTTTAAATATATATACCATTCATTCGTCACCTCTATAAGAATTTTTATTTAATTGTTATTTTTTTAATATATGTACGATTCATTCGTCACCTATATAAGAATTGTTATTTAATTTTTATTTTTTAATATATATACCATTGATTCGTGACCTCTATAAGAATTTTTATTTAATTTTTATTTTTTTAATATATATACGATTCATTCGTCACCTCTATGAGAATTTTTATTTAATTTTTTTTTTTAATATATGTACGATTCATTCGTCACCTCTATAAGAACTTTTATTTAATTTTTACTTTTTTAATATATATACCATTAATTCGGCACCTATATAAGAATTTTTATTTAATTTTTTTTTGTTAAATATAAATACGATTCATTCGTAACCTCTATAAGAATTTTTATTTAATTTTTATTTTTTAAAATATATATACGATTCATTCGTCACCTCTATAAGAATTTTTATTTAATTTTTATTTTTTTGATATATAAACGATTCATTCGTCACCTCTATTCGAATTTTTATTTAATTTTTATTTTTTTAATATATATACGATTCATTCGTCACCTCTATAAGAATTTTTATTTAATTTTTATTTTTTAATATATATACGATTCATTCGTCACCTCTATAAGCATTTTATTTTATTTTTATTTTTTTAATATATATACGATTCATTCGTCACCTCTATAAGAATTTTTATTTAATTTTTATTTTTTTAATATATATACGATTCATTCGTCACTTCTATAAGAATTTTTATTTAATTTTTATTTTTTTAATATATAAACGATTCATTCGTCACCTCTATAAGAATTTTTATTTAATTTTTATTTTTTTAATATATACGATTCATTCGTCACCTCTATAAGAATTTTTATTTAATTTTTATTTTTTTAATATATATACGAGTCATTCGGCACCTCTATAAGAATTTTAATTCAATTTTTATTTTTTTAATATATATACGATTCATTCGTCACCTCTATAAGAATTTTTATTTAATTTTTATTTTTTAAGATATATACGATTCATTCGTCACCTCTATAAGAATTTTAATTTATTTTTTACTTTTTTAATATATATACGATTAATTCGTCACCCTATGATAATTTAAAAAAATTTTTTTTTTAATATATATACGATTCATTCGTCACCTCTATAAGAATTTTTATTTAATTTTTATTTTTTTAATATATATACCATTCATTCGTCACCTCTATAAGAATTTTTATTTAATTTTTTTTTGTTAAATATAAATACGATTCATTCGTCACCTATATAAGAATTGTTATTTAATTTTTATTTTTTTAATATATATACCATTCATTCGTGACCTCTATAAGAATTTTTATTTAATTTTTATTTTTTTAATATATATACGATTCATTCGTCACCTCAATGAGAATTTTTATTTAATTTTTATTTTTTTAATACATGTACGATTCATTCGTCACCTCTATAAGAATTTTTATTTAATTTTTATTTTTTTAATATATATACCATTCATTCGTCACCTCTATAAGAATTTTTATTTAATTTTCATTTTTTTAATATATATACGATTCATTCGTGACCTCTATAAGAATTGTTATTTAATTTTTATTTTTTTAATATATATACGATTCATTCGTGACCTCTATAAGAATTGTTATTTAATTTTTATTTTTTTAATATATGTACGATTCATTCGTCACCTCTATAAGAATTTTTATTTAATTTTTATTTTTTTAATATATATACGATTCATTCGTCACCTCTATAAGAATTTTTATTTAATTTTTTTTTGTTAAATATATATACGATTCATTCGTCACCTCTATAAGAATTTTTATTTAATTTTTATTTTTTTGATACATAAACGATTCATTCGTCACCTCTATTCGAGTTTTTATTTAATTTTTATTTTTTTAATATATATACGATTCATTCGTCACCTCTATAAGAATTTTTATTTAATTTTTATTTTTTTAATATATATACGATACATTCGTCACCTCTATAAGAATTTTTATTTAATTTTTATTTTCTTAATATATATACGATTAATTCGTCACCCTATGATAATTTAAAAAAATTTTTTTTTTAATATATATACGATTCATTCGGCACCTCTATAAGAATTTTAATTTAATTTTTATTTTCTTAATATATATACGATTCATTCGTCACCTCTATAAGAATTTTTATTTAATTTTTATTTTTTAATATATATACGATTCATTCGTCACCTCTATAAGAATTTTTATTTAACTTTTATTTTTTTAATATATATACGATTCATTCGTCACCTCTATAAGAATTTTTATTTAATTTTTATTTTTTTAATATATATACGATTCATTCGTCACCTCAATGAGAATTTTTATTTAATTTTTATTTTTTTAATACATGTACGATTCATTCGTCACCTCTATAAGAATTTTTATTTAATTTTTATTTTTTTAATATATATACGATTCATTCGTCACCTCTATAAGAATTTTTATTTAATTTTCATTTTTTTAATATATATACGATTCATTCGTGACCTCTATAAGAATTGTTATTTAATTTTTATTTTTTTAATATATATACGATTCATTCGTGACCTCTATAAGAATTGTTATTTAATTTTTATTTTTTTAATATATGTACGATTCATTCGTCACCTCTATAAGAATTTTTATTTAATTTTTATTTTTTTAATATATATACGATTCATTCGTCACCTCTATAAGAATTTTTATTTAATTTTTTTTTGTTAAATATATATACGATTCATTCGTCACCTCTATAAGAATTTTTATTTAATTTTTATTTTTTTGATATATAAACGATTCATTCGTCACCTCTATTCGAGTTTTTATTTAATTTTTATTTTTTTAATATATATACGATTCATTCGTCACCTCTATAAGAATTTTTATTTAATTTTTATTTTTTTAATATATATACGATACATTCGTCACCTCTATAAGAATTTTTATTTAATTTTTTTTTGTTAAATATATATACGATTCATTCGTCAACTCTATAAGAATTTTTATTTAACTTTTATTTTTTTAATATATATACGATTCATTCGGCACCTCTATAAGAATTTTAATTTAATTTTTATTTTCTTAATATATATACGATTCATTCGTCACCTCTATAAGAATTTTTATTTAATTTTTATTTTTTAATATATATACGATTCATTCGTCACCTCTATAAGAATTTTTATTTAACTTTTATTTTTTTAATATATATACGATTCATTCGTCACCTCTATAAGAATTTTTATTTAATTTTTATTTTTTTAATATATATACGATTCATTCGTCACCTCTATAAGAATTTTTATTTAATTTTTATTTTTTTAATATATATACGATACATTCGTCACCTCTATAAGAATTTTAATTTAATTTATTTTTGTTAAATATAAATACGATTCATTCGTAACCTCTATAAGAATTATATTTAATTTTTATTTTTTAAAATATATATACGATTCATTTGTCACCTCTATAAGAATATTTATTTAATTTTTATTTTTTTAATATATATACCATTCATTCGTCACCTCTATAAGAATTTTTATTTAATTTTTATTTTTTTAATATATATACGATTCATTCGTCACCTCTATAAGAATTTTTATTTAATTTTTATTTTTTTAATATATGTACGATTCATTCGTCACCTATATAAGAATTGTTATTTAATTTTTATTTTTTTAATATATATACCATTGATTCGTGACCTCTATAAGAATTTTTATTTAATTTTTATTTTTTTAATATATATACGATTCATTCGTCACCTCTATGAGAATTTTTATTTAATTTTTTTTTTAATATATGTACGATTCATTCGTCACCTCTATAAGAACTTTTATTTAATTTTTATTTTTTTAATATATATACCATTCATTCGGCACCTATATAAGAATTTTTATTTAATTTTTTTTTGTTAAATATAAATACGATTCATTCGTAACCTCTATAAGAATTTTTATTTAATTTTTATTTTTTAAAATATATATACGATTCATTCGTCACCTCTATAAGAATTTTTATTGAATTTTTATTTTTTTAATATATATACGATTCATTCGTCACTTCTATAAGAATTTTTATTTAATTTTTATTTTTTTAATATATATACGATTCATTCGTCACCTCTATAAGAATTTTTATTTAATTTTTATTTTTTTAATATATACGATTCATTCGTCACCTCTATAAGAATTTTTATTTAATTTTTATTTTTTTAATATATATACGAGTCATTCGGCACCCCTATAAGAATTTTAATTTAATTTTTATTTTTTTAATATATATACGATTCATTCGTCACCTCTATAAGAATTTTTATTCAATTTTTATTTTTTAATATATATACGATTCATTCGTCACCTCTATAAGAATTTTTATTTAATTTTTACTTTTTTAATATATATACGATTAATTCGTCACCCTATGATAATTTTTATTTAATTTTTATTTTTTTTAATATATATACGATTCATTCGTCACCTCTATAAGAATTTTTATTTAATTTTTATTTTTTAATATATATACGATTCATTCGTCACCTCTATAAGAATTTTATTTTATATTTATTTTTTTAATATATATACGATTCATTCGTCACCTCTATAAGAATTTTTATTTTATTTTTATTTTTTTAATATATATACGATTCATTCGTCACCTCCATGAGAATTAAAAAAAAAAATATATATACGATTCATTCGTCACCTCTATAAGAATTTTTATTTAATTTTTATTTTTTTAATATATATACGATATATTCGTCACCCTATGAGAATTTTTATTTAATTTTTATTTTTTTTAATATATATACGATTCATTCGTCACCTCTATAAGAATTTTTATTTAATTTTTATTTTTTAATATATATACGATTCATTCGTCACCTCTATAAGAATTTTATTTTATTTTTATTTTTTTAATATATATACGATTCATTCGTCACATCTATAAGAATTTTTATTTTATTTTTATTTTTTTAATATATATACGATTCATTCGTCACATCTATGAGAATTTAAAAAAAAAACATATATACGATTAATTCGTCACCTCTATAAGAATCTTTATGTAATTTTTATTTTTTTAATATATATACCATTCATTCGTCACCTCTATAAGAATTTTTATTTAATTTTTATTTTTTAATATATATACGATTCATTCGTCACCTCTATAAGAATTTTATTTTATATTTATTTTTTTAATATATATACGATTCATTCGTCACCTGTATAAGAATTTTTATTTTATTTTTATTTTTTTAATATATATACGATTCATTCGTCACCTCCATGAGAATTAAAAAAAAATATATATATACGATTCATTCGTCACCTCTATAAGAATTTTTATTTAATTTTTTTTTTTAAATATATATACGATATATTCGTCACCCTATGAGAATTTTTATTTAATTTTTATTTTTTTTAATATATATACGATTCATTCGTCACCTCTATAAGAATTTTTATTTAATTTTTATTTTTTAATATATATACGATTCATTCGTCACCTCTATAAGAATTTTATTTTATTTTTATTTTTTTAATATATATACGATTCATTCGTCACCTCTATAAGAATTTTTATTTAATTTTTTTTTGTTAAATATATATACGATTCATTCGTCACCTCTATAAGAATTTTTATTTAATTTTTATTTTTTTGATATATAAACGATTCATTCGTCACCTCTATTCGAGTTTTTATTTAATTTTTATTTTTTTAATATATATACGATTCATTCGTCACCTCTATAAGAATTTTTATTTAATTTTTATTTTTTTAATATATATACGATACATTCGTCACCTCTATAAGAATTTTTATTTAATTTTTTTTTGTTAAATATATATACGATTCATTCGTCAACTCTATAAGAATTTTTATTTAACTTTTATTTTTTTAATATATATACGATTCATTCGGCACCTCTATAAGAATTTTAATTTAATTTTTATTTTCTTAATATATATACGATTCATTCGTCACCTCTATAAGAATTTTTATTTAATTTTTACTTTTTTAATATATATACGATTAATTCGTCACCCTATGATAATTTTTATTTAATTTTTATTTTTTTTAATATATATACGATTCATTCGTCACCTCTATAAGAATTTTTATTTAATTTTTATTTTTTAATATATATACGATTCATTCGTCACCTCTATAAGAATTTTATTTTATATTTATTTTTTTAATATATATACGATTCATTCGTCACCTCTATAAGAATTTTTATTTTATTTTTATTTTTTTAATATATATACGATTCATTCGTCACCTCCATGAGAATTAAAAAAAAAAATATATATACGATTCATTCGTCACCTCTATAAGAATTTTTATTTAATTTTTATTTTTTTAATATATATACGATATATTCGTCACCCTATGAGAATTTTTATTTAATTTTTATTTTTTTTAATATATATACGATTCATTCGTCACCTCTATAAGAATTTTTATTTAATTTTTATTTTTTAATATATATACGATTCATTCGTCACCTCTATAAGAATTTTATTTTATTTTTATTTTTTTAATATATATACGATTCATTCGTCACATCTATAAGAATTTTTATTTTATTTTTATTTTTTTAATATATATACGATTCATTCGTCACATCTATGAGAATTTAAAAAAAAAACATATATACGATTAATTCGTCACCTCTATAAGAATCTTTATGTAATTTTTATTTTTTTAATATATATACCATTCATTCGTCACCTCTATAAGAATTTTTATTTAATTTTTATTTTTTAATATATATACGATTCATTCGTCACCTCTATAAGAATTTTATTTTATATTTATTTTTTTAATATATATACGATTCATTCGTCACCTGTATAAGAATTTTTATTTTATTTTTATTTTTTTAATATATATACGATTCATTCGTCAATTCCATGAGAATTAAAAAAAAATATATATATACGATTCATTCGTCACCTCTATAAGAATTTTTATTTAATTTTTTTTTAAAAATATATATACGATATATTCGTCACCCTATGAGAATTTTTATTTAATTTTTATTTTTTTTAATATATATACGATTCATTCGTCACCTCTATAAGAATTTTTATTTAATTTTTATTTTTTAATATATATACGATTCATTCGTCACCTCTATAAGAATTTTATTTTATTTTTATTTTTTTAATATATATACGATTCATTCGTCACCTCTATAAGAATTTTTATTTAATTTTTTTTTGTTAAATATATATACGATTCATTCGTCACCTCTATAAGAATTTTTATTTAATTTTTATTTTTTTGATATATAAACGATTCATTCGTCACCTCTATTCGAGTTTTTATTTAATTTTTATTTTTTTAATATATATACGATTCATTCGTCACCTCTATAAGAATTTTTATTTAATTTTTATTTTTTTAATATATATACGATACATTCGTCACCTCTATAAGAATTTTTATTTAATTTTTTTTTGTTAAATATATATACGATTCATTCGTCAACTCTATAAGAATTTTTATTTAACTTTTATTTTTTTAATATATATACGATTCATTCGGCACCTCTATAAGAATTTTTATTTAATTTTTATTTTCTTAATATATATACGATTCATTCGTCACCTCTATAAGAATTTTTATTTAATTTTTATTTTTTAATATATATACGATTCATTCGTCACCTCTATAAGAATTTTTATTTAACTTTTATTTTTTTAATATATATACGATTCATTCGTCACCTCTATAAGAATTTTTATTTAATTTTTATTTTTTTAATATATATACGATTCATTCGTCACCTCTATAAGAATTTTTATTTAATTTTTATTTTTTTAATATATATACGATACATTCGTCACCTCTATAAGAATTTTAATTTAATTTATTTTTGTTAAATATAAATACGATTCATTCGTAACCTCTATAAGAATTATATTCAATTTTTATTTTTTAAAATATATATACGATTCATTCGTCACCTCTATAAGAATATTTATTTAATTTTTATTTTTTTAATATATATACCATTCATTCGTCACCTCTATAAGAATTTTTATTTAATTTTTATTTTTTTAATATATATACGATTCATTCGTCACCTCTATAAGAATTTTTATTTAATTTTTATTTTTTTAATATATGTACGATTCATTCGTCACCTATATAAGAATTGTTATTTAATTTTTATTTTTTTAATATATATACCATTGATTCGTGACCTCTATAAGAATTTTTATTTAATTTTTATTTTTTTAATATATATACGATTCATTCGTCACCTCTATGAGAATTTTTATTTAATTTTTTTTTTTAATATATGTACGATTCATTCGTCACCTCTATAAGAACTTTTATTTAATTTTTATTTTTTTAATATATATACCATTCATTCGGCACCTATATAAGAATTTTTATTTAATTTTTTTTTGTTAAATATAAATACGATTCATTCGTAACCTCTATAAGAATTTTTATTTAATTTTTATTTTTTAAAATATATATACGATTCATTCGTCACCTCTATAAGAATTTTTATTGAATTTTTATTTTTTTAATATATATACGATTCATTCGTCACTTCTATAAGAATTTTTATTTAATTTTTATTTTTTTAATATATATACGATTCATTCGTCACCTCTATAAGAATTTTTATTTAATTTTTATTTTTTTAATATATACGATTCATTCGTCACCTCTATAAGAATTTTTATTTAATTTTTATTTTTTTAATATATATACGAGTCATTCGGCACCCCTATAAGAATTTTAATTTAATTTTTATTTTTTTAATATATATACGATTCATTCGTCACCTCTATAAGAATTTTTATTTAATTTTTATTTTTTAATATATATACGATTCATTCGTCACCTCTATAAGAATTTTTATTTAATTTTTACTTTTTTAATATATATACGATTAATTCGTCACCCTATGATAATTTTTATTTAATTTTTATTTTTTTTAATATATATACGATTCATTCGTCACCTCTATAAGAATTTTTATTTAATTTTTATTTTTTAATATATATACGATTCATTCGTCACCTCTATAAGAATTTTATTTTATATTTATTTTTTTAATATATATACGATTCATTCGTCACCTCTATAAGAATTTTTATTTTATTTTTATTTTTTTAATATATATACGATTCATTCGTCACCTCCATGAGAATTAAAAAAAAAAATATATATACGATTCATTCGTCACCTCTATAAGAATTTTTATTTAATTTTTATTTTTTTAATATATATACGATATATTCGTCACCCTATGAGAATTTTTATTTAATTTTTATTTTTTTTAATATATATACGATTCATTCGTCACCTCTATAAGAATTTTTATTTAATTTTTATTTTTTAATATATATACGATTCATTCGTCACCTCTATAAGAATTTTATTTTATTTTTATTTTTTTAATATATATACGATTCATTCGTCACCTTTATAAGAATTTTTATTTTATTTTTATTTTTTTAATATATATACGATTCATTCGTCACATCTATGAGAATTTTAAAAAAAAACATATATACGATTAATTCGTCACCTCTATAAGAATCTTTATGTAATTTTTATTTTTTTAATATATATACCATTCATTCGTCACCTCTATAAGAATTTTTATTTAATTTTTATTTTTTAATATATATACGATTCATTCGTCACCTCTATAAGAATTTTATTTTATATTTATTTTTTTAATATATATACGATTCATTCGTCACCTGTATAAGAATTTTTATTTTATTTTTATTTTTTTAATATATATACGATTCATTCGTCACCTCCATGAGAATTAAAAAAAAATATATATATACGATTCATTCGTCACCTCTATAAGAATTTTTATTTAATTTTTTTTTTAAATATATATACGATATATTCGTCACCCTATGAGAATTTTTATTTAATTTTTATTTTTTTTAATATATATACGATTCATTCGTCACCTCTATAAGAATTTTTATTTAATTTTTATTTTTTAATATATATACGATTCATTCGTCACCTCTATAAGAATTTTATTTTATTTTTATTTTTTTAATATATATACGATTCATTCGTCACCTCTATAAGAATTTTTATTTTATTTTTATTTTTTTAATATATATACGATTCATTCGTCACATCTATGAGAATTTAAAAAAAAAATATATATACGATTAATTCGTCACCTCTATAAGAATCTTTATGTAATTTTTATTTTTTTAATATATATACCATTCATTCGTCACCTCTATAAGAATTTTTATTTAATTTTAATTTTTTTAATATATATACCATTCATTCGTCACGTCTATAAGAATTTTAATTTAATTTTTATTTTTTTAATATATATACGATTCATTCGTCACCTGTATAAGAATTTTTATTTAATTTTTATTTTTTTAATATATATACGATTCATTCGGCAGCTCTATAAGAATTTTAATTTAATTTTTGATTTTCTTAATATATATACGATTCATTCGTCACCTCTATAAGAATTTTTATTTAATTTTTATTTTTTAATATATATACGATTAATTCGTCACCTCTATAAGAATTTTTATTTAACTTTTATTTTTTTAATATATATACGATTCATTCGGCACCTCTATAAGAATTTTAATTTAATTTTTATTTTCTTAATATATATACGATTCATTCGTCACCTCTATAAGAATTTTTATTTAATTTTTATTTTTTAATATATATACGATTCATTCGTCACCTCTATAAGAATTTTTATTTAACTTTTATTTTTTTAATATATATACGATTCATTCGTCACCTCTATAAGAATTTTTATTTAATTTTTATTTTTTTAACATATATACGATTCATTCGTCACCTCTATAAGAATTTTTATTTAATTTTTATTTTTTTAATATATATACGATTCATTCGGCACCTCTATAAGAATTTTAATTTAATTTATTTTTGTTAAATATAAATACGATTCATTCGTAACCTCTATAAGAATTATATTTAATTTTTATTTTTTAAAATATATATACGATTCATTCGTCACCTCTATAAGAATATTTATTTAATTTTTATTTTTTTAATATATATACCATTCATTCGTCACCTCTATAAGAATTTTTATTTAATTTTTATTTTTTTAATATATGTACGATTCATTCTTCACCTCTATGAGAATATTTATTTAATTTTTATTTTTTAAATATATATACCATTCATTCGTCACCTCTATAAGAATTTTTATTTAATTGTTATTTTTTTAATATATGTACGATTCATTCGTCACCTATATAAGAATTGTTATTTAATTTTTATTTTTTTAATATATATACCATTGATTCGTGACCTCTATAAGAATTTTTATTTAATTTTTATTTTTTTAATATATATACGATTCATTCGTCACCTCTATGAGAATTTTTATTTAATTTTTTTTTTTAATATATGTACGATTCATTCGTCCATTCTATAAGAACTTTTATTTAATTTTTACTTTTTTAATATATATACCATTCATTCGGCACCTATATAAGAATTTTTATTTAATTTTTTTTTGTTAAATATAAATACGATTCATTCGTAACCTCTATAAGAATTTTTATTTAATTTTTATTTTTTTAATATATACGATTCATTCGTCACCTCTATAAGAATTTTTATTTAATTTTTATTTTTTTAATATATATACGAGTCATTCGGCACCTCTATAAGAATTTTAATTCAATTTTTATTTTTTTAATATATATACGATTCATTCGTCACCTCTATAAGAATTTTTATTTAATTTTTATTTTTTAAGATATATACGATTCATTCGTCACCTCTATAAGAATTTTAATTTATTTTTTACTTTTTTAATATATATACGATTAATTCGTCACCCTATGATAATTTAAAAAAATTTTTTTTTTAATATATATACGATTCATTCGTCACCTCTATAAGAATTTTTATTTAATTTTTATTTTTTTAATATATATACCATTCATTCGTCACCTCTATAAGAATTTTTATTTAATTTTTTTTTGTTAAATATAAATACGATTCATTCGTCACCTATATAAGAATTGTTATTTAATTTTTATTTTTTTAATATATATACCATTCATTCGTGAGTTCTATAAGAATTTTTATTTAATTTTTATTTTTTTAATATATATACGATTCATTCGTCACCTCAATGAGAATTTTTATTTAATTTTTATTTTTTTAATACATGTACGATTCATTCGTCACCTCTATAAGAATTTTTATTTAATTTTTATTTTTTTAATATATATACCATTCATTCGTCACCTCTATAAGAATTTTTATTTAATTTTCATTTTTTTAATATATATACGATTCATTCGTGACCTCTATAAGAATTGTTATTTAATTTTTATTTTTTTAATATATATACGATTCATTCGTGACCTCTATAAGAATTATTATTTAATTTTTATTTTTTTAATATATGTACGATTCATTCGTCACCTCTATAAGAATTTTTATTTAATTTTTATTTTTTTAATATATATACGATTCATTCGTCACCTCTATAAGAATTTTTATTTAATTTTTTTTTGTTAAATATATATACGATTCATTCGTCACCTCTATAAGAAATTTTATTTAATTTTTATTTTTTTGATATATAAACGATTCATTCGTCACCTCTATTCGAGTTTTTATTTAATTTTTATTTTTTTAATATTTATACGATTCATTCGTCACCTCTATAAGAACTTTTATTTAATATTTATTTTTTTAATATATATACGATTCATTCGGCACCTATATAAGAATGTTTATTTAATTTTTTTTTGTTAAATATAAATACGATTCATTCGTAACCTCTATAAGAATTTTTATTTAATTTTTATTTTTTTAAATATATATACGATTCATTCGTCACCTCTATAAGAATTTTTATTTAATTTTTATTTTTTAAGATATATACGATTCATTCGTCACCTCTATAAGAATTTTAATTTAATTTTTACTTTTTTAATATATATACGATTAATTCGTCACCCTATGATAATTTTTATTTAATTTTTTTTTTAATATATATACGATTCATTCGTCACCTCTATAAGAATTTTTATTTAATTTTTATTTTTTTGATATATATACCATTCATTCGTCACCTCTATAAGAATTTTTATTTAATTTTTTTTTGTTAAATATAAATACGATTCATTCGTCACCTATATAAGAATTGTTATTTAATTTTTATTTTTTTAATATATATACCATTCATTCGTGACCTCTATAAGAATTTTTATTTAATTTTTATTTTTTTAATATATATACGATTCATTCGTCACCTCAATGAGAATTTTTATTTAATTTTTATTTTTTTAATACATGTACGATTCATTCGTCACCTCTATAAGAATTTTTATTTAATTTTTATTTTTTTAATATATATACCATTCATTCGTCACCTCTATAAGAATTTTTATTTAATTTTCATTTTTTAAATATATATACGATTCATTCGTGACCTCTATAAGAATTGTTATTTAATTTTTATTTTTTTAATATATATACGATTCATTCGTGACCTCTATAAGAATTGTTATTTAATTTTTATTTTTTTAATATATGTACGATTCATTCGTCACCTCTATAAGAATTTTTATTTAATTTTTATTTTTTTAATATATATACGATTCATTCGTCACCTCTATAAGAATTTTTATTTAATTTTTTTTTGTTAAATATATATACGATTCATTCGTCAGCTCTATAAGAATTTTTATTTAATTTTTATTTTTTTGATATATAAACGATTCATTCGTCACCTCTATTCGAGTTTTTATTTAATTTTTATTTTTTTAATATATATACGATTCATTCGGCACCTATATAAGAATGTTTATTTAATTTTTTTTTGTTAAATATAAATACGATTCATTCGTAACCTCTATAAGAATTTTTATTTAATTTTTATTTTTTTAAATATATATACGATTCATTCGTCACCTCTATAAGAATTTTTATTTAATTTTTATTTTTTTAATATATACGATTCATTCGTCACCTCTATAAGAATTTTTATTTAATTTTTATTTTTTTAATATATATACGAGTCATTCGGCACCCCTATCAGAATTTTAATTTAATGTTTATTTTTTTAATATATATACGATTCATTCGTCACCTCTATAAGAATTTTTATTTAATTTTTATTTTTTAATATATATACGATTCATTCGTCACCTCTATAAGAATTTTTATTTAATTTTTACTTTTTTAATATATATACGATAAATTCGTCACCCTATGATAATTTTTATTAAATTTTTATTTTTTTTAATATATATACGATTCATTCGTCACCTCTATAAGAATTTTTATTTAATTTTTATTTTTTAATATATATACGATTCATTCGTCACCTCTATAAGAATTTTTATTTTATTTTTATTTTTTTAATATATATACGATTCATTCGTCACCTCTATAAGAATTTTTATTTTATTTTTATTTTTTTAATATATATACGATTCATTCGTCACCTCGATGAGAATTAAAAAAAAATATATATATACGATTCATTCGTCACCTCTATAAGAATTTTTATTTAATTTTTATTTTTTTAATATATATACGATTAATTCGTCACCCTATGAGAAGTTTTATTTAATTTTTATTTTTTTTAATATATATACGATTCATTCGTCACGTCTATAAGAATTTTTATTTAATTTTTATTTTTTTAATATATATACGATTCATTCGTCACCTGTATAAGAATTTTTATTTAATTTTTATTTTTTTAATATATATACGATTCATTCGGCAGCTCTATAAGAATTTTAATTTAATTTTTGATTTTCTTAATATATATACGATTCATTCGTCACCTCTATAAGAATTTTTATTTAACTTTTATTTTTTTAATATATATACGATTCATTCGGCACCTCTGTAAGAATTTTAATTTAATTTTTATTTTCTTAATATATATACGATTCATTCGTCACCTCTATAAGAATTTTTATTTAATTTTTATTTTTTAATATATATACGATTCATTCGTCACCTCTATAAGAATTTTTATTTAACTTTTATTTTTTTAATATATATACGATTCATTCGTCACCTCTATAAGAATTTTTATTTAATTTTTATTTTTTTAATATATATACGATTCATTCGTCACCTCTATAAGAATTTTTATTTAATTTTTATTTTTTTAATATATATACGATACATTCGGCACCTCTATATGAATTTTAATTTAATTTATTTTTGTAAAAATATAAATACGATTCATTCGTAACCTCTATAAGAATTATATTTAATTTTTATTTTTTAAAATATATATACGATTCATTCGTCACCTCTATAAGAATATTTATTTAATTTTTATTTTTTTAATATATATACCATTCATTCGTCACCTCTATAAGAATTTTTATTTAATTTTTATTTTTTTAATATATGTACGATTCATTCTTCACCTCTATGAGAATTTTTATTTAATTTTTATTTTTTTTGATATATATACCATTCATTCGTCACCTCTATAAGAATTTTTATTTAATCTTTATTTTTTTAATATATATACGATTCATTCGTCACCTCTATAAGAATTTTTATTTAATTTTTATTTTTTTAATATATGTACGATTCATTCGTCACCTATATAAGAATTGTTATTTAATTTTTATTTTTTTAATATATATACCATTGATTCGTGACCTCTATAAGAATTTTTATTTAATTTTTATTTTTTTAATATATATACGATTCATTCGTCACCTCTATGAGAATTTTTATTTAATTTTTTTTTTTTAATATATGTACGATTCATTCGTCACCTCTATAAGAACTTTTATTTAATTTTTATTTTTTTAATATATATACGATTCATTCGTCACCTCTATAAGAATTTTTATTTAATTTTTTTTTGTTAAATATAAATACGATTCATTCGTAACCTCTATAAGAATTTTTATTTAATTTTTATTTTTAAAAATATATATACGATTCATTCGTCACCTCTATAAGAATTTTTATTTAATTTTTATTTTTTTGATATATAAACGATTCATTCGTCACCTCTATTCGAATTTTTATTTAATTTTTATTTTTTTAATATATATACGATTCATTCGTCACCTCTATAAGAATTTTTATTTAATTTTTACTTTTTTAATATATATACGATTAATTCGTCACCCTATGATAATTTTTATTTAATTTTTTTTTTTAATATATATACGATTCATTCGTCACTTCTATAAGAATTTTTATTTAATTTTGATTTTTTAATATATATACGATTCATTCGTCACCTCTATAAGAATTTTTATTTTATTTTTATTTTTTTAATATATATACGATTCATTCGTCACCTCCATGAGAATTTTAAAAAAAATATATATATACGATTCATTCGTCACCTCTATAAGAATTTTATTTTATTTTTATTTTTTTAATATATATACGATTCATTCGTCAAATCTATAAGAATTTTTAAAAAAATATATATATACGATTCATTCGTCACCTCTATAAGAATCTTTATGTAATTTTTATTTTTTTAATATATATACCATTCATTCGTCACCTCTATGAGAATTTTTATTTTATTTTTATTTTTTTAATATATGTACGATTCATTCGTCACCTCTATAAGAATTTTTATTTAATTTTTATTTTTTTAATATATATACACATTCATTCGTCACCTCTATAAGAATTTTTATTTAATTTTTATTTTTTTAATATATATACGATTCATTCGTCACCTTTATAAGAATTGTTATTTAATTTTAATTTTTTAATATATATACGATTCATTCGTCACCTCTATAAGAATTTTTATTTAATTTTTATTTTTTTAATATATGTACGATTCATTCGTCACCTCTATAAGAATTTTTATTGAATTTTTGTTTTTTTAATATATATACGATTCATTCTTCACCTCTATAAGAATTTTTATTTAATTTTTTTTGGTTAAATATAAATAAGATTCATTCGTAACCTCTATAAGAATTTTTATTTAATTTTTATTTTTTAAAATATATATACGATTCATTCGTCACCTCTATAAGAATTTTTATTTAATTTTTATTTTTTTGATATATAAACGATTCATTCGTCACCTCTATTCGAATTTTTATTTAATTTTGATTTTTTTAAATATATATACGATTCATTCGTCACCTCTATAAGCATTTTTTTTTAATTTTTATTTTTTAATATATATACGATTCATTCGTCACATCTATAAGCATTTTATTTTATTTTTATTTTTTTAATATATATACGATTCATTCGTCACCTCTATAAGAATTTTTATTTAATTTTTATTTTTTTAATATATATACGATTCATTCGTCACTTCTATAAGAATTT
Source organism: Sepiola atlantica (assembly GCA_963556195.1). Lineage (NCBI taxonomy): Eukaryota > Metazoa > Mollusca > Cephalopoda > Sepiida > Sepiolidae > Sepiola > Sepiola atlantica. The sequence goes on along the minus strand of OY744525.1, from coordinate 6,332,895 downwards.
TTATTTAATTTTTATTTTTTTAATATATATACGATTCATTCGTCACCTCTATAAGAATTTTTATTTAATTTTTATTTTTTTAATATATACGATTCATTCGTCACCTCTATAAGAATTTTTATTTAATTTTTATTTTTTTAATATATATACGAGTCATTCGGCACCCCTATAAGAATTTTAATTTAATTTTTATTTTTTTAATATATATACGATTCATTCGTCACCTCTATAAGAATTTTTATTTAATTTTTATTTTTTAATATATATACGATTCATTCGTCACCTCTATAAGAATTTTTATTTAATTTTTACTTTTTTAATATATATACGATTAATTCGTCACCTCTATAAGAATTTTTATTTTATTTTTACTTTTTTAATATATATACGATTAATTCGTCACCCTATGATAATTTTTATTTAATTTTTATTTTTTTGATATATAAACGATTCATTCGTCACCTCTATTCGAATTTTTATTTAATTTTTATTTTTTTAATATATATACGATTCATTCGTCACCTCTATAAGAATTTTTATTTAATTTTTATTTTTTAATATATATACGATTCATTCGTCACCTCTATAAGAATTTTATTTTATTTTTATTTTTTTAATATATATACGATTCATTCGTCACCTCTATAAGAATTTTTATTTTATTTTTATTTTTTTAATATATATACGATTCATTCGTCACCTCCATGAGAATTAAAAAAATATATATATATACGATTCATTCGTCACCTCTATAAGAATTTTTATTTAATTTTTATTTTTTTAATATATATACGATTAATTCGTCACCCTATGAGAATTTTTATTTAATTTTTTTTTTTTTTAATATATATACGATTCATTCGTCACCTCTATAAGAATTTTTATTTAATTTTTATTTTTTAATATATATACGATTCATTCGTCACCTCTATAAGAATTTTATTTTATTTTTATTTTTTTAATATATATACGATTCATTCGTCACCTCTATAAGAATTTTTATTTAATTTTTATTTTTTTAATATATATACGATTAATTCGTCACCCTATGAGAATTTTTATTTAATTTTTATTTTTTTTAATATATATACGATTCATTCGTCACCTCTATAAGAATTTTTATTTAATTTTTATTTTTTAATATATATACGATTCATTCGTCACCTCTATAAGAATTTTATTTTATTTTTATTTTTTTAATATATATACGATTCATTCGTCACCTCTATAAGAATTTTTATTTTATTTTTATTTTTTTAATATATATACGATTCATTCGTCACATCTATAAGAATTTAAAAAAAATATATATATACGATTAATTCGTCACCTCTATAAGAATCTTTATGTAATTTTTATTTTTTTAATATATATACCATTCATTCGTCACCTCTATAAGAATTTTTATTTAATGTTAATTTTTTTAATATATATACCATTCATTCGTCACGTCTATAAGAATTTTTATTTAATTTTTATTTTTTTAATATATATACGATTCATTCGTCACCTGTATAAGAATTTTTATTTAATTTTTATTTTTTTAATATATATACGATTCATTCGGCAGCTCTATAAGAATTTTGATTTAATTTTTGATTTTCTTAATATATATACGATACATTCGTCACCTCTATAAGAATTTTTATTTAATTTTTATTTTTTAATATATATACGATTCATTCGTCACCTCTATAAGAATTTTTATTTAACTTTTATTTTTTTAATATACATACGATTCATTCGGCACCTCTATAAGAATTTTAATTTAATTTTTATTTTCTTAATATATATACGATTCATTCGTCACCTCTATAAGAATTTTTATTTAATTTTTATTTTTTAATATATATACGATTCATTCGTCACCTCTATAAGAATTTTTATTTAACTTTTATTTTTTTAATATATATACGATTCATTCGTCACCTCTATAAGAATTTTTATTTAATTTTTATTTTTTTAATATATATACGATTCATTCGTCACCTCTATAAGAATTTTAATTTAATTTTTATTTTTTTAATATATATACGATTCATTCGGCACCTCTATAAGAATTTTAATTTAATTTATTTTTGTTAAATATAAATACGATTCATTCGTAACCTCTATAAGAATTATATTTAATTTTTATTTTTTTAATATATATACTATTCATTCGTCACCTCTATAAGAATTTTTATTTAATTTTTATTTTTTTAATATATATACGATTCATTCGTCACCTCTAAAAGAATTTTTATTTATTTTTTATTTTTTTAATATATGTACGATTCATTCGTCACCTATATAAGAATTGTTATTTAATTTTTATTTTTTTAATATATATACGATTCATTCGTCACCTCCATGAGAATTTAAAAAAAAATATATATATACGATTCATTCGTCACCTCTATAAGAATTTTATTTTATTTTTATTTATTTAATATATATACGATTCATTCGTCACCTCTATAAGAATTCTTATTTTATTTTTATTTTTTTAATATATATACGATTCATTCGTCACCTCTATAAAATCTGTATGTAATTTTTAATTTTTTAATATATATACCATTCATTCGTCACCTTTATAAGAATTTTTATTTTATTTTTATTTTTTTAATATATGTACGATTCATTCGTCACCTCTATAAGAATTTTTATTTAATTTTTATTTTTTTAATATATATACACATTCATTCGTCACCTCTATAAGAATTTTTATTTAATTTTTATTTTTTAAATATATATACGATTCATTCGTCACCTTTATAAGAATTGTTATTTAATTTTAATTTTTTAATATATATACGATTCATTCGTCACCTCTATAAGAATTTTTATTTAATTTTTATTTTTTTAATATATGTACGATTCATTCGTCACCTCTATAAGAATTTTTATTGAATTTTTGTTTTTTTAATATATATACGATTCATTCGTCACCTCTATAAGAATTTTTATTCAATTTTTTTTTGTTAAATATAAATACGATTCATTCGTAACCTCTATAAGAATTTTTATTTAATTTTTATTTTTTAAAATATATATACGATTCATTCGGCACCTCTATAAGAATTTTAATTTAATTTATTTTTGTTAAATATAAATACGATTCATTCGTAACCTCTATAAGAATTATATTTAATTTTTATTTTTTTAATATATATACTATTCATTCGTCACCTCTATAAGAATTTTTATTTAATTTTTATTTTTTTAATATATATACGATTCATTCGTAACCTCTATAAGAATTTTTATTTAATTTTTATTTTTTTAATATATGTACGATTCATTCGTCACCTATATAAGAATTGTTATTTAATTTTTATTTTTTTAATATATATACGATTCATTCGTCACCTCCATGAGAATTTAAAAAAAAATATATATATACGATTCATTCGTCACCTCTATAAGAATTTTATTTTATTTTTATTTATTTAATATATATACGATTCATTCGTCACCTCTATAAGAATTCTTATTTTATTTTTATTTTTTTAATATATATACGATTCATTCGTCACCTCTATAAGAATCTTTATGTAATTTTTAATTTTTTAATATATATACCATTCATTCGTCACCTTTATAAGAATTTTTATTTTATTTTTATTTTTTTAATATATGTACGATTCATTCGTCACCTCTATAAGAATTTTTATTTAATTTTTATTTTTTTAATATATATACACATTCATTCGTCACCTCTATAAGAATTTTTATTTAATTTTTATTTTTTAAATATATATACGATTCATTCGTCACCTTTATAAGAATTGTTATTTAATTTTAATTTTTTAATATATATACGATTCATTCGTCACCTCTATAAGAATTTTTATTTAATTTTTATTTTTTTAATATATGTACGATTCATTCGTCACCTCTATAAGAATTTTTATTGAATTTTTGTTTTTTTAATATATATACGATTCATTCGTCACCTCTATAAGAATTTTTATTTAATTTTTTTTTGTTAAATATAAATACGATTCATTCGTAACCTCTATAAGAATTTTTATTTAATTTTTATTTTTTAAAATATATATACGATTCATTCGTCACCTCTATAAGAATTTTTATTTAATTTTTATTTTTTTGATATATAAACGATTCATTCGTCACCTCTATTCGAATTTTTATTTAATTTTTATTTTTTTAATATATATACGATTCATTCGTCACCTCTATAAGAATTTTTATTTAATTTTTATTTTTTAATATATATACGATTCATTCGTCACCTCTATAAGCATTTTATTTAATTTTTATTTTTTTAATATATACGATTCATTCGTCACCTCTATAAGAATTTTTATTGAATTTTTATTTTTTTAATATATATACGAGTCATTCGGCACCCCTATAAGAATTTTAATTTAATTTTTATTTTTTTAATATATATACGATTCATTCGTCACCTCTATAAGAATTTTTATTTAATTTTTATTTTTTAATATATATACGATTCATTCGTCATCTCTATAAGAATTTTTATTTAATTTTTACTTTTTTAATATATATACGATTAATTCGTAACCCTATGATAATTTTTATTTAATTTTTATTTTTTTTAATATATATACGATTCATTCGTCACCTCTATAAGAATTTTTATTTAATTTTTATTTTTTAATATATATACGATTCATTCGTCACCTCTATAAGAATTTTATTTTATTTTTATTTTTTTAATATATATACGATTCATTCGTCACCTCTATAAGAATTTTTATTTTATTTTTATTTTTTTAATATATATACAATTCATTCGTCACCTCCATGAGAATTAAAAAAAAATATATATATACGATTCATTCGTCACCTCTATAAGAATTTTTATTTAATTTTTATTTTTTTAATATATATACGATTAATTCGTCACCCTATGAGAATTTTTATTTAATTATTATTTTTTTAATATATATACGATTCATTCGTCACCTCTATAAGAATTTTTATTTAATTTTTATTTTTTAATATATATACGATTCATTCGTCACCTCTATAAGAATTTTATTTTATTTTTATTTTTTTAATATATATACGATTCATTCGTCACCTCGATAAGAATTTTTATTTAATTTTTATTTTTTTAATATATATACGATTCATTCGTCACATCTATGAGAATTTAAAAAAATATATATATATACGATTAATTCGTCACCTCTATAAGAATCTTTATGTAATTTTTATTTTTTTAATATATATACCATTCATTCGTCACCTCTATAAGAATTTTTATTTAATTTTAATTTTTTTAATATATATACCATTCATTCGTCACGTCTATAAGAATTTTTATTTAATTTTTATTTTTTTAATATATATACGCCTCATTCGTCACCTGTATAAGAATTTTTATTTAATTTTTATTTTTTTAATATATATACGATTCATTCGGCAGCTCTATAAGAATTTTAATTTAATTTTTGATTTTCTTAATATATATACGATTATTTCGTCACCTCTATAAGAATTTTTATTTAATTTTTATTTTTTAATATATATACGATTCATTCGTCACCTCTATAAGAATTTTTATTTAACTTTTATTTTTTTAATATATATACTATTCATTCGTCACCTCTATAAGAATTTTTATTTAATTTTTATTTTTTTAATATATATACGATTCATTCGTAACCTCTATAAGAATTTTTATTTAATTTTTATTTTTTTAATATATGTACGATTCATTCGTCACCTATATAAGAATTGTTATTTAATTTTTATTTTTTTAATATATATACGATTCATTCGTCACCTCCATGAGAATTTAAAAAAAAATATATATATACGATTCATTCGTCACCTCTATAAGAATTTTATTTTATTTTTATTTATTTAATATATATACGATTCATTCGTCACCTCTATAAGAATTCTTATTTTATTTTTATTTTTTTAATATATATACGATTCATTCGTCACCTCTATAAGAATCTTTATGTAATTTTTAATTTTTTAATATATATACCATTCATTCGTCACCTTTATAAGAATTTTTATTTTATTTTTATTTTTTTAATATATGTACGATTCATTCGTCACCTCTATAAGAATTTTTATTTAATTTTTATTTTTTTAATATATATACACATTCATTCGTCACCTCTATAAGAATTTTTATTTAATTTTTATTTTTTAAATATATATACGATTCATTCGTCACCTTTATAAGAATTGTTATTTAATTTTAATTTTTTAATATATATACGATTCATTCGTCACCTCTATAAGAATTTTTATTTAATTTTTATTTTTTTAATATATGTACGATTCATTCGTCACCTCTATAAGAATTTTTATTGAATTTTTGTTTTTTTAATATATATACGATTCATTCGTCACCTCTATAAGAATTTTTATTTAATTTTTTTTTGTTAAATATAAATACGATTCATTCGTAACCTCTATAAGAATTTTTATTTAATTTTTATTTTTTAAAATATATATACGATTCATTCGTCACCTCTATAAGAATTTTTATTTAATTTTTATTTTTTTGATATATAAACGATTCATTCGTCACCTCTATTCGAATTTTTATTTAATTTTTATTTTTTTAATATATATACGATTCATTCGTCACCTCTATAAGAATTTTTATTTAATTTTTATTTTTTAATATATATACGATTCATTCGTCACCTCTATAAGCATTTTATTTAATTTTTATTTTTTTAATATATACGATTCATTCGTCACCTCTATAAGAATTTTTATTGAATTTTTATTTTTTTAATATATATACGAGTCATTCGGCACCTCTATAAGAATTTTAATTTAATTTTTATTTTTTTAATATATATACGATTCATTCGTCACCTCTATAAGAATTTTTATTTAATTTTTATTTTTTAATATATATACGATTCATTCGTCATCTCTATAAGAATTTTTATTTAATTTTTACTTTTTTAATATATATACGATTAATTCGTAACCCTATGATAATTTTTATTTAATTTTTATTTTTTTTAATATATATACGATTCATTCGTCACCTCTATAAGAATTTTTATTTAATTTTTATTTTTTAATATATATACGATTCATTCGTCACCTCTATAAGAATTTTATTTTATTTTTATTTTTTTAATATATATACGATTCATTCGTCACCTCTATAAGAATTTTTATTTTATTTTTATTTTTTTAATATATATACAATTCATTCGTCACCTCCATGAGAATTAAAAAAAAATATATATATACGATTAATTCGTCACCTCTATAAGAATCTTTATGTAATTTTTATTTTTTTAATATATATACCATTCATTCGTCACCTCTATAAGAATTTTTATTTAATTTTAATTTTTTTAATATATATACCATTCATTCGTCACGTCTATAAGAATTTTTATTTAATTTTTATTTTTTTAATATATATACGCCTCATTCGTCACCTGTATAAGAATTTTTATTTAATTTTTATTTTTTTAATATATATACGATTCATTCGGCAGCTCTATAAGAATTTTAATTTAATTTTTGATTTTCTTAATATATATACGATTATTTCGTCACCTCTATAAGAATTTTTATTTAATTTTTATTTTTTAATATATATACGATTCATTCGTCACCTCTATAAGAATTTTTATTTAACTTTTATTTTTTTAATATATATACGATTCATTCGGAACCTCTATAAGAATTTTAATTTAATTTTTATTTTCTTAATATATATACGATTCATTCGTCACCTCTATAAGAATTTTTATTTAATTTTTATTTTTTAATATATATACGATTCATTCGTCACCTCTATAAGAATTTTTATTTAATTTTTATTTTTTTAATATATATACAATTCCTTCGTCACCTCTATAAGAATTTTTATTTAATTTTTATTTTTTTGATATATATACGATTCATTCGTCACCTCTATAAGAATTTTTATTTAATTTTTACTTTTTTAATATATATACGATTAATTCGTAACCCTATGATAATTTTTATTTAATTTTTATTTTTTTTAATATATATACGATTCATTCGTCACCTCTATAAGAATTTTTATTTAATTTTTATTTTTTAATATATATACGATTCATTCGTCACCTCTATAAGAATTTTATTTTATTTTTATTTTTTTAATATATATACGATTCATTCGTCACCTCTATAAGAATTTTTATTTTATTTTTATTTTTTTAATATATATACAATTCATTCGTCACCTCCATGAGAATTAAAAAAAAATATATATATACGATTCATTCGTCACCTCTATAAGAATTTTTATTTAATTTTTATTTTTTTAATATATATACGATTAATTCGTCACCCTATGAGAATTTTTATTTAATTATTATTTTTTTAATATATATACGATTCATTCGTCACCTCTATAAGAATTTTTATTTAATTTTTATTTTTTAATATATATACGATTCATTCGTCACCTCTATAAGAATTTTATTTTATTTTTATTTTTTTAATATATATACGATTCATTCGTCACCTCGATAAGAATTTTTATTTAATTTTTATTTTTTTAATATATATACGATTCATTCGTCACATCTATGAGAATTTAAAAAAAAATATATATATACGATTAATTCGTCACCTCTATAAGAATCTTTATGTAATTTTTATTTTTTTAACATATATACCATTCATTCGTCACCTCTATAAGAATTTTTATTTAATTTTAATTTTTTTAATATATATACCATTCATTCGTCACGTCTATAAGAATTTTTATTTAATTTTTATTTTTTTAATATATATACGCCTCATTCGTCACCTGTATAAGAATTTTTATTTAATTTTTATTTTTTTAATATATATACGATTCATTCGGCAGCTCTATAGGAATTTTAATTTAATTTTTGATTTTCTTAATATATATACGATTATTTCGTCACCTCTATAAGAATTTTTATTTAATTTTTATTTTTTAATATATATACGATTCATTCGTCACCTCTATAAGAATTTTTATTTAACTTTTATTTTTTTAATATATATACGATTCATTCGGAACCTCTATAAGAATTTTAATTTAATTTTTATTTTCTTAATATATATACGATTCATTCGTCACCTCTATAAGAATTTTTATTTAATTTTTATTTTTTAATATATATACGATTCATTCGTCACCTCTATAAGAATTTTTATTTAATTTTTATTTTTTTAATATATATACAATTCCTTCGTCACCTCTATAAGAATTTTTATTTAATTTTTATTTTTTTGATATATATACGATTCATTCGGCACCTCTATAAGAATTTTAATTTAATTTATTTTTGTTAAATATAAATACGATTCATTCGTAACCTCTATAAGAATTATATTTAATTTTTATTTTTTAAAATATATATACGATTCATTCGTCACCTCTATAAGAATATTTATTTAATTTTTATTTTTTTAATATATATACCATTCATTCGTCACCTTTATAAGAATTTTTATTTAATTTTTATTTTTTTAATATATGTACGATTCATTCTTCACCTCTATGAGAATTTTTATTTAATTTTTATTTTTTAATATATATACGATTCATTCGTCACCTCTATAAGAATTTTTATTTAACTTTTATTTTTTTAATATATATACGATTCATTCGGAACCTCTATAAGAATTTTAATTTAATTTTTATTTTCTTAATATATATACGATTCATTCGTCACCTCTATAAGAATTTTTATTTAATTTTTATTTTTTAATATATATACGATTCATTCGTCACCTCTATAAGAATTTTTATTTAATTTTTATTTTTTTAATATATATACAATTCCTTCGTCACCTCTATAAGAATTTTTATTTAATTTTTATTTTTTTGATATATATACGATTCATTCGGCACCTCTATAAGAATTTTAATTTAATTTATTTTTGTTAAATATAAATACGATTCATTCGTAACCTCTATAAGAATTATATTTAATTTTTATTTTTTAAAATATATATACGATTCATTCGTCACCTCTATAAGAATATTTATTTAATTTTTATTTTTTTAATATATATACCATTCATTCGTCACCTTTATAAGAATTTTTATTTAATTTTTATTTTTTTAATATATGTACGATTCATTCTTCACCTCTATGAGAATTTTTATTTTATTTTTATTTTTTTAATATATATACGATTCATTCGTCACATCTATAAGAATTTAAAAAAAATATATATATACGATTAATTCGTCACCTCTATAAGAATCTTTATGTAATTTTTATTTTTTTAATATATATACCATTCATTCGTCACCTCTATAAGAATTTTTATTTAATGTTAATTTTTTTAATATATATACCATTCATTCGTCACGTCTATAAGAATTTTTATTTAATTTTTATTTTTTTAATATATATACGATTCATTCGTCACCTGTATAAGAATTTTTATTTAATTTTTATTTTTTTAATATATATACGATTCATTCGGCAGCTCTATAAGAATTTTGATTTAATTTTTGATTTTCTTAATATATATACGATACATTCGTCACCTCTATAAGAATTTTTATTTAATTTTTATTTTTTAATATATATACGATTCATTCGTCACCTCTATAAGAATTTTTATTTAACTTTTATTTTTTTAATATATATACGATTCATTCGGCACCTCTATAAGAATTTTAATTTAATTTTTATTTTCTTAATATATATACGATTCATTCGTCACCTCTATAAGAATTTTTATTTAATTTTTATTTTTTAATATATATACGATTCATTCGTCACCTCTATAAGAATTTTTATTTAACTTTTATTTTTTTAATATATATACGATTCATTCGTCACCTCTATAAGAATTTTTATTTAATTTTTATTTTTTTAATATATATACGATTCATTCGTCACCTCTATAAGAATTTTAATTTAATTTTTATTTTTTTAATATATATACGATTCATTCGGCACCTCTATAAGAATTTTAATTTAATTTATTTTTGTTAAATATAAATACGATTCATTCGTAACCTCTATAAGAATTATATTTAATTTTTATTTTTTTAATATATATACTATTCATTCGTCACCTCTATAAGAATTTTTATTTAATTTTTATTTTTTTAATATATATACGATTCATTCGTCACCTCTATAAGAATTTTTATTTAATTTTTATTTTTTTAATATATGTACGATTCATTCGTCACCTATATAAGAATTGTTATTTAATTTTTATTTTTTTAATATATATACGATTCATTCGTCACCTCCATGAGAATTTTAAAAAAAATATATATATACGATTCATTCGTCACCTCTATAAGAATTTTATTTTATTTTTATTTATTTAATATATATACGATTCATTCGTCACCTCTATAAGAATTCTTATTTTATTTTTATTTTTTTAATATATATACGATTCATTCGTCACCTCTATAAGAATCTTTATGTAATTTTTAATTTTTTAATATATATACCATTCATTCGTCACCTTTATAAGAATTTTTATTTTATTTTTATTTTTTTAATATATGTACGATTCATTCGTCACCTCTATAAGAATTTTTATTTAATTTTTATTTTTTTAATATATATACACATTCATTCGTCACCTCTATAAGAATTTTTATTTAATTTTTATTTTTTAAATATATATACGATTCATTCGTCACCTTTATAAGAATTGTTATTTAATTTTAATTTTTTAATATATATACGATTCATTCGTCACCTCTATAAGAATTTTTATTTAATTTTTATTTTTTTAATATATGTACGATTCATTCGTCACCTCTATAAGAATTTTTATTGAATTTTTGTTTTTTTAATATATATACGATTCATTCGTCACCTCTATAAGAATTTTTATTTAATTTTTTTTTGTTAAATATAAATACGATTCATTCGTAACCTCTATAAGAATTTTTATTTAATTTTTATTTTTTAAAATATATATACGATTCATTCGTCACCTCTATAAGAATTTTTATTTAATTTTTATTTTTTTGATATATAAACGATTCATTCGTCACCTCTATTCGAATTTTTATTTAATTTTTATTTTTTTAATATATATACGATTCATTCGTCACCTCTATAAGAATTTTTATTTAATTTTTATTTTTTAATATATATACGATTCATTCGTCACCTCTATAAGCATTTTATTTAATTTTTATTTTTTTAATATATACGATTCATTCGTCACCTCTATAAGAATTTTTATTGAATTTTTATTTTTTTAATATATATACGAGTCATTCGGCACCCCTATAAGAATTTTAATTTAATTTTTATTTTTTTAATATATATACGATTCATTCGTCACCTCTATAAGAATTTTTATTTAATTTTTATTTTTTAATATATATACGATTCATTCGTCACCTCTATAAGAATTTTTATTTAATTTTTACTTTTTTAATATATATACGATTAATTCGTAACCCTATGATAATTTTTATTTAATTTTTATTTTTTTTAATATATATACGATTCATTCGTCACCTCTATAAGAATTTTTATTTAATTTTTATTTTTTAATATATATACGATTCATTCGTCACCTCTATAAGAATTTTATTTTATTTTTATTTTTTTAATATATATACGATTCATTCGTCACCTCTATAAGAATTTTTATTTTATTTTTATTTTTTTAATATATATACAATTCATTCGTCACCTCCATGAGAATTAAAAAAAAATATATATATACGATTCATTCGTCACCTCTATAAGAATTTTTATTTAATTTTTATTTTTTTAATATATATACGATTAATTCGTCACCCTATGAGAATTTTTATTTAATTATTATTTTTTTAATATATATACGATTCATTCGTCACCTCTATAAGAATTTTTATTTAATTTTTATTTTTTAATATATATACGATTCATTCGTCACCTCTATAAGAATTTTATTTTATTTTTATTTTTTTAATATATATACGATTCATTCGTCACCTCGATAAGAATTTTTATTTAATTTTTATTTTTTTAATATATATACGATTCATTCGTCACATCTATGAGAATTTAAAAAAATATATATATATACGATTAATTCGTCACCTCTATAAGAATCTTTATGTAATTTTTATTTTTTTAATATATATACCATTCATTCGTCACCTCTATAAGAATTTTTATTTAATTTTAATTTTTTTAATATATATACCATTCATTCGTCACGTCTATAAGAATTTTTATTTAATTTTTATTTTTTTAATATATATACGCCTCATTCGTCACCTGTATAAGAATTTTTATTTAATTTTTATTTTTTTAATATATATACGATTCATTCGGCAGCTCTATAAGAATTTTAATTTAATTTTTGATTTTCTTAATATATATACGATTATTTCGTCACCTCTATAAGAATTTTTATTTAATTTTTATTTTTTAATATATATACGATTCATTCGTCACCTCTATAAGAATTTTTATTTAACTTTTATTTTTTTAATATATATACGATTCATTCGGAACCTCTATAAGAATTTTAATTTAATTTTTATTTTCTTAATATATATACGATTCATTCGTCACCTCTATAAGAATTTTTATTTAATTTTTATTTTTTAATATATATACGATTCATTCGTCACCTCTATAAGAATTTTTATTTAATTTTTATTTTTTTAATATATATACAATTCCTTCGTCACCTCTATAAGAATTTTTATTTAATTTTTATTTTTTTGATATATATACGATTCATTCGTCACCTCTATAAGAATTTTTATTTAATTTTTACTTTTTTAATATATATACGATTAATTCGTAACCCTATGATAATTTTTATTTAATTTTTATTTTTTTTAATATATATACGATTCATTCGTCACCTCTATAAGAATTTTTATTTAATTTTTATTTTTTAATATATATACGATTCATTCGTCACCTCTATAAGAATTTTATTTTATTTTTATTTTTTTAATATATATACGATTCATTCGTCACCTCTATAAGAATTTTTATTTTATTTTTATTTTTTTAATATATATACAATTCATTCGTCACCTCCATGAGAATTAAAAAAAAATATATATATACGATTCATTCGTCACCTCTATAAGAATTTTTATTTAATTTTTATTTTTTTAATATATATACGATTAATTCGTCACCCTATGAGAATTTTTATTTAATTATTATTTTTTTAATATATATACGATTCATTCGTCACCTCTATAAGAATTTTTATTTAATTTTTATTTTTTAATATATATACGATTCATTCGTCACCTCTATAAGAATTTTATTTTATTTTTATTTTTTTAATATATATACGATTCATTCGTCACCTCGATAAGAATTTTTATTTAATTTTTATTTTTTTAATATATATACGATTCATTCGTCACATCTATGAGAATTTAAAAAAATATATATATATACGATTAATTCGTCACCTCTATAAGAATCTTTATGTAATTTTTATTTTTTAATATATATACGATTCATTCGTCACCTCTATAAGAATTTTATTTTATTTTTATTTTTTTAATATATATACGATTCATTCGTCACCTCTATAAGAATTTTAATTTAATTTTTATTTTTTTAATATATATACGATTCATTCGGCACCTCTATAAGAATTTTAATTTAATTTATTTTTGTTAAATATAAATACGATTCATTCGTAACCTCTATAAGAATTATATTTAATTTTTATTTTTTTAATATATATACTATTCATTCGTCACCTCTATAAGAATTTTTATTTAATTTTTATTTATTTAATATATATACGATTCATTCGTCACCTCTATAAGAATTTTTATTTAATTTTTATTTTTTTAATATATGTACGATTCATTCGTCACCTATATAAGAATTGTTATTTAATTTTTATTTTTTTAATATATATACGATTCATTCGTCACCTCCATGAGAATTTTAAAAAAAATATATATATACGATTCATTCGTCACCTCTATAAGAATTTTATTTTATTTTTATTTATTTAATATATATACGATTCATTCGTCACCTCTATAAGAATTCTTATTTTATTTTTATTTTTTTAATATATATACGATTCATTCGTCACCTCTATAAGAATCTTTATGTAATTTTTAATTTTTTAATATATATACCATTCATTCGTCACCTTTATAAGAATTTTTATTTTATTTTTATTTTTTTAATATATGTACGATTCATTCGTCACCTCTATAAGAATTTTTATTTAATTTTTATTTTTTTAATATATATACACATTCATTCGTCACCTCTATAAGAATTTTTATTTAATTTTTATTTTTTAAATATATATACGATTCATTCGTCACCTTTATAAGAATTGTTATTTAATTTTAATTTTTTAATATATATACGATTCATTCGTCACCTCTATAAGAATTTTTATTTAATTTTTATTTTTTTAATATATGTACGATTCATTCGTCACCTCTATAAGAATTTTTATTGAATTTTTGTTTTTTTAATATATATACGATTCATTCGTCACCTCTATAAGAATTTTTATTTAATTTTTTTTTGTTAAATATAAATACGATTCATTCGTAACCTCTATAAGAATTTTTATTTAATTTTTATTTTTTAAAATATATATACGATTCATTCGTCACCTCTATAAGAATTTTTATTTAATTTTTATTTTTTTGATATATAAACGATTCATTCGTCACCTCTATTCGAATTTTTATTTAATTTTTATTTTTTTAATATATATACGATTCATTCGTCACCTCTATAAGAATTTTTATTTAATTTTTATTTTTTAATATATATACGATTCATTCGTCACCTCTATAAGCATTTTATTTAATTTTTATTTTTTTAATATATACGATTCATTCGTCACCTCTATAAGAATTTTTATTGAATTTTTATTTTTTTAATATATATACGAGTCATTCGGCACCCCTATAAGAATTTTAATTTAATTTTTATTTTTTTAATATATATACGATTCATTCGTCACCTCTATAAGAATTTTTATTTAATTTTTATTTTTTAATATATATACGATTCATTCGTCACCTCTATAAGAATTTTTATTTAATTTTTACTTTTTTAATATATATACGATTAATTCGTAACCCTATGATAATTTTTATTTAATTTTTATTTTTTTTAATATATATACGATTCATTCGTCACCTCTATAAGAATTTTTATTTAATTTTTATTTTTTAATATATATACGATTCATTCGTCACCTCTATAAGAATTTTATTTTATTTTTATTTTTTTAATATATATACGATTCATTCGTCACCTCTATAAGAATTTTTATTTTATTTTTATTTTTTTAATATATATACAATTCATTCGTCACCTCCATGAGAATTAAAAAAAAATATATATATACGATTCATTCGTCACCTCTATAAGAATTTTTATTTAATTTTTATTTTTTTAATATATATACGATTAATTCGTCACCCTATGAGAATTTTTATTTAATTATTATTTTTTTAATATATATACGATTCATTCGTCACCTCTATAAGAATTTTTATTTAATTTTTATTTTTTAATATATATACGATTCATTCGTCACCTCTATAAGAATTTTATTTTATTTTTATTTTTTTAATATATATACGATTCATTCGTCACCTCGATAAGAATTTTTATTTAATTTTTATTTTTTTAATATATATACGATTCATTCGTCACATCTATGAGAATTTAAAAAAATATATATATATACGATTAATTCGTCACCTCTATAAGAATCTTTATGTAATTTTTATTTTTTTAATATATATACCATTCATTCGTCACCTCTATAAGAATTTTTATTTAATTTTAATTTTTTTAATATATATACCATTCATTCGTCACGTCTATAAGAATTTTTATTTAATTTTTATTTTTTTAATATATATACGCCTCATTCGTCACCTGTATAAGAATTTTTATTTAATTTTTATTTTTTTAATATATATACGATTCATTCGGCAGCTCTATAAGAATTTTAATTTAATTTTTGATTTTCTTAATATATATACGATTATTTCGTCACCTCTATAAGAATTTTTATTTAATTTTTATTTTTTAATATATATACGATTCATTCGTCACCTCTATAAGAATTTTTATTTAACTTTTATTTTTTTAATATATATACGATTCATTCGGAACCTCTATAATAATTTTAATTTAATTTTTATTTTCTTAATATATATACGATTCATTCGTCACCTCTATAAGAATTTTTATTTAATTTTTATTTTTTAATATATATACGATTCATTCGTCACCTCTATAAGAATTTTTATTTAATTTTTATTTTTTTAATATATATACAATTCCTTCGTCACCTCTATAAGAATTTTTATTTAATTTTTATTTTTTTGATATATATACGATTCATTCGTCACCTCTATAAGAATTTTTATTTAATTTTTACTTTTTTAATATATATACGATTAATTCGTAACCCTATGATAATTTTTATTTAATTTTTATTTTTTTTAATATATATACGATTCATTCGTCACCTCTATAAGAATTTTTATTTAATTTTTATTTTTTAATATATATACGATTCATTCGT
This sequence comes from Sepiola atlantica, assembly GCA_963556195.1. Classification (NCBI taxonomy): domain Eukaryota; kingdom Metazoa; phylum Mollusca; class Cephalopoda; order Sepiida; family Sepiolidae; genus Sepiola; species Sepiola atlantica. Next base: position 6,315,402 of record OY744525.1, on the reverse strand, counting down.
CACCTCTATAAGAATTTTATTTTATTTTTATTTTTTTAATATATATACGATTCATTCGTCACCTCTATAAGAATTTTTATTTTATTTTTATTTTTTTAATATATATACAATTCATTCGTCACCTCCATGAGAATTAAAAAAAAATATATATATACGATTCATTCGTCACCTCTATAAGAATTTTTATTTAATTTTTATTTTTTTAATATATATACGATTAATTCGTCACCCTATGAGAATTTTTATTTAATTATTATTTTTTTAATATATATACGATTCATTCGTCACCTCTATAAGAATTTTTATTTAATTTTTATTTTTTAATATATATACGATTCATTCGTCACCTCTATAAGAATTTTATTTTATTTTTATTTTTTTAATATATATACGATTCATTCGTCACCTCGATAAGAATTTTTATTTAATTTTTATTTTTTTAATATATATACGATTCATTCGTCACATCTATGAGAATTTAAAAAAATATATATATATACGATTAATTCGTCACCTCTATAAGAATCTTTATGTAATTTTTATTTTTTTAATATATATACCATTCATTCGTCACCTCTATAAGAATTTTTATTTAATTTTAATTTTTTTAATATATATACCATTCATTCGTCACGTCTATAAGAATTTTTATTTAATTTTTATTTTTTTAATATATATACGCCTCATTCGTCACCTGTATAAGAATTTTTATTTAATTTTTATTTTTTTAATATATATACGATTCATTCGGCAGCTCTATAAGAATTTTAATTTAATTTTTGATTTTCTTAATATATATACGATTATTTCGTCACCTCTATAAGAATTTTTATTTAATTTTTATTTTTTAATATATATACGATTCATTCGTCACCTCTATAAGAATTTTTATTTAACTTTTATTTTTTTAATATATATACGATTCATTCGGAACCTCTATAAGAATTTTAATTTAATTTTTATTTTCTTAATATATATACGATTCATTCGTCACCTCTATAAGAATTTTTATTTAATTTTTATTTTTTAATATATATACGATTCATTCGTCACCTCTATAAGAATTTTTATTTAATTTTTATTTTTTTAATATATATACAATTCCTTCGTCACCTCTATAAGAATTTTTATTTAATTTTTATTTTTTTGATATATATACGATTCATTCGGCACCTCTATAAGAATTTTAATTTAATTTATTTTTGTTAAATATAAATACGATTCATTCGTAACCTCTATAAGAATTATATTTAATTTTTATTTTTTAAAATATATATACGATTCATTCGTCACCTCTATAAGAATATTTATTTAATTTTTATTTTTTTAATATATATACCATTCATTCGTCACCTTTATAAGAATTTTTATTTAATTTTTATTTTTTTAATATATGTACGATTCATTCTTCACCTCTATGAGAATTTTTATTTATTTTTTATTTTTTTTATATATATACGATTCATTCGGCAGCTCTATAAGAATTTTAATTTAATTTTTGATTTTCTTAATATATATACGATTATTTCGTCACCTCTATAAGAATTTTTATTTAATTTTTATTTTTTAATATATATACGATTCATTCGTCACCTCTATAAGAATTTTTATTTAACTTTTATTTTTTTAATATATATACGATTCATTCGGCACCTCTATAAGAATTTTAATTTAATTTTTATTTTCTTAATATATATACGATTCATTCGTCACCTCTATAAGAATTTTTATTTAATTTTTATTTTTTAATATATATACGATTCATTCGTCACCTGTATCAGAATTTTTATTTAATTTTTATTTTTTTAATATATATACAATTCCTTCGTCACCTCTATAAGAATTTTTATTTAATTTTTATTTTTTTGATATATATACGATTCATTCGGCACCTCTATAAGAATTTTAATTTAATTTATTTTTGTTAAATATAAATACGATTCATTCGTAACCTCTATAAGAATTATATTTAATTTTTATTTTTTAAAATATATATACGATTCATTCGTCACCTCTATAAGAATATTTATTTAATTTTTATTTTTTTAATATATATACCATTCATTCGTCACCTTTATAAGAATTTTTATTTAATTTTTATTTTTTTAATATATGTACGATTCATTCTTCACCTCTATGAGAATTTTTATTTAATTTTTATTTTTTTAATATATATACCATTCATTCGTCACCTCTATAAGAATTTTTATTTAATTTTTATTTTTTTAATATATATACGATTCATTCGTCACCTCTATAAGAATATTTATTTAATTTTTATTTTTTTAATATATGTACGATTCATTCGTCACCTATATAAGAATTGTTATTTAATTTTTATTTTTTTAATATATATACCATTGATTCGTAACCTCTATAAGAATTTTTATTTAATTTTGATTTTTTTAAATATATATACGATTCATTCGTCACCTCTATAAGAATTTTTATTTAATTTTTATTTTTTTGATATATAAACGATTCATTCGTCACCTCTATTCGAATTTTTATTTAATTTTTATTTTTTTAATATATATACGATTCATTCGTCACCTCTATAAGAATTTTTATTTAATTTTTTTTTGTTAAATATAAATACGATTCATTCGTAACCTCTATAAGAATTTTTATTTAATTTTTATTTGTTTAAATATATATACGATTCATTCGTCACCTCTATAAGAATTTTTATTTAATTTTTATTTTTTTGATATATAAACGATTCATTCGTCACCTCTATTCGAATTTTTATTTAATTTTTATTTTTTTAATATATATACGATTCATTCGTCACCTCTATAAGAATTTTTATTTAATTTTTATTTTTTAATATATATACGATTCATTCGTCACCTCTATAAGCATTTTATTTTATTTTTATTTTTTTAATATATATACGATTCATTCGTCACCTCTATAAGAATTTTTATTAAATTTTTATTTTTTTAATATATATACGATTCATTCGTCACTTCTATAAGAATTTTAATTTAATTTTTATTTTTTTAATATATAAACGATTCATTCGTCACCTCTATAAGAATTTTTATTTAATTTTTATTTTTTTAATATATACGATTCATTCGTCACCTCTATAAGAATTTTTATTTAATTTTTACTTTTTTAATATATATACGATTAATTCGTCACCCTATGATAATTTTTATTTAATTTTTTTTTAAATATATATACGATTCATTCGTCACCTCTATAAGAATTTTTATTTAATTTTCTTTTGTTAAATATAAATACGATTCATTCGTAACCTCTATAAGAATTTTTATTTAATTTTTATTTGTTTAAATATATATACGATTCATTCGTCACCTCTATAAGAATTTTTATTTAATTTTTATTTTTTTGATATATAAACGATTCATTCGTCACCTCTATTCGAATTTTTATTTTATTTTTATTTTTTTAATATATATACGATTCATTCGTCACCTCTATAAGAATTTTTATTTAATTTTTATTTTTTAATATATATACGATTCATTCGTCACCTCTATAAGCATTTTATTTTATTTTTATTTTTTTAATATATATACGATTCATTCGTCACCTCTATAAGAATTTTTATTTAATTTTTATTTTTTTAATATATATACGATTCATTCGTCACTTCTATAAGAATTTTTATTTTATTTTTACTTTTTTAATATATATACGATTAATTCGTCACCCTATGATAATTTTTATTTAATTTTTATTTTTTTAAATATATATACGATTCCTTCGTCACCTCTATAAGAATTTTTATTTAATTTTTATTTTTTAATATATATACGATTCATTCGTCACCTCTATAAGAATTTGTATTTAATTTTTATTTTTTTAATATATATACGATTCATTCGTCACCTCTATAAGAATTTTTATTTAGTTTTTTTTTGTTAAATATAAATACGATTCATTCGTAACCTCTATAAGAATTTTTATTTATCTTTGATTTTTTAAAATATATATACGATTCATTCGTCACCTCTATAAGAATTTTTATTTAATTTTTATTTTTTTGATATATAAACGATTCATTCGTCACCTCTATTCGAATTTTTATTTAATTTTTATTTTTATTTAATATATATACGATTCATTCGTCACCTCTATAATAATTTTTATTTAATTTTTTTTTGTTAAATATAAATACGATTCATTCGTAACCTCTATAAGAATTTTTATTTAATTTTTATTTGTTTAAATATATATACGATTCATTCGTCACCTCTATAAGAATTTTTATTTAATTTTTATTTTTTTGATATATAAACGATTCATTCGTCACCTCTATTAGAATTTGTATTTAATTTTTATTTTTTTAATATATATACGATTCATTCGTCACCTCTATAAGAATTTTTATTTAATTTTTATTTTTTAATATATATACGATTCATTCGTCACCTCTATAAGCATTTTATTTAATTTTTATTTTTTTAATATATATACGATTCATTCGTCACCTCTATAAGAATTTTTATTTAATTTTTATTTTTTTAATACATATACGATTCATTCGTCACTTCTATAAGAATTTTTATTTTATTTTTATTTTTTTAATATATAAACGATTCATTCGTCACCTCTATAAGAATTTTTATTTAATTTTTATTTTTTTAATATATACGATTCATTCGTCACCTCTATAAGAATTTTTATTTAATTTTTATTTTTTTGATATATATACGAGTCATTCGGCACCTCTATAAGAATTTTAATTTAACTTTTATTTTTTTAATATATATACGATTCATTCGTAACCTCTATAAGAATTTTTATTTAATTTTTATTTGTTTAAATATATATACGATTCATTCGTCACCTCTATAAGAATTTTTATTTAATTTTTATTTTTTTGATATATAAACGATTCATTCGTCACCTCTATTCGAATTTTTATTTTATTTTTATTTTTTTAATATATATACGATTCATTCGTCACCTCTATAAGAATTTTTATTTAATTTTTATTTTTTAATATATATACGATTCATTCGTCACCTCTATAAGCATTTTATTTTATTTTTATTTTTTTAATATATATACGATTCATTCGTCACCTCTATAAGAATTTTTATTTAATTTTTATTTTTTTAATATATATACGATTCATTCGTCACTTCTATAAGAATTTTTATTTTATTTTTACTTTTTTAATATATATACGATTAATTCGTCACCCTATGATAATTTTTATTTAATTTTTATTTTTTTAAATATATATACGATTCCTTCGTCACCTCTATAAGAATTTTTATTTAATTTTTATTTTTTAATATATATACGATTCATTCGTCACCTCTATAAGAATTTGTATTTAATTTTTATTTTTTTAATATATATACGATTCATTCGTCACCTCTATAAGAATTTTTATTTAGTTTTTTTTTGTTAAATATAAATACGATTCATTCGTAACCTCTATAAGAATTTTTATTTATCTTTGATTTTTTAAAATATATATACGATTCATTCGTCACCTCTATAAGAATTTTTATTTAATTTTTATTTTTTTGATATATAAACGATTCATTCGTCACCTCTATTCGAATTTTTATTTAATTTTTATTTTTATTTAATATATATACGATTCATTCGTCACCTCTATAATAATTTTTATTTAATTTTTTTTTGTTAAATATAAATACGATTCATTCGTAACCTCTATAAGAATTTTTATTTAATTTTTATTTGTTTAAATATATATACGATTCATTCGTCACCTCTATAAGAATTTTTATTTAATTTTTATTTTTTTGATATATAAACGATTCATTCGTCACCTCTATTAGAATTTGTATTTAATTTTTATTTTTTTAATATATATACGATTCATTCGTCACCTCTATAAGAATTTTTATTTAATTTTTATTTTTTAATATATATACGATTCATTCGTCACCTCTATAAGCATTTTATTTAATTTTTATTTTTTTAATATATATACGATTCATTCGTCACCTCTATAAGAATTTTTATTTAATTTTTATTTTTTTAATACATATACGATTCATTCGTCACTTCTATAAGAATTTTTATTTAATTTTTATTTTTTTAATATATAAACGATTCATTCGTCACCTCTATAAGAATTTTTATTTAATTTTTATTTTTTTAATATATACGATTCATTCGTCACCTCTATAAGAATTTTTATTTAATTTTTATTTTTTTGATATATATACGAGTCATTCGGCACCTCTATAAGAATTTTAATTTAACTTTTATTTTTTTAATATATATACGATTCATTCGTCACCTCTATAAGAATTTTTATTTAATTTTTACTTTTTTAATATATATACGATTAATTCGTCACCCTATGATAATTTTTATTTAATTTTTTTTTTAATATATATATACGATTCATTCGTCACCTCTATAAGAATTTTTATTTAATTTTCTTTTGTTAAATATAAATACGATTCATTCGTAACCTATATAAGAATTTTTATTTAATTTTGATTTTTTAAAATATATATACGATTCATTCGTCACCTCTATAAGAATTTTTATTTAATTTTTATTTTTTTGATATATAAACGATTCATTCGTCACCTCTATAAGAATTTTTATTTAATTTTTATTTTTTAATATATATACGATTCATTCGTCACCTCTATAAGCATTTTATTTTATTTTTATATTTTTAATATATATACGATTCATTCGTCACCTCTATAAGAATTTTTATTTAATTTTTATTTTTTTAATATATATACGATTCATTCGTCACTTCTATAAGAATTTTTATTTTATTTTTACTTTTTTAATATATATACGATTAATTCGTCACCCTATGATAATTTTTATTTAATTTTTATTTTTTTTAATATATATACGATTCATTCGTCACCTCTATAAGAATTTTTATTTAATTTTTATTTTTTAATATATATACGATTCATTCGTCACCTCTATAAGAATTTTTATTTAATTTTTATTTTTTTAATATATATACGATTCATTCGTCACCTCTATAAGAATTTTTATTTAATTTTCTTTTGTTAAATATAAATACGATTCATTCGTAACCTCTATAAGAATTTTTATTTAATTTTGATTTTTTAAAATATATATACGATTCATTCGTCACCTCTATAAGAATTTTTATTTAATTTTTATTTTTTTGATATATAAACGATTCATTCGTCACCTCTATTCGAATTTTTATTTAATTTTTATTTTTTTAATATATATACGATTCATTCGTCACCTCTATAAGAATTTTTATTTAATTTTTATTTTTTAATATATATACGATTCATTCGTCACCTCTATAAGCATTTTATTTTATTTTTATTTTTTTAATATATATACGATTCATTCGTCACCTCTATAAGAATTTTTATTTAATTTTTATTTTTTTAATATATATACGATTCATTCGTCACTTCTATAAGAATTTTTATTTTATTTTTACTTTTTTAATATATATACGATTAATTCGTCACCCTATGATAATTTTTATTTAATTTTTATTTTTTTAAATATATATACGATTCCTTCGTCACCTCTATAAGAATTTTTATTTAATTTTTATTTTTTAATATATATACGATTCATTCGTCACCTCTATAAGAATTTGTATTTAATTTTTATTTTTTTAATATATATACGATTCATTCGTCACCTCTATAAGAATTTTTATTTAGTTTTTTTTTGTTAAATATAAATACGATTCATTCGTAACCTCTATAAGAATTTTTATTTAATTTTGATTTTTTAAAATATATATACGATTCATTCGTCACCTCTATAAGAATTTTTATTTAATTTTTATTTTTTTGATATATAAACGATTCATTCGTCACCTCTATAAGAATTTTTATTTAATTTTTATTTTTTAATATATATACGATTCATTCGTCACCTCTATAAGCATTTTATTTTATTTTTATATTTTTAATATATATACGATTCATTCGTCACCTCTATAAGAATTTTTATTTAATTTTTATTTTTTTAATATATATACGATTCATTCGTCACTTCTATAAGAATTTTTATTTTATTTTTACTTTTTTAATATATATACGATTAATTCGTCACCCTATGATAATTTTTATTTAATTTTTATTTTTTTTAATATATATACGATTCATTCGTCACCTCTATAAGAATTTTTATTTAATTTTTATTTTTTAATATATATACGATTCATTCGTCACCTCTATAAGAATTTTTATTTAATTTTTATTTTTTTAATATATATACGATTCATTCGTCACCTCTATAAGAATTTTTATTTAATTTTCTTTTGTTAAATATAAATACGATTCATTCGTAACCTCTATAAGAATTTTTATTTAATTTTTATTTTTTTAAATATATATACGATTCATTCGTCACCTCTATAAGAATTTTTATTTAATTTTTATTTTTTTGATATATAAACGATTCATTCGTCACCTCTATTCGAATTTTTATTTAATTTTTATTTTTTTAATATATATACGATTCATTCGTCACCTCTATAAGAATTTTTATTTAATTTTTATTTTTTAATATATATACGATTCATTCGTCACCTCTATAAGCATTTTATTTTATTTTTATTTTTTTAATATATATACGATTCATTCGTCACCTCTATAAGAATTTTTATTTAATTTTTATTTTTTTAATATATATACGATTCATTCGTCACTTCTATAAGAATTTTTATTTAATTTTTATTTTTTAATATATATACGATTAATTCGTCACCCTATGATAATTTTTATTTAATTTTTATTTTTTTAAATATATATACGATTCCTTCGTCACCTCTATAAGAATTTTTATTTAATTTTTATTTTTTAATATATATACGATTCATTCGTCACCTCTATAAGAATTTGTATTTAATTTTTATTTTTTTAATATATATACGATTCATTCGTCACCTCTATAAGAATTTTTATTTAGTTTTTTTTTGTTAAATATAAATACGATTCATTCGTAACCTCTATAAGAATTTTTATTTATCTTTGATTTTTTAAAATATATATACGATTCATTCGTCACCTCTATAAGAATTTTTATTTAATTTTTATTTTTTTGATATATAAACGATTCATTCGTCACCTCTATTCGAATTTTTATTTAATTTTTATTTTTATTTAATATATATACGATTCATTCGTCACCTCTATAAGAATTTTTATTTAATTTTTTTTTGTTAAATATAAATACGATTCATTCGTAACCTCTATAAGAATTTTTATTTAATTTTTATTTGTTTAAATATATATACGATTCATTCGTCACCTCTATAAGAATTTTTATTTAATTTTTATTTTTTTGATATATAAACGATTCATTCGTCACCTCTATTCGAATTTGTATTTAATTTTTATTTTTTTAATATATATACGATTCATTCGTCACCTCTATAAGAATTTTTATTTAATTTTTATTTTTTAATATATATACGATTCATTCGTCACCTCTATAAGCATTTTATTTAATTTTTTTTTTTTTAATATATATACGATTCATTCGTCACCTCTATAAGAATTTTTATTTAATTTTTATTTTTTTAATACATATACGATTCATTCGTCACTTCTATAAGAATTTTTATTTAATTTTTATTTTTTTAATATATAAACGATTCATTCGTCACCTCTATAAGAATTTTTATTTAATTTTTATTTTTTTAATATATACGATTCATTCGTCACCTCTATAAGAATTTTTATTTAATTTTTATTTTTTTGATATATATACGAGTCATTCGGCACCTCTATAAGAATTTTAATTTAACTTTTATTTTTTTAATATATATACGATTCATTCGTCACCTCTATAAGAATTTTTATTTAATTTTTACTTTTTTAATATATATACGATTAATTCGTCACCCTATGATAATTTTTATTTAATTTTTTTTTAAATATATATATACGATTCATTCGTCACCTCTATAAGAATTTTTATTTAATTTTCTTTTGTTAAATATAAATACGATTCATTCGTAACCTCTATAAGAATTTTTATTTAATTTTGATTTTTTAAAATATATATACGATTCATTCGTCACCTCTATAAGAATTTTTATTTAATTTTTATTTTTTTGATATATAAACGATTCATTCGTCACCTCTATAAGAATTTTTATTTAATTTTTATTTTTTAATATATATACGATTCATTCGTCACCTCTATAAGCATTTTATTTTATTTTTATTTTTTTAATATATATACGATTCATTCGTAACCTCTATAAGAATTTTTATTTAATTTTTATTTTTTTAATATATATACGATTCATTCGTCACTTCTATAAGAATTTTTATTTTATTTTTACTTTTTTAATATATATACGATTAATTCGTCACCCTATGATAATTTTTATTTAATTTTTATTTTTTTTAATACATATACGATTCATTCGTCACCTCTATAAGAATTTTTATTTAATTTTTATTTTTTAATATATATACGATTCATTCGTCACCTCTATAAGAATTTTTATTTAATTTTTATTTTTTTAATATATATACGATTCATTCGTCACCTCTATAAGAATTTTTATTTAATTTTCTTTTGTTAAATATAAATACGATTCATTCGTAACCTCTATAAGAATTTTTATTTAATTTTGATTTTTTTAAATATATATACGATTCATTCGTCACCTCTATAAGAATTTTTATTTAATTTTTATTTTTTTGATATATAAACGATTCATTCGTCACCTCTATTCGAATTTTTATTTAATTTTTATTTTTTTAATATATATACGATTCATTCGTCACCTCTATAAGAATTTTTATTTAATTTTTTTTTGTTTAATATAAATACGATTCATTCGTAACCTCTATAAGAATTTTTATTTAATTTTTATTTGTTTAAATATATATACGATTCATTCGTCACCTCTATAAGAATTTTTATTTAATTTTTTTTTTTTTGATATATAAACGATTCATTCGTCACCTCTATTCGAATTTTTATTTAATTTTTATTTTTTTAATATATATACGATTCATTCGTCACCTCTATAAGAATTTTTATTTAATTTTTAATTTTTTTAATACATATACGATTCATTCGTCACTTCTATAAGAATTTTTATTTAATTTTTATTTTTTTAATATATAAACGATTCATTCGTCACCTCTATAAGAATTTTTATTTAATTTTTATTTTTTTAATATATACGATTCATTCGTCACCTCTATAAGAATTTTTATTTAATTTTTATTTTTTTGATATATATACGAGTCATTCGGCACCTCTATAAGAATTTTAATTTAACTTTTATTTTTTTAATATATATACGATTCATTCGTCACCTCTATAAGAATTTTTATTTAATTTTTACTTTTTTAATATATATACGATTAATTCGTCACCCTATGATAATTTTTATTTAATTTTTTTTTAAATATATATACGATTCATTCGTCACCTCTATAAGAATTTTTATTTAATTTTCTTTTGTTAAATATAAATACGATTCATTCGTAACCTCTATAAGAATTTTTATTTAATTTTTATTTTTTAAAATATATATACGATTCATTCGTCACCTCTATAAGAATTTTTATTTAATTTTTATTTTTTTGATATATAAACGATTCATTCGTCACCTCTATTCGAATTTTTATTTAATTTTTATTTTTTAATATATATACGATTCATTCGTCACCTCTATAAGCATTTTATTTTATTTTTATTTTTTTAATATATATACGATTCATTCGTCACCTCTATAAGAATTTTTATTTAATTTTTATTTTTTTAATATATATACGATTCATTCGTCACTTCTATAAGAATTTTTATTTTATTTTTACTTTTTTAATATATATACGATTAATTCGTCACCCTATGATAATTTTTATTTAATTTTTATTTTTTTTAATATATATACGATTCATTCGTCACCTCTATAAGAATTTTTATTTAAATTTTATTTTTTAATATATATACGATTCATTCGTCACCTCTATAAGAATTTTTATTTAATTTTTATTTTTTTAATATATATACGATTCATTCGTCACCTCTATAAGAATTTTTATTTAATTTTTATTTTTTTATATATATACGATTCATTCGTCACCTCTATAAGAATTTTTATTTAATTTTTATTTTTTTGATATATATACGAGTCATTCGGCACCTCTATAAGTATTTTAATTTAATTTTTACTTTTTTAATATATATACGATAAATTCGTCACCCTATGATAATTTTTGTTTAATTTTTTTTAAAATATATATACGATTCATTCGTCACCTCTATAAGAATTTTTATTTAATTTTTTTTTGTTAAATATAAATACGATTCATTCGTAACCTCTATAAGAATTTTTATTTAATTTTGATTTTTTTAAATATATATACGATTCATTCGTCACCTCTATAAAAATTTTTATTTAATTTTTATTTTTTTGATATATAAACGATTCATTCGTCACCTCTATTCGAATTTTTATTTAATTTTTATTTTTTTAATATATATACGATTCATTCGTCACCTCTATAAGAATTTTTATTTAATTTTTATTTTTTAATATATATACGATTCATTCGTCACCTCTATAAGCATTTTATGTTATTTTTATTTTTTTAATATATATACGATTCATTCGTCACCTCTATAAGAATTTTTATTTTATTTTTATTTTTTTAATATATATACAATTCATTCGTCACCTCCATGAGAATTAAAAAAAAATATATATATACGATTCATTCGTCACCTCTATAAGAATTTTTATTTAATTTTTATTTTTTTAATATATATACGATTAATTCGTCACCCTATGAGAATTTTTATTTAATTATTATTTTTTTAATATATATACGATTCATTCGTCACCTCTATAAGAATTTTTATTTAATTTTTATTTTTTAATATATATACGATTCATTCGTCACCTCTATAAGAATTTTATTTTATTTTTATTTTTTTAATATATATACGATTCATTCGTCACCTCGATAAGAATTTTTATTTAATTTTTATTTTTTTAATATATATACGATTCATTCGTCACATCTATGAGAATTTAAAAAAATATATATATATACGATTAATTCGTCACCTCTATAAGAATCTTTATGTAATTTTTATTTTTTTAATATATATACCATTCATTCGTCACCTCTATAAGAATTTTTATTTAATTTTAATTTTTTTAATATATATACCATTCATTCGTCACGTCTATAAGAATTTTTATTTAATTTTTATTTTTTTAATATATATACGCCTCATTCGTCACCTGTATAAGAATTTTTATTTAATTTTTATTTTTTTAATATATATACGATTCATTCGGCAGCTCTATAAGAATTTTAATTTAATTTTTGATTTTCTTAATATATATACGATTATTTCGTCACCTCTATAAGAATTTTTATTTAATTTTTATTTTTTAATATATATACGATTCATTCGTCACCTCTATAAGAATTTTTATTTAACTTTTATTTTTTTAATATATATACGATTCATTCGGAACCTCTATAAGAATTTTAATTTAATTTTTATTTTCTTAATATATATACGATTCATTCGTCACCTCTATAAGAATTTTTATTTAATTTTTATTTTTTAATATATATACGATTCATTCGTCACCTCTATAAGAATTTTTATTTAATTTTTATTTTTTTAATATATATACAATTCCTTCGTCACCTCTATAAGAATTTTTATTTAATTTTTATTTTTTTGATATATATACGATTCATTCGTCACCTCTATAAGAATTTTTATTTAATTTTTACTTTTTTAATATATATACGATTAATTCGTAACCCTATGATAATTTTTATTTAATTTTTATTTTTTTTAATATATATACGATTCATTCGTCACCTCTATAAGAATTTTTATTTAATTTTTATTTTTTAATATATATACGATTCATTCGTCACCTCTATAAGAATTTTATTTTATTTTTATTTTTTTAATATATATACGATTCATTCGTCACCTCTATAAGAATTTTTATTTTATTTTTATTTTTTTAATATATATACAATTCATTCGTCACCTCCATGAGAATTAAAAAAAAATATATATATACGATTCATTCGTCACCTCTATAAGAATTTTTATTTAATTTTTATTTTTTTAATATATATACGATTAATTCGTCACCCTATGAGAATTTTTATTTAATTATTATTTTTTTAATATATATACGATTCATTCGTCACCTCTATAAGAATTTTTATTTAATTTTTATTTTTTAATATATATACGATTCATTCGTCACCTCTATAAGAATTTTATTTTATTTTTATTTTTTTAATATATATACGATTCATTCGTCACCTCGATAAGAATTTTTATTTAATTTTTGTTTTTTTAATATATATACGATTCATTCGTCACATCTATGAGAATTTAAAAAAATATATATATATACGATTAATTCGTCACCTCTATAAGAATCTTTATGTAATTTTTATTTTTTTAATATATATACCATTCATTCGTCACCTCTATAAGAATTTTTATTTAATTTTAATTTTTTTAATATATATACCATTCATTCGTCACGTCTATAAGAATTTTTATTTAATTTTTATTTTTTTAATATATATACGCCTCATTCGTCACCTGTATAAGAATTTTTATTTAATTTTTATTTTTTTAATATATATACGATTCATTCGGCAGCTCTATAAGAATTTTAATTTAATTTTTGATTTTCTTAATATATATACGATTATTTCGTCACCTCTATAAGAATTTTTATTTAATTTTTATTTTTTAATATATATACGATTCATTCGTCACCTCTATAAGAATTTTTATTTAACTTTTATTTTTTTAATATATATACGATTCATTCGGAACCTCTATAAGAATTTTAATTTAATTTTTATTTTCTTAATATATATACGATTCATTCGTCACCTCTATAAGAATTTTTATTTAATTTTTATTTTTTAATATATATACGATTCATTCGTCACCTCTATAAGAATTTTTATTTAATTTTTATTTTTTTAATATATATACAATTCCTTCGTCACCTCTATAAGAATTTTTATTTAATTTTTATTTTTTTGATATATATACGATTCATTCGGCACCTCTATAAGAATTTTAATTTAATTTATTTTTGTTAAATATAAATACGATTCATTCGTAACCTCTATAAGAATTATATTTAATTTTTATTTTTTAAAATATATATACGATTCATTCGTCACCTCTATAAGAATATTTATTTAATTTTTATTTTTTTAATATATATACCATTCATTCGTCACCTTTATAAGAATTTTTATTTAATTTTTATTTTTTTAATATATGTACGATTCATTCTTCACCTCTATGAGAATTTTTATTTATTTTTTATTTTTTTTATATATATACGATTCATTCGGCAGCTCTATAAGAATTTTAATTTAATTTTTGATTTTCTTAATATATATACGATTATTTCGTCACCTCTATAAGAATTTTTATTTAATTTTTATTTTTTAATATATATACGATTCATTCGTCACCTCTATAAGAATTTTTATTTAACTTTTATTTTTTTAATATATATACGATTCATTCGGCACCTCTATAAGAATTTTAATTTAATTTTTATTTTCTTAATATATATACGATTCATTCGTCACCTCTATAAGAATTTTTATTTAATTTTTATTTTTTAATATATATACGATTCATTCGTCACCTGTATCAGAATTTTTATTTAATTTTTATTTTTTTAATATATATACAATTCCTTCGTCACCTCTATAAGAATTTTTATTTAATTTTTATTTTTTTGATATATATACGATTCATTCGGCACCTCTATAAGAATTTTAATTTAATTTATTTTTGTTAAATATAAATACGATTCATTCGTAACCTCTATAAGAATTATATTTAATTTTTATTTTTTAAAATATATATACGATTCATTCGTCACCTCTATAAGAATATTTATTTAATTTTTATTTTTTTAATATATATACCATTCATTCGTCACCTTTATAAGAATTTTTATTTAATTTTTATTTTTTTAATATATGTACGATTCATTCTTCACCTCTATGAGAATTTTTATTTAATTTTTATTTTTTTAATATATATACCATTCATTCGTCACCTCTATAAGAATTTTTATTTAATTTTTATTTTTTTAATATATATACGATTCATTCGTCACCTCTATAAGAATATTTATTTAATTTTTATTTTTTTAATATATGTACGATTCATTCGTCACCTATATAAGAATTGTTATTTAATTTTTATTTTTTTAATATATATACCATTGATTCGTAACCTCTATAAGAATTTTTATTTAATTTTGATTTTTTTAAATATATATACGATTCATTCGTCACCTCTATAAGAATTTTTATTTAATTTTTATTTTTTTGATATATAAACGATTCATTCGTCACCTCTATTCGAATTTTTATTTAATTTTTATTTTTTTAATATATATACGATTCATTCGTCACCTCTATAAGAATTTTTATTTAATTTTTTTTTGTTAAATATAAATACGATTCATTCGTAACCTCTATAAGAATTTTTATTTAATTTTTATTTGTTTAAATATATATACGATTCATTCGTCACCTCTATAAGAATTTTTATTTAATTTTTATTTTTTTGATATATAAACGATTCATTCGTCACCTCTATTCGAATTTTTATTTAATTTTTATTTTTTTAATATATATACGATTCATTCGTCACCTCTATAAGAATTTTTATTTAATTTTTATTTTTTAATATATATACGATTCATTCGTCACCTCTATAAGCATTTTATTTTATTTTTATTTTTTTAATATATATACGATTCATTCGTCACCTCTATAAGAATTTTTATTAAATTTTTATTTTTTTAATATATATACGATTCATTCGTCACTTCTATAAGAATTTTAATTTAATTTTTATTTTTTTAATATATAAACGATTCATTCGTCACCTCTATAAGAATTTTTATTTAATTTTTATTTTTTTAATATATACGATTCATTCGTCACCTCTATAAGAATTTTTATTTAATTTTTACTTTTTTAATATATATACGATTAATTCGTCACCCTATGATAATTTTTATTTAATTTTTTTTTAAATATATATACGATTCATTCGTCACCTCTATAAGAATTTTTATTTAATTTTCTTTTGTTAAATATAAATACGATTCATTCGTAACCTCTATAAGAATTTTTATTTAATTTTTATTTGTTTAAATATATATACGATTCATTCGTCACCTCTATAAGAATTTTTATTTAATTTTTATTTTTTTGATATATAAACGATTCATTCGTCACCTCTATTCGAATTTTTATTTTATTTTTATTTTTTTAATATATATACGATTCATTCGTCACCTCTATAAGAATTTTTATTTAATTTTTATTTTTTAATATATATACGATTCATTCGTCACCTCTATAAGCATTTTATTTTATTTTTATTTTTTTAATATATATACGATTCATTCGTCACCTCTATAAGAATTTTTATTTAATTTTTATTTTTTTAATATATATACGATTCATTCGTCACTTCTATAAGAATTTTTATTTTATTTTTACTTTTTTAATATATATACGATTA
This sequence comes from Sepiola atlantica, assembly GCA_963556195.1. Classification (NCBI taxonomy): domain Eukaryota; kingdom Metazoa; phylum Mollusca; class Cephalopoda; order Sepiida; family Sepiolidae; genus Sepiola; species Sepiola atlantica. The sequence goes on along the minus strand of OY744525.1, from coordinate 6,297,843 downwards.
ATTCGTCACCCTATGATAATTTTTATTTAATTTTTATTTTTTTAAATATATATACGATTCCTTCGTCACCTCTATAAGAATTTTTATTTAATTTTTATTTTTTAATATATATACGATTCATTCGTCACCTCTATAAGAATTTGTATTTAATTTTTATTTTTTTAATATATATACGATTCATTCGTCACCTCTATAAGAATTTTTATTTAGTTTTTTTTTGTTAAATATAAATACGATTCATTCGTAACCTCTATAAGAATTTTTATTTATCTTTGATTTTTTAAAATATATATACGATTCATTCGTCACCTCTATAAGAATTTTTATTTAATTTTTATTTTTTTGATATATAAACGATTCATTCGTCACCTCTATTCGAATTTTTATTTAATTTTTATTTTTATTTAATATATATACGATTCATTCGTCACCTCTATAATAATTTTTATTTAATTTTTTTTTGTTAAATATAAATACGATTCATTCGTAACCTCTATAAGAATTTTTATTTAATTTTTATTTGTTTAAATATATATACGATTCATTCGTCACCTCTATAAGAATTTTTATTTAATTTTTATTTTTTTGATATATAAACGATTCATTCGTCACCTCTATTAGAATTTGTATTTAATTTTTATTTTTTTAATATATATACGATTCATTCGTCACCTCTATAAGAATTTTTATTTAATTTTTATTTTTTAATATATATACGATTCATTCGTCACCTCTATAAGCATTTTATTTAATTTTTATTTTTTTAATATATATACGATTCATTCGTCACCTCTATAAGAATTTTTATTTAATTTTTATTTTTTTAATACATATACGATTCATTCGTCACTTCTATAAGAATTTTTATTTAATTTTTATTTTTTTAATATATAAACGATTCATTCGTCACCTCTATAAGAATTTTTATTTAATTTTTATTTTTTTAATATATACGATTCATTCGTCACCTCTATAAGAATTTTTATTTAATTTTTATTTTTTTGATATATATACGAGTCATTCGGCACCTCTATAAGAATTTTAATTTAACTTTTATTTTTTTAATATATATACGATTCATTCGTCACCTCTATAAGAATTTTTATTTAATTTTTACTTTTTTAATATATATACGATTAATTCGTCACCCTATGATAATTTTTATTTAATTTTTTTTTTAATATATATATACGATTCATTCGTCACCTCTATAAGAATTTTTATTTAATTTTCTTTTGTTAAATATAAATACGATTCATTCGTAACCTATATAAGAATTTTTATTTAATTTTGATTTTTTAAAATATATATACGATTCATTCGTCACCTCTATAAGAATTTTTATTTAATTTTTATTTTTTTGATATATAAACGATTCATTCGTCACCTCTATAAGAATTTTTATTTAATTTTTATTTTTTAATATATATACGATTCATTCGTCACCTCTATAAGCATTTTATTTTATTTTTATATTTTTAATATATATACGATTCATTCGTCACCTCTATAAGAATTTTTATTTAATTTTTATTTTTTTAATATATATACGATTCATTCGTCACTTCTATAAGAATTTTTATTTTATTTTTACTTTTTTAATATATATACGATTAATTCGTCACCCTATGATAATTTTTATTTAATTTTTATTTTTTTTAATATATATACGATTCATTCGTCACCTCTATAAGAATTTTTATTTAATTTTTATTTTTTAATATATATACGATTCATTCGTCACCTCTATAAGAATTTTTATTTAATTTTTATTTTTTTAATATATATACGATTCATTCGTCACCTCTATAAGAATTTTTATTTAATTTTCTTTTGTTAAATATAAATACGATTCATTCGTAACCTCTATAAGAATTTTTATTTAATTTTGATTTTTTAAAATATATATACGATTCATTCGTCACCTCTATAAGAATTTTTATTTAATTTTTATTTTTTTGATATATAAACGATTCATTCGTCACCTCTATTCGAATTTTTATTTAATTTTTATTTTTTTAATATATATACGATTCATTCGTCACCTCTATAAGAATTTTTATTTAATTTTTATTTTTTAATATATATACGATTCATTCGTCACCTCTATAAGCATTTTATTTTATTTTTATTTTTTTAATATATATACGATTCATTCGTCACCTCTATAAGAATTTTTATTTAATTTTTATTTTTTTAATATATATACGATTCATTCGTCACTTCTATAAGAATTTTTATTTTATTTTTACTTTTTTAATATATATACGATTAATTCGTCACCCTATGATAATTTTTATTTAATTTTTATTTTTTTAAATATATATACGATTCCTTCGTCACCTCTATAAGAATTTTTATTTAATTTTTATTTTTTAATATATATACGATTCATTCGTCACCTCTATAAGAATTTGTATTTAATTTTTATTTTTTTAATATATATACGATTCATTCGTCACCTCTATAAGAATTTTTATTTAGTTTTTTTTTGTTAAATATAAATACGATTCATTCGTAACCTCTATAAGAATTTTTATTTAATTTTGATTTTTTAAAATATATATACGATTCATTCGTCACCTCTATAAGAATTTTTATTTAATTTTTATTTTTTTGATATATAAACGATTCATTCGTCACCTTTATAAGAATTTTTATTTAATTTTTATTTTTTAATATATATACGATTCATTCGTCACCTCTATAAGCATTTTATTTTATTTTTATATTTTTAATATATATACGATTCATTCGTCACCTCTATAAGAATTTTTATTTAATTTTTATTTTTTTAATATATATACGATTCATTCGTCACTTCTATAAGAATTTTTATTTTATTTTTACTTTTTTAATATATATACGATTAATTCGTCACCCTATGATAATTTTTATTTAATTTTTATTTTTTTTAATATATATACGATTCATTCGTCACCTCTATAAGAATTTTTATTTAATTTTTATTTTTTAATATATATACGATTCATTCGTCACCTCTATAAGAATTTTTATTTAATTTTTATTTTTTTAATATATATACGATTCATTCGTCACCTCTATAAGAATTTTTATTTAATTTTCTTTTGTTAAATATAAATACGATTCATTCGTAACCTCTATAAGAATTTTTATTTAATTTTTATTTTTTTAAATATATATACGATTCATTCGTCACCTCTATAAGAATTTTTATTTAATTTTTATTTTTTTGATATATAAACGATTCATTCGTCACCTCTATTCGAATTTTTATTTAATTTTTATTTTTTTAATATATATACGATTCATTCGTCACCTCTATAAGAATTTTTATTTAATTTTTATTTTTTAATATATATACGATTCATTCGTCACCTCTATAAGCATTTTATTTTATTTTTATTTTTTTAATATATATACGATTCATTCGTCACCTCTATAAGAATTTTTATTTAATTTTTATTTTTTTAATATATATACGATTCATTCGTCACTTCTATAAGAATTTTTATTTAATTTTTATTTTTTAATATATATACGATTAATTCGTCACCCTATGATAATTTTTATTTAATTTTTATTTTTTTAAATATATATACGATTCCTTCGTCACCTCTATAAGAATTTTTATTTAATTTTTATTTTTTAATATATATACGATTCATTCGTCACCTCTATAAGAATTTGTATTTAATTTTTATTTTTTTAATATATATACGATTCATTCGTCACCTCTATAAGAATTTTTATTTAGTTTTTTTTTGTTAAATATAAATACGATTCATTCGTAACCTCTATAAGAATTTTTATTTATCTTTGATTTTTTAAAATATATATACGATTCATTCGTCACCTCTATAAGAATTTTTATTTAATTTTTATTTTTTTGATATATAAACGATTCATTCGTCACCTCTATTCGAATTTTTATTTAATTTTTATTTTTATTTAATATATATACGATTCATTCGTCACCTCTATAAGAATTTTTATTTAATTTTTTTTTGTTAAATATAAATACGATTCATTCGTAACCTCTATAAGAATTTTTATTTAATTTTTATTTGTTTAAATATATATACGATTCATTCGTCACCTCTATAAGAATTTTTATTTAATTTTTATTTTTTTGATATATAAACGATTCATTCGTCACCTCTATTCGAATTTGTATTTAATTTTTATTTTTTTAATATATATACGATTCATTCGTCACCTCTATAAGAATTTTTATTTAATTTTTATTTTTTAATATATATACGATTCATTCGTCACCTCTATAAGCATTTTATTTAATTTTTTTTTTTTTAATATATATACGATTCATTCGTCACCTCTATAAGAATTTTTATTTAATTTTTATTTTTTTAATACATATACGATTCATTCGTCACTTCTATAAGAATTTTTATTTAATTTTTATTTTTTTAATATATAAACGATTCATTCGTCACCTCTATAAGAATTTTTATTTAATTTTTATTTTTTTAATATATACGATTCATTCGTCACCTCTATAAGAATTTTTATTTAATTTTTATTTTTTTGATATATATACGAGTCATTCGGCACCTCTATAAGAATTTTAATTTAACTTTTATTTTTTTAATATATATACGATTCATTCGTCACCTCTATAAGAATTTTTATTTAATTTTTACTTTTTTAATATATATACGATTAATTCGTCACCCTATGATAATTTTTATTTAATTTTTTTTTTAATATATATATACGATTCATTCGTCACCTCTATAAGAATTTTTATTTAATTTTCTTTTGTTAAATATAAATACGATTCATTCGTAACCTCTATAAGAATTTTTATTTAATTTTTATTTGTTTAAATATATATACGATTCATTCGTCACCTCTATAAGAATTTTTATTTAATTTTTATTTTTTTGATATATAAACGATTCATTCGTCACCTCTATTCGAATTTGTATTTAATTTTTATTTTTTTAATATATATACGATTCATTCGTCACCTCTATAAGAATTTTTATTTAATTTTTATTTTTTAATATATATACGATTCATTCGTCACCTCTATAAGCATTTTATTTAATTTTTTTTTTTTTAATATATATACGATTCATTCGTCACCTCTATAAGAATTTTTATTTAATTTTTATTTTTTTAATACATATACGATTCATTCGTCACTTCTATAAGAATTTTTATTTAATTTTTATTTTTTTAATATATAAACGATTCATTCGTCACCTCTATAAGAATTTTTATTTAATTTTTATTTTTTTAATATATACGATTCATTCGTCACCTCTATAAGAATTTTTATTTAATTTTTATTTTTTTGATATATATACGAGTCATTCGGCACCTCTATAAGAATTTTAATTTAACTTTTATTTTTTTAATATATATACGATTCATTCGTCACCTCTATAAGAATTTTTATTTAATTTTTACTTTTTTAATATATATACGATTAATTCGTCACCCTATGATAATTTTTATTTAATTTTTTTTTTAATATATATATACGATTCATTCGTCACCTCTATAAGAATTTTTATTTAATTTTCTTTTGTTAAATATAAATACGATTCATTCGTAACCTCTATAAGAATTTTTATTTAATTTTGATTTTTTAAAATATATATACGATTCATTCGTCACCTCTATAAGAATTTTTATTTAATTTTTATTTTTTTGATATATAAACGATTCATTCGTCACCTCTATAAGAATTTTTATTTAATTTTTATTTTTTAATATATATACGATTCATTCGTCACCTCTATAAGCATTTTATTTTATTTTTATTTTTTTAATATATATACGATTCATTCGTAACCTCTATAAGAATTTTTATTTAATTTTTATTTTTTTAATATATATACGATTCATTCGTCACTTCTATAAGAATTTTTATTTTATTTTTACTTTTTTAATATATATACGATTAATTCGTCACCCTATGATAATTTTTATTTAATTTTTATTTTTTTTAATACATATACGATTCATTCGTCACCTCTATAAGAATTTTTATTTAATTTTTATTTTTTAATATATATACGATTCATTCGTCACCTCTATAAGAATTTTTATTTAATTTTTATTTTTTTAATATATATACGATTCATTCGTCACCTCTATAAGAATTTTTATTTAATTTTCTTTTGTTAAATATAAATACGATTCATTCGTAACCTCTATAAGAATTTTTATTTAATTTTGATTTTTTTAAATATATATACGATTCATTCGTCACCTCTATAAGAATTTTTATTTAATTTTTATTTTTTTGATATATAAACGATTCATTCGTCACCTCTATTCGAATTTTTATTTAATTTTTATTTTTTTAATATATATACGATTCATTCGTCACCTCTATAAGAATTTTTATTTAATTTTTTTTTGTTTAATATAAATACGATTCATTCGTAACCTCTATAAGAATTTTTATTTAATTTTTATTTGTTTAAATATATATACGATTCATTCGTCACCTCTATAAGAATTTTTATTTAATTTTTTTTTTTTTGATATATAAACGATTCATTCGTCACCTCTATTCGAATTTTTATTTAATTTTTATTTTTTTAATATATATACGATTCATTCGTCACCTCTATAAGAATTTTTATTTAATTTTTAATTTTTTTAATACATATACGATTCATTCGTCACTTCTATAAGAATTTTTATTTAATTTTTATTTTTTTAATATATAAACGATTCATTCGTCACCTCTATAAGAATTTTTATTTAATTTTTATTTTTTTAATATATACGATTCATTCGTCACCTCTATAAGAATTTTTATTTAATTTTTATTTTTTTGATATATATACGAGTCATTCGGCACCTCTATAAGAATTTTAATTTAACTTTTATTTTTTTAATATATATACGATTCATTCGTCACCTCTATAAGAATTTTTATTTAATTTTTACTTTTTTAATATATATACGATTAATTCGTCACCCTATGATAATTTTTATTTAATTTTTTTTTAAATATATATACGATTCATTCGTCACCTCTATAAGAATTTTTATTTAATTTTCTTTTGTTAAATATAAATACGATTCATTCGTAACCTCTATAAGAATTTTTATTTAATTTTTATTTTTTAAAATATATATACGATTCATTCGTCACCTCTATAAGAATTTTTATTTAATTTTTATTTTTTTGATATATAAACGATTCATTCGTCACCTCTATTCGAATTTTTATTTAATTTTTATTTTTTAATATATATACGATTCATTCGTCACCTCTATAAGCATTTTATTTTATTTTTATTTTTTTAATATATATACGATTCATTCGTCACCTCTATAAGAATTTTTATTTAATTTTTATTTTTTTAATATATATACGATTCATTCGTCACTTCTATAAGAATTTTTATTTTATTTTTACTTTTTTAATATATATACGATTAATTCGTCACCCTATGATAATTTTTATTTAATTTTTATTTTTTTTAATATATATACGATTCATTCGTCACCTCTATAAGAATTTTTATTTAAATTTTATTTTTTAATATATATACGATTCATTCGTCACCTCTATAAGAATTTTTATTTAATTTTTATTTTTTTAATATATATACGATTCATTCGTCACCTCTATAAGAATTTTTATTTAATTTTTATTTTTTTATATATATACGATTCATTCGTCACCTCTATAAGAATTTTTATTTAATTTTTATTTTTTTGATATATATACGAGTCATTCGGCACCTCTATAAGTATTTTAATTTAATTTTTACTTTTTTAATATATATACGATAAATTCGTCACCCTATGATAATTTTTGTTTAATTTTTTTTTAAATATATATACGATTCATTCGTCACCTCTATAAGAATTTTTATTTAATTTTTTTTTGTTAAATATAAATACGATTCATTCGTAACCTCTATAAGAATTTTTATTTAATTTTGATTTTTTTAAATATATATACGATTCATTCGTCACCTCTATAAAAATTTTTATTTAATTTTTATTTTTTTGATATATAAACGATTCATTCGTCACCTCTATTCGAATTTTTATTTAATTTTTATTTTTTTAATATATATACGATTCATTCGTCACCTCTATAAGAATTTTTATTTAATTTTTATTTTTTAATATATATACGATTCATTCGTCACCTCTATAAGCATTTTATGTTATTTTTATTTTTTTAATATATATACGATTCATTCGTCACCTCTATAAGAATTTTTATTTAATTTTTATTTTTGAAGATATATAAGATTCATTCGTCACCTCTATAAGAATTTTTATATAATTTTTACTTTTTTAATATATATACGATTAATTCGTCACCCTATGATAATTTTTATTTAATTTTTTTTTAAATATATATACGATTCATTCGTCACCTCTATAAGAATTTTTATTTAATTTTTATTTTTTAATATATGTACGATTCATTCTTCACCTCTATAAGAATTTTTATTTAATTTTTATTTTTTTAATATATATACGATTCATTCGTCACTTCTATAAGAATTTTTATTTTATTTTTACTTTTTTAATATATATACGATTAATTCGTCACCCTATGATAATTTTTGTTTAATTTTTATTTTTTTTAATATATATACGATTCATTCGTCACCTCTATAAGAATTTTTATTTAATTTTTAATTTTTTAATATATATACGATTCATTCGTCACCTCAATGAGAATTTTTATTTAATTTTTATTTTTTTAATATATGTACGATTCATTCGTCACCTCTATAAGAATTTTTATTTAATTTTTTTTTGTTAAATATTAATACGATTCATTCGTAACCTCTATAAGAATTTTTATTTAATTTTGATTTTTTAAAATATATATACGATTAATTCGTCACCTCTATAAGAATTTTTATTTAATTTTTATTTTTTTGATATATAAACGATTCATTCGTCACCTCTATTCGAATTTTTATTTAATTTTTATTTTTTTAATATATATACGATTCATTCGTCACCTCTATAAGCATTTTATTTTATTTTTATTTTTTTAATATATATACGATTCATTCGTCACCTCTATAAGACTTTTTATTTTATTTTTATTTTTTTAATATATATACGATTCATTCGTCACTTCTATAAGAATTTTTATTTAATTTTTATTTTTTAAGATATATACGATTCATTCGTCACCTCTATAAGAATTTTTATTTAATTTTTACTTTTTTAATATATATACGATTCATTCGTCACCTCTATAAGAATTTTTATTTAATTTTCTTTTGTTAAATATAAATACGATTCATTCGTAACCTCTATAAGAATTTTTATTTAATTTTGATTTTTTTAAATATATATACGATTCATTCGTCACCTCTATAAGAATTTTTATTTAATTTTTATTTTTTTGATATATAAACGATTCATTCGTCACCTCTATTCGAATTTTTATTTAATTTTTATTTTTTTAATATATATACGATTCATTCGTCACCTCTATAAGAATTTTTATTTAATTTTTATTTTTTAATATATATACGATTCATTCGTCACCTCTATAAGCATTTTATTTTATTTTTATTTTTTTAATATATATACGATTCATTCGTCACCTCTATAAGAATTTTTATTTAATTTTTATTTTTTTAATATATATACGATTCATTCGTCACTTCTATAAGAATTTTTATTTTATTTTTACTTTTTTAATATATATACGATTAATTCGTCACCCTATGATAATTTTTATTTAATTTTTATTTTTTTAAATATATATACGATTCCTTCGTCACCTCTATAAGAATTTTTATTTAATTTTTATTTTTTAATATATATACGATTCATTCGTCACCTCTATAAGAATTTGTATTTAATTTTTATTTTTTTAATATATATACGATTCATTCGTCACCTCTATAAGAATTTTTATTTAATTTTTTTTTGTTAAATATAAATACGATTCATTCGTAACCTCTATAAGAATTTTTATTTATCTTTGATTTTTTAAAATATATATACGATTCATTCGTCACCTCTATAAGAATTTTTATTTAATTTTTATTTTTTTGATATATAAACAATTCATTCGTCACCTCTATTCGAATTTTTATTTAATTTTTATTTTTATTTAATATATATACGATTCATTCGTCACCTCTATAAGAATTTTTATTAAATTTTTTTTTGTTAAATATAAATACGATTCATTCGTAACCTCTATAAGAATTTTTATTTAATTTTTATTTGTTTAAATATATATACGATTCATTCGTCACCTCTATAAGAATTTTTATTTAATTTTTATTTTTTTGATATATAAACGATTCATTCGTCACCTCTATTCGAATTTGTATTTAATTTTTATTTTTTTAATATATATACGATTCATTCGTCACCTCTATAAGAATTTTTATTTAATTTTTATTTTTTAATATATATACGATTCATTCGTTACCTCTATAAGCATTTTATTTAATTTTTATTTTTTTAATATATATACGATTCATTCGTCACCTCTATAAGAATTTTTATTTAATTTTTATTTTTTTAATACATATACGATTCATTCGTCACTTCTATAAGAATTTTTATTTAATTTTTATTTTTTTAATATATAAACGATTCATTCGTCACCTCTATAAGAATTTTTATTTAATTTTTATTTTTTTAATATATACGATTCATTCGTCACCTCTATAAGAATTTTTATTTAATTTTTATTTTTTTGATATATATACGAGTCATTCGGCACCTCTATAAGAATTTTAATTTAACTTTTATTTTTTTAATATATATACGATTCATTCGTCACCTCTATAAGAATTTTTATTTAATTTTTACTTTTTTAATATATATACGATTAATTCGTCACCCTATGATAATTTTTATTTAATTTTTTTTTTAATATATATACGATTCATTCGTCACCTCTATAAGAATTTTTATTTAATTTTCTTTTGTTAAATATAAATACGATTCATTCGTAACCTCTATAAGAATTTTTATTTAATTTTGATTTTTTAAAATATATATACGATTCATTCGTCACCTCTATAAGAATTTTTATTTAATTTTTATTTTTTTGATATATAAACGATTCATTCGTCACCTCTATAAGAATTTTTATTTAATTTTTATTTTTTAATATATATACGATTCATTCGTCACCTCTATAAGCATTTTATTTTATTTTTATTTTTTTAATATATATACGATTCATTCGTCACCTCTATAAGAATTTTTATTTAATTTTTATTTTTTTAATATATATACGATTCATTCGTCACTTCTATAAGAATTTTTATTTTATTTTTACTTTTTTAATATATATACGATTAATTCGTCACCCTATGATAATTTTTGTTTAATTTTTATTTTTTTTAATATATATACGATTCATTCGTCACCTCTATAAGAATTTTTATTTAATTTTTAATTTTTTAATATATATACGATTCATTCGTCACCTCTATAAGAATTTTTATTTAATTTTTATTTTTTTAATATATATACGATTCATTCGTCACCTCTATAAGAATTTTTATTTAATTTTCTTTTGTTAAATATAAATACGATTCATTCGTAACCTCTATAAAATTTTTTATTTAATTTTGATTTTTTTAAATATATATACGATTCATTCGTCACCTCTATAAGAATTTTTATTTAATTTTTATTTTTTTGATATATAAACGATTCATTCGTCACCTCTATTCGAATTTTTATTTAATTTTTATTTTTTTAATATATATACGATTCATTCGTCACCTCTATAAGAATTTTTATTTAATTTTTTTTTAGTTAAATATAAATACGATTCATTCGTAACCTCTATAAGAATTTTTATTTAATTTTTATTTGTTTAAATATATATACGATTCATTCGTCACCTCTATAAGAATTTTTATTTAATTTTTATTTTTTTGATATATAAACGATTCATTCGTCACCTCTATTCGAATTTTTATTTAATTTTTATTTTTTTAATATATATACGATTCATTCGTCACCTCTATAAGAATTTTTATTTAATTTTTATTTTTTTAATACATATACGATTCATTCGTCACTTCTATAAGAATTTTTATTTAATTTTTATTTTTTTAATATATAAACGATTCATTCGTCACCTCTATAAGAATTTTTATTTAATTTTTAATTTTTTTAATATATACGATTCATTCGTCACCTCTATAAGAATTTTTATTTAATTTTTATTTTTTTGATATATAAACGATTCATTCGTCACCTCTATAAGAATTTTTATTTAATTTTTATTTTTTAATATATATACGATTCATTCGTCACCTCTATAAGCATTTTATTTTATTTTTATTTTTTTAATATATATACGATTCATTCGTCACCTCTATAAGAATTTTTATTTAATTTTTTTTTTTTTAATATATATACGATTCATTCGTCACTTCTATAAGAATTTTTATTTTATTTTTACTTTTTTAATATATATACGATTAATTCGTCACCCTATGATAATTTTTATTTAATTTTTATTTTTTTTAATATATATACGATTCATTCGTCACCTCTATAAGAATTTTTATTTAATTTTTATTTTTTAATATATATACGATTCATTCGTCACCTCTATAAGAATTTTTATTTAATTTTTATTTTTTTAATATATATACGATTCATTCGTCACCTCTATAAGAATTTTTATTTAATTTTTATTTTTTTATATATATACGATTCATTCGTCACCTCTATAAGAATTTTTATTTAATTTTTTTGATATATATACGAGTCATTCGGCACCTCTATAAGTATTTTAATTTAATTTTTACTTTTTTAATATATATACGATTAATTCGTCACCCTATGATAATTTTTATTTAATTTTTTTTTTAATATATATACGATTCATTCGTCACCTCTATAAGAATTTTTATTTAATTTTTTTTTGTTAAATATAAATACGATTCATTCGTAACCTCTATAAGAATTTTTATTTAATTTTGATTTTTTTAAATATATATACGATTCATTCGTCACCTCTATAAAAATTTTTATTTAATTTTTATTTTTTTGAAATATAAACGATTCATTCGTCACCTCTATTCGAATTTTTATTTAATTTTTATTTTTTTAATATATATACGATTCATTCGTCACCTCTATAAGAATTTTTATTTAATTTTTATTTTTTAATATATATACGATTCATTCGTCACCTCTATAAGCATTTTATGTTATTTTTTTTTGTTAAATATTAATACGATTCATTCGTAACCTCTATGAGAATTTTTATTTAATTTTGATTTTTTTAAATATATATACGATTAATTCGTCACCTCTATAAGAATTTTTATTTAATTTTTATTTTTTTGATATATAAACGATTCATTCGTCACCTCTATTCGAATTTTTATTTAATTTTTATTTTTTTAATATATACGATTCATTCGTCACCTCTATAAGAATTTTTATTTAATTTTCTTTTGTTAAATATAAATACGATTCATTCGTAACCTCTATAAGAATTTTTATTTAATTTTGATTTTTTTAAATATATATACGATTCATTCGTCACCTCTATAAGAATTTTTATTTAATTTTTATTTTTTTGATATATAAACGATTCATTCGTCACCTCTATTCGAATTTTTATTTAATTTTTATTTTTTTAATATATATACGATTCATTCGTCACCTCTATAAGAATTTTTATTTAATTTTTATTTTTTAATATATATACGATTCATTCGTCACCTCTATAAGCATTTTATTTTATTTTTATTTTTTTAATATATATACGATTCATTCGTCACCTCTATAAGAATTTTTATTTAATTTTTATTTTTTTAATATATATACGATTCATTCGTCACTTCTATAAGAATTTTTATTTTATTTTTACTTTTTTAATATATATACGATTAATTCGTCACCCTATGATAATTTTTATTTAATTTTTATTTTTTTAAATATATATACGATTCCTTCGTCACCTCTATAAGAATTTTTATTTAATTTTTATTTTTTAATATATATACGATTCATTCGTCACCTCTATAAGAATTTGTATTTAATTTTTATTTTTTTAATATATATACGATTCATTCGTCACCTCTATAAGAATTTTTATTTAATTTTTTTTTGTTAAATATAAATACGATTCATTCGTAACCTCTATAAGAATTTTTATTTATCTTTGATTTTTTAAAATATATATACGATTCATTCGTCACCTCTATAAGAATTTTTATTTAATTTTTATTTTTTTGATATATAAACAATTCATTCGTCACCTCTATTCGAATTTTTATTTAATTTTTATTTTTATTTAATATATATACGATTCATACGTCACCTCTATAAGAATTTTTATTAAATTTTTTTTTGTTAAATATAAATACGATTCATTCGTAACCTCTATAAGAATTTTTATTTAATTTTTATTTGTTTAAATATATATACGATTCATTCGTCACCTCTATAAGAATTTTTATTTAATTTTTATTTTTTTGATATATAAACGATTCATTCGTCACCTCTATTCGAATTTGTATTTAATTTTTATTTTTTTAATATATATACGATTCATTCGTCACCTCTATAAGAATTTTTATTTAATTTTTATTTTTTAATATATATACGATTCATTCGTCACCTCTATAAGCATTTTATTTAATTTTTATTTTTTTAATATATATACGATTCATTCGTCACCTCTATAAGAATTTTTATTTAATTTTTATTTTTTTAATACATATACGATTCATTCGTCACTTCTATAAGAATTTTTATTTAATTTTTATTTTTTTAATATATATACGATTCATTCGTCACTTCTATAAGAATTTTTATTTTATTTTTACTTTTTTAATATATATACGATTAATTCGTCACCCTATGATAATTTTTATTTAATTTTTATTTTTTTTAATATATATACGATTCATTCGTCACCTCTATAAGAATTTTTATTTAATTTTTATTTTTTAATATATATACGATTCATTCGTCACCTCTATAAGAATTTTTATTTAATTTTTATTTTTTTAATATATATACGATTCATTCGTCACCTCTATAAGAATTTTTATTTAATTTTTATTTTTTTATATATATACGATTCATTCGTCACCTCTATAAGAATTTTTATTTAATTTTTTTGATATATATACGAGTCATTCGGCACCTCTATAAGTATTTTAATTTAATTTTTACTTTTTTAATATATATACGATTAATTCGTCACCCTATGATAATTTTTATTTAATTTTTTTTTTAATATATATACGATTCATTCGTCACCTCTATAAGATCTTTTATTTAATTTTTTTTTGTTAAATATAAATACGATTCATTCGTAACCTCTATAAGAATTTTTATTTAATTTTGATTTTTTTAAATATATATACGATTCATTCGTCACCTCTATAAAAATTTTTATTTAATTTTTATTTTTTTGAAATATAAACGATTCATTCGTCACCTCTATTCGAATTTTTATTTAATTTTTATTTTTTTAATATATATACGATCCATTCGTCACCTCTATAAGAATTTTTATTTAATTTTTATTTTTTAATATATATACGATTCATTCGTCACCTCTATAAGCATTTTATTTTATTTTTATTTTTTTAATATATATACGATTCATTCGTCACCTCTATAAGAATTTTTATTTAATTTTTATTTTTTTAATATATATACGATTCATTCGTCACTTCTATAAGAATTTTTATTTTATTTTTACTTTTTTAATATATATACGATTAATTCGTCACCCTATGATAATTTTTATTTAATTTTTATTTTTTTAAATATATATACGATTCCTTCGTCACCTCTATAAGAATTTTTATTTAATTTTTATTTTTTAATATATATACGATTCATTCGTCACCTCTATAAGAATTTGTATTTAATTTTTATTTTTTTAATATATATACGATTCATTCGTCACCTCTATAAGAATTTTTATTTAATTTTTTTTTGTTAAATATAAATACGATTCATTCGTAACCTCTATAAGAATTTTTATTTATCTTTGATTTTTTAAAATATATATACGATTCATTCGTCACCTCTATAAGAATTTTTATTTAATTTTTATTTTTTTGATATATAAACAATTCATTCGTCACCTCTATTCGAATTTTTATTTAATTTTTATTTTTATTTAATATATATACGATTCATACGTCACCTCTATAAGAATTTTTATTAAATTTTTTTTTGTTAAATATAAATACGATTCATTCGTAACCTCTATAAGAATTTTTATTTAATTTTTATTTGTTTAAATATATATACGATTCATTCGTCACCTCTATAAGAATTTTTATTTAATTTTTATTTTTTTGATATATAAACGATTCATTCGTCACCTCTATTCGAATTTGTATTTAATTTTTATTTTTTTAATATATATACGATTCATTCGTCACCTCTATAAGAATTTTTATTTAATTTTTATTTTTTAATATATATACGATTCATTCGTCACCTCTATAAGCATTTTATTTAATTTTTATTTTTTTAATATATATACGATTCATTCGTCACCTCTATAAGAATTTTTATTTAATTTTTATTTTTTTAATACATATACGATTCATTCGTCACTTCTATAAGAATTTTTATTTAATTTTTATTTTTTTAATATATATACGATTCATTCGTCACTTCTATAAGAATTTTTATTTTATTTTTACTTTTTTAATATATATACGATTAATTCGTCACCCTATGATAATTTTTATTTAATTTTTATTTTTTTTAATATATATACGATTCATTCGTCACCTCTATAAGAATTTTTATTTAATTTTTATTTTTTAATATATATACGATTCATTCGTCACCTCTATAAGAATTTTTATTTAATTTTTATTTTTTTAATATATATACGATTCATTCGTCACCTCTATAAGAATTTTTATTTAATTTTTATTTTTTTATATATATACGATTCATTCGTCACCTCTATAAGAATTTTTATTTAATTTTTTTGATATATATACGAGTCATTCGGCACCTCTATAAGTATTTTAATTTAATTTTTACTTTTTTAATATATATACGATTAATTCGTCACCCTATGATAATTTTTATTTAATTTTTTTTTTAATATATATACGATTCATTCGTCACCTCTATAAGAATTTTTATTTAATTTTTTTTTGTTAAATATAAATACGATTCATTCGTAACCTCTATAAGAATTTTTTTTTAATTTTGATTTTTTTAAATATATATACGATTCCTTCGTCACCTCTATAAAAATTTTTATTTAATTTTTATTTTTTAATATATATACGATTCATTCGTCACCTCTATAAGAATTTGTATTTAATTTTTATTTTTTTAATATATATACGATTCATTCGTCACCTCTATAAGAATTTTTATTTAATTTTTTTTTGTTAAATATAAATACGATTCATTCGTAACCTCTATAAGAATTTTTATTTATCTTTGATTTTTTAAAATATATATACGATTCATTCGTCACCTCTATAAGAATTTTTATTTAATTTTTATTTTTTTGATATATAAACAATTCATTCGTCACCTCTATTCGAATTTTTATTTAATTTTTATTTTTATTTAATATATATACGATTCATACGTCACCTCTATAAGAATTTTTATTAAATTTTTTTTTGTTAAATATAAATACGATTCATTCGTAACCTCTATAAGAATTTTTATTTAATTTTTATTTGTTTAAATATATATACGATTCATTCGTCACCTCTATAAGAATTTTTATTTAATTTTTATTTTTTTGATATATAAACGATTCATTCGTCACCTCTATTCGAATTTGTATTTAATTTTTATTTTTTTAATATATATACGATTCATTCGTCACCTCTATAAGAATTTTTATTTAATTTTTATTTTTTAATATATATACGATTCATTCGTCACCTCTATAAGCATTTTATTTAATTTTTATTTTTTTAATATATATACGATTCATTCGTCACCTCTATAAGAATTTTTATTTAATTTTTATTTTTTTAATACATATACGATTCATTCGTCACTTCTATAAGAATTTTTATTTAATTTTTATTTTTTTAATATATATACGATTCATTCGTCACTTCTATAAGAATTTTTATTTTATTTTTACTTTTTTAATATATATACGATTAATTCGTCACCCTATGATAATTTTTATTTAATTTTTATTTTTTTTAATATATATACGATTCATTCGTCACCTCTATAAGAATTTTTATTTAATTTTTATTTTTTAATATATATACGATTCATTCGTCACCTCTATAAGAATTTTTATTTAATTTTTATTTTTTTAATATATATACGATTCATTCGTCACCTCTATAAGAATTTTTATTTAATTTTTATTTTTTTATATATATACGATTCATTCGTCACCTCTATAAGAATTTTTATTTAATTTTTTTGATATATATACGAGTCATTCGGCACCTCTATAAGTATTTTAATTTAATTTTTACTTTTTTAATATATATACGATTAATTCGTCACCCTATGATAATTTTTATTTAATTTTTTTTTTAATGTATATACGATTCATTCGTCACCTCTATAAGAATTTTTATTTAATTTTTTTTTGTTAAATATAAATACGATTCATTCGTAACCTCTATAAGAATTTTTATTTAATTTTGATTTTTTTAAATATATATACGATTCATTCGTCACCTCTATAAAAATTTTTATTTAATTTTTATTTTTTTGAAATATAAACGATTCATTCGTCACCTCTATTCGAATTTTTATTTAATTTTTATTTTTTTAATATATATACGATTCATTCGTCACCTCTATAAGAATTTTTATTTAATTTTTATTTTTTAATATATATACGATTCATTCGTCACCTCTATAAGCATTTTATGTTATTTTTATTTTTTTAATATATATACGATTCATTCGTCACCTCTATAAGAATTTTTATATAATTTTTACTTTTTTAATATATATACGATTAATTCGTCACCCTATGATAATTTTTATTTAATTTTTTTTTTAATATATATACGATTCATTCGTCACCTCTATAAGAATTTTTATTTAATTTTTATTTTTTAATATATATACGATTCATTCGTCACCTCTATAAGAATTTGTATTTAATTTTTATTTTTTTAATATATATACGATTCATTCGTCACCTCTATAAGAATTTTTATTTAATTTTTTTTTGTTAAATATAAATACGATTCATTCGTAACCTCTATAAGAATTTTTATTTATCTTTGATTTTTTAAAATATATATACGATTCATTCGTCACCTCTATAAGAATTTTTATTTAATTTTTATTTTTTTGATATATAAACAATTCATTCGTCACCTCTATTCGAATTTTTATTTAATTTTTATTTTTATTTAATATATATACGATTCATTCGTCACCTCTATAAGAATTTTTATTAAATTTTTTTTTGTTAAATATAAATACGATTCATTCGTAACCTCTATAAGAATTTTTATTTAATTTTTATTTGTTTAAATATATATACGATTCATTCGTCACCTCTATAAGAATTTTTATTTAATTTTTATTTTTTTGATATATAAACGATTCATTCGTCACCTCTATTCGAATTTGTATTTAATTTTTATTTTTTTAATATATATACGATTCATTCGTCACCTCTATAAGAATTTTTATTTAATTTTTATTTTTTAATATATATACGATTCATTCGTCACCTCTATAAGCATTTTATTTAATTTTTATTTTTTTAATATATATACGATTCATTCGTCACCTCTATAAGAATTTTTATTTAATTTTTATTTTTTTAATACATATACGATTCATTCGTCACCTCTATAAGAATTTTTATATAATTTTTACTTTTTTAATATATATACGATTAATTCGTCACCCTATGATAATTTTTATTTAATTTTTTTTTTAATATATATACGATTCATTCGTCACCTCTATAAGAATTTTTTTTTAATTTTTATTTTTTTATATATGTACGATTCATTCTTCACCTCTATAAGAATTTTTATTTAATTTTTATTTTTTTAATATATATACCATTCATTCGTCACCTCTATAAGAATTTTTATTTAATTTTTTTTTGTTAAATATAAATACGATTCATTCGTCACCTATATAAGAATTGTTATTTAATTTTTATTTTTTTAATATATATACCATTCATTCGTGACCTCTATAAGAATTTTTATTTAATTTTTATTTTTTTAATATATATACGATTCATTCGTCACCTCAATGAGAATTTTTATTTAATTTTTATTTTTTTAATATATGTACGATTCATTCGTCACCTCTATAAGAATTTTTATTAAATTTTTTTTTGTTAAATATTAATACGATTCATTCGTAACCTCTATAAGAATTTTTATTTAATTTTGATTTTTTAAAATATATATACGATTAATTCGTCACCTCTATAAGAATTTTTATTTAATTTTTACTTTTTTAATATATATACGATTAATTCGTCACCTCTATTCGAATTTTTATTTAATTTTTATTTTTTTAATATATACGATTCATTCGTCACCTCTATAAGAATTTTTATTTAATTTTTATTTTTTTGATATATATACGAGTCATTCGGCACCTCTATAAGAATTTTAATTTAACTTTTATTTTTTTAATATATATACGATTCATTCGTCACCTCTATAAGAATTTTTATTTAATTTTCTTTTGTTAAATATAAATACGATTCATTCGTAACCTCTATAAGAATTTTTATTTAATTTTGATTTTTTTAAATATATATACGATTCATTCGTCACCTCTAAAAGAATTTTTATTTAATTTTTATTTTTTTGATATATAAACGATTCATTCGTCACCTCTATTCGAATTTTTATTTAATTTTTATTTTTTTAATATATATACGATTCATTCGTCACCTCTATAAGAATTTTTATTTAATTTTTTTTTGTTAAATATAAATACGATTCATTCTTAACCTCTATAAGAATTTTTATTTAATTTTTATTTGTTTAAATATATATACGATTCATTCGTCACCTCTATAAGAATTTTTATTTAATTTTTATTTTTTTGATATATAAACGATTCATTCGTCACCTCTATTCGAATTTTTATTTAATTTTTATTTTTTTAATATATATACGATTCATTCGTCACCTCTATAAGAATTTTTATTTAATTTTTATTTTTTAATATATATACGATTCATTCGTCACCTCTATAAGCATTTTATTTTATTTTTATTTTTTTAATATATATACGATTCATTCGTCACCTCTATAAGAATTTTTATTTAATTTTTATTTTTTTAATATATATACGATTCATTCGTCACTTCTATAAGAATTTTTATTTAATTTTTATTTTTTAAATATATAAACGATTTATTCGTCACCTCTATAAGAATTTTTATTTAATTTTTATTTTTTTAATATATACGATTCATTCGTCACCTCTATAAGAATTTTTATTTAATTTTTATTTTTTTGATATATATACGAGTCATTCGGCACCTCTATAAGAATTTTAATTTAATTTTTACTTTTTTAATATATATACGATTAATTCGTCACCCTATGATAATTTTTATTTAATTTTTTTTTTAATATATATACGATTCATTCGTCACCTCTATAAGAATTTTTATTTAATTTTTTTTTGTTAAATATAAATACGATTTATTCGTAACCTCTATAAGAATTTTTATTTAATTTTGATTTTTTAAAATATATATACGATGCATTCGTCACCTCTATAAGAATTTTTATTTAATTTTTATTTTTTTGATATATAAACGATTCATTCGTCACCTCTATTCGAATTTTTATTTAATTTTTATTTTTTTAATATATATACGATTCATTCGTCACCTCTATAAGAATTTTTATTTAATTTTTATTTTTTAATATATATACGATTCATTCGTCACCTCTATAAGCATTTTATTTTATTTTTATTTTTTTAATATATATACGATTCATTCGTCACCTCTATAAGAATTTTTATTTAATTTTTATTTTTTTAATATATATACGATTCATTCGTCACTTCTATAAGAATTTTTATTTAATTTTTATTTTTGAAGATATATACGATTAATTCGTCACCTCTATAAGAATTTTTATATAATTTTTACTTTTTTAATATATATACGATTAATTCGTCACCCTATGATAATTTTTATTTAATTTTTTTTTTTAATATATATACGATTCATTCGTCACCTCTATAAGAATTTTTATTTAATTTTTATTTTTTAATATATGTACGATTCATTCTTCACCTCTATAAGAATTTTTATTTAATTTTTATTTTTTTAATATATATACCATTCATTCGTCACCTCTATAAGAATTTTTATTTAATTTTTTTTTGTTAAATATAAATACGATTCATTCGTCACCTATATAAGAATTGTCATTTAATTTTTATTTTTTTAATATATATACCATTCATTCGTGACCTCTATAAGAATTTTTATTTAATTTTTATTTTTTTAATATATATACGATTCATTCGTCACCTCAATGAGAATTTTTATTTAATTTTAATTTTTTTAATATATGTACGATTCATTCGTCACCTCTATAAGAATTTTTATTTAATTTTTTTTTGTTAAATATAAGTACGATTCATTCGTAACCTCTATAAGAATTTTTATTTAATTTTGATTTTTTAAAATATATATACGATTAATTCGTCACCTCTATAAGAATTTTTATTTAATTTTTATTTTTTTGATATATAAACGATTCATTCGTCACCTCTATTCGAATTTTTATTTAATTTTTATTTTTTTAATATATATACGATTCATTCGTCACCTCTATAAGCATTTTATTTTATTTTTATTTTTTTAATATATATACGATTCATTCGTCACCTCTATAAGACTTTTTATTTAATTTTTATTTTTTTAATATATATACGATTCATTCGTCACTTCTATAAAAATTTTTATTTTATTTTTACTTTTTTAATATATATACGATTAATTCGTCACCCTATGATAATTTTTATTTAATTTTTATTTTTTTTAATATATATACGATTCATTCGTCACCTCTATAAGAATTTTTATTTAATTTTTATTTTTTAATATATATACGATTCATTCGTCACCTCTATAAGACTTTTAATTTAATTTTTATTTTCTTAATATATATACGATTCATTCGTCACCTCTATAAGAATTTTTATTTAATTTTTATTTTTTAAGATATATACGATTCATTCGTCACCCTATGATAATTTTTATTTAATTTTTTTTTTTAATATATATACGATTCATTCGTCACCTCTATAAGAATTTTTATTTAATTTTTATTTTTTAATATATGTACGATTCATTCTTCACCTCTATAAGAATTTTTATTTAATTTTTATTTTTTTAATATATATACCATTCATTCGTCACCTCTATAAGAATTTTTATTTAATTTTTTTTTGTTAAATATAAA
Source organism: Sepiola atlantica (assembly GCA_963556195.1). NCBI lineage: Eukaryota > Metazoa > Mollusca > Cephalopoda > Sepiida > Sepiolidae > Sepiola > Sepiola atlantica. The sequence goes on along the minus strand of OY744525.1, from coordinate 6,274,453 downwards.
TACGATTCATTCGTCACATATATAAGAATTGTTATTTAATTTTTATTTTTTTAATATATATACGATTCATTCGTGACCTCTATAAGAATTTTTATTTAATATTTATTTTTTTAATATATATACGATTCATTCGTCACCTCAATGAGAATTTTTATTTAATTTTTATTTTTTTAATATATGTACGATTCATTCGTCACCTCTATAAGAATTTTTATTTAATTTTTATTTTTTTAATATATATACCATTCATTCGTCACCTCTATAAGAATTTTTATTTAATTTTCATTTTTTTAATATATATACGATTCATTCGTGACCTCTAAAAGAATTGTTATTTAATTTTTATTTTTTTAATATATATACGATTCATTCGTCACCTCTATAAGAATTTTTATTTAATTTTTGTTTATTTAATATATGTACGATTCATTCGTCACCTCTATAAGAATTTTTATTTAATTTTTATTTTTTTAATATATATACGATTCATTCGTCACCTCTATAAGAATTTTTATTTAATTTTTTTTGTTAAATATAAATACGATTCATTCGTAACCTCTATAAGAATTTTTATTTAATTTTTATTTTTAAAAATATATATACGATTCATTCGTCACCTCTATAAGAATTTTTATTTAATTTTTATTTTTTTGATATATAAACGATTCATTCGTCACCTCTATTCGAATTTTTATTTAATTTTTATTTTTTTAATATATATACGATTCATTCGTCACCTCTATAAGAATTTTTATTTATTTTTTTTTTGTTAAATATAAATACGATTCATTCGTAACCTCTATAAGAATTTTTATTTAATTTTTATTTGTTTAAATATATATACGATTCATTCGTCACCTCTATAAGAATTTTTATTTAATTTTTATTTTTTTGATATATAAACGATTCATTCGTCACCTCTATTCGAATTTTTATTTAATTTTTATTTTTTTAATATATATACGATTCATTCGTCACCTCTATAAGAATTTTTATTTAATTTTTATTTTTTAATATATATACGATTCATTCGTCACCTCTATAAGCATTTTATTTTATTTTTTTTTTTTAATATATATACGATTCATTCGTCACCTCTATAAGAATTTTTATTTAATTTTTATTTTTTTAATATATATACGATTCATTCGTCACTTCTATAAGAATTTTTATTTAATTTTTATTTTTTAATATATAAACGATTCATTCGTCACCTCTATAAGAATTTTTATTTAATTTTTATTTTTATAATATATACGATTCATTCGTCACCTCTATAAGAATTTTTATTTAATTTTTATTTTTTTGATATATATACGAGTCATTCGGCACCTCTATAAGAATTTTAATTTAACTTTTATTTTTTTAATATATATACGATTCATTCGTCACCTCTATAAGAATTTTTATTTAATTTTTATTTTTTAAGATATATACGATTCATTCGTCACCTCTATAAGAATTTTTATTTAATTTTTACTTTTTTAATATATATACGATTAATTCGTCACCCTATGATAATTTTTATTTAATTTTTTTTTTAATATATATACGATTCATTCGTCACCTCTATAAGAATTTTTATTTAATTTTTATTTTTTAATATATATACGATTCATTCGTCACCTCTATAAGAATTGTTATTTAATTTTTATTTTTTTAATATATATACGATTCATTCGTCACCTCTATAAGAATTTTTATTTTATTTTTATTTTTTTAATATATATACGATTCATTCGTCACCTCCATGAGAATTTAAAAAAAAAATATATATACGATTCATTCGTCACCTCTATAAGAATTTTTATTTAATTTTTATTTTTTTAATATATATACGATTCATTCGTCACCTCTATAAGAATTTTCATTTAATTTTTATTTTTTTTAATATATATACGATTAATTCGTCACCTTATGAGAATTTTTATTTAATTTTTTTTTTTAATATATATACGATTCATTCGTCACCTCTATAAGAATTTTTATTTAATTTTTACTTTTTTAATATATATACGATTAATTCGTCACCCTATGATAATTTTTATTTAATTTTTTTTTTAATATATATACGATTCATTCGTCACCTCTATAAGAATTTTTATTTAATTTTTATTTTTTAATATATATACGATTCATTCGTCACCTCTATAAGAATTTTTATTTAATTTTTATTTTTTTAATATATATACGATTCATTCGTCACCTCTATAAGAATTTTTATTTTATTTTTATTTTTTTAATATATATACGATTCATTCGTCACCTCCATGAGAATTAAAAAAATATATATATATACGATTCATTCGTCACCTCTATAAGAATTTTTATTTAATTTTTATTTTTTTAATATATATACGATTCATTCGTCACCTCTATAAGAATTTTTATTTAATTTTTATTTTTTTAAATATATATACGATTAATTCGTCACCCTATGAGAATTTTTATTTAATTTTTTTTTTTTAATGTATATACGATTCATTCGTCACCTCTATAAGAATTTTTATTTAATTTTTATTTTTTAATATATATACGATTCATTCGTCACCTCTATAAGAATTTTATTTTATTTTTATTTTTTTAATATATATACGATTCATTCGTCACCTCTATAAGAATTCTTATTTTATTTTTATTTTTTTAATATATATACGATTCATTCGTCACATCTATGAGAATTTAAAAAAAAACATATATATACGATTCATTCGTCACCTCTATAAGAATCTTTATGTAATTTTCATTTTTTTAATATATATACCATTCATTCGTCACCTCTATAAGAATTTTTATTTAATTTTTATTTTCTTAATATATATACCATTCATTCGTCACGTCTATAAGAATTGTTATTTAATTTTTATTTTTTTAATATATATACGATTCATTCGTCACCTCTATAAGAATTTTTATTTAATTTTTATTTTTTTAATATATATACGATTCATTTGGCACCTCTATAAGAATTTTTATTTAATTTTTATTTTCTTAATATATATACGATTCATTCGTCACCTCTATAAGAATTTTTATTTAATTTTTTTTTTTTAATATATATACGATTCATTCGTCACCTCTTTAAGAATTTTTATTTAATTTTTATTTTTTTAATATATATACGATTCATTCGTCACGTCTATAAGAATTTTTATTTAATTTTATTTTTTTAATATATGTACGATTCATTCGTCACCTCTATAAGAATTTTTATTTAATTTATTTTTGTTAAATATAAATACGATTCATTCGTAACCTTTATAAGAATTATATTTAATTTTTATTTTTTAAAATATATATACGATTCATTCGTCACCTCTATAAGAATTTTTATTTAATTTTTATTTTTTTAATATATATACCATTCATTCGTCACCTCTATAAGAATTTTTATTTAATTTGTATTTTTTTAATATATATACCATTCATTCGTAACCTCTATAAGGAGTTTTATTTAATATTTATTTTTTCAATATATATACCATTCATTCGTGACCTCTATAAGAATTGTTATTTAATTTTTATTTTTTTAATATATATACGATTCATTCGTCACCTCTATAAGAATTTTTATTTAATTTATATTTTTTTAATATATGTACGATTCATTCTTCACCTCTATGAGAATTTTTATTAAATTTTTTTTTTTTAATATATATACCATTCATTCGTCACCTCTATGAGAATTTTTATTTAATTTTTTTTTTAATATATGTACGATTCATTCGTCACCTCTATAAGAATTTTTATTTAATTTTTATTTTTTTAATATATATACCATTCATTCGGCACCTATTTAAGACTTTTTATTTAATTTTTTTTGTTAAATATAAATACGATTCATTCGTAACCTCTATAAGAATTTTTATTTAATTTTTATTTTTTAAAATATATATACGATTCATTCGTCACCTCTATAAGAATTTTTATTTAATTTTTATTTTTTTTAATATATAAACGATTCATTCGTCACCTCTATTCGAATTTTTATTTAATTTTTATTTTTTTAATATATATACGATTCATTCGTCACCTCTATAAGAATTTTTATTTAATTTTTATTTTTTAATATATATACGATTCATTCGTCACCTCTATAAGCATATTATTTTATTTTTATTTTTTTAATATATATACGATTCATTCGTCACCTCTATAAGAATTTTTATTTAATTTTATTTTTTTAATATATGTACGATTCATTCGTCACCTCTATAAGAATTTTTATTTAATTTATTTTTGTTAAATATAAATACGATTCATTCGTCACCTTTATAAGAATTATATTTAATTTTTATTTTTTAAAATATATATACGATTCATTCGTCACCTCTATAAGAATTTTTATTTAATTTTTATTTTTTTAATATATATACCATTCATTCGTCACCTCTATAAGAATTTTTATTTAATTTTTATTTTTTTGATATATAAACGATTTATTCGTCACCTCTATTCGAATTTTTATTTAATTTTTATTTTTTTAATATATATACGATTCATTCGTAACTTCTATAAGAATTTTTATTTAATTTTTATTTTTTAATATATATACGATTCATTCGTCACCTCTATAAGCATTTTATTTTATTTTTATTTTTTTAATATATATACGATTCATTCGTCACCTCTATAAGAATTTTTATTTAATTTTATTTTTTTAATAAATGTACGATTCATTCGTAACCTCTATAAGAATTTTTATTTAATTTATTTTTGTTAAATATAAATACGATTCATTCGTAACCTTTATAAGAATTATATTTAATTTTTATTTTTTAAAATATATATACGATTCATTCGTAACCTCTATAAGAATTTTTATTTAATTTTTATTTTTTTAATATATATACCATTCATTCGTCACCTCTATAAGAATTTTTATTTAATTTGTATTTTTTTAATATATATACCATTCATTCGTAACCTCTATAAGGAGTTTTATTTAATATTTATTTTTTCAATATATATACCATTCATTCGTGACCTCTATAAGAATTGTTATTTAATTTTTATTTTTTTAATATATATACGATTCATTCGTCACCTCTATAAGAATTTTTATTTAATTTTTATTTTTTTAATATATGTACGATTCATTCTTCACCTCTATGAGAATTTTTATTTAATTTTTATTTTTTTAATATATATACCATTCATTCGTCACCTCTATGAGAATTTTTATTTAATTTTTTTTTTAATATATGTACGATTCATTCGTCACCTCTATAAGAATTTTTATTTAATTTTTATTTTTTTAATATATATACCATTCATTCGGCACCTATTTAAGAATTTTTATTTAATTTTTTTTTGTTAAATATAAATACGATTCATTCGTAACCTCTATAAGAATTTTTATTTAATTTTTATTTTTTAAAATATATATACGATTCATTCGTCACCTCTATAAGAATTTTTATTTAATTTTTATTTTTTTGATATATAAACGATTCATTCGTCACCTCTATTCGAATTTTTATTTAATTTTTATTTTTTTAATATATATACGATTCATTCGTCACCTCTATAAGAATTTTTATTTAATTTTTATTTTTTAATATATATACGATTCATTCGTCACCTCTATAAGCATTTTATTTTATTTTTATTTTTTTAATATATATACGATTCATTCGTCACCTCTATAAGAATTTTTATTTAATTTTTATTTTTTTAATATATGTACGATTCATTCGTCACCTCTATAAGAATTTTTATTTAATTTTTATTTTTTTAATATATATACGATTCATTCGTCACCTCTATAAGAATTTTTATTTAATTTTTTTTGTTAAATATAAATACGATTCATTCGTAACCTCTATAAGAATTTTTATTTAATTTTTATTTTTAAAAATATATATACGATTCATTCGTCACCTCTATAAGAATTTTTATTTAATTTTTATTTTTTTGATATATAAACGATTCATTCGTCACCTCTATTCGAATTTTTATTTAATTTTTATTTTTTTGATATATATACGATTCATTCGTCACCTCTATAAGAATTTTTATTTAATTTTTTTTTGTTAAATATAAATACGATTCATTCGTAACCTCTATAAGAATTTTTATTTAATTTTTATTTGTTTAAATATATATACGATTCATTCGTCACCTCTATAAGAATTTTTATTTAATTTTTATTTTTTTGATATATAAACGATTCATTCGTCACCTCTATTCGAATTTTTATTTAATTTTTATTTTTTTAATATATATACGATTCATTCGTCACCTCTATAAGAATTTTTATTTAATTTTTATTTTTTTAATATATGTACGATTCATTCGTCACCTCTATAAGAATTTTTATTTAATTTTTATTTTTTTAATATATATACGATTCATTCGTCACCTCTATAAGAATTTTTATTTAATTTTTTTTGTTAAATATAAATACGATTCATTCGTAACCTCTATAAGAATTTTTATTTAATTTTTATTTTTAAAAATATATATACGATTCATTCCTCACCTCTATAAGAATTTTGATTTAATTTTTATTTTTTTGATATATAAACGATTCATTCGTCACCTCTATTCGAATTTTTATTTAATTTTTATTTTTTTGATATATATACGATTCATTCGTCACCTCTATAAGAATTTTTATTGAATTTTTTTTTGTTAAATATAAATACGATTCATTCGTAACCTCTATAAGAATTTTTATTTAATTTTTATTTGTTTAAATATATATACGATTCATTCGTCACCTCTATAAGCATTTTATTTTATTTTTATTTTTTTAATATATATACGATTCATTCGTCACCTCTATAAGAATTTTTATTTAATTTTTATTTTTTTAATATATATACGATTCATTCGTCACTTCTATAAGATTTTTTATTTAATTTTTATTTTTTAATATACAAACGATTCATTCGTCACCTCTATAAGAATTTTTATTTAATTTTTATTTTTTTAATATATACGATTCATTCGTCACCTCTATAAGAATTTTTATTTAATTTTTATTTTTTTGATATATATACGAGTCATTCGGCACCTCTATAAGAATTTTAATTTAACTTTTATTTTTTTAATATATATACGATTCATTCGTCACCTCTATAAGAATTTTTATTTAATTTTTATTTTTTAAGATATATACGATTCATTCGTCACCTCTATAAGAATTTTTATTTAATTTTTACTTTTTTAATATATATACGATTAATTCGTCACCCTATGATAATTTTTATTTAATTTTTTTTTTTAATATATATACGATTCATTCGTCACCTCTATAAGAATTTTTATTTAATTTTTATTTTTTAATATATATACGATTCATTCGTCACCTCTATAAGAATTGTTATTTAATTTTTATTTTTTTAATATATATACTATTCATTCGTCACCTCTATAAGAATTTTTATTTTATTTTTATTTTTTTAATATATATACGATTCATTCGTCACCTCCATGAGAATTTAAAAAAAAAATATATATACGATTCATTCGTCACCTCTATAAGAATTTTTATTTAATTTTTATTTTTTTAATATATATACGATTCATTCGTCACCTCTATAAGAATTTTTATTTAATTTTTATTTTTTTTAATATATATACGATTAATTCGTCACCTTATGAGAATTTTTATTTAATTTTTTTTTTTTAATATATATACGATTCATTCGTCACCTCTATAAGAATTTTTATTTAATTTTTACTTTTTTAATATATATACGATTAATTCGTCACCCTATGATAATTTTTATTTAATTTTTTTTTTTAATATATATACGATTCATTCGTCACCTCTATAAGAATTTTTATTTAATTTTTATTTTTTAATATATATACGATTCATTCGTCACCTCTATAAAAATTTTTATTTAATTTTTATTTTTTTAATATATATACGATTCATTCGTCACCTCTATAAGAATTTTTATTTTATTTTTATTTTTTTAATATATATACGATTCATTCGTCACCTCCATGAGAATTAAAAAAAAAATATATATATACGATTCATTCGTCACCTCTATAAGAATTTTTATTTAATTTTTATTTTTTTAATATATATACGATTCATTCGTCACCTCTATAAGAATTTTTATTTAATTTTTATTTTTTTTAATATATATACGATTAATTCGTCACCCTATGAGAATTTTTATTTAATTTTTTTTTTTTTAATATATATACGATTCATTCGTCACCTCTATAAGAATTTTTATTTAATTTTTATTTTTAAATATATATACGATTCATTCGTCACCTCTATAAGAATTTTTATTTAATTTTTATTTTTTTAATATATATACGATTCATTCGTCACCTCTATAAGAATTTTTATTTAATTTTTATTTTTTTTAATATATATACGATTAATTCGTCACCTTATGAGAATTTTTATTTAATTTTTTTTTTTTAATATATATACGATTCATTCGTCACCTCTATAAGAATTTTTATTTAATTTTTACTTTTTTAATATATATACGATTAATTCGTCACCCTATGATAATTTTTATTTAATTTTTTTTTTTAATATATATACGATTCATTCGTCACCTCTATAAGAATTTTTATTTAATTTTTATTTTTTAATATATATACGATTCATTCGTCACCTCTATAAAAATTTTTATTTAATTTTTATTTTTTTAATATATATACGATTCATTCGTCACCTCTATAAGAATTTTTATTTTATTTTTATTTTTTTAATATATATACGATTCATTCGTCACCTCCATGAGAATTAAAAAAAAAATATATATATACGATTCATTCGTCACCTCTATAAGAATTTTTATTTAATTTTTATTTTTTTAATATATATACGATTCATTCGTCACCTCTATAAGAATTTTTATTTAATTTTTATTTTTTTTAATATATATACGATTAATTCGTCACCCTATGAGAATTTTTATTTAATTTTTTTTTTTTTAATATATATACGATTCATTCGTCACCTCTATAAGAATTTTTATTTAATTTTTATTTTTAAATATATATACGATTCATTCGTCACCTCTATAAGAATTTTATTTTATTTTTATTTTTTTAATATATATACGATTCATTCGTCACCTCTATAAGAATTCTTATTTTATTTTTATTTTTTTAATATATATACGATTCATTCGTCACATCTATGAGAATTTTAAAAACAACATATATATACGATTCATTCGTCACCTCTATAAGAATGTTTATGTAATTTTCATTTTTTTAATATATATACCATTCATTCGTCACCTCTATAAGAATTTTTATTTAATTTTTATTTTCTTAATATATATACCATTCATTCGTCACGTCTATAAGAATTTTTATTTAATTTTTATTTTTTTAATATATATACGATTCATTCGTCACCTCTATAAGAATTTTTATTTAATTTTTTTTTTTTTAATATATATACGATTCATTCGGCACCTCTATAAGAATTTTTATTTAATTTTTATTTTCTTAATATATATACGATTCATTCGTCACCTCTATAAGAATTTTTATTTAATTTTTATTTTTTAATATATATACGATTCATTCGTCACCTCTATAAGAATTTTTATTTTATTTTTATTTTTTTAATATATATACGATTCATTCGTCACCTCTATAAGAATTTTTATTTAATTTTTTTTTTAATATATATTCGATTCATTCGTCACATCTATAAGAATTTTTATTTAATTTTTATTTTTTTAATATATATACGATTCATTCGTCACCTCTATAAGAATTTTTATTCAATTTTATTTTTTTAATATATGTACGATTCATTCGTCACCTGTAGAAGAATTTTTATTTAATGTCTTTTTGTTAAATATAAATACGATTCATTCGTAACCTTTATAAGAATTATATTTAATTTTTATTTTTTAAAATATATATACGATTCATTCGTCACCTCTATAAGAATTTTTATTTAATTTTTATTTTTTTAATATATATACCATTCATTCGTCACCTCTATAAGAATTTTTATTTAATTTGTATTTTTTTAATATATATACCATTCATTCGTAACCTCTATAAGGAGTTTTATTTAATATTTATTTTTTCAATATATATACCATTCATTCGTGACCTCTATAAGAATTGTTATTTAATTTTTATTTTTTTAATATATATACGATTCATTCGTCACCTCTATAAGAATTTTTATTTAATTTTTATTTTTTTAATATATGTACGATTCATTCTTCACCTCTATGAGAATTTTTATTTAATTTTTATTTTTTTAATATATATACCATTCATTCGTCACCTCTATAAGAATTGTTATTTAATTTTTTTTTTAATATATGTACGATTCATTCGTCACCTCTATAAGAATTTTTATTTAATTTTTATTTTTTTAATATATATACCATTCATTCGGCACCTATTTAAGAATTTTTATTTAATTTTTTTTGTTAAATATAAATACGATTCATTCGTAACCTCTATAAGAATTTTTATTTAATTTTTATTTTTTAAAATATATATACGATTCATTCGTCACCTCTATAAGAATTTTTATTTAATTTTTATTTTTTTGATATATAAACGATTCATTCGTCACCTCTATTCGAATTTTTATTTAATTTTTATTTTTTTAATATATATACGATTCATTCGTCACCTCTATAAGAATTTTTATTTAATTTTTATTTTTTAATATATATACGATTCATTCGTCACCTCTATAAGCATTTTATTTTATTTTTATTTTTTTAATATATATACGATTCATTCGTCACCTCTATAAGAATTTTTATTTAATTTTTATTTTTTAAATATATATACGATTCATTCGTCACTTCTATAAGAATTTTTATTTAATTATTATTTTTTTAATATATATGATTCATTCGTCACCTCTATAAGAATTTTTATTTAATTTTTATTTTTTTAATATATATACGAGTCATTCGTCACCTCTATAAGAATTTTTATTAAATTTTTTTTTGTTAAATATAAATACGATTCATTCGTAACCTCTATAAGAATTTTTATTTAATTTTTATTTTTTTGATATATAAACGATTCATTCGTCACCTCTATTCGAATTTTTATTTAATTTTTATTTTTTTAATATATATACGATTCATTCGTCACCTCTATAAGAATTTTTATTTAATTTTATTTTTTTAATATATGTACGATTCATTCGTCACCTCTATAAGAATTTTTATTTAATTTATTTTTGTTAAATATAAATACGATTCATTCGTAACCTTTATAAGAATTATATTTAATTTTTATTTTTTAAAATATATATACGATTCATTCGTCACCTCTATAAGAATTTTTATTTAATTTTTATTTTTTTAATATATATACCATTCATTTGTCACCTCTATAAGAATTTTTATTAAATTTGTATTTTTTAAATATATATACCATTCATTCGTAACCTCTGTAAGGAGTTTTATTTAATATTTATTTTTTCAATATATATACCATTCATTCGTGACCTCTATAAGAATTGTTATTTAATTTTTATTTTTTTAATATATATACGATTCATTCGTCACCTCTATTAGAATTTTTATTTAATTTTTATTTTTTTAATATATGTACGATTCATTCTTCACCTCTATGAGAATTTTTATTTAATTTTTATTTTTTTAATATATATACCATTCATTCGTCACCTCTATGAGAATTTTTATTTAATTTTTTTTTTAATATATGTACGATTCATTCGTCACCTCTATAAGAATTTTTATTTAATTTTTATTTTTTTAATATATACACCATTCATTCGTCACCTCTATAAGAATTTTTATTTAATTTTTTTTGTTAAATATAAATACGATTCATTCGTAACCTCTATAAGAATTTTTATTTAATTTTTATTTTTTTAAACATATATACGATTCATTCGTCACCTCTATAAGAATTTTTATTTAATTTTTATTTTTTTGATATATAAACGATTCATTCGTCACCTCTATTCGAATTTTTATTTAATTTTTTTTTTTTTAATATATATACGATTCATTCGTCACCTCTATAAGAATTTTTATTTAAGTTTTATTTTTTAATATATATACGATTCATTCGTCACCTCTATAAGCATTTTATTTTATTTTTATTTTTTTAATATATATACGATTCATTCGTCACCTCTATAAGAATTTTTATTTAATTTTTATTTTTTAAATATATATACGATTCATTCGTCACTTCTATAAGAATTTTTATTTAATTTTTATTTTTTTAATATGTAAACGTATCATTCGTCACCTCTATAAGAATTTTTATTTAATTTTTATTTTTTTAATATATACGATTCATTCGTCACCTCTATTAGAATTTTTATTTAATTTTTATTTTTTTAATATATATACGAGTCATTCGGCACCTCTATAAGCATTTTAATTTAACTTTTATTTTTTTAATATATATACGATTCATTCGTCACCTCTATAAGAATTTTTATTTAATTTTTATTTTTTAAGATATATACGATTCATTCGTCACCTCTATAAGAATTTTTATTTAATTTTTACTTTTTTAATATATATATACGATTAATTCGTCACCCTATTATAATTTTTATTTAATTTTTTTTTTATATATATACGATTCATTCGTCACCTCTATAAGAATTTTTATTTAATTTTTATTTTTTAATATATGTACGATTCATTCTTCACCTCTATAAGAATTTTTATTTAATTTTTATTTTTTTAATATATATACCATTCATTCGTCACCTCTATAAGAATTTTTATTTAATTTTTTTTTGTTAAATATAAATACGATTCATTCGTCACCTATATAAGAATTGTTATTTAATTTTTATTTTTTTAATATATATACCATTCATTCGTGACCTCTATAAGAATTTTTATTTAATTTTTATTTTTTTAATATATATACGATTCATTCGTCACCTCTATGAGAATTTTTATTTAATTTTTATTTTTTTAATATATGTACGATTCATTCGTCACCTCTATAAGAATTTTTATTTAATTTTAATTTTTTAATATATATACGATTCATTCGTCACCTCTATAAGAATTTTTATTTAATTTTCATTTTTTTAATATATATACGATTCATTCGTGACCTCTATAAGAATTGTTATTTAATTTTTATTTTTTTAATATATATACGATTCATTCGTCACCTCTATAAGAATTTTTATTTAATTTTTATTTTTTTAATATATGTACGATTCATTCGTCACCTCTATAAGAATTTTTATTTAATTATTATTTTTTTAATATATATGATTCATTCGTCACCTCTATAAGAATTTTTATTTAATTTTTATTTTTTTAATATATATACGAGTCATTCGTCACCTCTATAAGAATTTTTATTAAATTTTTTTTTGTTAAATATAAATACGATTCATTCGTAACCTCTATAAGAATTTTTATTTAATTTTTATTTTTTTGATATATAAACGATTCATTCGTCACCTCTATTCGAATTTTTATTTAATTTTTATTTTTTTAATATATATACGATTCATTCGTCACCTCTATAAGAATTTTTATTTAATTTTATTTTTTTAATATATGTACGATTCATTCGTCACCTCTATAAGAATTTTTATTTAATTTATTTTTGTTAAATATAAATACGATTCATTCGTAACCTTTATAAGAATTATATTTAATTTTTATTTTTTAAAATATGTATACGATTCATTCGTCACCTCTATAAGAATTTTTATTTAATTTTTATTTTTTTAATATATATACCATTCATTTGTCACCTCTATAAGAATTTTTATTTAATTTTTATTTTTTTAATATATATACCATTAATTCGTAACCTCTGTAAGGAGTTTTATTTAATATTTATTTTTTCAATATATATACCATTCATTCGTGACCTCTATAAGAATTGTTATTTAATTTTTATTTTTTTAATATATATACGATTCATTCGTCACCTCTATTAGAATTTTTATTTAATTTTTATTTTTTTAATATATGTACGATTCATTCTTCACCTCTATGAGATTTTTATTTAATTTTTATTTTTTTAATATATATACCATTCATTCGTCACCTCTATGAGAATTTTTATTTAATTTTTTTTTTAATATATGTACGATTCATTCGTCACCTCTATAAGAATTTTTATTTAATTTTTATTTTTTTAATGTATACACCATTCATTCGTCACCTCTATAAGAATTTTTATTTAATTTTTTTTGTTAAATATAAATACGATTCATTCGTAACCTCTATAAGAATTTTTATTTAATTTTTATTTTTTTAAACATATATACGATTCATTCGTCACCTCTATAAGAATTTTTATTTAATTTTTATTTTTTTGATATATAAACGATTCATTCGTCACCTCTATTCGAATTTTTATTTAATTTTTTTTTTTTAATATATATACGATTCATTCGTCACCTCTATAAGAATTTTTATTTAATTTTTATTTTTTAATATATATACGATTCATTCGTCACCTCTATAAGCATTTTATTTTATTTTTATTTTTTTAATATATATACGATTCATTCGTCACCTCTATAAGAATTTTTATTTAATTTTTATTTTTTAAATATATATACGATTCATTCGTCACTTCTATAAGAATTTTTATTTAATTTTTATTTTTTTAATATGTAAACGTATCATTCGTCACCTCTATAAGAATTTTTATTTAATTTTTATTTTTTTAATATATACGATTCATTCGTCACCTCTATTAGAATTTTTATTTAATTTTTATTTTTTTAATATATATACGAGTCATTCGGCACCTCTATAAGCATTTTAATTTAATTTTTATTTTTTTAATATATATACGATTCATTCGTCACCTCTATAAGAATTTTTATTTAATTTTTATTTTTTAAGATATATACGATTCATTCGTCACCTCTATAAGAATTTTTATTTAATTTTTACTTTTTTAATATATATATATGATTAATTCGTCACCCTATTATAATTTTTATTTAATTTTTTTTTTTTATATATATACGATTCATTCGTCACCTCTATAAGAATTTTTATTTAATTTTTATTTTTTAATATATGTACGATTCATTCTTCACCTCTATAAGAATTTTTATTTAATTTTTATTTTTTTAATATATATACCATTCATTCGTCACCTCTATAAGAATTTTTATTTAATTTTTTTTTGTTAAATATAAATACGATTCATTCGTCACCTATATAAGAATTGTTATTTAATTTTTATTTTTTTAATATATATACCATTCATTCGTGACCTCTATAAGAATTTTTATTTAATTTTTATTTTTTTAATATATATACGATTCATTCGTCACCTCTATGAGAATTTTTATTTAATTTTTATTTTTTTAATATATGTACGATTCATTCGTCACCTCTATAAGAATTTTTATTTAATTTTTATTTTTTAATATATATACGATTCATTCGTCACCTCTATAAGAATTTTTATTTAATTTTCATTTTTTTAATATATATACGATTCATTCGTGACCTCTATAAGAATTGTTATTTAATTTTTATTTTTTTAATATATATACGATTCATTCGTCACCTCTATAAGAATTTTTATTTAATTTTTATTTTTTTAATATATGTACGATTCATTCGTCACCTCTATAAGAATTTTTATTTAGTTTTTATTTTTTTAATATATATACGATTCATTCGTCACCTCTATAAGAATTTTTTTTAAATTTTTTTTTGTTAAATATAAATACGATTCATTCGTAACCTCTATAAGAATTTTTATTTAATTTTTATTTTTTTAAATATATATACGATTCATTCGTCACCTCTACAAGAATTTTTATTTTATCTTTATTTTTTGATATATAAACTATTCATTCGTCACCTCTATTCGAATTTTTATTTAATTTTGATTTTTTTAATATATATACGATTCATTCGTCACCTCTATAAGAATTTTTATTTAATTTTTATTTTTTAATATATATACGATTCATTCGTCACCTCTATAAGAATTTTTATTTTATTTTTATTTTTTTAATATATATACGATTCATTCGTCACCTCTATAAGAATTTTTATTTAATTTTTTTTTTTTTAATATATATACCATTCATTCGTCACCTCTATAAGAATTTTTATTTAATTTGTATTTTTTTAATATATATACCATTCATTCGTAACCTCTATAAGGAGTTTTATTTAATATTTATTTTTTCAATATATATACCATTCATTCGTGACCTCTATAAGAATTGTTATTTAATTTTTATTTTTTTAATATATATACGATTCATTCGTCACCTCTATAAGAATTTTTATTTAATTTTTATTTTTTTAATATATGTACGATTCATTCTTCACCTCTATGAGAATTTTTATTTAATTTTTATTTTTTTAATATATATACCATTCATTCGTCACCTCTATGAGAATTTTTATTTAATTTTTTTTTTTAATATATGTACGATTCATTCGTCACCTCTATAAGAATTTTTATTTAATTTTTATTTTTTTAATATATATACCATTCATTCGGCACCTATTTAAGAATTTTTATTTAATTTTTTTTGTTAAATATAAATACGATTCATTCGTAACCTCTATAAGAATTTTTATTTAATTTTTATTTTTTTAAATATATATACGATTCATTCGTCACCTCTATAAGAATTTTTATTTAATTTTTATTTTTTTGATATATAAACGATTCATTCGTCACCTCTATTCGAATTTTTATTTAATTTTTATTTTTTTAATATATATACGATTCATTCGTCACCTCTATAAGCATTTTATTTTATTTTTATTTTTTTAATATATATACGATTCATTCGTCACCTCTATAAGAATTTTTATTTAATTTTTATTTCTTTAATACATATACGATTCATTCGTCACTTCTATAAGAATTTTTATTTAATTTTTATTTTTTTAATATGTAAACGTATCATTCGTCACCTCTATAAGCATTTTTATTTAATTTTTATTTTTTTAATATATACGATTCATTCGTCACCTCTATTAGAATTTTTATTTAATTTTTATTTTTTAATATATATACGAGTCATTCGGCACCTCTATAAGAATTTTAATTTAATTTTTATTTTTTTAATATATATACGATTCATTCGTCACCTCTATAAGAATTTTTATTTAATTTTTATTTTTTAAGATATATACGATTCATTCGTCACCTCTATAAGAATTTTTATTTAATTTTTACTTTTTTAATATATATACGATTAATTCGTCACCCTATGATAATTTTTATTTAATTTTTTTTTTTAATATATATACGATTCATTCGTCACCTCTATAAGAATTTTTATTTAATTTTTATTTTTTAATATATGTACGATTACTTCTTCACCTCTATAAGAATTTTTATTTAATTTTTATTTTTTTAATATATATACCATTCATTCGTCACCTCTATAAGAATTTTTATTTAATTTTTTTTGTTAAATATAAATACGATTCATTCGTCACCTATATAAGAATTGTTATTTAATTTTTATTTTTTTAATATATATACCATTCATTCGTGACCTCTATAAGAATTTTTATTTAATTTTTATTTTTTTAATATATATACGATTCATTCGTCACCTCTATGAGAATTTTTATTCAATTTTTATTTTTTTAATATATGTACGATTCATTCGTCACCTCTATAAGAATTTTTTGTTAATTTTAATTTTTTAATATATATACGATTCATTCGTCACCTCTATAAGAATTTTTATTTAATTTTCATTTTTTTAATATATATACAGTTCATTCGTGACCTCTATAAGAATTGTTATTTAATTTTTATTTTTTTAATATATATACGATTCATTCGTCACCTCTATAAGAATTTTTATTTAATTTTTATTTTTTTAACATATGTACGATTCATTCGTCACCTCTATAAGAATTTTTATTTAATTTTTATTTTTTTAATATATATACGATTCATTCGTCACCTCTATAAGAATTTTTATTTAATTTTTTTTTGTTAAATATAAATACGATTTATCGAAACCTCTATAAGAATTTTTATTTAATTTTTATTTTTTTAAATATATATACGATTCATTCGTCACCTCTATAAGAATTTTTATTTAATCTTTATTTTTTGATATATAAACGATTCTTTCGTCACCTCTATTCGAATTTTTATTTAATTTTGATTTTTTTAATATATATACGATTCATTCGTCACCTCTATAAGAATTTTTATTTAATTTTTATTTTTTAATATATATACGATTCATTCGTCACCTCTATAAGAATTTTTATTTAATTTTTACTTTTTTAATATATATACGATTAATTCGTCATCCTATGATAATTTTTATTTAATTTTTTTTTTAATATATATACGATTCATTCGTCACCTCTATAAGAATTTTTATTTAATTTTTATTTTTTAATATATATACGATTCATTCGTCACCTCTATAAGCATTTTATTTTATTTTTATTTTTTTAATATATATACGATTCATTCGTCACCTCTATAAGAATTTTTATTTAATTTTTATTTTTTAAGATATATACGATTCATTCGTCACCTCTATAACAATTTTTATTTAATTTTTACTTTTTTAATATATATACGATTAATTCGTCACCCTATGATAATTTTTATTTAATTTTTTTTTTAATATATATACGATTCATTCGTCACCTCTATAAGAATTTTTATTTAATTTTTATTTTTTAATATATGTACGATTCATTCTTCACCTCTATAAGAATTTTTATTTAATTTTTATTTTTTTAATATATATACCATTCATTCGTCACCTCTATAAGAATTTTTATTTAATTTTTTTTTGTTAAATATAAATACGATTCATTCGTCACCTATATAAGAATTGTTATTTAATTTTTATTTTTTTAATATATATACCATTCATTCGTGACCTCTATAAGAATTTTTATTTAATTTTTATTTTTTTAATATATATACGATTCATTCGTCACCTCTATGAGAATTTTTATTTAATTTTTATTTTTTTAATATATGTACGATTCATTCGTCACCTCTATAAGAATTTTTATTTAATTTTAATTTTTTAATATATATACGATTCATTCGTCACCTCTATAAGAATTTTTATTTAATTTTCATTTTTTTAATATATATACGATTGATTCGTGACCTCTATAAGAATTGTTATTTAATTTTTATTTTTTTAATATATATACGATTCATTCGTCACCTCTATAAGAATTTTTATTTAATTTTTATTTTTTTAATATATGTACGATTCATTCGTCACTTCTATAAGAATTTTTATTTTATTTTTATTTTTTTAATATATATACGATTCATTCGTCACCTCTATAAGAATTTTTATTTAATTTTTTTTGTTAAATATAAATACGATTCATTCGTAACCTCTATAAGAATTTTTATTTAATTTTTATTTTTTTAAATATATATACGATTCATTCGTCACCTCTATAAGAATTTTTATTTAATCTTTATTTTTTGATATATAAACTATTCATTCGTCACCTCTATTCGAATTTTTATTTAATTTTGATTTTTTTAATATATATACGATTTATTCGTCACCTCTATAAGAATTTTTATTTAATTTTTATTTTTTAATATATATACGATTCATTCGTCACCTCTATAAGCATTTTATTTTATTTTTATTTTTTTAATATATATACGATTCATTCGTCACCTCTATAAGAATTTTTATTTAATTTTTATTTTTTTAATATATATACCATTCATTCGTCACCTCTATAAGAATTTTTATTTAATTTGTATTTTTTTAATATATATACCATTCATTCGTAACCTCTATAAGGAGTTTTATTTAATATTTATTTTTTAATATATATACCATTCATTCGTGACCTCTATAAGAATTGTTATTTAATTTTTATTTTTTTAATATATATACGATTAATTCGTCACCTCTATAAGAATTTTTATTTAATTTTTATTTTTTTAATATATGTACGATTCATTCTTCACCTCTATGAGAATTTTTATTTAATTTTTATTTTTTTAATATATATACGATTCATTCGTCACCTCTATGAGAATTTTTATTTAATTTTTTTTGTTAAATATAAATACGATTTATTCGTAACCTCTATAAGAATTTTTATTTAATTTTTATTTTTTTAAATATATATACGATTCATTCGTCACCTCTATAAGAATTTTTATTTAATTTTTATTTTTTTGATATATAAACGATTCATTCGTCACCTCTATTCGAATTTTTATTTAATTTTTATTTTTTTAATATATATACGATTCATTCGTCACCTCTATAAGAATTTTTATTTAATTTTTATTTTTTAATATATATACGATTCATTCGTCACCTCTATAAGCATTTTATTTTATTTTTATTTTTTTAATATATATACGATTCATTCGTCACCTCTATAAGAATTTTTATTTAATTTTTATTTTTTTAATATATATACGATTCATTCGTCACTTCTATAAGAATTTTTATTTAATTTTTATTTTTTTAATATGTAAACGTATCATTCGTCACCTCTATAAGAATTTTTATTTAATTTTTATTTTTTTAATATATACGATTCATTCGTCACCTCTATTAGAATTTTTATTTAATTTTTATTTTTTTAATATATATACGAGTCATTCGGCACCTCTATAAGAATTTTAATTTAATTTTTATTTTTTTAATATATATACGATTCATTCGTCACCTCTATAAGAATTTTTATTTAATTTTTATTTTTTAAGATGTATACGATTCATTCGTCACCTCTATAAGAATTTTTATTTAATTTTTACTTTTTTAATATATATACGATTAATTCGTCACCCTATGATAATTTTTATTTAATTTTTTTTTTTTAATATATATACGATTCATTCGTCACCTCTATAAGAATTTTTATTTAATTTTTATTTTTTAATATATGTACGATTCATTCTTCACCTCTATAAGAATTTTTGTTCAATTTTTATTTTTTTAATATATATACCATTCATTCGTCACCTCTATAAGAATTTTTATTTAATTTTTTTTGTTAAATATAAATACGATTCATTCGTCACCTATATAAGAATTGTTATTTAATTTTTATTTTTTTAATATATATACCATTCATTCGTGACCTCTATAAGAATTTTTATTTAATTTTTATTTTTTTAATATATATACGATTCATTCGTCACCTCTATGAGAATTTTTATTCAATTTTTATTTTTTTAACATATGTATGATTCATTCGTCACCTCTATAAGAATTTTTATTTAATTTTAATTTTTTAATATATATACGATTCATTCGTCACCTCTATAAGAATTTTTATTTAATTTTCATTTTTTTAATATATATACGATTCATTCGTGACCTCTATAAGAATTGTTATTAAATTTTTATTTTTATTAATATATATACGATTCATTCGTCACCTCTATAAGAATTTTTATTTAATTTTTATTTTTTTAATATATGTACGATTCATTCGTCACCTCTATAAGAATTTTTATTTTATTTTTATTTTTTTAATATATATACGATTCATTCGTCACCTCTATAAGAATTTTTATTTAATTTTTATTTTTTTAATATATATACGATTCATTCGTCACTTCTATAAGAATTTTTATTTAATTTTTATTTTTTTAATATATAAACGATTCATTCGTCACCTCTATAAGAATTTTTATTTAATTATTATTTTTTTAATATATATGATTCATTCGTCACCTCTATAAGAATTTTTATTTAATTTTTATTTTTTTAATATATATACGAGTCATTCGTCACCTCTATAAGAATTTTTATTAAATTTTTTTTTGTTAAATATAAATACGATTCATTCGTAACCTCTATAAGAATTTTTATTTAATTTTTATTTTTTTGATATATAAACGATTCATTCGTCACCTCTATTCGAATTTTTATTTAATTTTTATTTTTTTAATATATATACGATTCATTCGTCACCTCTATAAGAATTTTTATTTAATTTTATTTTTTTAATATATGTACGATTCATTCGTCACCTCTATAAGAATTTTTATTTAATTTATTTTTGTTAAATATAAATACGATTCATTCGTAACCTTTATAAGAATTATATTTAATTTTTATTTTTTAAAATATATATACGATTCATTCGTCACGTCTATAAGAATTTTTATTTAATTTTAATTTTTTTAATATATATACGATTCATTCGTCACTTCTATAAGAATTTTTATTTAATTTTTACTTTTTTAATGCATATACAGTTAATTCGTCACCTCTATAAGCATTTTATTTTATTTTTATTTTTTTAATATATATACGATTCATTCGTCACCTATATAAGAATTTTTATTTAATTTTTATTTTTTTAATATATATACCATTTATTCGTCACCTCTATAAGAATTTTTATTTAATTTGTATTTTTTTAATATATATACCATTCATTCGTAACCTCTATAAGGAGTTTTATTTAATATTTATTTTTTCAATATATATACCATTCATTCGTGACCTCTATAAGAATTGTTATTTAATTTTTATTTTTTTAATATATATACGATTCATTCGTCACCTCTATAAGAATTTTTATTTAATTTTTATTTTTTTAATATATGTACGATTCATTCTACACCTCTATGAGAATTTTTATTTAATTTTTATTTTTTTAATATATATACCATTCATTCGTCACCTCTATGAGAATTTTTATTTAATTTTTTTTTTTAATATATGTACGATTCATTCGTCACCTCTATAAGAATTTTTATTTAATTTTTATTTTTTTAATATATATACTATTCATTCGGCACCTATTTAAGAATTTTTATTTAATTTTTTTTGTTAAATATAAATACGATTCATTCGTAACCTCTATAAGAATTTTTATTTAATTTTTATTTTTTTAAATATATATACGATTCATTCGTCACCTCTATAAGAATTTTTATTTAATTTTTATTTTTTTAATATATATACGATTCATTCGTCACTTCTATAAGAATTTTTATTTAATTTTTATTTTTTTAATATATAAACGATTCATTCGTCACCTCTATAAGAATTTTTATTTAATTATTATTTTTTTAATATATATGAGTCATTCGTCACCTCTATAAGAATTTTTATTTAATTTTTATTTTTTTAATATATATACGAGTCATTCGTCACCTCTATAAGAATTTTTATTAAATTTTTTTTTGTTAAATATAAATACGATTCATTCGTAACCTCTATAAGAATTTTTATTTAATTTTTATTTTTTTGATATATAAACGATTCATTCGTCACCTCTATTCGAATTTTTATTTAATTTTTATTTTTTTAATATATATACCATTCATTCGTCACCTCTATAAGAATTTTTATTTAATTTTATTTTTTTAATATATGTACGATTCATTCGTCACCTCTATAAGAATTTTTATTTAATTTATTTTTGTTAAATATAAATACGATTCATTCGTAACCTTTATAAGAATTATATTTAATTTTTATTTTTTAAAATATATATACGATTCATTCGTCACCTCTATAAGAATTTTTATTTAATTTTAATTTTTTTAATATATACGTTTCATTCGTCACCTCTATAAGAATTTTGATTTAATTTTTATTTTTTTGATAAATATACGAGTCATTCGGCACCTCTATAAGAATTTTGATTTAATTTTGATTTTTTTAATATATATACGATTCATTCGTCACTTCTATAAGAATTTTTATTTAATTTTTATTTTTTTAATATATAAACGATTCATTCGTCACCTCTATAAGAATTTTTATTTAATTATTATTTTTTTAATATATATGATTCATTCGTCACCTCTATAAGAATTTTTATTCAATTTTTATTTTTTTAATATATATACGAGTCATTCGTCACCTCTATAAGAATATTTATTAAATTTTTTTTTGTTAAATATAAATACGATTCATTCGTAACCTCTATAAGAATTTTTATTTAATTTTTATTTTTTTGATATATAAACAATTCATTCGTCACCTCTATTCGAATTTTTATTTAATTTTTATTTTTTTAATATATATACGATTCATTCGTCACCTCTATAAGAATTTTTATTTAATTTTATTTTTTTAATATATGTACGATTCATTCGTCACCTCTATAAGAATTTTTATTTAATTTATTTTTGTTAAATATAAATACGATTCATTCGTAACCTTTATAAGAATTATATTTAATTTTTATTTTTTAAAATATATATACGATTCATTCGTCACCTCTATAAGAATTTTTATTTAATTTTAATTTTTTTAATATATATACGATTCATTCGTCACTTCTATAAGAATTTTTATTTAATTTTTACTTTTTTAATGCATATACAGTTAATTCGTCAGATCTATAAGCATTTTATTTTATTTTTATTTTTTTAATATATATACGATTCATTCGTCACCTATATAAGAATTTTTATTTAATTTTTATTTTTTTAATATATATACCATTTATTCGTCACCTCTATAAGAATTTTTATTTAATTTGTATTTTTTTAATATATATACCATTCATTCGTAACCTCTATAAGGAGTTTTATTTAATTTTTTTTTTTTCAATATATATACCATTCATTCGTGACCTCTATAAGAATTGTTATTTAATTTTTATTTTTTTAATATATATACGATTCATTCGTCACCTCTATAAGAATTTTTATTTAATTTTTATTTTTTTAATATATGTACGATTCATTCTACACCTCTATGAGAATTTTTATTTAATTTTTATTTTTTTAATATATATACCATTCATTCGTCACCTCTATGAGAATTTTTATTTAATTTTTTTTTTTAATATATGTACGATTCATTCGTCACCTCTATAAGAATTTTTATTTAATTTTTATTTTTTTAATATATATACCATTCATTCGGCACCTATTTAAGAATTTTTATTTAATTTTTTTTGTTAAATATAAATACGATTCATTCGTAACCTCTATAAGAATTTTTATTTAATTTTTATTTTTTTAAATATATATACGATTCATTCGTCACCTCTATAAGAATTTTTATTTAATTTTTATTTTTTTGATATATAAACGATTCATTCGTCACCTCTATTCGAATTTTTATTTAATTTTTATTTTTTTAATATATATACGATTCATTCGTCACCTCTATAAGAATTTTTATTTAATTTTTATTTTTTTAATATATATACGATTCATTCGTCACTTCTATAAGAATTTTTATTTAATTTTTATTTTTTTAATATATATACGATTCATTCGTCACTTCTATAAGAATTTTTATTTAATTTTTATTTTTTTAATATGTAAACGTATCATTCGTCACCTCTATAAGAATTTTTATTTAATTTTTATTTTTTTAATATATACGATTCATTCGTCACCTCTATTAGAATTTTTATTTAATTTTTATTTTTTTAATATATATACGAGTCATTCGGCACCTCTATAAGAATTTTAATTTAATTTTCATTTTTTTAATATATATACGATTCATTCGTCACCTCTATAAGAATTTTTATTTAATTTTTATTTTTTAATATATATACGATTCATTCGTCACCTCTATAAGAATTTTTATTGAATTTTTATTTTTTAATATATGTACGATTCATTCTTCACCTCTATAAGAATTTTTATTTAATTTTTATTTTTTAAATATATATACCATTCATTCGTCACCTCTATAAGAATTTTTATTTAATTTTTTTTTGTTAAATATAAATACGATTCATTCGTCACCTATATAAAGAATTGTTATTTAATTTTTATTTTTTTAATATATATACCATTCATTCGTGACCTCTATAAGAATTTTTATTTAATTTTTATTTTTTTAATATATATACGATTCATTCGTCACCTCTATGAGAATTTTTACTTAATTTTTATTTTTTTAATATATGTACGATTCATTCGTCACCTCTATAAGAATTGTTATTTAATTTTAATTTTTTAATATATATACGATTCATTCGTAACCTCTATAAGAATTTTTATTTAATTTTCATTTTTTTAATATATATACGATTCATTCGTGACCTCTATAAAATTGTTATTTAATTTTTATTTTTTTAATATATATACGATTCATTCGTCACCTCTATAAGAATTTTTATTTAATTTTAATTTTTTTTATATATGTACGATTCATTCGTCACCTCTATAAGAATTTTTATTTAATTTTTATTTTTTTAATATATATACGATTCATTCGTCACCTCTATAAGAATTTTTATTTAATTTATTTTTGTTAAATATAAATACGATTCATTCGTAACCTCTATAAGAATTTTTATTTAATTTTTATTTTTTAATATATATACGATTCATTCGTCACCTCTATAAGAATTTTTATTTAATCTTTATTTTTTGATATATAAACGATTCATTCGTCACCTCTATTCGAATTTTTATTTAATTTTGATTTTTTTAATATATATACGATTCATTCGTCACCTCTATAAGAATTTTTATTTAATTTTTATTTTTTAATATATATACGATTCATTCGTCACCTCTATAAGCATTTTATTTTATTTTTATTTTTTTAATATATATACGAATCATTCGTCACCTCTATAAGAATTTTTATTTAATTTTTATTTTTTTAATATATATACGATTCATTCGTCACTTCTATAAGAATTTTTATTTAATTTTTATTTTTTTAATATATAAACGATTCATTCGTCACCTCTATAAGAATTTTTATTTAATTTTAATTTTTTTAATATATACGATTCATTCGTCACCTCTATAAAAATTTTTATTTAATTTTTATTGTTTTGATATATATACGAGTCATTCGGCACCTCTATAAGAATTTTGATTTAATTTTTATTTTTTTAATATATATACGATTCATTCGTCACTTCTATAAGAATTTTTATTTAATTTTTACTTTTTTAATATATATACGATTAATTCGTCACCCTATGATAATTTTTATTTAATTTTTTTTTTTAATATATATACGATTCATTCGTCACCTCTATAAGAATTTTTATTTAATTTTTACTTTTTTAATATATATACGATTCATTCGTCACCTCTATTCGAATTTTTATTTAATTTTGATTTTTTTAATATATATACGATTCATTCGTCACCTCTATAAGAATTTTTATTTAATTTTTATTTTTTAATATATATACGATTCATTCGTCACCTCTATAAGCATTTTATTTTATTTTTATTTTTTTAATATATATACGATTCATTCGTCACTTCTATAAGAATTTTTATTTAATTTTTATTTTTTTAATATATAAACGATTCATTCGTCACCTCTATAAGAATTTTTATTTAATTTTTATTTTTTTGATATATATACGAGTCATTCGGCACCTGTATAAGAATTTTTATTTAATTTTTACTTTTTTAATATATATACGATTAATTCGTCACCCTATGATAATTTTTATTTAATTTTTTTTTTTAATATATATACGATTCATTCGTCACCTCTATAAGAATTTTTATTTAATTTTTACTTTTTTAATATATATACGATTAATTCGTCACCCTATGATAATTTTTATTAAATTTTTTTTTTTAATATATATACGATTCATTCGTCACCTCTATAAGAATTTTTATTTAATTTTTATTTTTTAATATATATACGATTCATTCGTCACCTCTATAAGCATTTTATTTTATTTTTATTTTTTTAATATATATACGATTCATTCGTCACCTCTATAAGAATTTTAATTTGATTTTTATTTTTTTAATATATATACGATTCATTCGTCACTTCTATAATAATTTTTATTTAATTTTATTTTTTAATATATACGATTCATTCGTCACCTCTATAAGAATTTTTATTTAATTTTTATTTTTTTAATATATATACGATTCATTCGGCACCTCTATAAGAATTTTAATTTAATTTTTATTTTTTTAATATATATACGATTCATTCGTCACCTCTATAAGAATTTTTATTTAATTTTTATTTTTTAAGATACATACGATTCATTCGTCACCTCTATAAGAATTTTTCTTTAATTTTTATTTTTTTAATATATATACGAGTCATTCGGCACCTCTATAAGAATTTTAATTTAATTTTTATTTTTTTAATATATATACGATTCATTCGTAACCTCTATGAGAATTTTTATTTAATTTTTATTTTTTAAGATATATACGATTCATTCGTCACCTCTATAAGAATTTTTATTTAATTTTTACTTTTTTAATATATATACGATTAATTCGTCACCCTATGATAATTTTTATTTAATTTTTTTTTTTAATATATATACGATTCATTCGTCACGTCTATAAGAATTTTTATTTAATTTTTATTTTTTAATATATGTACGATTCATTCTTCACCTCTATAAGAATTTTTATTTAATTTTTATTTTTTTAATATATATACCATTCATTCGTCACCTCTATAAGAATTTTTATTTAATTTTTTTTTGTTAAATATAAATACGATTCATTCGTCACCTATATAAGAATTGTTATTTAATTTTTATTTTTTTAATATATATACAATTCATTCGTGACCTCTATAAGAATTTTTATTTAATTTTTATTTTTTTAATATATATACGATTCATTCGTCACCTCAATGAGAATTTTTATTTAATTTTTATTTTTTTAATATATGTACGATTCATTCGTCACCTCTATAAGAATTTTTATTTAATTTTTATTTTTTTAATATATATACCATTCATTCGTCACCTCTATAAGAATTTTTATTTAATTTTTTTTTGTTAAATATAAATACGATTCATTCGTCACCTATATAAAGAATTGTTATTTAATTTTTATTTTTTTAATATATATACCATTCATTCGTGACCTCTATAAGAATTTTTATTTAATTTTTATTTTTTTAATATATATACGATTAATTCGTCACCTCTATAAGAATTTTTATTTAATTTTTATTTTTTTAATATATACGATTCATTCGTCACCTCTATAAGAATTTTTATTTAATTTTAATTTTTTAATATATATACGATTCATTCGTAACCTCTATAAGAATTTTTATTTAATTTTCATTTTTTTAATATATATACGATTCATTCGTGACCTCTATAAGAATTGTTATTTAATTTTTATTTTTTTAATATATATACGATTCATTCGTCACCTCTATAAGAATTTTTATTTAATTTTAATTTTTTTTATATATGTACGATTCATTCGTCACCTCTATAAGAATTTTTATTTAATTTTTATTTTTTTAATATATATACGATTCATTCGTCACCTCTATAAGAATTTTTATTTAATTTATTTTTGTTAAATATAAATACGATTCATTCGTAACCTCTATAAGAATTTTTATTTAATTTTTATTTTTTAATATATATACGATTCATTCGTCACCTCTATAAGAATTTTTATTTAATCTTTATTTTTTGATATATAAACGATTCATTCGTCACCTCTATTCGAATTTTTATTTAATTTTGATTTTTTTAATATATATACGATTCATTCGTCACCTCTATAAGTATTTTTATTTAATTTTTATTTTTTAATATATATACGATTCATTCGTCACCTCTATAAGCATTTTATTTTATTTTTATTTTTTTAATATATATACGAATCATTCGTCACCTCTATAAGAATTTTTATTTAATTTTTATTTTTTTAATATATATACGATTCATTCGTCACTTCTATAAGAATTTTTATTTAATTTTTATTTTTTTAATATATAAACGATTCATTCGTCACCTCTATAAGAATTTTTATTTAATTTTAATTTTTTTAATATATACGATTCATTCGTCACCTCTATAAAAATTTTTATTTAATTTTTATTGTTTTGATATATATACGAGTCATTCGGCACCTCTATAAGAATTTTGATTTAATTTTTATTTTTTTAATATATATACGATTCATTCGTCACTTCTATAAGAATTTTTATTTAATTTTTACTTTTTTAATATATATACGATTAATTCGTCACCCTATGATAATTTTTATTTAATTTTTTTTTTAATATATATACGATTCATTCGTCACCTCTATAAGAATTTTTATTTAATTTTTACTTTTTTAATATATATACGATTCATTCGTCACCTCTATTCGAATTTTTATTTAATTTTGATTTTTTTAATATATATACGATTCATTCGTCACCTCTATAAGAATTTTTATTTAATTTTTATTTTTTAATATATATACGATTCATTCGTCACCTCTATAAGCATTTTATTTCATTTTTATTTTTTTAATATATATACGATTCATTCGTCACCTCTATAAGAATTTTTATTTAATTTTTATTTTTTTAATATATATACGATTCATTCGTCACTTCTATAAGAATTTTTATTTAATTTTTATTTTTTTAATATATAAACGATTCATTCGTCACCTCTATAAGAATTTTTATTTAATTTTAATTTTTTTAATATATACGATTCATTCGTCACCTCTATAAGAATTTTTATTTAATTTTTATTTTTTTGATATATATACGAGTCATTCGGCACCTGTATAAGAATTTTTATTTAATTTTTACTTTTTTAATATATATACGATTAATTCGTCACCCTATGATAATTTTTATTTAATTTTTTTTTTAATATATATACGATTCATTCGTCACCTCTATAAGAATTTTTATTTAATTTTTACTTTTTTAATATATATACGATTAATTCGTCACCCTATGATAATTTTTATTAAATTTTTTTTTTTAATATATATACGATTCATTCGTCACCTCTATAAGAATTTTTATTTAATTTTTATTTTTTAATATATATACGATTCATTCGTCACCTCTATAAGCATTTTATTTTATTTTTATTTTTTTAATATATATACGATTCATTCGTCACCTCTATAAGAATTTTAATTTGATTTTTATTTTTTTAATATATATACGATTCATTCGTCACTTCTATAATAATTTTTATTTAATTTTATTTTTTAATATATACGATTCATTCGTCACCTCTATAAGAATTTTTATTTAATTTTTATTTTTTTAATATATATACGATTCATTCGGCACCTCTATAAGAATTTTAATTTAATTTTTATTTTTTTAATATATATACGATTCATTCGTCACCTCTATAAGAATTTTTATTTAATTTTTATTTTTTAAGATACATACGATTCATTCGTCACCTCTATAAGAATTTTTCTTTAATTTTTATTTTTTTAATATATATACGAGTCATTCGGCACCTCTATAAGAATTTTAATTTAATTTTTATTTTTTTAATATATATACGATTCATTCGTCACCTCAATGAGAATTTTTATTTAATTTTTATTTTTTTAATATATGTACGATTCATTCGTCACCTCTATAAGAATTTTTATTTAATTTTTATTTTTTTAATATATATACCATTCATTCGTCACCTCTATAAGAATTTTTATTTAACTTTTTTTTGTTAAATATAAATACGATTCATTCGTAACCTCTATAAGAATTTTTATTTAATTTTTATTTTTTAAAATATATATACGATTCATTCGTCACCTCTATAAGAATTTTTATTTGATTTTTATTTTTTTGATATATAAACTATTCATTCGTCACCTCTATAAGAATTTTTATTTAATTTTTTTTTTTAATATATATACGATTCATTCGTCACCTCTATAAGAATTTTAATTTAATTTTTATTTTTTTAATATAATTACGATTCATTCGTCACTTCTATAAGAATTTTTATTTAATTTTTATTTTTTAATATATACGATTCATTCGTCACCTCTATAAGAATTTTTATTTAATTTTTATTTTTTTAATATATATACGAGTCATTCGGCACCTCTATAAGAATTTTAATTTAATTTTTATTTTTTTAATATATATACGATTCATTCGTCACCTCTATAAGAATTTTTATTTAATTTTTATTTTTTAAGATATATACGATTCATTCGTCACCTCTATAAGAATTTTTATTTAATTTTTACTTTTTTAATATATATACGATTAATTCGTCACCCTATGATAATTTTAATTTAATTTTTTTTTTAATATATATACGATTCATTCGTCACGTCTATAAGAATTTTTATTTAATTTTTATTTTTTAATATATGTACGATTCATTCTTCACCTCTATAAGAATTTTTATTTAATTTTTATTTATTTAATATATATACCATTCATTCGTCACCTCTATAAGAATTTTTATTTAATTTTTTTTTGTTAAATATAAATACGATTCATTCGTCACCTATATAAGAATTGTTATTGAATTTTTTTTTTTTTAATATATATACCATTCATTCGTGACCTCTATAAGAATTTTTATTTAATTTTTGTTTTTTTAATATATATACGATTCATTCGTCACCTCAATGAGAATTTTTATTTAATTTATATTTTTTTAATATATGTACGATTCATTCGTCACCTCTATAAGAATTTTTATTTAATTTTTATTTTTTTAATATATATACCATTCATTCGTCACCTCTATAAGAATTTTTATTTAATTTTCATTTTTTTAATATATATACGATTCATTCGTGACCTCTATAAGAATTGTTATTTAATTTTTATTTTTTTAATATATATACGATTCATTCGTCACCTCTATAAGAATTTTTATTTAATTTTTATTTTTTTTATATATAAACGATTCATTCGTCACCTCTATTCGAATTTTTATTTAATTTTTATTTTTTTAATATATATACGATTCATTCGTCACCTCTATAAGAATTTTTATTTAATTTTTATTTTTTAATATATATACGATTAATCTGTCACCTCTATAAGCATTTTATTTCATTTTTATTTTTTTAATATATATACGATTCATTCGTCACCTCTATAAGAATTTTTATTTAATTTTTATTTTTTTAATATATATACGATTCATTCGTCACTTCTATAAGAATTTTTATTTTATTTTAACTTTTTTAATATATATACGATTAATTCGTCACCCTATGATAATTTTTATTTAATTTTTATTTTTTTTAATATATATACGATTCATTCGTCACCTCTATAAGAATTTTTATTTAATTTTTATTTTTTAATATATATACGATTCATTCGTCACCTCTATAAGAATTTTAATTTAATTTTTATTTTTTTAATATATATACGATTCATTCGTCACCTCTATAAGAATTTTTATTTAATTTTTATTTTTTAAGATATATACGATTCATTCGTCACCTCTATAAGAATTTTTATTTAATTTTTTTTTTGTTAAATATAAATACGATTCATTCGTAACCTCTATAAGAATTTTTATTTAATTTTTATTTTTTTAAATATATATACGATTCATTCGTCACCTCTATAAGAATTTTTATTTTTTTGATATATAAACGATTCATTCGTCACCTCTATTCGAATTTTTATTTAATTTTTATTTTTTTAATATATATACGATTCATTCGTCACGTCTATCAGAATTTTTATTTAATGTCTATTTTTTAATATATATACGATTCATTCGTCACCTCTATAAGCATTTTATTTTATTTTTATTTTTTTAATATATATAAGATTCATTCGTAACCTCTATAAGAATTTTTATTTAATTTTTATTTTTTTAATATATATACGATTCATTCGTCACTTCTATACGAATTTTTATTTAATTTTTATTTGTTTAATATATAAACGATTTATTCGTCACCTCTATAAGAATTTTTATTTAATTTTTATTTTTTTAATATATACGATTCATTCGTCACCTCTATAAGAATTTTTATTTAATTTTTATTTTTTTGATATATATACGAGTCATTCGGCACCTCTATAAGAATTTTAATTAAACTTTTATTTTTTTAATATATATACGATTCATTCGTCACCTCTATAAGAATTTTTATTTAATTTCTACTTTTTTAATATATATACGATTAATTCGTCACCCTATGATAATTTTTATTTTATTTTTTTTTAAATATATATACGATTCATTCGTCACCTCTATAAGAAATTTTATTTAATTTTTATTTTTTTAATATATGTACGATTCATTCTTCACCTCTATAAGAATTTTTATTTAATTTTTATTTTTTTAATATATATACGATTCATTCGTCACCTCTATAAGAATTTTTATTTAATTTATTTTTGTTAAATATAAATACGATTCATTCGTCACCTATATAAGAATAGTTATTTAATTTTTATTTTTTTAATATATATACCATTCATTCGTGACCTCTATAAGAATTTTTATTTAATTTTTATTTTTTTAATATATATACGATTCATTCGTCACCTCAATGAGAATTTTTATTTAATTTTTATTTTTTTAATATATGTACGATTCATTCGTCACCTCTATAAGAATTTTTATTTAATTTTTATTTTTTTAATATATATACCATTCATTCGTCACCTCTATAAGGATTTTTATTTAATTTTCATTTTTTTAATATATATACGATTCATTCGTGACCTCTATAAGAATTGTTATTTAATTTTTATTTTTTTAATATATATACGATTCATTCGTCACCTTTATAAGAATTTTTATTTAATTTTTATTTTTTTAATATATGTACGATTCATTCGTCACCTCTATAAGAATTTTTATTTAATTTTTATTTTTTTAATATATATACGATTCATTCGTCACCTCTATAAGAATTGTTATTTAATTTTTATTTTTTTAATATATATACGATTCATTCGTCACCTCTATAAGAATTTTTATTTAATTTTTATTTTTTAATATATATACGATTCATTCGTCACCTCTATAAGAATTTTAATTTAATTTTTATTTTTTTAATATATATACGATTCATTCGTCACCTCTATAAGAATTTTTATTTAATTTTTACTTTTACGATTAATTCGTCACCCTATGATAATTTAATTTTTACTTTTACGATTAATTCGTCACCCTATGATAATTTTTATTTAATTTTTTTTTTTTAATATATATACGATTCATTCGTCACGTCTATAAGAATTTTTATTTAATTTTTATTTTTTAATATATGTACGATTCATTCTTCACCTCTATAAGAATTTTTATTTAATTTTTATTTTTTTAATATATATACCATTCATTCGTCACCTCTATAAGAATTTTTATGTAATTTTTTTTTGTTAAATATAAATACGATTCATTCGTCACCTATATAAGAATTTTTATTTAATTTTTATTTTTTTAATATATATACAATTCATTCGTGACCTCTATAAGAATTTTTATTTAATTTTTATTTTTTTAATATATATACGATTCATTCGTCACCTCAATGAGAATTTTTATTTAATTTTTATTTTTTTAATATATGTACGATTCATTCGTCACCTCTATAAGAATTTTTATTTAATTTTTATTTTTTTAATATATATACCATTCATTCGTCACCTCTATAAGAATTTTTATTTAATTTTCAATTTTTTTATATATATACGATTCATTCGTGACCTCTATAAGAATTGTTATTTAATTTTTATTTTTTTAATATATATACGATTCATTCGTCACCTCTATAAGAATTTTTATTTAATTTTTATTTTTTTAATATATGTACGATTCATTCGTCACCTCTATAAGAATTTTTATTTAATTTTTATTTTTTTTACATATATACGATTCATTCGTCACCTCTATAAGAATTTTTATTTAACTTGTTTTTGTTAAATAAAAATACGATTCATTCGTAACCTCTATAAGAATTTTTATTTAATTTTTATTTTTTTAAATATATATACGATTCATTCGTCACCTCTATAAGAATTTTTATTTGATTTTACTTTTTTTGATATATAAACGATTCATTCGTCACCTCTATGAGAATTTTTATTTAATTTTTTTTTTTTAATATATATACGATTCATTCGTCACCTCTATAAGAATTGTTATTTAATTTTTATTTTTTTAATATATATACGATTCATTCGTCACCTCTATAAGAATTTTTATTTAATTTTTATTTTTTAATATATATACGATTCATTCGTAACCTCTATAAGCATTTTATTTTATTTTTATTTTTTTAATATATATACGATTCATTCGTCACCTCTATAAAAATTTTAATTTAATTTTTATTTTTTTAATATATATACGATTCATTCGTCACTTCTATAAGAATTTTTATTTAATTTTTATTTTTTAATATATACGATTCATTCGTCACTTCTATAAGAATTTTTATTTAATTTTTATTTTTTTAATATATATACGAGTCATTCGGCACCTCTATAAGAATTTTAATTTAATTTTTATTTTTTTAATATATATACGATTCATTCGTCACCTCTATAATAATTTTTATTTAATTTTTATTTTTTAAGATATATACGATTCATTCGTCACCTCTATAAGAATTTTTATTTAATTTTTACTTTTTTAATATATATACGATTAATTCGTCACCCTATGATAATTTTAATTTAATTTTTTTTTTTAATATATATACGATTCATTCGTCACGTCTATAAGAATTTTTATTTAATTTTTATTTTTTAATATATGTACGATTCATTCTTCACCTATATAAGAATTTTTATTTAATTTTTATTTATTTAATATATATACCATTCATTCGTCACCTCTATAAGAATTTTTATTTAATTTTTTTTTGTTAAATATAAATACGATTCATTCGTCACCTATATAAGAACTGTTATTTAATTTTTATTTTTTTAATATATATACCATTCATTCGTGACCTCTATAAGAATTTTTATTTAATTTCTATTTTTTTAATATATATACGATTCATTCGTCACCTCAATGAGAATTTTTATTTAATTTTTATTTTTTTAATATATGTACGATTCATTCGTCACCTCTATAAGAAATTTTATTTTATTTTTATTTTTTTAATATATATACCATTCATTCGTCACCTCTATAAGAATTTTTATTTAATTTTCATTTTTTTAATATATATACGATTCATTCGTGACCTCTATAAGAATTGTTATTTAATTTTTATTTTTTTAATATATATACGATTCATTCGTCACCTCTATAAGAATTTTTATTTAATTTTTTTTTTTTGATATATAAACGATTCATTCGTCACCTCTATTCGAATTTTTATTTAATTTTTATTTTTTTAATATATATACGATTCATTCGTCACCTCTATAAGAATTTTTATTTAATCTTTATTTTTTAATATATATACGATTCATCTGTCACCTCTATAAGAATTTTTATTTAATTTTTATTTTTTTAATATATATACGATTCATTCGTCACTTCTATAAGAATTTTTATTTTATTTTTACTTTTTTAATATATATACGATTAATTCGTCACCCTATGATAATTTTTATTTAATTTTTATTTTTTTAAATATATATACGATTCATTCGTCACCTCTATAAGAATTTTTATTTAATTTTTATTTTTTAATATATATACGATTCATTCGTCACCTCTATAAGAATTTTAATTTAATTTTTATTTTGTTAATATATATACGATTCATTCGTCACCTCTATAAGAATTTTTATTTAATTTTTATTTTTTAAGATATATACGATTCATTCGTCACCTCTATAAGAATTTTTATTTAATTTTTACTTTTTTAATATATATACGATTAATTCGTCACCCTATGATAATTTTTATTTAATTTTTTTTTTTAATATATATCCGATTCATTCGTCACCTCTATAAGAATTTTTATTTAATTTTTATTTTTTAATATATGTACGATTCATTCTTCACCTCTATAAGAATTTTTATTTAATTTTTTTTTTTTTAATATATATACGATTCATTCGTCACCTCTATAAGAATTTTTATTTAATTTATTTTTGTTAAATATAAATACGATTCATTCGTCACCTATATAAGAATTGTTATTTAATTTTTATTTTTTTAATATAAATACCATTCATTCGTGACCTCTATAAGAATTTTTATTTAATTTTTATTTTTTTAATATATATACGATTCATTCGTCACCTCAATGAGAATTTTTATTTAATTTTTATTTTTTTAATATATGTACGATTCATTCGTCACCTCTATAAGAATTTTTATTTTATTTTTATTTTTTCAATATATATACCATTCATTCGTCACCTCTATAAGAATTTTTATTTAATTTTCATTTTTTTAATATATATACGATTCATTCGTCACCTCTATAAGAATTGTTATTTAATTTTTATTTTTTTAATATATATACGATTCATTCGTCACCTTTATAAGAATTTTTATTTAATTTTTATTTTTTTAATATATGTACGATTCATTCGTCACCTCTATAAGAATTTTTATTTAATTTTTATTTTTTAATATATATACGATTCATTCGTCACCTCTATAAGCATTTTATTTTATTTTTATTTTTTTAATATATATACGATTCATTCGTAACCTCTATAAAAATTTTAATTTAATTTTTATTTTTTTAATATATATACGATTCATTCGTCACTTCTATAAGAATTTTTATTTAATTTTTTTTTTTTAATATATACGATTCATTCGTCACCTCTATAAGAATTTTTATTTAATTTTTATTTTTTTAATATATATACGAGTCATTCGGCACCTCTATAAGAATTTTAATTTAATTTTTATTTTTTTAATATATATACGATTCATTCGTCACCTCTATAAGAATTTTTATTTAATTTTTATTTTTTAAGATATATACGATTCATTCGTTTCCTCTATAAGAATTTTTATTTAATTTTTACTTATTTAATATATATACGATTAATTCGTCACCCTATGATAATTTTAATTTAATTTTTTTTTTTAATATATATACGATTCATTCGTCACGTCTATAAGAATTTTTATTTAATTTTTATTTTTTAATATATGTACGATTCATTCTTCACCTCTATAAGAATTTTTATTTAATTTTTATTTGTTTAATATATATACCATTCATTCGTCACCTCTATAAGAATTTTTATTTAATTTTTTTTTGTTAAATATAAATACGATTCATTCGTCACCTATATAAGAATTGTTATTTAATTTTTATTTTTTTAATATATATACCATTCATTTGTGACCTCTATAAGAATTTTTATTTAATTTTTATTTTTTTAATATATATACGATTCATTCGTCACCTCAATGAGAATTTTTATTTAATTTTTATTTTTTTAATATATGTACGATTCATTCGTCACCTCTATAAGAAATTTTATTTAATTTTTATTTTTTTAATATATATACCATTCATTCGTCACCTCTATAAGAATTTTTATTTAATTTTTATTTTTTTAATATATATACGATTCATTCGTGACCTCTATAAGAATTTTTATTTAATTTTCATTTTTTTAATATATATACGATTCATTCGTGACCTCTATAAGAATTGTTATTTAATTTTTATTTTTTTAATATATATACGATTACTTCGTCACCTCTATAAGAATTTTTATTTAATTTTTATTTTTTTAATATATATACGATTCATTCGTCACCTCTATAAGAATTTTTATTTAACTTTTTTTTGTTAAATAAATATACGATTCATTCGTAACCTCTATAAGAATTTTTATTTAATTTTTATTTTTTTAAATATATATACGATTCATTCGTCACCTCTATAAGAATTTTTATTTGATTTTTATTTTTTTGATATATAAACGATTCATTCGTCACCTCTATAAGAATTTTTATTTAATTTTTTTTTTAATATATATACGATTCCTTCGTCACCTCTATAAGAATTGTTATTTAATTTTTATTTTTTTAATATATATACGATTCATTCGTCACCTCTATAAGAATTTTTATTTAATTTTTATTTTTTTAATATATATACGATTCATTCGTCACCTCTATAAG
Organism: Sepiola atlantica; assembly: GCA_963556195.1. NCBI lineage: Eukaryota > Metazoa > Mollusca > Cephalopoda > Sepiida > Sepiolidae > Sepiola > Sepiola atlantica. The sequence goes on along the minus strand of OY744525.1, from coordinate 6,234,809 downwards.
CATTTTATTTTATTTTTATTTTTTTAATATATATACGATTCATTCGTCACCTCTATAAAAATTTTAATTTAATTTTTATTTTTTTAATATATATACGATTCATTCGTCACTTCTATAAGAATTTTTATTTAATTTTTATTTTTTAATATATACGATTCATTCGTCACCTCTATAAGAATTTTTATTTAATTTTTATTTTTTTAATATATATACGAGTCATTCGGCACCTCTATAAGAATTTTAATTTAATTTTTATTTTTTTAATATATATACGATTCATTCGTCACCTCTATAAGAATTTTTATTTAATTTTTATTTTTTAAGATATATACGATTCATTCGTTACCTCTATAAGAATTTTTATTTAATTTTTACTTATTTAATATATATACGATTAATTCGTCACCCTATGATAATTTTAATTTAATTTTTTTTTTTAATATATATACGATTCATTCGTCACGTCTATAAGAATTTTTATTTAATTTTTATTTTTTAATATATGTACGATTCATTCTTCACCTCTATAAGAATTTTTATTTAATTTTTATTTGTTTAATATATATACCATTCATTCGTCACCTCTATAAGAATTTTTATTTAATTTTTTTTTGTTAAATATAAATACGATTCATTCGTCACCTATATAAGAATTGTTATTTAATTTTTATTTTTTTAATATATATACCATTCATTTGTGACCTCTATAAGAATTTTTATTTAATTTTTATTTTTTTAATATATATACGATTCATTCGTCACCTCAATGAGAATTTTTATTTAATTTTTATTTTTTTAATATATGTACGATTCATTCGTCACCTCTATAAGAATTTTTATTTAATTTTTATTTTATTAATATATATACCATTCATTCGTCACCTCTATAAGAATTTTTATTTAATTTTCATTTTTTTAATATATATACGATTCATTCGTGACCTCTATAAGAATTGTTATTTAATTTTTATTTTTTTAATATATATACGATTCATTCGTCACCTTTATAAGAATTTTTATTTAATTTTTATTTTTTTAATATATGTACGATTCATTCGTCACCTCTATAAGAATTTTTATTTAATTTTTATTTTTTTAATATATATACGATTCATTCGTCACCTCTATAAGAATTTTTATTAAATTTTTTTTTGTTAAATATAAATACGATTCATTCGTAACCTCTATAAGAATTTTTATTTAATTTTTATTTTTTTAAATATATATACGATTCATTCGTCACCTCTATAAGAATTTTTATTTAATTTTTATTTTTTTGATATATAAACGATTCATTCGTCACCTCTATTCGAATTTTTATTTAATTTTTATTTTTTTAATATATATACGATTCATTCGTCACCTCTATAAGAATTTTTATTTAATTTTTTTTTGTTAAATATAAATACGATTCATTCGTAACCTCTATAAGAATTTTTATTTAATTTTTATTTTTTTAAATATATATACGATTCATTCGTCACCTCTATAAGAATTTTTATTTAATTTTTATTTTTTTGATATATAAACGATTCATTCGTCACCTCTATTCGAATTTTTATTTAATTTTTATTTTTTTAATATATATACGATTCATTCGTCACGTCTATCAGAATTTTTATTTAATGTTTATTTTTTAATATATATACGATTCATTCGTCACCTCTATAAGCATTTTATTTTATTTTTATTTTTTTAATATATATACGATTCATTCGTAACCTCTATAAGAATTTTTATTTAATTTTTATTTTTTTAATATATATACGATTCATTCGTCACTTCTATAAGAATTTTTATTTTATTTTTATTTTTTTAATATATAAACGATTTATTCGTCACCTCTATAAGAATTTTTATTTAATTTTTATTTTTTAATATATACGATTCATTCGTCACCTCTATAAGAATTTTTATTTAATTTTTATTTTTTTGATATATATACGAGTCATTCGGCACCTCTATAAGAATTTTAATTTAACTTTTATTTTTTTAATATATATACGATTCATTCGTCACCTCTATAAGAATTTTTATTTAATTTTTACTTTTTTAATATATATACGATTAATTCGTCACCCTATGATAATTTTTATTTAATTTTTTTTTTTAATATATATACGATTCATTCGTCACCTCTATAAGAATTTTTATTTAATTTTTATTTTTTAATATATGTACGATTCATTCTTCACCTCTATAAGAATTTTTATTTAATTTTTATTTTTTTAATATATATACGATTCATTCGTCACCTCTATAAGAATTTTTATTTAATTTATTTTTGTTAAATATAAATACGATTCATTCGTCACCTATATAAGAATTGTTATTTAATTTTTATTTTTTTAATATATATACCATTCATTCGTGACCTCTATAAGAATTTTTATTTAATTTTTATTTTTTTAATATATATACGATTCATTCGTCACCTCAATGAGAATTTTTATTTAATTTTTATTTTTTTAATATATGTACGATTCATTCGTCACCTCTATAAGAATTGTTATTTAATTTTTATTTTTTTAATATATATACGATTCATTCGTCACCTTTATAAGAATTTTTATTTAATTTTTATTTTTTTAATATATGTACGATTCATTCGTCACCTCTATAAGAATTTTTATTTAATTTTTATTTTTTTAATATATATACGATTCATTCGTCACCTCTATAAGAATTTTTATTTAATTTTTTTTTGTTAAATATAAATACGATTCATTCGTAACCTCTATAAGAATTTTTATTTAATTTTTATTTTTTTAAATATATATACGATTCATTCGTCACCTCTATAAGAATTTTTATTTAATTTTTATTTTTTTGATATATAAACGATTCATTCGTCACCTCTATAAGAATTTTTATTAAATTTTTTTTTGTTAAATATAAATACGATTCATTCGTAACCTCTATAAGAATTTTTATTTAATTTTTATTTTTTTTAATATATATACGATTCATTCGTCACCTCTATAAGAATTGTTATTTAATTTTTATTTTTTTAATATATATACGATTCATTCGTCACCTTTATAAGAATTTTTATTTAATTTTTATTTTTTTAATATATGTACGATTCATTCGTCACCTCTATAAGAATTTTTATTTAATTTTTATTTTTTTAATATATATACGATTCATTCGTCACCTCTATAAGAATTTTTATTTAATTTTTTTTTGTTAAATATAAATACGATTCATTCGTAACCTCTATAAGAATTTTTATTTAATTTTTATTTTTTTAAATATATATACGATTCATTCGTCACCTCTATAAGAATTTTTATTTAATTTTTATTTTTTTGATATATAAACGATTCATTCGTCACCTCTATTCGAATTTTTATTTAATTTTTATTTTTTTAATATATATACGATTCATTCGTCACCTCTATAAGAATTTTTATTAAATTTTTTTTTGTTAAATATAAATACGATTCATTCGTAACCTCTATAAGAATTTTTATTTAATTTTTATTTTTTTTAATATATATACGATTCATTCGTCACCTCTATAAGAATTTTTATTTAATTTTTATTTTTTTGATATATAAACGATTCATTCGTCACCTCTATTCGAATTTTTATTTAATTTTTATTTTTTTTATATATATACGATTCATTCGTCACGTCTATCAGAATTTTTATTTAATGTTTATTTTTTAATATATATACGATTCATTCGTCACCTCTATAAGCATTTTATTTTATTTTTATTTTTTTAATATATATACGATTCATTCGTAACCTCTATAAGAATTTTTATTTAATTTTTATTTTTTTAATATATATATGATTCATTCGTCACTTCTATAAGAATTTTTATTTTATTTTTATTTTTTTAATATATAAACGATTTATTCGTCACCTCTATAAGAATTTTTATTTAATTTTTATTTTTTTAATATATACGATTCATTCGTCACCTCTATAAGAATTTTTATTTAATTTTTATTTTTTTGATATATATACGAGTCATTCGGCACCTCTATAAGAATTTTAATTTAACTTTTATTTTTTTAATATATATACGATACATTCGTCACCTCTATAAGAATTTTTATTTAATTTTTACTTTTTTAATATATATACGATTAATTCGTCACCCTATGATAATTTTTATTTAATTTTTTTTTTTAATATATATACGATTCATTCGTCACCTCTATAAGAATTTTTATTTAATTTTTATTTTTTGATATATGTACGATTCATTCTTCACCTCTATAAGAATTTTTATTTAATTTTTATTTTTTTAATATATATACGATTCATTCGTCACCTCTATAAGAATTTTTATTTAATTTATTTTTGTTAAATATAAATACGATTCATTCGTCACCTATATAAGAATTGTTATTTAATTTTTATTTTTTTAATATATATACCATTCATTCGTGACCTCTATAAGAATTTTTATTTAATTTTTATTTTTTTAATATATATACGATTCATTCGTCACCTCAATGAGAATTTTTATTTAATTTTTATTTTTTTAATATATGTACGATTCATTCGTCACCTCTATAAGAATTTTTATTTAATTTTTATTTTTTTAATATATATACCATTCATTCGTCAATTCTATAAGAATTTTTATTTAATTTTCATTTTTTTAATATATATACGATTCATTCGTGACCTCTATAAGAATTGTTATTTAATTTTTATTTTTTTAATATATATACGATTCATTCGTCACCTTTATAAGAATTTTTATTTAATTTTTATTTTTTTAATATATGTACGATTCATTCGTCACCTCTATAAGAATTTTTATTTAATTTTTATTTTTTTAATATATATACGATTCATTCGTCACCTCTATAAGAATTTTTATTTAATTTTTTTTTGTTAAATATAAATACGATTCATTCGTAACCTCTATAAGAATTTTTATTTAATTTTTATTTTTTTAAATATATATACGATTCATTCGTCACCTCTATAAGAATTTTTATTTAATTTTTATTTTTTTGATATATAAACGATTCATTCGTCACCTCTATTCGAATTTTTATTTAATTTTTATTTTTTTAATATATATACGATTCATTCGTCACCTCTATAAGAATTTTTATTAAATTTTTTTTTGTTAAATATAAATACGATTCATTCGTAACCTCTATAAGAATTTTTATTTAATTTTTATTTTTTTTAATATATATACGATTCATTCGTCACCTCTATAAGAATTTTTATTTAATTTTTATTTTTTTGATATATAAACGATTCATTCGTCACCTCTATTCGAATTTTTATTTAATTTTTATTTTTTTTATATATATACGATTCATTCGTCACGTCTATCAGAATTTTTATTTAATGTTTATTTTTTAATATATATACGATTCATTCGTCACCTCTATAAGCATTTTATTTTATTTTTATTTTTTTAATATATATACGATTCATTCGTAACCTCTATAAGAATTTTTATTTAATTTTTTTTTTTTTAATATATATACGATTCATTCGTCACTTCTATAAGAATTTTTATTTAATTTTTATTTTTTTAATATATAAACGATTTATTCGTCACCTCTATAAGAATTTTTATTTAATTTTTATTTTTTTAATATATACGATTCATTCGTCACCTCTATAAGAATTTTTATTTAATTTTTATTTTTTTGATATATATACGAGTCATTCGGCACCTCTATAAGAATTTTAATTTAACTTTTATTTTTTTAATATATATACGATTCATTCGTCACCTCTATAAGAATTTTTATTTAATTTTTATTTTTTAAGATATATACGATTCATTCGTCACCTCTATAAGAATTTTTATTTAATTTTTACTTTTTTAATATATATACGATTAATTCGTCACCCTATGATAATTTTTATTTAATTTTTTTTAAAATATATATACGATTCATTCGTCACCTCTATAAGAATTTTTATTTAATTTTTATTTTTTAATATATATACGATTCATTCGTCACCTCTATAAGAATTCTTATTTTATTTTTATTTTTTTAATATATATACGATTCATTCGTCACCTCTATAAGAATTTTTATTTTATTTTTATTTTTTTAATATATATACGATTCATTCGTCACCTCCATGAGAATTAAAAAAAAAATATATATACGATTCATTCGTCACCTCTATAAGAATTTTTATTTAATTTTTATTTTTTTAATATATATACTATTCATTCGTCACCTCTATAAGAATTTTTATTTAATTTTTATTTTTTTTAATATATATACGATTAATTCGTCACCCTATGAGAATTTTACTTTAATTTTTTTTTTAATATATATACGATTCATTCGTAAACTCTATAAGAATTTTTATTTAATTTTTACTTTTTTAATATATATACGATTAATTCGTCACCCTATGATAATTTTCATTTAATTTTTCTTTTAATATATATACGATTCATTCGTCACCTCTATTAGAATTTTTATTTAATTTTTATTTTTTAATATATATACGATTCATTCGTCACCTCTATAAGAATTGTTATTTAATTTTTATTTTTTTAATATATATACGATTCATTCGTCACCTCTATAAGAATTTTTATTTTATTTTTATTTTTTTAATATATATACGATTCATTCGTCACCTCCATGAGAATTTAAAAAAAAATATATATATACGATTCATTCGTCACCTCTATAAGAATTTTTATTTAATTTTTATTTTTTTAATATATATACGATTCATTCGTCACCTCTATAAGAATTTTTATTTAATTTTTATTTTTTTTAATATATATACGCTTAATTCGTCACCCTATGATAATTTTTATTTAATTTTTTTTTTAATATATATACGATTCATTCGTCACCTCTATAAGAATTTTTATTTAATTTTTATTTTTTAATATATATACCATTTATTCGTCACCTCTATAAGAATTGTTATTTAATTTTTATTTTTTTAATATATATACGATTCATTCGTCACCTCTATAAGAATTTTTATTTTATTTTTATTTTTTTAATATATATACGATTCATTCGTCACCTCCATGAGAATTAAAAAAAAAATATATATACGATTCATTCGTCACCTCTATAAGAATTTTTATTTAATTTTTATTTTTTTTAATATATATACGATTAATTCGTCACCCTATGAGAATTTTTATTTAATTTTTACTTTTTTAATATATATACGATTAATTCGTCACCCTATGATAATTTTTATTTTATTTTTTTTTTAATATATATACGATTCATTCGTCACCTCTATAAGAATTTTTATTTAATTTTTATTTTTTAATATATATACGATTCATTCGTCACCTCTATAAGAATTGTTATTTAATTTTTATTTTTTAAATATATATACGATTCATTCGTCACCTCTATAAGAATTTTTATTTTATTTTTATTTTTTTAATATATATACGATTCATTCGTCACCTCCATGAGAATTAAAAAAAATATATATATATACGATTCATTCGTCACCTCTATAAGAATTTTTATTTAATTTCTATTTTTTTAATATATATACGATTCATTCGTCACCTCTATAAGAATTTTTATTTAATTTTTATTTTTTTTAATATATATACGATTAATTCGTCACCCTATGAGAATTTTTATTTAATTTTTTTTTTTAATATATATACGATTAATTCGTCACCCTATGAGAATTTTTATTTAATTTTTTTTTTTAATATATATACGATTCATTCGTCACCTCTATAAGAATTCTTATTTTATTTTTATTTTTTTAATATATATACGATTCATTCGTCACCTCTATAAGAATTTTTATTTAATTTTTATTTTTTTAATATATATACGATTCATTCGTCACCTCAATGAGAATTTTTATTTAATTTTTATTTTTTTAATATATGTACGATTCATTCGTCACCTCTATAAGAATTTTAATTTAATTTTTATTTTTTTAATATATATACCATTCATTCGTCACCTCTATAAGAATTTTTATTTAATTTTCATTTTTTTAATATATATACGATTCATTCGTGACCTCTATAAGAATTGTTATTTAATTTTTATTTTTTTAATATATATACGATTCATTCGTCACATTTATAAGAATTTTTATTTACTTTTTATTTTTTTAATATATGTACGATTCATTCGTCACCTCTATAAGAATTTTTATTTAATTTTTATTTTTTAATATATATACGATTCATTCGTCACCTCTATAAGAATTTTTATTTAATTTTTTTTTGTTAAATATAAATACGATTCATTCGTAACCTCTATAAGAATTTTTATTTAATTTTTATTTTTTTAAATATATATACGATTCATTCGTCACCTCTATAAGAATTTTTATTTAATTTTTATTTTTTTGATATATAAACGATTCATTCGTCACCTCTATTCGAATTTTTATTTAATTTTTATTTTTTTAATATATATACGATTCATTCGTCACCTCTATAAGAATTTTTATTTAATTTTTTTTTGTTAAATATAAATACGATTCATTCGTAACCTCTATAAGAATTTTTATTTAATTTTTATTTTTTTAAATATATATACGATTCATTCGTCACCTCTATAAGAATTTTTATTTAATTTTTATTTTTTTGATATATAAACGATTCATTCGTCACCTCTATTCGAATTTTTATTTAATTTTTATTTTTTTAATATATATACGATTCATTCGTCACGTCTATCAGAATTTTTATTTAATGTTTATTTTTTAATATATATACGATTCATTCGTCACCTCTATAAGCATTTTATTTTATTTTTATTTTTTTAATATATATACGATTCATTCGTAACCTCTATAAGAATTTTTATTTAATTTTTATTTTTTTAATATATATACGATTCATTCGTCACTTCTATAAGAATTTTTATTTTATTTTTATTTTTTTAATATATAAACGATTCATTCGTCACCTCTATAAGAATTTTTATTTTATTTTTATTTTTTTAATATATATACGATTGATTCGTCACCTCCATGAGAATTAAAAAAAATATATATATATACGATTCATTCGTCACCTCTATAAGAATTTTTATTTAATTTTTATTTTTTTAATATATATACGATTCATTCGTCACCTCTACAGGAATTTTTATTTAATTTTTATTTTTTTTAATATATATACGATTAATTCGTCACCCTATGAGAATTTTTATTTAATTTTTTTTTTTAATATATATACGATTAATTCGTCACCCTATGAGAATTTTTATTTAAATTTTTTTTTTAATATATATACGATTCATTCGTCACCTCTATAAGAATTCTTATTTTATTTTTATTTTTTTAATATATATACGATTCATTCGTCACCTTTATAAGAATTTTTATTTAATTTTTATTTTTTTAATATATGTACGATTCATTCGTCACCTCTATAAGAATTTTTATTTAATTTTTATTTTTTTAATATATACGATTCATTCGTCACCTCTATAAGAATTTTTATTTAATTTTTATTTTTTTGATATATATACGAGTCATTCGGCACCTCTATAAGAATTTTAATTTAACTTTTATTTTTTTAATATATATACGATTCATTCGTCACCTCTATAAGAATTTTTATTTAATTTTTACTTTTTTAATATATATACGATTAATTCGTCACCCTATGATAATTTTTATTTAATTTTTTTTTTAATATATATACGATTCATTCGTCACCTCTATAAGAATTTTTATTTAATTTTTATTTTTTAATATATGTACGATTCATTCTTCACCTCTATAAGAATTTTTATTTAATTTATTTTTGTTAAATATAAATACGATTCATTCGTGACCTCTATAAGAATTTTTATTTAATTTATTTTTGTTAAATATAAATACGATTCATTCGTCACCTATATAAGAATTGTTATTTAATTTTTATTTTTTTAATATATATACCATTTATTCGTGACCTCTATAAGAATTTTTATTTAATTTTTATTTTTTTAATATATATACGATTCATTCGTCACCTCAATGAGAATTTTTATTTAATTTTTATTTTTTTAATATATGTACGATTCATTCGTCACCTCTATAAGAATTTTTATTTAATTTTTATTTTTTTAATATATATACCATTCATTCGTCACCTCTATAAGAATTTTTATTTAATTTTCATTTTTTTAATATATATACGATTTATTCGTGACCTCTATAAGAATTGTTATTTAATTTTTATTTTTTTAATATATATACGATTCATTCGTCACCTTTATAAGAATTTTTATTTAATTTTTATTTTTTTAATATATGTACGATTCATTCGTCACCTCTATAAGAATTTTTATTTAATTTTTATTTTTTTAATATATATACGATTCATTCGTCACCTCTATAAGAATTTTTATTTAATTTTTTTTTGTTAAATATAAATACGATTCATTCCTAACCTCTATAAGAATTTTTATTTAATTTTTATTTTTTTAAATATATATACGATTCATTCGTCACCTCTATAAGAATTTTTATTTAATTTTTATTTTTTTGATATATAAACGATTCATTCGTCACCTCTATTCGAATTTTTATTTAATTTTTATTTTTTTAATATATATACGATTCATTCGTCACCTCTATAAGAATTTTTATTAAATTTTTTTTTGTTAAATATAAATACGATTCATTCGTAACCTCTATAAGAATTTTTATTTAATTTTTATTTTTTTTTAATATATATACGATTCATTCGTCACCTCTATAAGAATTTTTATTTAATTTTTATTTTTTTGATATATAAACGATTCATTCGTCACCTCTATTCGAATTTTTATTTAATTTTTATTTTTTTTATATATATACGATTCATTCGTCACGTCTATCAGAATTTTTATTTAATGTTTATTTTTTAATATATATACGATTCATTCGTCACCTCTATAAGCATTTTATTTTATTTTTATTTTTTTAATATATATACGATTCATTCGTAACCTCTATAAGAATTTTTATTTAATTTTTTTTTTTTTAATATATATACGATTCATTCGTCACTTCTATAAGAATTTTTATTTAATTTTTATTTTTTTAATATATAAACGATTTATTCGTCACCTCTATAAGAATTTTTATTTAATTTTTATTTTTTTAATATATACGATTCATTCGTCACCTCTATAAGAATTTTTATTTAATTTTTATTTTTTTGATATATATACGAGTCATTCGGCACCTCTATAAGAATTTTAATTTAACTTTTATTTTTTTAATATATATACGATTCATTCGTCACCTCTATAAGAATTTTTATTTAATTTTTATTTTTTAAGATATATACGATTCATTCGTCACCTCTATAAGAATTTTTATTTAATTTTTACTTTTTTAATATATATACGATTAATTCGTCACCCTATGATAATTTTTATTTAATTTTTTTTTAAATATATATACGATTCATTCGTCACCTCTATAAGAATTTTTATTTAATTTTTATTTTTTAATATATATACGATTCATTCGTCACCTCTATAAGAATTCTTATTTTATTTTTATTTTTTTAATATATATACGATTCATTCGTCACCTCTATAAGAATTTTTATTTTATTTTTATTTTTTTAATATATATACGATTCATTCGTCACCTCCATGAGAATTAAAAAAAATATATATATACGATTCATTCGTCACCTCTATAAGAATTTTTATTTAATTTTTATTTTTTTAATATATATACGATTCATTCGTCACCTCTATAAGAATTTTTATTTAATTTTTATTTTTTTTAATATATATACGATTAATTCGTCACCCTATGAGAATTTTACTTTAATTTTTTTTTTAATATATATACGATTCATTCGTAAACTCTATAAGAATTTTTATTTAATTTTTACTTTTTTAATATATATACGATTAATTCGTCACCCTATGATAATTTTCATTTAATTTTTTTTTTAATATATATACGATTCATTCGTCACCTCTATTAGAATTTTTATTTAATTTTTATTTTTTAATATATATACGATTCATTCGTCACCTCTATAAGAATTGTTATTTAATTTTTATTTTTTTAATATATATACGATTCATTCGTCACCTCTATAAGAATTTTTATTTTATTTTTATTTTTTTAATATATATACGATTCATTCGTCACCTCCATGAGAATTTAAAAAAAAATATATATATACGATTCATTCGTCACCTCTATAAGAATTTTTATTTAATTTTTATTTTTTTAATATATATACGATTCATTCGTCACCTCTATAAGAATTTTTATTTAATTTTTATTTTTTTTAATATATATACGGTTAATTCGTCACCCTATGATAATTTTTATTTAATTTTTTTTTTTAATATATATACGATTCATTCGTCACCTCTATAAGAATTTTTATTTAATTTTTATTTTTTAATATATATACCATTTATTCGTCACCTCTATAAGAATTGTTATTTAATTTTTATTTTTTTAATATATATACGATTCATTCGTCACCTCTATAATAATTTTTATTTTATTTTTATTTTTTTAATATATATACGATTCATTCGTCACCTCCATGAGAATTAAAAAAAATATATATATACGATTCATTCGTCACCTCTATAAGAATTTTTATTTAATTTTTATTTTTTTTAATATATATACGATTAATTCGTCACCCTATGAGAATTTTTATTTAATTTTTACTTTTTTAATATATATACGATTAATTCGTCACCCTATGATAATTTTTATTTAATTTTTTTTTTAATATATATACGATTCATTCGTCACCTCTATAAGAATTTTTATTTAATTTTTATTTTTTAATATATATACGATTCATTCGTCACCTCTATAAGAATTGTTATTTTATTTTTATTTTTTTAATATATATACGATTCATTCGTCACCTCCATGAGAATTAAAAAAAATATATATATATACGATTCATTCGTCACCTCTATAAGAATTTTTATTTAATTTTTATTTTTTTAATATATATACGATTCATTCGTCACCTCTATAAGAATTTTTATTTAATTTTTATTTTTTTTAATATATATACGATTAATTCGTCACCCTATGAGAATTTTTATTTAATTTTTTTTTTTAATATATATACGATTCATTCGTCACCTCTATAAGAATTCTTATTTTATTTTTATTTTTTTAATATATATACGATTCATTCGTCACCTCTATAAGAATTTTTATTTTATTTTTATTTTTTTAATATATATACGATTCATTCGTCACCTCCATGAGAATTAAAAAAAAACTATATATACGATTCATTCGTCACCTCTATAAGAATTTGTATTTAATTTTTATTTTTTTAATATATATACGATTCATTCGTCACCTCTATAAGAATTTTTATTTAATTTTTATTTTTTTTAATATATATACGATTAATTCGTCACCCTATGAGAATTTTACTTTAATTTTTTTTTTAATATATATACGATTCATTCGTAAACTCTATAAGAATTTTTATTTAATTTTTACTTTTTTAATATATATACGATTAATTCGTCACCCTATGATAATTTTCATTTAATTTTTATTTTTTAATATATATACGATTCATTCGTCACCTCTATAAGAATTCTTATTTTATTTTTATTTTTTTAATATATATACGATTCATTCGTCACCTCTATAAGAATTTTTATTTTATTTTTATTTTTTTAATATATATACGATTCATTCGTCACCTCCATGAGAATTAAAAAAAAAATATATATACGATTCATTCGTCACCTCTATAAGAATTTTTATTTAATTTTTATTTTTTTAATATATATACGATTCATTCGTCACCTCTATAAGAATTTTTATTTAATTTTTATTTTTTTTAATATATATACGATTAATTCGTCACCCTATGAGAATTTTACTTTAATTTTTTTTTTAATATATATACGATTCATTCGTAAACTCTATAAGAATTTTTATTTAATTTTTACTTTTTTAATATATATACGATTAATTCGTCACCCTATGATAATTTTCATTTAATTTTTTTTTTAATATATATACGATTCATTCGTCACCTCTATTAGAATTTTTATTTAATTTTTATTTTTTAATATATATACGATTCATTCGTCACCTCTATAAGAATTGTTATTTAATTTTTATTTTTTTAATATATATACGATTCATTCGTCACCTCTATAAGAATTTTTATTTTATTTTTATTTTTTTAATATATATACGATTCATTCGTCACCTCCATGAGAATTTAAAAAAAAATATATATATACGATTCATTCGTCACCTCTATAAGAATTTTTATTTAATTTTTATTTTTTTAATATATATACGATTCATTCGTCACCTCTATAAGAATTTTTATTTAATTTTTATTTTTTTTAATATATATACGCTTAATTCGTCACCCTATGATAATTTTTATTAAATTTTTTTTTTTAATATATATACGATTCATTCGTCACCTCTATAAGAATTTTTATTTAATTGTTATTTTTTAATATATATACCATTTATTCGTCACCTCTATAAGAATTGTTATTTAATTTTTATTTTTTTAATATATATACGATTCATTCGTCACCTCTATAATAATTTTTATTTTATTTTTATTTTTTTAATATATATACGATTCATTCGTCACCTACATGAGAATTAAAAAAAAAATATATATACGATTCATTCGTCACCTCTATAAGAATTTTTATTTAATTTTTATTTTTTTTAATATATATACGATTAATTCGTCACCCTATGAGAATTTTTATTTAATTTTTACTTTTTTAATATATATACGATTAATTCGTCACCCTATGATAATTTTTATTTAATTTTTTTTTTAATATATATACGATTCATTCGTCACCTCTATAAGAATTTTTATTTAATTTTTATTTTTTAATATATATACGATTCATTCGTCACCTCTATAAGAATTGTTATTTAATTTTTATTTTTTAAATATATATACGATTCATTCGTCACCTCTATAAGAATTTTTATTTTATTTTTATTTTTTTAATATATATACGATTCATTCGTCACCTCCATGAGAATTAAAAAAAATATATATATATACGATTCATTCGTCACCTCTATAAGAATTTTTATTTAATTTTTATTTTTTTAATATATATACGATTCATTCGTCACCTCTATAAGAATTTTTATTTAATTTTTATTTTTTTTAATATATATACGATTAATTCGTCACCCTATGAGAATTTTTATTTAATTTTTTTTTTTAATATATATACGATTAATTCGTCACCCTATGAGAATTTTTATTTAATTTTTTTTTTTAATATATATACGATTCATTCGTCACCTCTATAAGAATTCTTATTTTATTTTTATTTTTTTAATATATATACGATTCATTCGTCACCTCTATAAGAATTTTTATTTTATTTTTATTTTTTTAATATATATACGATTCATTCGTCACCTCCATGAGAATTAAAAAAAAAATATATATACGATTCATTCGTCACCTCTATAAGAATTTTTATTTAATTTTTATTTTTTTAATATATATACGATTCATTCGTCACCTCTATAAGAATTTTTATTTAATTTTTATTTTTTTTAATATATATACGATTAATTCGTCACCCTATGAGAATTTTACTTTAATTTTTTTTTTAATATATATACGATTCATTCGTAAACTCTATAAGAATTTTTATTTAATTTTTACTTTTTTAATATATATACGATTAATTCGTCACCCTATGAGAATTTTTATTTAATTTTTTTTTTTAATATATATACGATTCATTCGTCACCTCTATAAGAATTCTTATTTTATTTTTATTTTTTTAATATATATACGATTCATTCGTCACCTCTATAAGAATTTTTATTTAATTTTTATTTTTTTTAATATATATACGATTAATTCGTCACCCTATGAGAATTTTTATTTAATTTTTTTTTTTAATATATATACGATTAATTCGTCACCCTATGAGAATTTTTATTTAATTTTTTTTTTTAATATATATACGATTCATTCGTCACCTCTATAAGAATTCTTATTTTATTTTTATTTTTTTAATATATATACGATTCATTCGTCACCTCTATAAGAATTTTTATTTTATTTTTATTTTTTTAATATATATACGATTCATTCGTCACCTCCATGAGAATTAAAAAAAAAATATATATACGATTCATTCGTCACCTCTATAAGAATTTTTATTTAATTTTTATTTTTTTAATATATATACGATTCATTCGTCACCTCTATAAGAATTTTTATTTAATTTTTATTTTTTTTAATATATATACGATTAATTCGTCACCCTATGAGAATTTTACTTTAATTTTTTTTTTAATATATATACGATTCATTCGTAAACTCTATAAGAATTTTTATTTAATTTTTACTTTTTTAATATATATACGATTAATTCGTCACCCTATGATAATTTTCATTTAATTTTTTTTTTAATATATATACGATTCATTCGTCACCTCTATTAGAATTTTTATTTAATTTTTATTTTTTAATATATATACGATTCATTCGTCACCTCTATAAGAATTGTTATTTAATTTTTATTTTTTTAATATATATACGATTCATTCGTCACCTCTATAAGAATTTTTATTTTATTTTTATTTTTTTAATATATATACGATTCATTCGTCACCTCCATGAGAATTTAAAAAAATATATATATATACGATTCATTCGTCACCTCTATAAGAATTTTTATTTAATTTTTATTTTTTTAATATATATACGATTCATTCGTCACCTCTATAAGAATTTTTATTTAATTTTTATTTTTTTTAATATATATACGGTTAATTCGTCACCCTATGATAATTTTTATTTAATTTTTTTTTTTAATATATATACGATTCATTCGTCACCTCTATAAGAATTTTTATTTAATTTTTATTTTTTAATATATATACCATTTATTCGTCACCTCTATAAGAATTGTTATTTAATTTTTATTTTTTTAATATATATACGATTCATTCGTCACCTCTATAATAATTTTTATTTTATTTTTATTTTTTTAATATATATACGATTCATTCGTCACCTCCATGAGAATTAAAAAAAATATATATATACGATTCATTCGTCACCTCTATAAGAATTTTTATTTAATTTTTATTTTTTTTAATATATATACGATTAATTCGTCACCCTATGAGAATTTTTATTTAATTTTTACTTTTTTAATATATATACGATTAATTCGTCACCCTATGATAATTTTTATTTAATTTTTTTTTTAATATATATACGATTCATTCGTCACCTCTATAAGAATTTTTATTTAATTTTTATTTTTTAATATATATACGATTCATTCGTCACCTCTATAAGAATTGTTATTTTATTTTTATTTTTTTAATATATATACGATTCATTCGTCACCTCCATGAGAATTAAAAAAAATATATATATATACGATTCATTCGTCACCTCTATAAGAATTTTTATTTTTTTAATATATATACGATTCATTCGTCACCTCTATAAGAATTTTTATTTAATTTTTATTTTTTTTAATATATATACGATTAATTCGTCACCCTATGAGAATTTTTATTTAATTTTTTTTTTAATATATATACGATTCATTCGTCACCTCTATAAGAATTCTTATTTTATTTTTATTTTTTTAATATATATACGATTCATTCGTCACCTCTATAAGAATTTTTATTTTATTTTTATTTTTTTAATATATATACGATTCATTCGTCACCTCCATGAGAATTAAAAAAAAACTATATATACGATTCATTCGTCACCTCTATAAGAATTTGTATTTAATTTTTATTTTTTTAATATATATACGATTCATTCGTCACCTCTATAAGAATTTTTATTTAATTTTTATTTTTTTTAATATATATACGATTAATTCGTCACCCTATGAGAATTTTACTTTAATTTTTTTTTTAATATATATACGATTCATTCGTAAACTCTATAAGAATTTTTATTTAATTTTTACTTTTTTAATATATATACGATTAATTCGTCACCCTATGATAATTTTCATTTAATTTTTATTTTTTAATATATATACGATTCATTCGTCACCTCTATAAGAATTCTTATTTTATTTTTATTTTTTTAATATATATACGATTCATTCGTCACCTCTATAAGAATTTTTATTTTATTTTTATTTTTTTAATATATATACGATTCATTCGTCACCTCCATGAGAATTTAAAAAAAAATATATATACGATTCATTCGTCACCTCTATAAGAATTTTTATTTAATTTTTATTTTTTTAATATATATACGATTCATTCGTCACCTCTATAAGAATTTTTATTTAATTTTTATTTTTTTTAATATATATACGATTAATTCGTCACCCTATGAGAATTTTACTTTAATTTTTTTTTAATATATATACGATTCATTCGTAAACTCTATAAGAATTTTTATTTAATTTTTACTTTTTTAATATATATACGATTAATTCGTCACCCTATGATAATTTTCATTTAATTTTTTTTTTAATATATATACGATTCATTCGTCACCTCTATTAGAATTTTTATTTAATTTTTATTTTTTAATATATATACGATTCATTCGTCACCTCTATAAGAATTGTTATTTAATTTTTATTTTTTTAATATATATACGATTCATTCGTCACCTCTATAAGAATTTTTATTTTATTTTTATTTTTTTAATATATATACGATTCATTCGTCACCTCCATGAGAATTTAAAAAAAAATATATATATACGATTCATTCGTCACCTCTATAAGAATTTTTATTTAATTTTTATTTTTTTAATATATATACGATTCATTCGTCACCTCTATAAGAATTTTTATTTAATTTTTATTTTTTTAATATATATACGCTTAATTCGTCACCCTATGATAATTTTTATTAAATTTTTTTTTTTAATATATATACGATTCATTCGTCACCTCTATAAGAATTTTTATTTAATTGTTATTTTTTAATATATATACCATTTATTCGTCACCTCTATAAGAATTGTTATTTAATTTTTATTTTTTTAATATATATACGATTCATTCGTCACCTCTATAATAATTTTTATTTTATTTTTATTTTTTTAATATATATACGATTCATTCGTCACCTACATGAGAATTAAAAAAAAAATATATATACGATTCATTCGTCACCTCTATAAGAATTTTTATTTAATTTTTATTTTTTTTAATATATATACGATTCATTCGTCACCCTATGAGAATTTTTATTTAATTTTTACTTTTTTAATATATATACGATTAATTCGTCACCCTATGATAATTTTTATTTAATTTTTTTTTTAATATATATACGATTCATTCGTCACCTCTATAAGAATTTTTATTTAATTTTTATTTTTTAATATATATACGATTCATTCGTCACCTCTATAAGAATTGTTATTTAATTTTTATTTTTTAAATATATATACGATTCATTCGTCACCTCTATAAGAATTTTTATTTTATTTTTATTTTTTTAATATATATACGATTCATTTGTCACCTCCATGAGAATTAAAAAAAATATATATATATACGATTCATTCGTCACCTCTA
Source organism: Sepiola atlantica (assembly GCA_963556195.1). Taxonomy (NCBI): domain Eukaryota; kingdom Metazoa; phylum Mollusca; class Cephalopoda; order Sepiida; family Sepiolidae; genus Sepiola; species Sepiola atlantica. The sequence goes on along the minus strand of OY744525.1, from coordinate 6,215,325 downwards.
TAAGAATTTTTATTTAATTTTTATTTTTTTAATATATATACGATTCATTCGTCACCTCTATAAGAATTTTTATTTAATTTTTATTTTTTTTAATATATATACGATTAATTCGTCACCCTATGAGAATTTTTATTTAATTTTTTTTTTTAATATATATACGATTAATTCGTCACCCTATGAGAATTTTTATTTAATTTTTTTTTTTAATATATATACGATTCATTCGTCACCTCTATAAGAATTCTTATTTTATTTTTATTTTTTTAATATATATACGATTCATTCGTCACCTCTATAAGAATTTTTATTTTATTTTCATTTTTTTAATATATATACGATTCATTCGTCACCTCCATGAGAATTAAAAAAAAAATATATATACGATTCATTCGTCACCTCTATAAGAATTTTTATTTAATTTTTATTTTTTTAATATATATACGATTCATTCGTCACCTCTATAAGAATTTTTATTTAATTTTTATTTTTTTTAATATATATACGATTAATTCGTCACCCTATGAGAATTTTACTTTAATTTTTTTTTTAATATATATACGATTCATTCGTAAACTCTATAAGAATTTTTATTTAATTTTTACTTTTTTAATATATATACGATTAATTCGTCACCCTATGAGAATTTTTATTTAATTTTTTTTTTTAATATATATACGATTCATTCGTCACCTCTATAAGAATTCTTATTTTATTTTTATTTTTTTAATATATATACGATTCATTCGTCACCTCTATAAGAATTTTTATTTAATTTTTATTTTTTTTAATATATATACGATTAATTCGTCACCCTATGAGAATTTTTATTTAATTTTTTTTTTTAATATATATACGATTAATTCGTCACCCTATGAGAATTTTTATTTAATTTTTTTTTTTAATATATATACGATTCATTCGTCACCTCTATAAGAATTCTTATTTTATTTTTATTTTTTTAATATATATACGATTCATTCGTCACCTCTATAAGAATTTTTATTTTATTTTTATTTTTTTAATATATATACGATTCATTCGTCACCTCCATGAGAATTAAAAAAAAAATATATATACGATTCATTCGTCACCTCTATAAGAATTTTTATTTAATTTTTATTTTTTTAATATATATACGATTCATTCGTCACCTCTATAAGAATTTTTATTTAATTTTTATTTTTTTTAATATATATACGATTAATTCGTCACCCTATGAGAATTTTACTTTAATTTTTTTTTTAATATATATACGATTCATTCGTAAACTCTATAAGAATTTTTATTTAATTTTTACTTTTTTAATATATATACGATTAATTCGTCACCCTATGATAATTTTCATTTAATTTTTTTTTTAATATATATACGATTCATTCGTCACCTCTATTAGAATTTTTATTTAATTTTTATTTTTTAATATATATACGATTCATTCGTCACCTCTATAAGAATTGTTATTTAATTTTTATTTTTTTAATATATATACGATTCATTCGTCACCTCTATAAGAATTTTTATTTTATTTTTATTTTTTTAATATATATACGATTCATTCGTCACCTCCATGAGAATTTAAAAAAATATATATATATACGATTCATTCGTCACCTCTATAAGAATTTTTATTTAATTTTTATTTTTTTAATATATATACGATTCATTCGTCACCTCTATAAGAATTTTTATTTAATTTTTATTTTTTTTAATATATATACGCTTAATTCGTCACCCTATGATAATTTTTATTTAATTTTTTTTTTTAATATATATACGATTCATTCGTCACCTCTATAAGAATTTTTATTTAATTTTTATTTTTTAATATATATACCATTTATTCGTCACCTCTATAAGAATTGTTATTTAATTTTTATTTTTTTAATATATATACGATTCATTCGTCACCTCTATAAGAATTTTTATTTTATTTTTATTTTTTTAATATATATACGATTCATTCGTCACCTCCATGAGAATTAAAAAAAAAATATATATACGATTCATTCGTCACCTCTATAAGAATTTTTATTTAATTTTTATTTTTTTTAATATATATACGATTAATTCGTCACCCTATGAGAATTTTTATTTAATTTTTACTTTTTTAATATATATACGATTAATTCGTCACCCTATGATAATTTTTATTTAATTTTTTTTTTAATATATATACGATTCATTCGTCACCTCTATAAGAATTTTTATTTAATTTTTATTTTTTAATATATATACCATTCATTCGTCACCTCTATAAGAATTGTTATTTAATTTTTATTTTTTTAATATATATACGATTCATTCGTCACCTCTATAAGAATTTTTATTTTATTTTTATTTTTTTAATATATATACGATTCATTCGTCACCTCCATGAGAATTAAAAAAAAAATATATATACGATTCATTCGTCACCTCTATAAGAATTTTTATTTAATTTTTATTTTTTTAATATATATACGATTCATTCGTCACCTCTATAAGAATTTTTATTTAATTTTTATTTTTTTTAATATATATACGATTAATTCGTCACCCTATGAGAATTTTTATTTAATTTTTTTTTTTAATATATATACGATTCATTCGTCACCTCTATAAGAATTTTTATTTAATTTTTATTTTTTAATATATATACGATTCATTCGTCACCTCAATACGAATTTTATTTTATTTTTATTTTTTTAATATATATACGATTCATTCGTCACCTCTATAAGAATTCTTATTTTATTTTTATTTTTTTAATATATATACGATTCATTCGTCACCTCTATAAGAATTGTTATTTAATTTTTATTTTTTAAATATATATACGATTCATTCGTCACCTCTATAAGAATTTTTATTTTATTTTTATTTTTTTAATATATATACGATTCATTCGTCACCTCCATGAGAATTAAAAAAAATATATATATATACGATTCATTCGTCACCTCTATAAGAATTTTTATTTAATTTTTATTTTTTTAATATATATACGATTCATTCGTCACCTCTATAAGAATTTTTATTTAATTTTTATTTTTTTTAATATATATACGATTAATTCGTCACCCTATGAGAATTTTTATTTAATTTTTTTTTTTAATATATATACGATTCATTCGTCACCTCTATAAGAATTTTTATTTAATTTTTATTTTTTTAATATATATACCATTCATTCGTCACCTCTATAAGAATTTTTATTTAATTATTATTTTTTTAATATATATACGATTCATTCGTGACCTCTATAAGAATTGTTATTTAATTTTTATTTTTTAATATATATACGATTCATTCGTCACCTCTAGAAGAATTTTTATTTAATTTTTATTTTTTTAATATATGTACGATTCATTCGCCACCTCTATAATAATTTTTATTTAATTTTAATTTTTTAAAATATATATACGATTCATTCGTCACCTCTATAAGAATTTTTATTTAATTTTTATTTTTTTGATATATAAACGATTCATTCGTCACCTCTATTCGAATTTTTATTTAATTTTTATTTTTTAAATATATATACGATTCATTCGTCACCTCTATAAGAATTTTTATTTAATTTTTAATTTTTTAATATATATACGATTCATTCGTCACCTCTGTAAGCATTTTATTTTATTTTTATTTTTTTAATATATATACGATTCATTCGTCACCTCTATAAGAATTTTTATTTAATTTTTATTTTTTTAATATATATACGATTCATTCGTCACTTCTATAAGAATTTTTATTTAATTTTTATTTTTTTAATATATAAACGATTCATTCGTCACCTCTATAAGAATTTTTATTTAATTATTATTTTTTTAATATATATGATTCATTCGTCACCTCTATAAGAATTCTTATTTAATTTTTATTTTTTTAATATATATACGAGTCATTCGTCACCTCTATAAGAATTTTTATTTAATTTCTTTTTGTTAAATATAAATACGATTCATTCGTAACCTCTATAAGAATTTTTATTTAATTTTTATTTTTTTAAATATATATACGATTCATTCGTCACCTCTATAATAATTTTTATTTAATTTTTATTTTTTTGATATATAAACGATTCATTCGTCACCTCTATTCGAATTTTTATTTAATTTTTTTTTTTTTAATATATATACGATTCATTCGTCACCTCTATAAGAATTTTTATTTAATTTTTATTTTTTAATATATATACGATTCATTCGTCACCTCTATTAGCATTTCATTTTATTTTTTATTTTTTTAATATATATACGATTCATTCGTCACCTCTATAAGAATTTTATTTTATTTTTTTAATATATATACGATTCATTCGTCACCTCTATAAGAATCTTTATGTAATTTTCATTTTTTTAATATATATACCATTCATTCGTCACCTCTATAAGAATTTTTATTTAATTTTTATTTTTTTAATATATATACCATTCATTCGTCACGTCTATAAGAATTTTTATTTAATTTTTATTTTTTTAATATATATACGATTCATTCGTCACCTCTATAAGAATTTTTATTTAATTTTTATTTTTTTAATATATATACGATTCATTCGGCACCTCTATAAGAATTTTAATTTAATTTTTATTTTCTTAATATATATACGATTCATTCGTCACCTCTATAAGAATTTTTATTTAATTATTATTTTTTAATATATATACGATTCATTCGTCACCTCTATAAGAATCTTTATTTAATTTTTATTTTTTTAATATATATACGATTCATTCGCCACCTCTATAAGAATTTTTATTTAATTTTTATTTTTTTAATATATATACGATTCATTCGTCACCTCTATAAGAATTTTTATTTAATTTTTATTTTTTTAATATATAAACGATTCATTCGTCACCTCTATGAGAATTTTTATTTAATTATTATTTTTTTAATATATATGATTCATTCGTCACTTCTATAAGAATTTTTATTTAATTTTTATTTTTTTAATATATATACGAGTCATTCGTCACCTCTATAAGAATTTTTATTAAATTTTTTTTTGTTAAATATAAATACGATTCATTCGTAACCTCTATAAGAATTTTTATTTAATTTTTATTTTTTAAAATATATATACGATTCATTCGTCACCTCTATAAGAATTTTTATTTAATTTTTATTTTTTTGATATATAAACGATTCATTCGTCACCTCTATTCGAATTTTTATTTAATTTTTATTTTTTTAATATATATACGATTCATTCGTCACCTCTATAAGAATTTTTATTGAATTTTTATTTTTTAATATATATACGTTTCATTCGTCACCTCTATAAGAATTGTTATTTAATTTTTATCTTTTAAATATATATACGATTCATTCGTCACCTCTATAAGAATTTTTATTTTATTTTTATTTTTTTAATATATATACGATTCATTCGTCACCTCCATGAGAATTAAAAAAAAAATATATATATACGATTCATTCGTCACCTCTATAAGAATTTTTATTTAATTTTTATTTTTTTAATATATATACGATTCATTCATCACCTCTATAAGAATTTTTATTTAATTTTTATTTTTTTTAATATATATACGATTAATTCGTCACCCTATGAGAATTTTTATTTAATTTTTTTTTTTAATATATATACGATTCATTCGTCACCTCTATAAGAATTTTTATTTAATTTTTATTTTTTAATATATATACGATTCATTCGTCACCTCTATAAGAATTTTATTTTATTTTTATTTTTTTAATATATATACGATTCATTCGTCACCTCTATAAGAATTCTTATTTTATTTTTATTTTTTTAATATATATACGATTCATTCGTCACATCTATGAGAATTTAAAAAAAAATATATATATACGATTCATTCGTCACCTTTATAAGAATCTTTATGTAATTTTTATTTTTTTAATATATATACCATTCATTCGTCACCTCTATAAGAATTTTTATTTAATTATTATTTTTTTAATATATATACGATTCATTCGTGACCTCTATAAGAATTGTTATTTAATTTTTATTTTTTAATATATATACGATTCATTCGTGACCTCTATAAGAATTTTTATTTAATTTTTATTTTTTTAATATATGTACGATTCATTCGCCACCTCTATAATAATTTTTATTTAATTGTTATTTTTTTAATATATGTACGATTCATTCGTCACCTCTATAAGAATTTTTATTTAATTTTTATTTTTTTAATATATATACGATTCATTCGTCACCTCTATAAGAATTTTTATTTAATTTTTTTTTGTTAAATATAATAACGATTCATTCGTAACCTCTATAAGAATTTTTATTTAATTTTTATTTTTTAAAATATATATACGATTCATTCGTCACCTCTATAAGAATTTTTATTTAATTTTTATTTTTTTGATATATAAACGATTCATTCGTCACCTCTATTCGAATTTTTATTTAATTTTTATTTTTTAATATATATACGATTCATTCGTCACCTCTATAAGAATTTTTATTTAATTTTTAATTTTTTAATATATATACGATTCATTCGTCACCTCTGTAAGCATTTTATTTTATTTTTATTTTTTTAATATATATACGATTCATTCGTCACCTCTATAAGAATTTTTATTTAATTTTTATTTTTTTAATATATATACGATTCATTCGTCACTTATATAAGAATTTTTATTTAATTTTTATTTTTTAAATATATATACGATTCATTCGTCACCTCTATAAGAATTTTTATGTAATTATTATTTTTTTAATATATATGATTCATTCGTCACCTCTATAAGAATTTTTATTTAATTTTTATTTTTTTAAATATATATACGATTCATTCGTCACCTCTATAAGAATTTTTATTTAATTTTTATTTTTTTGATATATAAACGATTCATTCGTCACCTCTATTCGACTTTTTATTTAATTTTTATTTTTTTAATATATATACGATTCATTCGTCACCTCTATAAGAATTTTTATTTATTTTTTATTTTTTAATATATATACGATTCATTCGTCACCTCTATAAGCATTTTATTTTATTTTTTATTTTTTTAATATATATACGATTCATTCGTCACCTCTATAAGAATTTTATTTTATTTTTTTAATATGTATACGATTCATTCGTAACCTCTATAAGAATTTTTATTTTATTTTTATTTTTTTAATATATATACGATTCATTCGTCACATCTATGAGAATTTTTTAAAAAACATATATATACGATTCATTCGTCACCTCTATAAGAATCTTTATGTAATTTTCATTTTTTTAATATATATACCATTCATTCGCCACCTTTATAAGAATTTTTATTTAATTTTAATTTTTTTAATATATATACCATTCATTCGTCACGTCTATAAGAATTTTTATTTAATTTTTATTTTTTTAATATATATACGATTCATTCGTCACGTCTATAAGAATTTTTATTTAATTTTTATTTTTTTTATATATATACGATTCATTCGTCACCTCTATAAGAATTTTTATTTAATTTTTATTTATTTAATATATATACGATTCATTCGGCACCTCTATAAGAATTTTAATTTAATTTTTATTTGCTTAATATATATACGATTCATTCGTCACCTCTATAAGAATTTTTATTTTATTTTTATTTTTTAATATATATACGATTCATTCGTCACCTCTATAAGAATTTTTATTTAATTTTTATTTTTTTAATATATATACGATTCATTCGTCACCTCTATAAGAATTTTTATTTAATTTTTATTTTTTTAATATATATACGATTCATTCGTCACCTCTATAAGAATTTTTATTTAATTTTTATTTTTTTAATATATATACGATTCATTCGTCACCTCTATAAGAATTTTAATTTAATTTTATTTTTTAAATATATATACGATTCATTCGTCACCTCTATAAGAATTTTTATTTAATTTATTTTTGTTAAATATAAATACGATTCATTCGTTACCTCTATAAGAATTATATTTAATTTTTATTTTTTAACAATATGTATACGATTCATTCGTCACCTCTATAAGAATTTTTATTTAATTTTTATTTTTTTAATATATATACCATTCATTCGTCACCTCTATAAGAATTTTTATTTAATTTGTATTTTTTTAATATATATACCATTCATTCGTAACCTCTATAAGGAGTTTTATTTAATATTTATTTTTTCAATATATATACCATTCAGTCGTGACCTCTATAAGAATTGTTATTTAATTTTTATTTTTTTAATATATATACGATTCATTCGTCACCTCTATAAGAATTTTTATTTAATTTTTATTTTTTTAATATATGTACGATTCATTCTTCACCTCTATGAGAATTTTTATTTAATTTTTATTTTTTTAATATATATACCATTCATTCGTCACCTCTATGAGAATTTTTATTTAATTTTTTTTTTAATATATGTACGATTCATTCGTCACCTCTATAAGAATTTTTATTTAATTTTTATTTTTTTAATATATATACCATTCATTCGGCACCTATTTAAGAATTTTTATTTACTTTTTTTTTGTTAAATATAAATACGATACATTCGTAACCTCTATAAGAATTTTTATTTAATTTTTATTTTTTTAAATATATATACGATTCATTCGTCACCTCTATAAGAATTTTTATTTAATTTTTATTTTTTTGATATATAAACGATTCATTCGTCACCTCTATTCGAATTTTTATTTAATTTTTATTATTTTAATATATATACGATTCATTCGTCACCTCTATAAGAATTTTTATTTAATTTTTATTTTTTAATATATATACGATTTATTCGTCACCTCTATAAGCATTTTATTTTATTTTTATTTTTTTTAATATATATACGATTCATTCGTCACCTCTATAAGAATTTTTATTTAATTTTTATTTTTTTAATATATATACGATTCATTCGTCACTTCTATAAGAATTTTTATTTAATATTTATTTTTTTAATATGTAAACGATTCATTCGTCACCTCTATTAGAATTTTTATTTAATTTTTATTTTTTTAATATATATACGAGTCATTCGGCACCTCTATAAGAATTTTAATTTTATTTTTATTTTTTTAATATATATACGATTCATTCGTCACCTCTAAAAGAATTTTTATTTAATTTTTATTTTTTAAGATATATACGATTCATTCGTCACCTCTATAAGAATTTTTATTTAATTTTTACTTTTTTAATATATATACGATTAATTCGTCACCCTATGATAATTTTTATTTAATTTTTTTTTTAATATATATACGATTCATTCGTCACCTCTATAAGAATTTTTATTTAATTTTTATTTTTTAATATATGTACCATTCATTCTTCACCTCTATAAGAATTTTTATTTAATTTTTATTTTTTTAATATATATACCATTCATTCGTGACCTCTATAAGAATTTTTATTTAATTTTTATTTTTTTTAATATATATACGATTCATTCGTCACCTCTATGAGAATTTTTATTTAATTTTTATTTTTTTAATATATGTACGATTCATTCGTCACCTCTATAAGAATTTTTATTTAATTTTTATTTTTTTAATATATATACGATTCATTCGTCACCTCTATGAGAATTTTTATTTAATTTTCATTTTTTTAATATATATACGATTCATTCGTCACCTCTATAAGAATTTCTATTTAATTTTTATTTTTTTAATATATGTACGATTCATTCGTCACCTCTATAAGAATTTTTATTTAATTTTTATTTTTTTAATATATATACGATTCATTCGTCACCTCTATAAGAATTTTTATTTAATTTTTTTTTGTTAAATATAAATACGATTCATTCGTAACCTCTATAAGAATTTTTATTTAATTTTTATTTTTTTAAATATATATACGATTCATTCGTCACCTGTATAAGAATTTTTATTTAATCTTTATTTTTTTGATACATAAACGATTCATTCGTCACCTCTATTCGAATTTTTATTTAATTTTTATTTTTTTAATATATATACGATTCATTCGTCACCTCTATGAGAATTTTTATTTAATTTTTATTTTTTAATATATATACGATTCATTCGTCACCTCTATAAGCATTTTATTTTATTTTTATTTTTTTAATATATATACGATTCATTCGTCACCTCAATAAGAATTTTTATTTAATTTTTATTTTTTTAATATATATACGATTCATTCGTCACTTCTATAAGAATTTTTATTTAATTTTTATTTTTTTAATATATACGATTCATTCGTCACCTCTATTAGAATTTTTATTTAATTTTTATTTTTTTAATATATATACGAGTCATTCGGCACCTCTATAAGAATTTTAATTTAATTTTTATTTTTTTAATATATATACGATTCATTCGTCACCTCTAAAAGAATTTTTATTTAATTTTTATTTTTTCAGATATATACGATTCATTCGTCACCTCTATAAGAATTTTTATTTAATTTTTACTTTTTTAATATATATACGATTAATTCGTCACCCTATGATAATTTTTATTTAATTTTTTTTTTTTAATATATATACGATTCATTCGTCACCTCTATAAGAATTTTTATTTAATTTTTATTTTTTAATATATGTACGATAGATTCTTCACCTCTATAAGAACTTTTATTTAATTTTTATTTTTTTAATATATATACCATTCATTCGTGACCTCTATAAGAATTTTTATTTAATTTTTATTTTTTTAAATATATATACGATTCATTCGTCACCTCTATGAGAATTTTTATTTAATTTTTATTTTTTTATTATATGTACGATTCATTCGTCACCTCTATAAGAATTTTTATTTAATTTTTATTTTTTTAATATATATACGATTCATTCGTCACCTCTATGAGAATTTTTATTTAATTTTCATTTTTTTAATATATATACGATTCATTCGTGACCTCTATAAGAATTGTTATTTAATTTTTATTTTTTTAATATATATACGATTCATTCGTCACCTCTATAAGAATTTCTATTTAATTTTTATTTTTTTAATATATGTACGATTCATTCGTCACCTCTATAAGAATTTTTATTTAATTTTTCTTTTTTTAATATATATACGATTCATTCGTCACCTCTATCAGAATTTTTATTTAATTTTTTTTTGTTAAATATAAATACGATTCATTCGTAACCTCTATAAGAATTTTTATTTAATTTTTATTTTTTAAAATATATATACGATTCATTCGTCACCTCTATAAGAATTTTTATTTAATCTTTATTTTTTTGATACATAAACGATTCATTCGTCACCTCTATTCGAATTTTTATTTAATTTTTATTTTTTTAATATATATACGATTCATTCGTCACCTCTATGAGAATTTTTATTTAATTTTTATTTTTTAATATATATACGATTCATTCGTCACCTCTATAAGCATTTTATTTTATTTTTATTTTTTTAATATATATACGATTCATTCGTCACCTCAATGAGAATTTTTATTTAATTTTTATTTTTTTAATATATATATGATTCATTCGTCACTTCTATAAGAATTTTTATTTAATTTTTATTTTTTTAATATATAAACGATTCATTCGTCACCTCTATAAGAATTTTTATTTAATTTTTATTTTTTTAATATATACGATTCATTCGTCACCTCTATAAGAATTTTTATTTGATTTTTATTTTTTTGATATATATACGAGTCATTCGGCACCTCTATAAGAATTTTGATTTAATTTTGATTTTTTTAATATATATACGATTCATTCGTCACCTCTATAAGAATATTTATTTTTTAAGATATATACGATTCATTCGTCACCTCTATAAGAATTTTTATTTAATTTTTACTTTTTTAATATATATACGATTAATTCGTCCCATTATGATAATTTTTATTTAATTTTTTTTAATATATATACGATTCATTCGTCACTTCTATAAGAATTTTTATTTAATTTTTATTTTTTAATATATATACGATTCATTCGTCACCTCTATAAGAATTTTTATTTAATTTTTATTTTTTAATATATATACGATTCATTCGTCACCTCTATAAGCATTTTATTTTATTTTTATTTTTTTAATATATATACGATTCATTCGTCACCTCTATAAGAATTTTAATTTAATTTTTATTTTTTTAATATATGTACAATTGATTCGTCACCTCTATAAGAATTTTTATTTAATTTTTATTTTTTTAATATATATACCATTCATTCGTCACCTCTATAAGAATTTTTATTTAATTTTTATTTTTTTAATATATATACGATTCATTCGTGACCTCTATAAGAATTGTTATTTAATTTTTATTTTTTTAATATATATACCATTCATTCGTCACCTCTATAAGAATTTTTATTTAATTTTTATTTTTTTAATATATGTACGATTCATTCGTCACCTCTATAAGAATTTTTATTAAATTTTTATTTTTTTAATATACATACGATTCATTCGTCACCTCTATAAGAATTTTTATTTAATTTTTTTTGTTAAATATAAATACGATTCATTCGTAACCTCTATAAGAATTTTTATTTAATTTTTATTTTTTTAAATATATATACGATTCATTCGTCACCTCTATAAGAATTTTTATTTAATCTTTATTTTTTTGATATATAAACGATTCGGTCGTCACCTCTATTCGAATTTTTATTTAATTTTTATTTTTTTAATATATATACGATTCATTCGTCACCTCTATAAGAATTTTTATTTAATTTTTATTTTTTAATATATATACGATTCATTCGTCACTTCTATAAGAATTTTTATTTAATTTTTTTTTTAATATATACGATTCATTCGTCACCTCTATAAGAATTTTTATTTGATTTTTATTTTTTTGATATATATACGAGTCATCTGGCACCTCTATAAGAATTTTGATTTAATTTTTATTTTTTTAATATATATACGATTCATTCGTCACCTCTATAAGAATTTTTATTTAATTTTTACTTTTTTAATATATATACGATTAATTCGTCACCCTATGATAATTTTTATTTAATTTTTTTTTAATATATATACGATTCATTCGTCACCTCTATAAGAATTTTTATTTAATTTTTATTTTTTAATATATATACGATTCATTCGTCACCTCTATACGAATTGTTATTTAATTTTTATTTTTTTAATATATATACGATTCATTCGTCACCTCTATAAGAATTTTTATTTAATTTTTATTTTTTAATATATATACGATTCATTCGTCACCTCTATAAGCATTTTATTTTATTTTTATTTTTTTAATATATATACGATTCATTCGTCACCTCTATAAGAATTTTAATTTTATTTTTATTTTTTTAATATATATACGATTCATTCGTCACTTCTATAAGAATTTTTATTTAATTTTAATTTTTTTAATATATATACGATTCATTCGTCACCTCTATAAGAATTTTTATTTAATTTTTATTTTTTTAATATATACGATTCATTCGTCACCTCTATAAGAATTTTTATTTAATTTTTATTTTTTTAATATATATACGATTCATTCGTCACCTCTATGAGAATTTTTATTTAATTTTTATTTTTTTAATATATATACCATTCATTCGTCACCTCTATAAGAATTTTTATTTAATTTTTATTTTTTTAATATATATACGATTCATTCGTGACCTCTATAAGAATTGTTATTTAATTTTTATTTTTTTAATATATATACGATTCATTCGTCACCTCTATAAGAATTTTTATTTAATTTTTATTTTTTTAATATATGTACGATTCATTCGTCACCTCTATAAGAATTTTTATTTAATTTTTATTTTTTTAATATATATACGATTCATTCGTCACCTCTATAAGAATTTTAATTTAATTTTTTTTTGTTAAATATAAATACGATTCATTCGTAACATCTATAAGAATTTTTATTTAATTTTTATTTTTTAAAATATATATACGATTCAGTCGTCACCTCTATAAGAATTTTTATTTAATTTTTATTTTTATATATAAACGATTCATTCGTCACCTCTATTCGAATTTTTATTTAATTTTAATTTTTTAATATATATACGATTCATTCGTCACCTCTATAAGAATTTTTATTTAATTTTTATTTTTTAATATATATACGATTCATTCGTCACCTCTCTAAGCATTTTATTTTATTTTTATTTTTTTAATATATATACGATTCATTCGTCACTTCTATAAGAATTTTTATTTAATATTTATTTTTTTAATATGTAAACGATTCATTCGTCACCTCTATTAGAATTTTTATTTAATTTTTATTTTTTTAATATATATACGAGTCATTCGGCACCTCTATAAGAATTTTAATTTTATTTTTATTTTTTTAATATATATACGATTCATTCGTCACCTCTAAAAGAATTTTTATTTAATTTTTATTTTTTAAGATATATACGATTCATTCGTCACCTCTATAAGAATTTTTATTTAATTTTTACTTTTTTAATATATATACGATTAATTCGTCACCCTATGATAATTTTTATTTAATTTTTTTTTTAATATATATACGATTCATTCGTCACCTCTATAAGAATTTTTATTTAATTTTTATTTTTTAATATATGTACGATTCATTCTTCACCTCTATAAGAATTTTTATTTAATTTTTATTTTTTTAATATATATACCATTCATTCGTGACCTCTATAAGAATTTTTATTTAATTTTTATTTTTTTTAATATATATACGATTCATTCGTCACCTCTATGAGAATTTTTATTTAATTTTTATTTTTTTAATATATGTACGATTCATTCGTCACCTCTATAAGAATTTTTATTTAATTTTTATTTTTTTAATATATATACGATTCATTCGTCACCTCTATGAGAATTTTTATTTAATTTTCATTTTTTTAATATATATACGATTCATTCGTCACCTCTATAAGAATTTCTATTTAATTTTTATTTTTTTAATATATGTACGATTCATTCGTCACCTCTATAAGAATTTTTATTTAATTTTTATTTTTTTAATATATATACGATTCATTCGTCACTTCTATAAGAATTTTTATTTAATTTTTATTTTTTTAATATATATACGATTCATTCGTCACCTCTATAAGAATTTTTATTTAATTTTTATTTATTAAATATATATACCATTCATTCGTCACCTCTATAAGAATTTTTATTTCATTTTTATTTTTTTAATATATATACGATTTATTCGTGACCTCTATAAGAATTGTTATTTAATTTTTATTTTTTTAATATATACACGATTCATTCGTCACCTCTATAAGAATTTTTATTTAATTTTTTTTTTTTAATATATGTACGATTCATTTGTCACCTCTATAAGAATTTTTATTTAATTTTGTTTGTTAAATATAAATACGATTCATTCGTCACCTCTATAAGAATTTTTATTTAATTTTTATTTTTTAAAATATATATACGATTCATTCGTCACCTCTATAAGAATTTTTATTTTATTTTTATTTTTTTAATATATATACGATTCATTCGTCACCTCCATTAGAATTTAAAAAAAATATATATATACGATTTATTCGTCACCTCTATAAGAATTTTTATTTAATTTTTATTTTTTTAATATATATACGATTCATTCGTCACCTCTATAAGAATTTTTATTTAATTTTTATTTTTTTTAATATATATACGATTAATTCGTCACCCTATGAGAATTTTTATTTAATTTTTATTTTTTTTAATATATATACGATTTATTCGTCACCTCTATAAGAATTTTTATTTAATTTTTATTTTTTAATATATATACGATTCCTTCGTCACCTCTATAAAAATTTTATTTTATTTTTATTTTTTTAATATATATACGATTCATTCGTCACCTCTATAATAATTTTTATTTTATTTTTATTTTTTTAATATATATACGATTCATTCGTCACATCTATGAGAATTTAAAAAAAATATATATATATACGATTCATTCGTCACGTCTATAAGAATCTTTATGTAATTTTTATTTTTTTAATATATATACCATTCATGCGTCACCTCTATAAGAATTTTTATTTAATTTTTATTTTTTTAACATATATACGATTCATTCGTCACCTCTATGATAATTTTTATTTAATTTTTATTTTTTTAATATATGTACGATTCATTCGTCACCTCTATAAGAATTTTTATTTAATTTTTATTTTTTTAATATATATACTATTCATTCGTCACCTCTATAAGAATCTTTATTTAATTTTTGATTTTTTTAATATATATACGATTCATTCGTGACCTCTATAAGAATTGTTATTTAATTTT
Organism: Sepiola atlantica; assembly: GCA_963556195.1. Lineage (NCBI taxonomy): Eukaryota > Metazoa > Mollusca > Cephalopoda > Sepiida > Sepiolidae > Sepiola > Sepiola atlantica. Next base: position 6,199,136 of record OY744525.1, on the reverse strand, counting down.
TATTTTTTTAATATATATACGATTCATTCGTCACCTCTATAAGAATTTTTATTTAATTTTTATTTTTTTAATATATGTACGATTCATTCGTCACCTCTATAAGAATTTTTATTTAATTTTTTTTTTTAATATATATACGATTCATTCGTCACCTCTATAAGAATTTTTATTTAATTTTTTTTTGTTAAATATAAATACGATTCATTCGTAACCTCTATAAGAATTTTTATTTAATTTTTATTTTTTAAAATATATATACGATTCATTCGTCACCTCTATAAGAATTTTTATTTAATTTTTATTTTTTTGATATATAAACGATTCATTCGTCACCTCTATTCGAATTTTTATTTTTTTAATATATATACGATTCATTCGTCACCTCTATAAGAATTTTTATTTAATTTTTTTTTTTAATATATGTACGATTCATTCTTCACCTCTATAAGAATTTTTATTTAATTTTTATTTTTTTAATATATATACCATTCATTCGTCACCTCTATAAGAATTGTGATTTAATTTTTATTTTTTAAATATATATACGATTCATTCGTCACCTCTATAAGAATTTTTATTTTAATTTTTATTTTTTTAATATATATACGATTCATTCGTCACCTCCATGAGAATTAAAAAAAAAAATATATATATACGATTTATTCGTCACCTCTATACGAATTTTTATTTAATTTTAATTTTTTTGATATATAAACGATTCATTCGTCACCTCTATTCGAATTTTTATTTTATTTTTATTTTTTTAATATATATACGATTCATTCGTCACCTCTATAAGAATTTTTATTTAATTTTTATTTTTTAATATATATACGATTCATTCGTCACCTCTATAAGCATTTTATTTGTTTTTTATTTTATTAATATATATACGATTCATTCGTCACCTCTATAAGAATTTTAATTTAATTTTTATTTTTTTAATATATATACGATTCATTCGTCACTTCTATAAGAATTTTTATTTAATTTTTTTTTGTTAAATATAAATACGATTCATTCGTAACCTCTATAAGAATTTTTATTTAATTTTTATTTTTTAAAATATATATACGATTCATTCGTCACCTCTATAAGAATTTTTATTTAATTTTTATTTTTTTGATATATAAACGATTCATTCGTCACCTCTATTCGAATTTTTATTTTTTTAATATATATAGGATTCATTCGTCACCTCTATAAGAATTTTTATTTAATTTTTTTTTTTAATATATGTACGATTCATTCTTCACCTCTATAAGAATTTTTATTTAATTTTTATTTTTTTAATATATATACCATTCATTCGTCACCTCTATAAGAATTGTGATTTAATTTTTATTTTTTAAATATATATACGATTCATTCGTCACCTCTATAAGAATTTTTATTTTAATTTTTATTTTTTTAATATATATACGATTCATTCGTCACCTCCATGAGAATTTAAAAAAAAAAAAATATATATACGATTTATTCGTCACCTCTATACGAATTTTTATTTAATTTTAATTTTTTTGATATATAAACGATTCATTCGTCACCTCTATTCGAATTTTTATTTTATTTTTATTTTTTTAATATATATACGATTCATTCGTCACCTCTATAAGAATTTTTATTTAATTTTTATTTTTTAATATATATACGATTCATTCGTCACCTCTATAAGCATTTTATTTTATTTTTATTTTTTTAATATATATACGATTCATTCGTCACCTCTATAAGAATTTTAATTTAATTTTTATTTTTTTAATATATATACGATTCATTCGTCACTTCTATAAGAATTTTTATTTAATTTTTATTTTTTTAATATATATACGATTCATTCGTCACCTCTATAAGAATTTTTATTTAATTTTTATTTATTAAATATATATACCATTCATTCGTCACCTCTATAAGAATTTTTATTTCATTTTTATTTTTTTAATATATATACGATTTATTCGTGACCTCTATAAGAATTGTTATTTAATTTTTATTTTTTTAATATATACACGATTCATTCGTCACCTCTATAAGAATTTTTATTTAATTTTTTTTTTTTAATATATGTACGATTCATTTGTCACCTCTATAAGAATTTTTATTTAATTTTGTTTGTTAAATATAAATACGATTCATTCGTCACCTCTATAAGAATTTTTATTTAATTTTTATTTTTTAAAATATATATACGATTCATTCGTCACCTCTATAAGAATTTTTATTTTATTTTTATTTTTTTAATATATATACGATTCATTCGTCACCTCCATTAGAATTTAAAAAAAATATATATATACGATTTATTCGTCACCTCTATAAGAATTTTTATTTAATTTTTATTTTTTTAATATATATACGATTCATTCGTCACCTCTATAAGAATTTTTATTTAATTTTTATTTTTTTTAATATATATACGATTAATTCGTCACCCTATGAGAATTTTTATTTAATTTTTATTTTTTTTAATATATATACGATTTATTCGTCACCTCTATAAGAATTTTTATTTAATTTTTATTTTTTAATATATATACGATTCCTTCGTCACCTCTATTAAAATTTTATTTTATTTTTATTTTTTTAATATATATACGATTCATTCGTCACCTCTATAATAATTTTTATTTTATTTTTATTTTTTTAATATATATACGATTCATTCGTCACATCTATGAGAATTTAAAAAAAATATATATATATACGATTCATTCGTCACGTCTATAAGAATCTTTATGTAATTTTTATTTTTTTAATATATATACCATTCATGCGTCACCTCTATAAGAATTTTTATTTAATTTTTATTTTTTTAACATATATACGATTCATTCGTCACCTCTATGATAATTTTTATTTAATTTTTATTTTTTTAATATATGTACGATTCATTCGTCACCTCTATAAGAATTTTTATTTAATTTTTATTTTTTTAATATATATACTATTCATTCGTCACCTCTATAAGAATCTTTATTTAATTTTTGATTTTTTTAATATATATACGATTCATTCGTGACCTCTATAAGAATTGTTATTTAATTTTTATTTTTTTAATATATATACGATTCATTCGTCACCTCTATAAGAATTTTTATTTAATTTTTATTTTTTTAATATATGTACGATTCATTCGTCACCTCTATAAGAATTTTTATTTAATTTTTTTTTTTAATATATATACGATTCATTCGTCACCTCTATAAGAATTTTTATTTAATTTTTTTTTGTTAAATATAAATACGATTCATTCGTAACCTCTATAAGAATTTTTATTTAATTTTTATTTTTTAAAATATATATACGATTCATTCGTCACCTCTATAAGAATTTTTATTTAATTTTTATTTTTTTGATATATAAACGATTCATTCGTCACCTCTATTCGAATTTTTATTTTTTTAATATATATACGATTCATTCGTCACCTCTATAAGAATTTTTATTTAATTTTTTTTTTTTATATATGTACGATTCATTCTTCACCTCTATAAGAATTTTTATTTAATTTTTATTTTTTTAATATATATACCATTCATTCGTCACCTCTATAAGAATTGTGATTTAATTTTTATTTTTTAAATATATATACGATTCATTCGTCACCTCTATAAGAATTTTTATTTTAATTTTTATTTTTTTAATATATATACGATTCATTCGTCACCTCCATGAGAATTTAAAAAAAAAAATATATATATACGATTTATTCGTCACCTCTATACGAATTTTTATTTAATTTTAATTTTTTTGATATATAAACGATTCATTCGTCACCTCTATTCGAATTTTTATTTTATTTTTATTTTTTTAATATATATACGATTCATTCGTCACCTCTATAAGAATTTTTATTTAATTTTTATTTTTTAATATATATACGATTCATTCGTCACCTCTATAAGCATTTTATTTTATTTTTATTTTTTTAATATATATACGATTCATTCGTCACCTCTATAAGAATTTTAATTTAATTTTTATTTTTTTAATATATATACGATTCATTCGTCACTTCTATAAGAATTTTTATTTAATTTTTATTTTTTTAATATATATACGATTCATTCGTCACCTCTATAAGAATTTTTATTTAATTTTTATTTATTAAATATATATACCATTCATTCGTCACCTCTATAAGAATTTTTATTTCATTTTTATTTTTTTAATATATATACGATTTATTCGTGACCTCTATAAGAATTGTTATTTAATTTTTATTTTTTTAATATATATACGATTCATTCGTCACCTCTATAAGAATTTTTATTTAATTTTTTTTTTTTAATATATGTACGATTCATTTGTCACCTCTATAAGAATTTTTATTTAATTTTTTTTTTAATATATATACGATTCATTCGTCACCTCTATAAGAATTTTTATTTAATTTTGTTTGTTAAATATAAATACGATTCATTCGTCACCTCTATAAGAATTTTTATTTAATTTTTATTTTTTTTAATATATATACGATTAATTCGTCACCCTATGAGAATTTTTATTTAATTTTTATTTTTTTAAATATATATACGATTTATTCGTCACCTCTATAAGACTTTTTATTTAATTTTTATTTTTTAATATATATACGATTCCTTCGTCACCTCTATAAAAATTTTATTTTATTTTTATTTTTTTAATATATATACGATTCATTCGTCACCTCTATAATAATTTTTATTTTATTTTTATTTTTTTAATATATATACGATTCATTCGTCACATCTATGAGAATTTAAAAAAAATATATATATATACGATTCATTCGTCACCTCTATAAGAATCTTTATGTAATTTTTATTTTTTTAATATATATACCATTCATGCGTCACCTCTATAAGAATTTTTATTTAATTTTTATTTTTTTAACATATATACGATTCATTCGTCACCTCTATGATAATTTTTATTTAATTTTTATTTTTTTAATATATGTACGATTCATTCGTCACCTCTATAAGAATTTTTATTTAATTTTTATTTTTTTAATATATATATTATTCATTCGTCACCTCTATAAGAATCTTTATTTAATTTTTGATTTTTTTAATATATATACGATTCATTCGTGACCTCTATAAGAATTGTTATTTAATTTTTATTTTTTTAATATATATACGATTCATTCGTCACCTCTATAAGAATTTTTCTTTAATTTTTATTTTTTTAATATATGTACGATTCATTCGTCACCTCTATAAGAATTTTTATTTAATTTTTTTTTTTAATATATATACGATTCATTCGTCACCTCTATAAGAATTTTTATTTAATTTTTTTTTGTTAAATATAAATACGATTCATTCGTAACCTCTATAAGAATTTTTATTTAATTTTTATTTTTTAAAATATATATACGATTCATTCGTCACCTCTATAAGAATTTTTATTTAATTTTTATTTTTTTGATATATAAACGATTCATTCGTCACCTCTATTCGAATTTTTATTTTTTTAATATATATACGATTCCTTCGTCACCTCTATAAGAATTTTTATTGAATTTTTTTTTTTAATATATGTACGATTCATTCTTCACCTCTATAAGAATTTTTATTTAATTTTTATTTTTTTAATATATATACCATTCATTCGTCACCTCTATAAGAATTGTGATTTAATTTTTATTTTTTAAATATATATACGATTCATTCGTCACCTCTATAAGAATTTTTATTTTAATTTTTATTTTTTTAATATATATACGATTCATTCGTCACCTCCATGAGAATTTAAAAAAAAAAAAATATATATACGATTTATTCGTCACCTCTATACGAATTTTTATTTAATTTTAATTTTTTTGATATATAAACGATTCATTCGTCACCTCTATTCGAATTTTTATTTTATTTTTATTTTTTTAATATATATACGATTCATTCGTCACCTCTATAAGAATTTTTATTTAATTTTTATTTTTTAATATATATACGATTCATTCGTCACCTCTATAAGCATTTTATTTTATTTTTATTTTTTTAATATATATACGATTCATTCGTCACCTCTATAAGAATTTTAATTTAATTTTTATTTTTTTAATATATATACGATTCATTCGTCACTTCTATAAGAATTTTTATTTAATTTTTATTTTTTTAATATATATACGATTCATTCGTCACCTCTATAAGAATTTTTATTTAATTTTTATTTATTAAATATATATACCATTCATTCGTCACCTCTATAAGAATTTTTATTTCATTTTTATTTTTTTAATATATATACGATTTATTCGTGACCTCTATAAGAATTGTTATTTAATTTTTATTTTTTTAATATATATACGATTCATTCGTCACCTCTATAAGAATTTTTATTTAATTTTTTTTTTTTAATACATGTACGATTCATTTGTCACCTCTATAAGAATTTTTATTTAATTTTTTTTTTAATATATATACGATTCATTCGTCACCTCTATAAGAATTTTTATTTAATTTTGTTTGTTAAATATAAATACGATTCATTCGTCACCTCTATAAGAATTTTTATTTAATTTTTATTTTTTAAAATATATATACGATTCATTCGTCACCTCTATAAGAATTTTTATTTTATTTTTATTTTTTTAATATATATACGATTCATTCGTCACCTCCATTAGAATTTAAAAAAAATATATATATACGATTTATTCGTCACCTCTATAAGAATTTTTATTTAATTTTTATTTTTTTAATATATATACGATTCATTCGTCACCTCTATAAGAATTTTTATTTAATTTTTATTTTTTTTAATATATATACGATTAATTCGTCACCCTATGAGAATTTTTATTTAATTTTTATTTTTTTTAATATATATACGATTTATTCGTCACCTCTATAAGAATTTTTATTTAATTTTTATTTTTTAATATATATACGATTCTTTCGTCACCTCTATAAAAATTTTATTTTATTTTTATTTTTTTAATATATATACGATTCATTCGTCACCTCTATAATAATTTTTATTTTATTTTTATTTTTTTAATATATATACGATTCATTCGTCACATCTATGAGAATTTAAAAAAAATATATATATATACGATTCATTCGTCACGTCTATAAGAATCTTTATGTAATTTTTATTTTTTTAATATATATACGATTCATTCGTCACCTCTATAAGAATTTTTATTTAATTTTTTTTTTAATATATATACGATTCATTCGTCACCTCTATAAGAATTTTTATTTAATTTTGTTTGTTAAATATAAATACGATTCATTCGTCACCTCTATAAGAATTTTTATTTAATTTTTATTTTTTAAAATATATATACGATTCATTCGTCACCTCTATAAGAATTTTTATTTAATTTTTATTTTTTTAATATATATACGATTCATTCGTCACCTCTATAAGAATTTTTATGTAATTTTTATTTTTTAATATATATACGATTCATTCGTCACCTCTATAAGCATTTTATTTTATTTTTATTTTTTTAATATATATACGATTCATTCGTCACCTCTATAAGAATTTTTATTTAATTTTTATTTATTTAATATATATACGATTCATTCGTCACTTCTATAAGAATTTTTATTTTATTTTTATTTTTTTAATATATATACGATTCATTCGTCACCTCTATTAGAATTTTAATTTAATTTTTATTTTTTTAATATATATACGATTCATTCGTTACTTCTATAAGAATTTTTATTTAATTTTTACTTTTTTAATATATATACGATTAATTCGTCACCCTATGATAATTTTTATTTAATTTTTTTTTTTAATATATATACGATTCATTCGTCACCTCTATAAGAATTTTTATTTATTTTTTATTTTTTAATATATATACGATTCATTCGTCACCTCTATTAGAATTTTTATTTAATTTTTATTTTTTTAATATATGTACGATTCATTAGTCACCTCTATAAGAATTTTTATTTAATTTTTATTTTTTTAATATATATACGATTCATTCGTCACCTCTATAAGAATTTTTATTTAATTTTTTTTTGTTAAATATAAATACGATTCATTCGTAACCTCTATAAGAATTTTTATTTTATTTTTATTTTTTAAAATATATATACGATTCATTCGTCACCTCTATAAGAATTTTTATTTAATTTTTATTTTTTTGATATATAAACGATTCATTCGTCACCTCTATTCGAATTTTTATTTAATTTTTATTTTTTTAATATATATACGATTCATTCGTCACCTCTATAAGAATTTTTATTTAATTTTTATTTTTTAATATATATACGATTCATTCGTCACCTCTCTAAGCATTTTATTTTATTTTTATTTTTTTAATATATATACGATTCATTCGTCACCTCTATAAGAATTTTTATTTAATTTTTATGTTTTTAAAATATATACGATTAATTCGTCACTTCTATAAGAATTTTTATTTAATTTTTATATTTTTAATATATAAACGATTCATTCGTCACCTCTATAAGAATTTTTATTTTATTTTTATTTTTTTAATATATATGATTGATTCGTCACCTCTATAAGAATTTTTATTTAATTTTTATTTTTTTAATATATATACGAGTCATTCGGCACCTCTATAAGAATTTTAATTTAATTTTTATTTTTTTAATATATATACGATTCATTCGTCACCTCTATAAGAATTTTTATTTAATTTTTACTTTTTTAATATATATACGATTAATTCGTCACCCTATGATAATTTTTATTTAATTTTTTTTTTAATATATATACGATTCATTCGTCACCTCTATAAGAATTGTTATTTAATTTTTATTTTTTTAATATATATACGATTCATTCGTCACCTCTATAAGAATTTTTATTTTATTTTTATTTTTTTTATATATATACGATTCATTCGTCACCTCCATGAGAATTTAAAAAAAATATATATATACGATTTATTCGTCACCTCTATAAGAATTTTTATTTAATTTTTATTTTTTTAATATATATACGATTCATTCGTCACCTCTATAAGAATTTTTATTTAATTTTTATTTTTTTTAATATATATACGATTAATTCGTCACCCTATGAGAATTTTTATTTAATTTTTATTTTTTTTAATATATATACGATTCATTTGTCACCTCTATAAGAATTTTTATTTAATTTATATTTTTTAATATATATACGATTCCTTCGTCACCTCTATAAGAATTTTATTTTATTTTTATTTTTTTAATATATATACGATTCATTCGTCACCTCTATAATAATTTTTATTTTATTTTTATTTTTTTAATATATATACGATTCATTCGTCACATCTATGAGAATTTAAAAAAAATATATATATATACGATTCATTCGTCACCTCTATAAGAATCTTTATGTAATTTTTATTTTTTTAATATATATACCATTCATGCGTCACCTCTATAAGAATTTTTATTTAATTTTTATTTTTTTAACATATATACGATTCATTCGTCACCTCTATAAGAATTTTTATTTAATTTTTATTTTTTTAATATATATACCATTCATTCGTCACCTCTATAAGAATTTTTATTTAATTTTTATTTTTTTAATATATATACGATTCATTCGTGACTTCTATAAGAATTGTTATTTAATTTTTATTTTTTTAACATATATACGATTCATTCGTCACCTCTATAAGAATTTTTATTTAATTTTTATTTTTTTAATATATGTACGATTCATTCGTCACCTCTATAAGAATTTTTATTTAATTTTTTTTTTTAATATATATACGATTCATTCGTCACCTCTATAAGAATTTTTATTTAATTTTTTTTTGTTAAATATAAATACGATTCATTCGTAACCTCTATAAGAATTTTTATTTAATTTTTATTTTTTAAAATATATATACGATTCATTCGTCACCTCTATAAGAATTTTTATTTAATTTTTATTTTTTTGATATATAAACGATTCATTCGTCACCTCTATTCGAATTTTTATTTTTTTAATATATATACGATTCATTCGTCACCTCTATAAGAATTTTTATTTAATTTTTTTTTTTTTTATATATGTACGATTCATTCTTCACCTCTATAAGAATTTTTATTTAATTTTTATTTTTTTAATATATATACCATTCATTCGTCACCTCTATAAGAATTGTTATTAATTTTTTTTTTGTTAAATATAAATACGATTCATTCGCTACCTATATAAGAATTGTGATTTAATTTTTATTTTTTAAATATATATACGATTCATTCGTCCCCTCTATAAGAATTTTTATTTTATTTTTATTTTTTTAATATATATACGATTCATTCGTCACCTCCATGAGAATTAAAAAAAAAATATATATATATACGATTTATTCGTCACCTCTATACGAATTTTTATTTAATTTTTATTTTTTTGATATATAAACGATTCATTCGTCATTTCTAATCGAATTTTTATTTTATTTTAATTTTTTTAATATATATACGATTCATTCGTCACCTCTATAAGAATTTTTATTTAATTTTTATTTTTTAATATATATACGATTCATTCGTCACCTCTATAAGCATTTTATTTTATTTTTTTTTTTTTAATATATATACGATTCATTCGTCACCTCTATAAGAATTTTAATTTAATTTTTATTTTTTTAATATATATACGATTCATTCGTCACTTCTATAAAAATTTTTATTTAATTTTTATTTTTTTAATATATATACGATTCATTCGTCACCTCTATAAGAATTTTTATTTAATTTTTATTTATTTAATATATATACCATTCATTCGTCACCTCTATAAGAATTTTTATTTAATTTTTATTTTTTTAATATATATACGATTCATTCGTGACCTCTATAAGAATTGTTATTTAATTTTTATTTTTTTAATATATATACGATTCATTCGTCACCTCTATAAGAATTTTTATTTAATTTTTGTTATTTTAATATATGTACGATTCATTTGTCACCTCTATAAGAATTTTTATTTAATTTTTTTTTTAATATATATACGATTCATTCGTCACCTCTATAAGAATTTTTATTTTATTTTTTTTTGTTAAATATAAATACGATTCATTCGTCACCTCTATAAGAATTTTTATTTAATTTTTATTTTTTAAAATATATATACGATTCATTCGTCACCTGTATAAGAATTTTTATTTAATTTTTTTTTTTGATATATAAACGATTCATTCGTCACCTCTATTCGAATTTTTATTTAATTTTTATTTTTTTAATATATATACGATTCATTCGTCACCTCTATAAGAATTTTTATGTAATTTTTATTTTTTAATATATATACGATTCATTCGTCACCTCTATAAGCATTTTGTTATATTTTTATTTTTTTAATATATATACGATTCATTCGTCACCTCTATAAGAATTTTTATTTAATTTTTATTTTTTTAATATATATACGATTCATTCGTCACTTCTATAAGAATTTTTATTTTATTTTTATTTTTTTAATATATATACGATTCATTCGTCACCTCTATTAGAATTTTTATTTAATTTTTATTTTTTTAATATATATACGATTCATTCGTCACTTCTATAAGAATTTTTATTTAATTTTTACTTTTTTAATATATATACGATTAATTCGTCACCCTATGATAATTTTTATTTAATTTTTTTTTTTAATATATATACGATTCATTCGTCACCTCTATAAGAATTTTTATTTATTTTTTATTTTTTAATATATATACGATTCATTCGTCACCTCTATAAGAATTTTTATTTAATTTTTATTTTTTTAATATATATACGATTCATTCGTCACCTCTATAAGAATTTTTATTTTATTTTTATTTTTTTAATATATATACAATTCATTCCTCACCTCCATGAGAATTTAAAAAAAATATATATATACGATTTATTCGTCACCTCTATAAGAATTTTTATTTAATTTTAATTTTTTTGATATATAAACGATTCATTCGTCACCTCTATAAGCATTTTATTTTATTTTTATTTTTTTATTATATATACGATTCATTCGTCACCTCTATAAGAATTTTTATTTAATTTTTATTTTGTTAATATATATACGATTCCTTCGTCACTTCTATAAGAATTCTTATTTAATTTTTATTTTTTTAATATATATACGATTCATTCGTCACGTCTATAAGAATTTTTATTTAATTTTTATTTTTTTAATATATACGATTCATTCGTCACCTCTATAAGAATTTTAATTTAATTTTTATTTTTTTAATATATATACGAGTTATCGGCACCTCTATAAGAATTTTAATTTAATTTTTATTTTTTTAATATATATACGATTCATTCGTCACCTCTATAAGAATTTTTATTTAATTTTTATTTTTTAATATATATACGATTCATTCGTCACCTCTATAAGAATTTTTATTTAATTTTTATTTTTTTAATATATATACGATTCATTCGTCACCTCTTTAAGATATTTTTTTTTATTTTTATTTTTTTAATATATATACGATTCATTCGTCACCTCCATGAGAATTAAAAAAAAAAATATATATACGATTCCTTCGTCACCTCTATAAGAATTTTTATTTAATTTTTATATATATAATATATATACGATTAATTCGTCACCCTATGAGAATTTTTATTTAATTTTTATTTTTTTTTAATATATATACGATTAATTCGTCACCTCTATAAGAATTTTTATTTAATTTTTATGTTTTAATATATATACGATTCCTTCGTCACCTCTATAAGAATTTTATTTTATTTTTATTTTTTTTATATATATACGATTCATTCGTCACCTCTATAAGAATTTTTATTTTATTTTTATTTTTTTAATATATATACGATTCATTCCTCACCTCCATGAGAATTTAAAAAAAATATATATATACGATTTATTCGTCACCTCTATAAGAATTTTTATTTAATTTTTATTTTTTTTATATATAAACGATTCATTCGTCACCTCTATTCGAATTTTTATTTAATTTTTATTTTTTTAATATATATACGATTCATTCGTCACCTCTATAAGAATTTTTATTTAATTTTTATTTTTTAATATATATACGATTAATTCGTCACCTTTATAAGCATTTTATTTTATTTTTATTTTTTTAATATATATACGATTCATTCGTCACCTCTATAAGAATTTTTATTTAATTTTTATTTTGTTAATATATATACGATTCATTCGTCACTTCTATAAGAATTTTTATTTAACTTTTATTTTTTTAATATATATACGATTCATTCGTCACGTCTATAAGAATTTTTATTTAATTTTTATTTTTTTAATATATACGATTCATTCGTCACCTCTATAAGAATTTTAATTTAATTTTTATTTTTTTAATATATATACGAGTTATCGGCACCTCTATAAGAATTTTAATTTAATTTTTATTTTTTTTAATATATATACGATTGATTCGTCACCTCTATAAGAATTTTTATTTAATTTTTATTTTTTAATATATATACGATTCATTCGTCACCTCTATAAGAATTTTATTTTATTTTTATTTTTTTAATATATATACGATTCATTCGTCACCTCTATTAGAATTTTTTTTTATTTTTATTTTTTTAATATATATACGATTCATTCGTCACCTCCATGAGAATTTAAAAAAAATATATATATACGATTCCTTCGTCACCTCTATAATAATTTTTATTTAATTGTTATATATATAATATATATACGATTAATTCGTCACCCTATGAGAATTTTTATTTAATTTTTATTTTTTTTTAATATATATACGATTCATTCGTCACCTCTATAAGAATTTTTATTTAATTTTTATGTTTTAATATATATACGATTCCTTCGTCACCTCTATAAGCATTTTATTTTATTTTTATTTTTTTAATATATATACGATTCATTCGTCACCTCTATAAGAATTTTAATTTAATTTTTATTTTTTTAATATATATACGATTCATTCGTCACTTCTATAAGAATTTTTATTTAATTTTTATTTTTTTAATATATAAACGATTCATTCGTCACCTCTATTCGAATTTTTATTTAATTTTTATTTTTTTAATATATATACGATTCATTCGTCACCTCTATAAGAATTTTTATTTAATTTTTATTTTTTAATATATATACGATTCATTCGTCACCTCTATAAGAATTTTATTTTATTTTTATTTTTTTAATATATATACGATTCATTCGTCACCTCTATAAGAATTTTTTTTTAATTTTTATTTTTTTAATATATATACGATTCATTCGTCCCCTCCATGAGAATTAAAAAAAAAATATATATACGATTCATTCGTCACCTCTATAAGAATTTTTATTTAATTTTTATTTATTTAATATATATACGATAAATTCGTCACCCTATGAGAATTTTTATTTAATTTTTATTTTTTTTTAATATATATACGATTCATTCGTCACCTCTATAAGAATTTTTATTTAATTTTTATTTTTTAATATATATACGATTCATTCGTCACCTCTATTAGAATTTTATTTCATTTTTATTTTTTTTATATATATACGATTAACCTGTCACCTCTATAAGAATTTTTATTTAATTTTTATTTTTTTAATATATATACGAGTCATTCGGCACCTCTATAAGAATTTTAATTTAATTTTTATTTTTTTAATATATATACGATTCATTCGTCACCTCTATAAGAATTTTTATTTAATTTTTATTTTTTAATATATATACGATTCATTCGTCACCTCTATAAGAATTTTTATTTAATTTTTACTTTTTTAATATATATACGATTATTTCGTAACCCTATGATAATTTTTATTTAATTTTTATTTTTTTTAATATATATACGATTCATTCGTCACCTCTATAAGAATTTTTATTTAATTTTTATTTTTTAATATATATACGATTCATTCGTCACCTCTATAAGAATTTTTATTAATTTTTATTTTTTAATATATATACGATTCATTCGTCACCTCTACAAGCGTTTTATTTTATTTTTATTTTTTTAATATATATACGATTCATTTGTCACCTCTATAAGAATTTTTATTTAATTTTTATTTTGTTAATATATATACGATTCATTCGTCACTTCTATAAGAATTTTTATTTAATTTTTATTTTTTAATATATATACGATTCATTCGTCACCTCTATAAGAATTTTTATTTAATTTTTATTTTTTTAATATATATACGATTCATTCGTCACCTCTTTAAGATATTTTTTTTTATTTTTATTTTTTTAATATATATACGATTCATTCGTCACCTCCATGAGAATTAAAAAAAAAAATATATATACGATTCCTTCGTCACCTCTATAAGAATTTTTATTTAATTTTTATATATATAATATATATACGATTAATTCGTCACCCTATGAGAATTTTTATTTAATTTTTATTTTTTTTTAATATATATACGATTAATTCGTCACCTCTATAAGAATTTTTATTTAATTTTTATGTTTTAATATATATACGATTCCTTCGTCACCTCTATAAGAATTTTATTTTATTTTTATTTTTTTTATATATATACGATTCATTCGTCACCTCTATAAGAATTTTTATTTTATTTTTATTTTTTTAATATATATACGATTCATTCCTCACCTCCATGAGAATTTAAAAAAAATATATATATACGATTTGTTCGTCACCTCTATAAGAATTTTTATTTAATTTTTATTTTTTTTATATATAAACGATTCATTCGTCACCTCTATTCGAATTTTTATTTAATTTTTATTTTTTTAATATATATACGATTCATTCGTCACCTCTATAAGAATTTTTATTTAATTTTTATTTTTTAATATATATACGATTAATTCGTCACCTTTATAAGCATTTTATTTTATTTTTATTTTTTTAATATATATACGATTCATTCGTCACCTCTATAAGAATTTTTATTTAATTTTTATTTTGTTAATATATATACGATTCATTCGTCACTTCTATAAGAATTTTTATTTAACTTTTATTTTTTTAATATATATACGATTCATTCGTCACGTCTATAAGAATTTTTATTTAATTTTTATTTTTTTAATATATACGATTCATTCGTCACCTCTATAAGAATTTTAATTTAATTTTTATTTTTTTAATATATATACGAGTTATCGGCACCTCTATAAGAATTTTAATTTAATTTTTATTTTTTTTAATATATATACGATTGATTCGTCACCTCTATAAGAATTTTTATTTAATTTTTATTTTTTAATATATATACGATTCATTCGTCACCTCTATAAGAATTTTATTTTATTTTTATTTTTTTAATATATATACGATTCATTCGTCACCTCTATTAGAATTTTTTTTTTATTTTTATTTTTTTAATATATATACGATTCATTCGTCACCTCCATGAGAATTTAAAAAAAATATATATATACGATTCCTTCGTCACCTCTATAATAATTTTTATTTAATTGTTATATATATAATATATATACGATTAATTCGTCACCCTATGAGAATTTTTATTTAATTTTTATTTTTTTTTAATATATATACGATTCATTCGTCACCTCTATAAGAATTTTTATTTAATTTTTATGTTTTAATATATATACGATTCCTTCGTCACCTCTATAAGCATTTTATTTTATTTTTATTTTTTTAATATATATACGATTCATTCGTCACCTCTATAAGAATTTTAATTTAATTTTTATTTTTTTAATATATATACGATTCATTCGTCACTTCTATAAGAATTTTTATTTAATTTTTATTTTTTTAATATATAAACGATTCATTCGTCACCTCTATTCGAATTTTTATTTAATTTTTATTTTTTTAATATATATACGATTCATTCGTCACCTCTATAAGAATTTTTATTTAATTTTTATTTTTTAATATATATACGATTCATTCGTCACCTCTATAAGAATTTTATTTTATTTTTATTTTTTTAATATATATACGATTCATTCGTCACCTCTATAAGAATTTTTTTTTAATTTTTATTTTTTTAATATATATACGATTCATTCGTCCCCTCCATGAGAATTAAAAAAAAAATATATATACGATTCATTCGTCACCTCTATAAGAATTTTTATTTAATTTTTATTTATTTAATATATATACGATAAATTCGTCACCCTATGAGAATTTTTATTTAATTTTTATTTTTTTTTAATATATATACGATTCATTCGTCACCTCTATAAGAATTTTTATTTAATTTTTATTTTTTAATATATATACGATTCATTCGTCACCTCTATTAGAATTTTATTTCATTTTTATTTTTTTTATATATATACGATTCACCTGTCACCTCTATAAGAATTTTTATTTAATTTTTATTTTTTTAATATATATACGAGTCATTCGGCACCTCTATAAGAATTTTAATTTAATTTTTATTTTTTTAATATATATACGATTCATTCGTCACCTCTATAAGAATTTTTATTTAATTTTTATTTTTTAATATATATACGATTCATTCGTCACCTCTATAAGAATTTTTATTTAATTTTTACTTTTTTAATATATATACGATTATTTCGTAACCCTATGATAATTTTTATTTAATTTTTATTTTTTTTAATATATATACGATTCATTCGTCACCTCTATAAGAATTTTTATTTAATTTTTATTTTTTAATATATATACGATTCATTCGTCACCTCTATAAGAATTTTTATTAATTTTTATTTTTTAATATATATACGATTCATTCGTCACCTCTACAAGCGTTTTATTTTATTTTTATTTTTTTAATATATATACGATTCATTTGTCACCTCTATAAGAATTTTTATTTAATTTTTATTTTGTTAATATATATACGATTCATTCGTCACTTCTATAAGAATTTTTATTTAATTTTTATTTTTTTAATATATATACGATTCATTCGTCACGTCTATAAGAATTTTTATTTAATTTTTATTTTTTTAATATATAAACGATTCATTCGTCACTTCTATTCGAATTTTTATTTAATTTTTATTTTTTTAATATATATACGAGTTATCGGCACCTCTATAAGAATTTTAATTTTATTTTTATTTTTTTAATATATATACTATTCATTCGTCACCTCTATAAGAATTTTTATTTAATTTTTATTTTTTTTAATATAGATACGATTCATTCGTCACCTCTATAAGAATTTTTATTTAATTTTTACTTTTTTAATATATATACGATTAATTCGTCACCCTATGATAATTTTTATTTAATTTTTATTTTTTTTAATATATATACGATTCATTCGTCACCTCTATAAGAATTTTTATTTAATTTTTATTTTTTAATATATATACGATTCATTCGTCACCTCTATAAGAATTTTATTTCATTTTTATTTTTTTAATATATATACGATTCATTCGTCACCTCTATAAGAATTTTTTTTTTATTTTTATTTTTTTAATATATATACGATTCATTCGTCACCTCCATGAGAATTTAAAAAAAATATATATATACGATTCATTCGTCACCTCTATAAGAATTTTTATTTAATTTTTATTTTTTTAATATATATACGATTAATTCGTCACTTCTATAAGAATTTTTATTTAATTTTTATTTTTTTAATATATATACGATTCATTCGTCACCTCTATAAGAATTTTTATTTAATTTTTATTTTTTTAATATATACGATTCATTCGTCAACTCTATAAGAATTTTTATTTAATTTTTATTTTTTAATATATATACGATTCATTCGTCACCTCTATAAGAATTTTTATTTAATTTTTACTTTTTTAATATATATACGATTAATTCGTCACCCTATGATAATTTTTATTTTTTTTAATATATATACGATTCATTCGTCACCTCTATAAGAATTTTTATTTAATTTTTATTTTTTAATATATATACGATTCATTCGTCACCTCTATAAGAATTTTATTTTATTTTTATTTTGTGAATATATATACGATTCATTCGTCACCTCTATAAAAAATTTTTTTTATTTTTATTTTTTTAATATATATACGATTCATTCGTCACCTCCATGAGAATTTAAAAAAAAATATATATACGATTCATTCGTCACCTCTATAAGAATTTTTATTTAATTTTTGTTTATTTAATATATATACGATTAATTCGTCACCCTATGAGAATTTTTATTTAATTTTTATTTTTTTTAATATATATACGATTCATTCTTCACCTCTATAAGAATTTTTATTTTATTTTTATTTTTTTAATATATATACGATTCATTCCTCACCTCCATGAGAATTTAAAAAAAATATATATATACGATTTATTCGTCACCTCTATAAGAATTTTTATTTAATTTTTATTTTTTTGATATATAAACGATTCATTCGTCACCTCTATTCGAATTTTTATTTAATTTTTATTTTTTTAATATATATACGATTCATTCGTCACCTCTATAAGAATTTTTATTTAATTTTTATTTTTTAATATATATACGATTCATTCATCACCTCTATAAGCATTTTATTTTATTTTTATTTTTTTAATATATATACGATTCATTCGTCACCTCTATAAGAATTTTTATTTAATTTTTATTTTGTTGATATATATACGATTCATTCGTCACTTCTATAAGAATTTTTATTTAATTTTTATTTTTTTAATATATATACGATTCATTCGTCACGTCTATAAGAATTTTTATTTAATTGTTATTTTTTTAATATATACGATTCATTCGTAACCTCTATAAGAATTTTAATTTAATTTTTATTTTTTTAATATATATACGAGTTATCGGCACCTCTATAAGAATTTTAATTTAATTTTTATTTTTTTAATATATATACGATTCATTCGTCACCTCTATAAGAATTTTTATTTAATTTTTATTTTTTAATATATATACGATTCATTCGTCACCTCTATAAGAATTTTTATTTAATTTTTATTTATTTAACATATATACGATTAATTCGTCACCCTATGAGAATTTTTATTTAATTTTTATTTTTTTTTAATATATATACGATTCATTCGTCACCTCTATAAGAATTTTTATTTTATTTTTATTTTTTTAATATATATACGATTCATTCCTCACCTCCATGAGAATTTAAAAAAAATATATATATACGATTTATTCGTCACCTCTATAAGAATTTTTATTTAATTTTTTTTTTTTTGATATATAAACGATTCATTCGTCACCTCTATTCGAATTTTTATTTAATTTTTATTTTTTTAATATATATACGATTCATTCGTCACCTCTATAAGAATTTTTATTTAATTTTTATTTTTTAATATATATACGATTCATTCGTCACCTCTATAAGCATTTTATTTTATTTTTATTTTTTTAATATATATACGATTCATTCGTCACCTCTATAAGAATTTTTATTTAATTTTTATTTTGTTAATATATATACGATTCATTCGTCACTTCTATAAGAATTTTTATTTAATTTTAATTTTTTTAATATATATACGATTCATTCGTCACGTCTATAAGAATTTTTTTAAATTTTTATTTTTTTAATATATACGATTCATTCGTCACCTCTATAAGAATTTTAATTAAATTTTTATTTTTTTAATATATATACGAGTTATCGGCACCTCTATAAGAATTTTAATTTAATTTTTATTTTTTTAATATATATACGATTCATTCGTCACCTCTATAAGAATTTTTTTTTTATTTTTATTTTTTTAATATATATACGATTCATTCGTCACCTCCATGAGAATTTAAAAAAAATATATATATACGATTCATTCGTCACCTCTATAAGAATTTTTATTTAATTTTTATTTTTTTAATATATATACGATTAATTCGTCACTTCTATAAGAATTTTTATTTAATTTTTATTTTTTTAATATATATACGATTCATTCGTCACCTCTATAAGAATTTTTATTTAATTTTTATTTTTTTAATATATACGATTCATTCGTCAACTCTATAAGAATTTTTATTTAATTTTTATTTTTTAATATATATACGATTCATTCGTCACCTCTATAAGAATTTTTATTTAATTTTTACTTTTTTAATATATATACGATTAATTCGTCACCCTATGATAATTTTTATTTTTTTTAATATATATACGATTCATTCGTCACCTCTATAAGAATTTTTATTTAATTTTTATTTTTTAATATATATACGATTCATTCGTCACCTCTATAAGAATTTTATTTTATTTTTATTTTGTGAATATATATACGATTCATTCGTCACCTCTATAAAAAATTTTTTTTATTTTTATTTTTTTAATATATATACGATTCATTCGTCACCTCCATGAGAATTTAAAAAAAAATATATATACGATTCATTCGTCACCTCTATAAGAATTTTTATTTAATTTTTGTTTATTTAATATATATACGATTAATTCGTCACCCTATGAGAATTTTTATTTAATTTTTATTTTTTTTAATATATATACGATTCATTCTTCACCTCTATAAGAATTTTTATTTTATTTTTATTTTTTTAATATATATACGATTCATTCCTCACCTCCATGAGAATTTAAAAAAAATATATATATACGATTTATTCGTCACCTCTATAAGAATTTTTATTTAATTTTTATTTTTTTGATATATAAACGATTCATTCGTCACCTCTATTCGAATTTTTATTTAATTTTTATTTTTTTAATATATATACGATTCATTCGTCACCTCTATAAGAATTTTTATTTAATTTTTATTTTTTAATATATATACGATTCATTCATCACCTCTATAAGCATTTTATTTTATTTTTATTTTTTTAATATATATACGATTCATTCGTCACCTCTATAAGAATTTTTATTTAATTTTTATTTTGTTGATATATATACGATTCATTCGTCACTTCTATAAGAATTTTTATTTAATTTTTATTTTTTTAATATATATACGATTCATTCGTCACGTCTATAAGAATTTTTATTTAATTGTTATTTTTTTAATATATACGATTCATTCGTAACCTCTATAAGAATTTTAATTTAATTTTTATTTTTTTAATATATATACGAGTTATCGGCACCTCTATAAGAATTTTAATTTAATTTTTATTTTTTTAATATATATACGATTCATTCGTCACCTCTATAAGAATTTTTATTTAATTTTTATTTTTTAATATATATACGATTCATTCGTCACCTCTATAAGAATTTTTATTTAATTTTTATTTATTTAACATATATACGATTAATTCGTCACCCTATGAGAATTTTTATTTAATTTTTATTTTTTTTTAATATATATACGATTCATTCGTCACCTCTATAAGAATTTTTATTTTATTTTTATTTTTTTAATATATATACGATTCATTCCTCACCTCCATGAGAATTTAAAAAAAATATATATATACGATTTATTCGTCACCTCTATAAGAATTTTTATTTAATTTTTTTTTTTTTGATATATAAACGATTCATTCGTCACCTCTATTCGAATTTTTATTTAATTTTTATTTTTTTAATATATATACGATTCATTCGTCACCTCTATAAGAATTTTTATTTAATTTTTATTTTTTAATATATATACGATTCATTCGTCACCTCTATAAGCATTTTATTTTATTTTTATTTTTTTAATATATATACGATTCATTCGTCACCTCTATAAGAATTTTTATTTAATTTTTATTTTGTTAATATATATACGATTCATTCGTCACTTCTATAAGAATTTTTATTTAATTTTAATTTTTTTAATATATATACGATTCATTCGTCACGTCTATAAGAATTTTTTTAAATTTTTATTTTTTTAATATATACGATTCATTCGTCACCTCTATAAGAATTTTAATTAAATTTTTATTTTTTTAATATATATACGAGTTATCGGCACCTCTATAAGAATTTTAATTTAATTTTTATTTTTTTAATATATATACGATTTATTCGTCACCTCTATAAGAATTTTTATTTAATTTTTATTTTTTAATATATATACGATTCATTCGTCACCTCTATAAGATTTTTATTTAATTTTTACTTTTTTAATATATATACGATTAATTCGTCACCCTATGATAATTTTTATTTAATTTTTATTTTTTTTAATATATATACGATTCATTCGTCACCTCTATAAGAATTTTTATTTAATTTTTATTTTTTAATATATATACGATTCATTCGTCACCTTTATAAGAATTTTATTTTATTTTTATTTTTTTAATATATATACGATTCATTCGTCACCTCTATAAGAATTTTTTTTTCATTTTTATTTTTCTTAATATATATACGATTCATTCGTCACCTCCATGAGAATTTAAAAAAAAAATATATATACGATTCCTTCGTCACCTCTATAAGAATTTTTATTTAATTTTTATATATATAATATATATACGATTAATTCGTCACCCTATGAGAATTTTTATTTAATTTTTATTTTTTTTTAATATATATACGATTCATTCGTCACCTCTATAAGAATTTTTATTTAATTTTTATGTTTTAATATATATACGATTCCTTCGTCACCTCTATAAGAATTTTATTTTATTTTTATTTTTTATATATATATACGATTCATTCGTCACATCTATAAGAATTTTTATTTAATTTTTATTTTTTAATATATATACGATTCATTCGTCACCTCTATAAGCATTTTATTTTATTTTTATTTTTTTAATATATATACGATTCATTCGTCACCTCTATAAGAATTTTTATTTAATTTTTATTTTTTTAATATATAAACGATTCATTCGTCACTTCTATTCGAATTTTTATTTAATTTTTATTTTTTTAATATATATACGATTCATTCGTCACCTCTATAAGAATTTTTATTTAATTTTTATTTTTTAATATATATACGATTCATTCGTCACCTCTATAAGAATTTTATTTTATTTTTATTTTTTTAATATATATACGATTCATTCGTCACCTCTATAAGAATTTTTTTTTTATTTTTATTTTTTTAATATATATACGATTAATTCGTCACCTCCATGAGAATTAAAAAAAAAAATATATATACGATTCATTCGTCACCTCTATAAGAATTTTTATTTAATTTTTATTTTTTAATATATATACGATTCATTCGTCACCTCTATAAGCGTTTTATTTTATTTTTATTTTTTTAATATATATACGATTCATTCGTCACCTCTATAAGAATTTTTTTTTTATTTTTATTTTTTTAATATATATACGATTCATTCGTCACCTCTATAAGCGTTTTATTTTATTTTTTTTTTTTTAATATATATACGATTCATTCGTCACCTCTATAAGAATTTTTATTTAATTTTTATTTTGTTAATATATATACGATTCATTCGTAACTTCTATAAGAATTTTTATTTAATTTTTATTTTTTTAATATATATACGATTCATTCGTCACGTCTATAAGAATTTTTATTTAATTTTTATTTTTTTAATATATACGATTCATTCGTCACCTCTATAAGAATTTTTATTTAATTTTTATTTTTTTAATATATATACGAGTTATCGGCACCTCTATAAGAATTTTAATTTTATTTTTATTTTTTTAATATATATACTATTCATTCGTCACCTCTATAAGAATTTTTATTTAATTTTTATTTTTTAATATAGATACGATTCATTCGTCACCTCTATAAGAATTTTTATTTAATTTTTACTTTTTTAATATATATACGATTAATTCGTCACCCTATGATAATTTTTATTTAATTTTTATTTTTTTTAATATATATACGATTCATTCGTCACCTCTATCAGAATTTTTGGTTAATTTTTATTTTTTAATATATATACGATTCATTCGTCACCTCTATAAGAATTTTATTTTATTTTTATTTTTTTAATATATATACGATTCATTCGTCACCTCTATAAGAATTTTTTTTTTATTTTTATTTTTTTAATATATATACGATTCATTCGTCACCTCCATGAGAATTTAAAAAAAATATATATATACGATTCATTCGTAACCTCTATAAGAATTTTTATTTAATTTTTATTTTTTTAATATATATACGATTCATTCGTCACTTCTATAAGAATTTTTATTTAATTTTTATTTTTTTAATATATATACGATTCATTCGTCACCTCTATAAGAATTTTTATTTAATTTTTATTTTTTTAATATATACGATTCATTCGTCACCTCTATAAGAATTTTTATTTAATTTTTATTTTTTAATATATATACGATTCATTCGTCACCTCTATAAGAATTTTTATTTAATTTTTACTTTTTTAATATATATACGATTAATTCGTCACCCTATGATAATTTTTATTTAATTTTTATTTTTTTTAATATATATACGATTCATTCGTCACCTCTATAAGAATTTTTATTTAATTTTTATTTTTTAATATATATACGATTCATTCGTCACCTCTATAAGAATTTTATTTTATTTTTATTTTTTTAATATATATACGATTCATTCGTCACCTCTATAAAAAAATTTTTTATTTTTATTTTTTTAATATATATACGATTCATTCGTCACCTCCATGAGAATTTAAAAAAAATATATATATACGATTCATTCGTCACCTCTATAAGAATTTTTATTTAATTTTTATTTATTTAATATATATACGATTAATTCGTCACCCTATGAGAATTTTTATTTAATTTTTATTTTTTTTTAATATATATACGATTCATTCGTCACCTCTATAAGCATTTTATTTTATTTTTATTTTTTTAATATATATACGATTCATTCCTCACCTCCATGAGAATTTAAAAAAAATATATATATACGATTCATTCGTCACCTCTATTCGAATTTTTATTTAATTTTTATTTTTTTAATATATATACGATTCATTCGTCACCTCTATAAGAATTTTTATTTAATTTTTATTTTTTAATATATATACGATTCATTCGTCACCTCTATAAGAATTTTATTTTATTTTTATTTTTTTAATATATATACGATTCATTCGTCACCTCTATAAGAATTTTTTTTTTATTTTTATTTTTTTAATATATATACGATTAATTCGTCACCTCCATGAGAATTTAAAAAAAATATATATATACGATTCATTCGTCACCTCTATAAGAATTTTTATTTAATTTTTATTTTTTAATATATATACGATTCATTCGTCACCTCTATAAGCGTTTTATTTTATTTTTATTTTTTTCATATATATACGATTCATTCGTCACCTCTATAAGAATTTTTATTTTATTTTTATTTTGTTAATATATATACGATTCATTCGTCACTTCTATGAGAATTTTTATTTAATTTTTATTTTTTTAATATATATACGATTCATTCGTCACGTCTATAAGAATTTTTATTTAATTTTTATTTTTTTAATATATACGATTCATTCGTCACCTCTATAAGAATTTTTATTTAATTTTTATTTTTTTAATATATATACGAGTTATCGGCAAATCTATAAGAATTTTAATTTAATTTTTATTTTTTTAATATATATACTATTCATTCGTCACCTCTATAAGAATTTTTATTTAATTTTTATTTTTTAATATATATACGATTCATTCGTCACCTCTATAAGAATTTTTATTTAATTTTTATTTTTTAATATATATACGATTCATTCGTCACCTCTATAAGCGTTTTATTTTATTTTTATTTTTTTAATATATATACGATTCATTCGTCACCTCTATAAGAATTTTTATTTAATTTTTATTTTGTTAATATATATACGATTCATTCGTCACTTCTATAAGAATTTTTATTTAATTTTTATTTTTTTAATATATATACGATTCATTCGTCACGTCTATAAGAATTTTTATTTAATTTTTATTTTTTTAATATATACGATTCATTCGTCACCTCTATAAGAATTTTTATTTAATTTTTATTTTTTTAATATATATACGAGTTATCGGCACCTCTATAAGAATTTTAATTTTATTTTTATTTTTTTAGTATATATACTATTCATTCGTCACCTCTATAAGAATTTTTATTTAATTTTTATTTTTTAATATAGATACGATTCATTCGTCACCTCTATAAGAATTTTTATTTAATTTTTACTTTTTTAATATATATACGATTAATTCGTCACCCTATGATAATTTTTATTTAAATTTTATTTTTTTTAATATATATACGATTCATTCGTCACCTCTATAAGAATTTTTGTTTAATTTTTATTTTTTAATATATATACGATTCATTCGTCACCTCTATAAGAATTTTATTTTATTTTTATTTTTTTAATATATATACGATTCATTCGTCACCTCTATAAGAATTTTTTTTTTATTTTTATTTCTTTAATATATATACGATTCATTCGTCACCTCCATGAGAATTTAAAAAAAATATATATATACGATTCATTCGTCACCTCTATAAGAATTTTTATTTAATTTTTATTTTTTTAATATATATACGATTCATTCGTCACTTCTATAAGAATTTTTATTTAATTTTTATTTTTTTAATATATATACGATTCATTCGTCACCTCTATAAGAATTTTTATTTAATTTTTATTTTTTTAATATATACGATTCATTCGTCACCTCTATAAGAATTTTTATTTAATTTTTATTTTTTAATATATATACGATTCATTCGTCACCTCTATAAGAATTTTTATTTAATTTTTACTTTTTTAATATATATACGATTAATTCGTCACCCTATGATAATTTTTATTTAATTTTTATTTTTTTTAATATATATACGATTCATTCGTCACCTCTATAAGAATTTTAATTTAATTTTTATTTTTTAATATATATACGATTCATTCGTCACCTCTATAAGAATTTTATTTTATTTTTATTTTTTTAATATATATACGATTCATTCGTCACCTCTATAAAAAATTTTTTTATTTTTATTTTTTTAATATATATACGATTCATTCGTCACCTCCATGAGAATTAAAAAAAAAATATATATACGATTCATTCGTCACCTCTATAAGAATTTTTATTTAATTTTTATTTATTTAATATATATACGATTAATTCGTCACCCTATGAGAATTTTTATTTAATTTTTATTTTTTTTAAATATATATACGATTCATTCGTCACCTCTATAAGAATTTTTATTTTATTTTTATTTTTTTAATATATATACGATTCATTCCTCACCTCCATGAGAATTTAAAAAAAATATATATATACGATTTATTCGTCACCTCTATAAGAATTTTTATTTAATTTTTATTTTTTTGATATATAAACGATTCATTCGTCACCTCTATTCGAATTTTTATTTAATTTTTATTTTTTTTATATATATACGATTCATTCGTCACCTCTATAAGAATTTTTATTTAATTTTTATTTTTTAATATATATACGATTCATTCGTCACCTCTATAAGCATTTTATTTTATTTTTATTTTTTTAATATATATACGATTCATTCGTCACCTCTATAAGAATTTTTATTTAATTTTTATTTTGTTAATATATATACGATTCATTCGTCACCTCTATAAGAATTTTTATTTAATTTTTATTTTTTAATATATATACGATTCATTCGTCACCTCTATAAGCGTTTTATTTTATTTTTATTTTTTTAATATATATACGATTCATTCGTCACCTCTATAAGAATTTTTATTTAATTTTTATTTTGTTAATATATATACGATTCATTCGTCACTTCTATGAGAATTTTTATTTAATTTTTATTTTTTTAATATATATACGATTCATTCGTCACGTCTATAAGAATTTTTATTTAATTTTTATTTTTTTAATATATACGATTCATTCGTCAGCTCTATAAGAATTTTTATTTAATTTTTATTTTTTTAATATATATACGAGTTATCGGCACCTCTATAAGAATTTTAATTTAATTTTTATTTTTTTAATATATATACGATTCATTCGTCACCTCTATAAGAATTTTTATTTAATTTTTATTTTTTAATATATATACGATTCATTCGTCACCTCTATAAGAATTTTTATTTAATTTTTACTTTTTTAATATATATACGATTAATTCGTCACCCTATGATAATTTTTATTTAATTTTTATTTTTTTTAATATATATACGATTCATTCGTCACCTCTATAAGAATTTTTATTTAATTTTTATTTTTTAATATATATACGATTCATTCGTCACCTCTATAAGAATTTTATTTTATTTTTATTTTTTTAATATATATACGATTCATTCGTCACCTCTATAAGAATTTTTTTTTTATTTTTATTTTTTTAATATATATACGATTCATTCGTCACCTCCATGAGAATTTAAAAAAAAAATATATATACGATTCCTTCGTCACCTCTATAAGAATTTTTATTTAATTTTTATATATATAATATATATACGATTAATTCGTCACCCTATGAGAATTTTTATTTAATTTTTATTTTTTTTTAATATATATACGATTCATTCGTCACTTCTATAAGAATTTTTATTTAATTTTTATGTTTTAATATATATACGATTCCTTCGTCACCTCTATAAGAATTTTATTTCATTTTTTTTTTTATATATATATACGATTCATTCGTCACATCTATAAGAATTTTTATTTAATTTTTATTTTTTAATATATATACGATTCATTCGTCACCTCTATAAGCATTTTATTTTATTTTTATTTTTTTAATATATATACGATTCATTCGTCACCTCTATAAGAATTTTAATTTAATTTTTATTTTTTTAATATATATACGATTCATTCGTCACTTCTATAAGAATCTTTATTTAATTTTTATTTTTTTAATATATAAACGATTCATTCGTCACTTCTATTCGAATTTTTATTTAATTTTTATTTTTTTAATATATATACGATTCATTCGTCACCTCTATAAGAATTTTTATTTAATTTTTATTTTTTAATATATATACGATTCATTCGTCACCTCTATAAGAATTTTATTTTATTTTTATTTTTTATATATATATACGATTCATTCGTCACATCTATAAGAATTTTTATTTAATTTTTATTTTTTAATATATATACGATTCATTCGTCACCTCTATAAGCATTTTATTTAATTTTTATTTTTTTAATATATATACGATTCATTCGTCACCTCTATAAGAATTTTATTTTATTTTTATTTTTTTAATATATATACGATTCATTCGTCACCTCTATAAGAATTTTTTTTTTATTTTTATTTTTTTAATATATATACGATTCATTCGTCACCTCCATGAGAATTTAAAAAAAATATATATATACGATTCCTTCGTCACCTCTATAAGAATTTTTATTTAATTTTTATATATATAATATATATACGATTAATTCGTCAC
This sequence comes from Sepiola atlantica, assembly GCA_963556195.1. Lineage (NCBI taxonomy): Eukaryota > Metazoa > Mollusca > Cephalopoda > Sepiida > Sepiolidae > Sepiola > Sepiola atlantica. The sequence continues at coordinate 6,168,977 of OY744525.1, read as the reverse complement.
CCTATGAGAATTTTTATTTAATTTTTATTTTTTTTAAATATATATACGATTCATTCGTCACTTCTATAAGAATTTTTATTTAATTTTTATTTTTTTAATATATACGATTCATTCGTCACCTCTATAAGAATTTTTATTTAATTTTTATTTTTTAATATAGATACGATTCATTCGTCACCTCTATAAGAATTTTTATTTAATTTTTACTTTTTTAATATATATACGATTAATTCGTCACCCTATGATAATTTTTATTTAAATTTTATTTTTTTTAATATATATACGATTCATTCGTCACCTCTATAAGAATTTTTGTTTAATTTTTATTTTTTAATATATATACGATTCATTCGTCACCTCTATAAGAATTTTATTTTATTTTTATTTTTTTAATATATATACGATTCATTCGTCACCTCTATAAGAATTTTTTTTTTATTTTTATTTCTTTAATATATATACGATTCATTCGTCACCTCCATGAGAATTTAAAAAAAATATATATATACGATTCATTCGTCACCTCTATAAGAATTTTTATTTAATTTTTATTTTTTTAATATATATACGATTCATTCGTCACTTCTATAAGAATTTTTATTTAATTTTTATTTTTTTAATATATATACGATTCATTCGTCACCTCTATAAGAATTTTTATTTAATTTTTATTTTTTTAATATATACGATTCATTCGTCACCTCTATAAGAATTTTTATTTAATTTTTATTTTTTAATATATATACGATTCATTCGTCACCTCTATAAGAATTTTTATTTAATTTTTACTTTTTTAATATATATACGATTAATTCGTCACCCTATGATAATTTTTATTTAATTTTTATTTTTTTTAATATATATACGATTCATTCGTCACCTCTATAAGAATTTTAATTTAATTTTTATTTTTTAATATATATACGATTCATTCGTCACCTCTATAAGAATTTTATTTTATTTTTATTTTTTTAATATATATACGATTCATTCGTCACCTCTATAAAAAATTTTTTTATTTTTATTTTTTTAATATATATACGATTCATTCGTCACCTCCATGAGAATTAAAAAAAAAATATATATACGATTCATTCGTCACCTCTATAAGAATTTTTATTTAATTTTTATTTATTTAATATATATACGATTAATTCGTCACCCTATGAGAATTTTTATTTAATTTTTATTTTTTTTAAATATATATACGATTCATTCGTCACCTCTATAAGAATTTTTATTTTATTTTTATTTTTTTAATATATATACGATTCATTCCTCACCTCCATGAGAATTTAAAAAAAATATATATATACGATTTATTCGTCACCTCTATAAGAATTTTTATTTAATTTTTATTTTTTTGATATATAAACGATTCATTCGTCACCTCTATTCGAATTTTTATTTAATTTTTATTTTTTTTATATATATACGATTCATTCGTCACCTCTATAAGAATTTTTATTTAATTTTTATTTTTTAATATATATACGATTCATTCGTCACCTCTATAAGCATTTTATTTTATTTTTATTTTTTTAATATATATACGATTCATTCGTCACCTCTATAAGAATTTTTATTTAATTTTTATTTTGTTAATATATATACGATTCATTCGTCACCTCTATAAGAATTTTTATTTAATTTTTATTTTTTAATATATATACGATTCATTCGTCACCTCTATAAGCGTTTTATTTTATTTTTATTTTTTTAATATATATACGATTCATTCGTCACCTCTATAAGAATTTTTATTTAATTTTTATTTTGTTAATATATATACGATTCATTCGTCACTTCTATGAGAATTTTTATTTAATTTTTATTTTTTTAATATATATACGATTCATTCGTCACGTCTATAAGAATTTTTATTTAATTTTTATTTTTTTAATATATACGATTCATTCGTCAGCTCTATAAGAATTTTTATTTAATTTTTATTTTTTTAATATATATACGAGTTATCGGCACCTCTATAAGAATTTTAATTTAATTTTTATTTTTTTAATATATATACGATTCATTCGTCACCTCTATAAGAATTTTTATTTAATTTTTATTTTTTAATATATATACGATTCATTCGTCACCTCTATAAGAATTTTTATTTAATTTTTACTTTTTTAATATATATACGATTAATTCGTCACCCTATGATAATTTTTATTTAATTTTTATTTTTTTTAATATATATACGATTCATTCGTCACCTCTATAAGAATTTTTATTTAATTTTTATTTTTTAATATATATACGATTCATTCGTCACCTCTATAAGAATTTTATTTTATTTTTATTTTTTTAATATATATACGATTCATTCGTCACCTCTATAAGAATTTTTTTTTTATTTTTATTTTTTTAATATATATACGATTCATTCGTCACCTCCATGAGAATTTAAAAAAAAAATATATATACGATTCCTTCGTCACCTCTATAAGAATTTTTATTTAATTTTTATATATATAATATATATACGATTAATTCGTCACCCTATGAGAATTTTTATTTAATTTTTATTTTTTTTTAATATATATACGATTCATTCGTCACTTCTATAAGAATTTTTATTTAATTTTTATGTTTTAATATATATACGATTCCTTCGTCACCTCTATAAGAATTTTATTTCATTTTTTTTTTTATATATATATACGATTCATTCGTCACATCTATAAGAATTTTTATTTAATTTTTATTTTTTAATATATATACGATTCATTCGTCACCTCTATAAGCATTTTATTTTATTTTTATTTTTTTAATATATATACGATTCATTCGTCACCTCTATAAGAATTTTAATTTAATTTTTATTTTTTTAATATATATACGATTCATTCGTCACTTCTATAAGAATCTTTATTTAATTTTTATTTTTTTAATATATAAACGATTCATTCGTCACTTCTATTCGAATTTTTATTTAATTTTTATTTTTTTAATATATATACGATTCATTCGTCACCTCTATAAGAATTTTTATTTAATTTTTATTTTTTAATATATATACGATTCATTCGTCACCTCTATAAGAATTTTATTTTATTTTTATTTTTTATATATATATACGATTCATTCGTCACATCTATAAGAATTTTTATTTAATTTTTATTTTTTAATATATATACGATTCATTCGTCACCTCTATAAGCATTTTATTTAATTTTTATTTTTTTAATATATATACGATTCATTCGTCACCTCTATAAGAATTTTATTTTATTTTTATTTTTTTAATATATATACGATTCATTCGTCACCTCTATAAGAATTTTTTTTTTATTTTTATTTTTTTAATATATATACGATTCATTCGTCACCTCCATGAGAATTTAAAAAAAATATATATATACGATTCCTTCGTCACCTCTATAAGAATTTTTATTTAATTTTTATATATATAATATATATACGATTAATTCGTCACCCTATGAGAATTTTTATTTAATTTTTATTTTTTTTAAATATATATACGATTCATTCGTCACTTCTATAAGAATTTTTATTTAATTTTTATGTTTTAATATATATACGATTCCTTCGTCACCTCTATAAGAATTTTATTTTATTTTTATTTTTTATATATATATACGATTCATTCGTCACATCTATAAGAATTTTTATTTAATTTTTATTTTTTAATATATATACGATTCATTCGTCACCTCTATAAGCATTTTATTTTATTTTTATTTTTTTAATATATATACGATTCATTCGTCACCTCTATAAGAATTTTAATTTAATTTTTATTTTTTTAATATATATACGATTCATTCGTCACTTCTATAAGAATTTTTATTTAATTTTTATTTTTTTAATATATAAACGATTCATTCGTCACTTCTATTCGAATTTTTATTTAATTTTTATTTTTTTAATATATATACGATTCATTCGTCACCTCTATAAGAATTTTTATTTAATTTTTATTTTTTAATATATATACGATTCATTCGTCACCTCTATAAGAATTTTATTTTATTTTTATTTTTTTAATATATATACGATTCATTCGTCACCTCTATAAGAATTTTTATTTTATTTTTATTTTTTTAATATATATACGATTAATTCGTCACCTCCATGAGAATTTAAAAAAAATATATATATACGATTCATTCGTCACCTCTATAAGAATTTTTATTTAATTTTTATTTTTTAATATATATACGATTCATTCGTCACCTCTATAAGCGTTTTATTTTATTTTTATTTTTTTAATATATATACGATTCATTCGTCACCTCTATAAGAATTTTTATTTAATTTTTATTTTTTTAATATATATACTATTCATTCGTCACCTCTATAAGAATTTTTATTTAATTTTTATTTTTTAATATATATACGATTCATTCGTCACCTCTATAAGAATTTTTATTTAATTTTTATTTTTTAATATATATACGATTCATTCGTCACCTCTATAAGCGTTTTATTTTATTTTTATTTTTTTAATATATATACGATTCATTCGTCACCTCTATAAGAATTTTTATTTAATTTTTATTTTGTTAATATATATACGATTCATTCGTCACTTCTATAAGAATTTTTATTTAATTTTTATTTTTTTAATATATATACGATTCATTCGTCACGTCTATAAGAATTTTTATTTAATTTTTATTTTTTTAATATGTACGATTCATTCGTCACCTCTATAAGAATTTTTATTTAATTTTTATTTTTTTAATATATATACGAGTTATCGGCACCTCTATAAGAATTTTAATTTTATTTTTATTTTTTTAATATATATACTATTCATTCGTCACCTCTATAAGAATTTTTATTTAATTTTTATTTTTTAATATAGATACGATTCATTCGTCACCTCTATAAGAATTTTTATTTAATTTTTACTTTTTTAATATATATACGATTAATTCGTCACCCTATGATAATTTTTATTTAATTTTTATTTTTTTTAATATATATACGATTCATTCGTCACCTCTATAAGAATTTTTGTTTAATTTTTATTTTTTAATATATATACGATTCATTCGTCACCTCTATAAGAATTTTATTTTATTTTTATTTTTTTAATATATATACGATTCATTCGTCACCTCTATAAGAATTTTTTTTTAATTTTTATTTTTTTAATATATATACGATTCATTCGTCACCTCCATGAGAATTTAAAAAAAATATATATATACGATTCATTCGTCACCTCTATAAGAATTTGTATTTAATTTTTATTTTTTTAATATATATACGATTCATTCGTCACTTCTATAAGAATTTTTATTTAATTTTTATTTTTTTAATATATATACGATTAATTCGTCACCTCTATAAGAATTTTTATTTAATTTTTATTTTTTTAATATATACGATTCATTCGTCACCTCTATAAGAATTTTTATTTAATTTTTATTTTTTAATATATATACGATTCATTCGTCACCTCTATAAGAATTTTTATTTAATTTTTACTTTTTTAATATATATACGATTACTTCGTCACCCTATGATAATTTTTATTTAATTTTTATTTTTTTTAATATATATACGATTCATTCGTCACCTCTATAAGAATTTTTATTTAATTTTTATTTTTTAATATATATACGATTCATTCGTCACCTCTATAAGAATTTTATTTTATTTTTATTTTTTTAATATATATACGATTCATTCGTCACCTCTATAAAAAAATTTTTTTATTTTTATTTTTTTAATATATATACGATTCATTCGTCACCTCCATGAGAATTTAAAAAAAATATATATATACGATTCATTCGTCACCTCTATAAGAATTTTTATTTAATTTTTATTTATTTAATATATATACGATTAATTCGTCACCCTATGAGAATTTTTATTTAATTTTTATTTTTTTTTAATATATATACGATTCATTCGTCACCTCTATAAGAATTTTTATTTTATTTTTATTTTTTTAATATATATACGATTCATTCCTCACCTCCATGAGAATTTAAAAAAAATATATATATACGATTTATTCGTCACCTCTATAAGAATTTTTATTTAATTTTTATTTTTTAATATATATACGATTCATTCGTCACCTATATAAGCATTTTATTTTATTTTTATTTTTTTAATATATATACGATTCATTCGTCACCTCTATAAGAATTTTTATTTAATTTTTATTTTTTTAATATATACGATTCATTCGTCACCTCTATAAGAATTTTTATTTAATTTTTATTTTTTTAATATATATACGAGTCATTCGGCACCTCTATAAGAATTTTATTTTATTTTTATTTTTTTAATATATATACGATTCATTCGTCACCTCTATAAGAATTTTTATTTAATTTTTATTTTTTAATATATATACGATTCATTCGTCACCTCTATAAGAATTTTTATTTAATTTTTACTTTTTTAATATATATACGATTAATTCGTCACCCTATGATAATTTTTATTTAATTTTTATTTTTTTAATATATATACGATTCATTCGTCACCTCTATAAGAATTTTTATTTAATTTTTATTTTTTAATATATATACGATTCATTCGTCACCTCTATAAGAATTTTATTTTATTTTTATTTTTTTAATATATATACGATTCATTCGTCACCTCCATGAGAATTAAAAAAAAATATATATATACGATTCATTCGTCACCTCCATGAGAATTTAAAAAAAAAATATATATACGATTCATTCGTCAACTCTATAAGAATTTTTATTTAATTTTTATTTATTTAATATATATACGATTAATTCGTCACCCTATGAGAATTTTTATTTAATTTTTATTTTTTTTTAATATATATACGATTCATTCGTCACCTCTATAAGAATTTTATTTGATTTTTATTTTTTATATATATATACGATTCATTCGTCACCTCTATAAGAATTTTTATTTAATTTTTATTTTTTAATATATATACGATTCATTCGTCACCTCTATAAGCATTTTATTTTATTTTTATTTTTTTAATATATATACGATTCATTCGTCACCTCTAAGAATTTTAATTTAATTTTTATTTTTTTAATATATATACGATTCATTCGTCACTTCTATAAGAATTTTTATGTAATGTTTATTTTTTTAATATATAAACGATTCATTCGTCACCTCTATTCGAATTTTTATTTAATTTTTATTTTTTTTAATATATATACGATTCATTCGTCACCTCTATTCGAATTTTTATTTAATTTTTATTTTTTTTAATATATATACGATTCATTCGTCACCTCTATAAGAATTTTTATTTAATTTTTATTTTTTAATATATATACGATTCATTCGTCACCTCTATAAGAATTTTATTTTATTTTAATTTTTTTAATATATATACGATTCATTCGTCACCTCTATAAGAATTTTTTTTTTATTTTTATTTTTTTAATATATATACGATTCATTCCTCACCTCCATGAGAATTTAAAAAAAATATATATATACGATTTATTCGTCACCTCTATAAGAATTTTTATTTAATTTTTATTTTTTTGATATATAAACGATTCATTCGTCACCTCTATTCGAATTTTTATTTAATCTTTATTTTTTTAATATATATACGATTCATTCGTCACCTCTATAAGAATTTTTATTTAATTTTTATTTTTTAATATATATACGATTCATTCGTCACCTCTATAAGCATTATATTTTATTTTTATTTTTTTAATATATATACGATTCATTCGTCACCTCTATAAGAATTTTTATTTAACTTTTATTTTGTTAATATATATACGATTCATTCGTCACCTCTATAAGAATTTTTGTTTAATTTTTATTTTTTAATATATATACGATTCATTCGTCACCTCTATAAGAATTTTATTTTATTTTTATTTTTTTAATATATATACGATTCATTCGTCACCTCTATAAGAATTTTATTTTATATTTATTTTTTTAATATATATACGATTCATTCGTCACCTGTATAAGAATTTTTATTTTATTTTTATTTTTTTAATATATATACGATTCATTCGTCACCTCTATAAGAATTTTTGTTTAATTTTTATTTTTTAATATATATACGATTCATTCGTCACCTCTATAAGAATTTTATTTTATTTTTATTTTTTTAATATATATACGATTCATTCGTCACCTCTATAAGAATTTTTTTTTTATTATTATTTTTTTAATATATATACGATTCATTCGTCACCTCCATGAGAATTTAAAAAAAATATATATATACGATTCATTCGTCACCTCTATAAGAATTTGTATTTAATTTTTATTTTTTTAATATATATACGATTCATTCGTCACTTCTATAAGAATTTTTATTTAATTTTTATTTTTTTAATATATATACGATTAATTCGTCACCTCTATAAGAATTTTTATTTAATTTTTATTTTTTTAATATATACGATTCATTCGTCACCTCTATAAGAATTTTTATTTAATTTTTATTTTTTAATATATATACGATTCATTCGTCACCTCTATAAGAATTTTTATTTAATTTTTACTTTTTTAATATATATACGATTAATTCGTCACCCTATGATAATTTTTATTTAATTTTTATTTTTTTTAATATATATACGATTCATTCGTCACCTCTATAAGAATTTTTATTTAATTTTTATTTTTTAATATATATACGATTCATTCGTCACCTCTATAAGAATTTTATTTTATTTTTATTTTTTTAATATATATACGATTCATTCGTCACCTCTATAAAAAAAAATTTTTATTTTTATTTTTTTAATATATATACGATTCATTCGTCACCTCCATGAGAATTTAAAAAAAATATATATATACGATTCATTCGTCACCTCTATAAGAATTTTTATTTAATTTTTATTTATTTAATATATATACGATTAATTCGTCACCCTATGAGAATTTTTATTTAATTTTTATTTTTTTTTAATATATATACGATTCATTCGTCACCTCTATAAGAATTTTTATTTTATTTTTATTTTTTTAATATATATACGATTCATTCCTCACCTCCATGAGAATTTAAAAAAAATATATATATACGATTTATTCGTCACCTCTATAAGAATTTTTATTTAATTTTTATTTTTTAATATATATACGATTCATTCGTCACCTATATAAGCATTTTATTTTATTTTTATTTTTTTAATATATATACGATTCATTCGTCACCTCTATAAGAATTTTTATTTAATTTTTATTTTTTTAATATATACGATTCATTCGTCACCTCTATAAGAATTTTTATTTAATTTTTATTTTTTTAATATATATACGAGTCATTCGGCACCTCTATAAGAATTTTATTTTATTTTTATTTTTTTAATATATATACGATTCATTCGTCACCTCTATAAGAATTTTTATTTAATTTTTATTTTTTAATATATATACGATTCATTCGTCACCTCTATAAGAATTTTTATTTAATTTTTACTTTTTTAATATATATACGATTAATTCGTCACCCTATGATAATTTTTATTTAATTTTTATTTTTTTAATATATATACGATTCATTCGTCACCTCTATAAGAATTTTTATTTAATTTTTATTTTTTAATATATATACGATTCATTCGTCACCTCTATAAGAATTTTATTTTATTTTTATTTTTTTAATATATATACGATTCATTCGTCACCTCCATGAGAATTAAAAAAAAATATATATATACGATTCATTCGTCACCTCCATGAGAATTTAAAAAAAAAATATATATACGATTCATTCGTCAACTCTATAAGAATTTTTATTTAATTTTTATTTATTTAATATATATACGATTAATTCGTCACCCTATGAGAATTTTTATTTAATTTTTATTTTTTTTTAATATATATACGATTCATTCGTCACCTCTATAAGAATTTTATTTGATTTTTATTTTTTATATATATATACGATTCATTCGTCACCTCTATAAGAATTTTTATTTAATTTTTATTTTTTAATATATATACGATTCATTCGTCACCTCTATAAGCATTTTATTTTATTTTTATTTTTTTAATATATATACGATTCATTCGTCACCTCTAAGAATTTTAATTTAATTTTTATTTTTTTAATATATATACGATTCATTCGTCACTTCTATAAGAATTTTTATGTAATGTTTATTTTTTTAATATATAAACGATTCATTCGTCACCTCTATTCGAATTTTTATTTAATTTTTATTTTTTTTAATATATATACGATTCATTCGTCACCTCTATTCGAATTTTTATTTAATTTTTATTTTTTTTAATATATATACGATTCATTCGTCACCTCTATAAGAATTTTTATTTAATTTTTATTTTTTAATATATATACGATTCATTCGTCACCTCTATAAGAATTTTATTTTATTTTAATTTTTTTAATATATATACGATTCATTCGTCACCTCTATAAGAATTTTTTTTTTATTTTTATTTTTTTAATATATATACGATTCATTCCTCACCTCCATGAGAATTTAAAAAAAATATATATATACGATTTATTCGTCACCTCTATAAGAATTTTTATTTAATTTTTATTTTTTTGATATATAAACGATTCATTCGTCACCTCTATTCGAATTTTTATTTAATCTTTATTTTTTTAATATATATACGATTCATTCGTCACCTCTATAAGAATTTTTATTTAATTTTTATTTTTTAATATATATACGATTCATTCGTCACCTCTATAAGCATTATATTTTATTTTTATTTTTTTAATATATATACGATTCATTCGTCACCTCTATAAGAATTTTTATTTAACTTTTATTTTGTTAATATATATACGATTCATTCGTCACCTCTATAAGAATTTTTGTTTAATTTTTATTTTTTAATATATATACGATTCATTCGTCACCTCTATAAGAATTTTATTTTATTTTTATTTTTTTAATATATATACGATTCATTCGTCACCTCTATAAGAATTTTATTTTATATTTATTTTTTTAATATATATACGATTCATTCGTCACCTGTATAAGAATTTTTATTTTATTTTTATTTTTTTAATATATATACGATTCATTCGTCACCTCTATAAGAATTTTTGTTTAATTTTTATTTTTTAATATATATACGATTCATTCGTCACCTCTATAAGAATTTTATTTTATTTTTATTTTTTTAATATATATACGATTCATTCGTCACCTCTATAAGAATTTTTTTTTTATTATTATTTTTTTAATATATATACGATTCATTCGTCACCTCCATGAGAATTTAAAAAAAATATATATATACGATTCATTCGTCACCTCTATAAGAATTTGTATTTAATTTTTATTTTTTTAATATATATACGATTCATTCGTCACTTCTATAAGAATTTTTATTTAATTTTTATTTTTTTAATATATATACGATTAATTCGTCACCTCTATAAGAATTTTTATTTAATTTTTATTTTTTTAATATATACGATTCATTCGTCACCTCTATAAGAATTTTTATTTAATTTTTATTTTTTAATATATATACGATTCATTCGTCACCTCTATAAGAATTTTTATTTAATTTTTACTTTTTTAATATATATACGATTAATTCGTCACCCTATGATAATTTTTATTTAATTTTTATTTTTTTTAATATATATACGATTCATTCGTCACCTCTATAAGAATTTTTATTTAATTTTTATTTTTTAATATATATACGATTCATTCGTCACCTCTATAAGAATTTTATTTTATTTTTATTTTTTTAATATATATACGATTCATTCGTCACCTCTATAAAAAAAAATTTTTATTTTTTTTTTTTTAATATATATACGATTCATTCGTCACCTCCATGAGAATTTAAAAAAAAAAAATATATACGATTCATTCGTCACCTCTATAAGAATTTTTATTTAATTTTTATTTATTTAATATATATACGATTAATTCGTCACCCTATGAGAATTTTTATTTAATTTTTATTTTTTTTTAATATATATACGATTCATTCGTCACCTCTATAAGAATTTTTATTTTATTTTTATTTTTTTAATATATATACGATTCATTCCTCACCTCCATGAGAATTTAAAAAAAATATATATATACGATTTATTCGTCACCTCTATAAGAATTTTTATTTAATTTTTATTTTTTAATATATATACGATTCATTCGTCACCTCTATAAGCATTTTATTTTATTTTTATTTTTTTAATATATATACGATTCATTCGTCACCTCTATAAGAATTTTTATTTAATTTTTATTTTTTTAATATATACGATTCATTCGTCACCTCTATAAGAATTTTTATTTAATTTTTATTTTTTTAATATATATACGAGTCATTCGGCACCTCTATAAGAATTTTATTTTATTTTTATTTTTTTAATATATATACGATTCATTCGTCACCTCTATAAGAATTTTTATTTAATTTTTATTTTTTAATATATATACGATTCATTCGTCACCTCTATAAGAATTTTTATTTAATTTTTACTTTTTTAATATATATACGATTAATTCGTCACCCTATGATAATTTTTATTTAATTTTTATTTTTTTAATATATATACGATTCATTCGTCACCTCTATAAGAATTTTTATTTAATTTTTATTTTTAAATATATATACGATTCATTCGTCACCTCTATAAGAATTTTATTTTATTTTTATTTTTTTAATATATATACGATTCATTCGTCACCTCCATGAGAATTAAAAAAAAAAATATATATACGATTCATTCGTCACCTCCATGAGAATTTAAAAAAAAAATATATATACGATTCATTCGTCAACTCTATAAGAATTTTTATTTAATTTTTATTTATTTAATATATATACGATTAATTCGTCACCCTATGAGAATTTTTATTTAATTTTTATTTTTTTTTAATATATATACGATTCATTCGTCACCTCTATAAGAATTTTATTTTATTTTTATTTTTTATATATATATACGATTCATTCGTCACCTCTATAAGAATTTTTATTTAATTTTTATTTTTTAATATATATACGATTCATTCGTCACCTCTATAAGCATTTTATTTTATTTTTATTTTTTTAATATATATACGATTCATTCGTCACCTCTAAGAATTTTAATTTAATTTTTATTTTTTTAATATATATACGATTCATTCGTCACTTCTATAAGAATTTTTATTTAATGTTTATTTTTTTAATATATAAACGATTCATTCGTCACCTCTATTCGAATTTTTATTTAATTTTTATTTTTTTTTATATATATACGATTCATTCGTCACCTCTATTCGAATTTTTATTTAATTTTTATTTTTTTTAATATATATACGATTCATTCGTCACCTCTATAAGAATTTTTATTTAATTTTTATTTTTTAATATATATACGATTCATTCGTCACCTCCATAAGAATTTTATTTTATTTTAATTTTTTTAATATATATACGATTCATTCGTCACCTCTATAAGAATTTTTTTTTTATTTTTATTTTTTTAATATATATACGATTCATTCCTCACCTCCATGAGAATTTAAAAAAAATATATATATACGATTTATTCGTCACCTCTATAAGAATTTTTATTTAATTTTTATTTTTTTGATATATAAACGATTCATTCGTCACCTCTATTCGAATTTTTATTTAATCTTTATTTTTTTAATATATATACGATTCATTCGTCACCTCTATAAGAATTTTTATTTAATTTTTATTTTTTAATATATATACGATTCATTCGTCACCTCTATAAGCATTTTATTTTATTTTTATTTTTTTAATATATATACGATTCATTCGTCACCTCTATAAGAATTTTTATTTAACTTTTATTTTGTTAATATATATACGATTCATTCGTCACTTCTATAAGAATTTTTATTTAATTTTTATTTTTTTAATATATATACGATTCATTCGTCACGTCTATAAGAATTTTTATTTAATTTTTATTTTTTTAATATATACGATTCATTCGTCACCTCTATAAGAATTTTAATTTAATTTTTATTTTTTTAATATATATACGAGTTATCGGCACCTCTATAAGAATTTTAATTTAATTTCTATTTTTTTAATATATATACGATTCATTCGTCACCTCTATAAGAATTTTTATTTAATTTTTATTTTTTAATATATATACGATTCATTCGTCACCTCTATAAGAATTTTTATTTAATTTTTATTTATTTAATATATATACGATTAATTCGTCCCCCTATGAGAATTTTTATTTAATTTTTATTTTTTTTTAATATATATACGATTCATTCGTCACCTCTATAAGAATTTTTATTTTATTTTTATTTTTTTAATATATATACGATTCATTCCTCACCTCCATGAGAATTTAAAAAAAATATATATATACGATTTATTCGTCACCTCTATAAGAATTTTTATTTAATTTTTATTTTTTTGATGTATAAACGATTCATTCGTCACCTCTATTCGAATTTTTATTTAATTATTATTTTTTTAATATATATACGATTCATTCGTCACCTCTATAAGAATTTTTATTTAATTTTTATTTTTTAATATATATACGATTCATTCGTCACCTCTATAAGCATTTTATTTTATTTTTATTTTTTTAATATATATACGATTCATTCGTCACCTCTATAAGAATTTTTATTTAATTTTTATTTTGTTAATATATATACGATTCATTCGTCACTTCTATAAGAATTTTTATTTAATTTTAATTTTTTTAATATATATACGATTCATTCGTCACGTCTATAAGAATTTTTTTTAATTTTTATTTTTTTAATATATACGATTCATTCGTCACCTCTATAAGAATTTTAATTTAATTTTTATTTTTTTAATATATATACGAGTTATCGGCACCTCTATAAGAATTTTAATTTAATTTTTATTTTTTTAATATATATACGATTCATTCGTCACCTCTATAAGAATTTTTATTTATTTTTTATTTTTTAATATATATACGATTCATTCGTCACCTCTATAAGCATTTTTAATTAATTTTTACTTTTTTAATATATATACGATTAATTCGTCACCCTATGATAATTTTTATTTAATTTTTATTTTTTTTAATATATATACGATTCATTCGTCACCTCTATAAGAATTTTTATTTAATTTTTATTTTTTAATATATATACGATTCATTCGTCACCTCTATAAGAATTTTATTTCATTTTTATTTTTTTAATATATATACGATTCATTCGTCACCTCTATAAGAATTTTTTTTTTATTTTTATTTTTTTAATATATATACGATTCATTCGTCACCTCCATGAGAATTTAAAAAAAAAAAAATATATACGATTCCTTCGTCACCTCTATAAGAATTTTTATTTAATTTTTATATATATAATATATATACGATTAATTCGTCACCCTATGAGAATTTTTATTTAATTTTTATTTTTTTTTAATATATATACGATTCATTCGTAACCTCTATAAGAATTTTTATTTAATTTTTATGTTTTAATATATATACGATTCCTTCGTCACCTCTATAAGAATTTTTATTTAATTTTTATTTTTTAATATATATACGATTCATTCGTCACCTCTATAAGCATTTTATTTTATTTTTATTTTTTTAATATATATACGATTCATTCGTCACCTCTATAAGAATTTTAATTTAATTTTTATTTTTTTAATATATATACGATTCATTCGTCACTTCTATAAGAATTTTTATTTAATTTTTATTTTTTTAATATATAAACGATTCATTCGTCACTTCTATTCGAATTTTTATTTAATTTTTATTTTTTTTAATATATATACGATTCATTCGTCACCTCTATAAGAATTTTTATTTAATTTTTATTTTTTAATATATATACGATTCATTCGTCACCTCTATAAGAATTTTATTTTATTTTTATTTTTTTAATATATATACGATTCATTCGTCACCTCTATATAAATTTTTTTTTTATTTTTATTTTTTTAATATATATACGATTAATTCGTCACCTCCATGAGAATTTAAAAAAAAAATATATATACGATTCATTCGTCACCTCTATAAGAATTTTTATTTAATTTTTATTTTTTAATATATATACGATACATTCGTCACCTCTATAAGCGTTTTATTTTATTTTTATTTTTTTAATATATATACGATTCATTCGTCACCTCTATAAGAATTTTTATTTAATTTTTATTTTGTTAATATATATACGATTCATTCGTCACTTCTATGAGAATTTTTATTTAATTTTTATTTTTTTAATATATATACGATTCATTCGTCACGTCTATAACAATTTTTATTTAATTTTTATTTTTTTAATATATACGATTCATTCGTCACCTCTATAAGAATTTTTATTTAATTTTTATTTTTTTAATATATATACGAGTTATCGGCACCTCTATAAGAATTTTAATTTAATTTTTATTTTTTTAATATATATACTATTCATTCGTCACCTCTATAAGAATTTTTATTTAATTTTTATTTTTTAATATATATACGATTCATTCGTCACCTCTATAAGAATTTTTATTTAATTTTTACTTTTTTAATATATATACGATTAATTCGTCACCCAATGATAATTTTTATTTAATTTTTATTTTTTTTAATATATATACGATTCATTCGTCACCTCTATAAGAATTTTTATTTAATTTTTATTATTTAATATATATACGATTCATTCGTCACCTCTATAAGAATTTTATTTTATTTTTATTTTTTTAATATATATACGATTCATTCGTCACCTCTATAAGAATTTTTTTTTTATTTTTATTTTTTTAATATATATACGATTCATTCGTCACCTCCATGAGAATTTAAAAAATATATATATATACGATTCATTCGTCACCTCTATAAGAATTTTTATTTAATTTTTATTTTTTTGATATATATACGATTCATTCGTCACTTCTATAACAATTTTTATTTAATTTTTATTTTTTTAATATATATACGATTCATTCGTCACCTCTATAAGAATTTTTATTTAATTTTTATTTTTTTAATATATACGATTCATTCGTCACCTCTATAAGAATTTTTATTTAATTTTTATTTTTTTAATATATATACGAGTCATTCGGCACCTCTATAAGAATTTTATTTTATTTTTATTTTTTTAATATATATACGATTCATTCGTCACCTCTATAAGAATTTTTATTTAATTTTTATTTTTTAATATATATACGATTCATTCGTCACCTCTATAAGAATTTTTATTTAATTTTTACTTTTTTAATATATATACGATTAATTCGTCACCCTATGATAATTTTTATTTAATTTTTATTTTTTTAATATATATACAATTCATTCGTCACCTCTATAAGAATTTTTATTTAATTTTTATTTTTTAATATATATACGATTCATTCGTCACCTCTATAAGAATTTTATTTCATTTTTATTTTTTTAATATATATACGATTCATTCGTCACCTCCATGAGAATTAAAAAAAAATATATATATACGATTCATTCGTCACCTCCATGAGAATTTAAAAAAAAAATATATATACGATTTATTCGTCAACTCTATAAGAATTTTTATTTAATTTTTATTTATTTAATATATATACGATTAATTCGTCACCCTATGAGAATTTTTATTTAATTTTTATTTTTTTTTAATATATATACGATTCATTCGTCACCTCTATAAGAATTTTATTTTATTTTTATTTTTTATATATATATACGATTCATTCGTCACCTCTATAAGAATTTTTATTTAATTTTTATTTTTTAATATATATACGATTCATTCGTCACCTCTATAAGCATTTTATTTTATTTTTATTTTTTTAATATATATACGATTCATTCGTCACCTCTAAGAATTTTAATTTAATTTTTATTTTTTTAATATATATACGATTCATTCGTCACTTCTATAAGAATTTTTATTTAATGTTTATTTTTTTAATATATAAACGATTCATTCGTCACCTCTATTCGAATTTTTATTTAATTTTTATTTTTTTAATATATATACGATTCATTCGTCACCTCTATAAGAATTTTTATTTAATTTTTATTTTTTTAATATATACGATTCATTCGTCACCTCTATAAGAATTTTTATTTAATTTTTATTTTTTTAATATATATACGAGTCATTCGGCACCTCTATAAGAATTTTATTTTATTTTTATTTTTTTAATATATATACGATTCATTCGTCACCTCTATAAGAATTTTTATTTAATTTTTATTTTTTAATATATATACGATTCATTCGTCACCTCTATAAGAATTTTTATTTAATTTTTACTTTTTTAATATATATACGATTAATTCGTCGCCCTATGATAATTTTTATTTAATTTTTATTTTTTTAATATATATACGATTCATTCGTCACCTCTATAAGAATTTTTATTTAATTTTTATTTTTTAATATATATACGATTCATTCGTCA
The DNA here is from genome assembly GCA_963556195.1 of Sepiola atlantica. NCBI lineage: Eukaryota > Metazoa > Mollusca > Cephalopoda > Sepiida > Sepiolidae > Sepiola > Sepiola atlantica. The sequence continues at coordinate 6,150,623 of OY744525.1, read as the reverse complement.
CCTCTATAAGAATTTTATTTCATTTTTATTTTTTTAATATATATACGATTCATTCGTCACCTCCATGAGAATTAAAAAAAAATATATATATACGATTCATTCGTCACCTCCATGAGAATTTAAAAAAAAAATATATATACGATTTATTCGTCAACTCTATAAGAATTTTTATTTAATTTTTATTTATTTAATATATATACGATTAATTCGTCACCCTATGAGAATTTTTATTTAATTTTTATTTTTTTTTAATATATATACGATTCATTCGTCACCTCTATAAGAATTTTATTTTATTTTTATTTTTTATATATATATACGATTCATTCGTCACCTCTATAAGAATTTTTATTTAATTTTTATTTTTTAATATATATACGATTCATTCGTCACCTCTATAAGCATTTTATTTTATTTTTATTTTTTTAATATATATACGATTCATTCGTCACCTCTAAGAATTTTAATTTAATTTTTATTTTTTTAATATATATACGATTCATTCGTCACTTCTATAAGAATTTTTATTTAATGTTTATTTTTTTAATATATAAACGATTCATTCGTCACCTCTATTCGAATTTTTATTTAATTTTTATTTTTTTTAATATATATACGATTCATTCGTCACCTCTATTCGAATTTTTATTTAATTTTTATTTTTTTTAATATATATACGATTCATTCGTCACCTCTATAAGAATTTTTATTTAATTTTTATTTTTTAATATATATACGATTCATTCGTCACCTCTATAAGAATTTTATTTTATTTTAATTTTTTTAATATATATACGATTCATTCGTCACCTCTATAAGAATTTTTTTTTTTTTTTATTTTTTTAATATATATACGATTTATTCGTCACCTCCATGAGAATTAAAAAAAATATATATATATATACGATTCATTCGTCACCTCTATACGAATTTGTATTTAATTTTTATTTATTTAATATATATACGATTAAATCGTCACCCTATGAGAATTTTTATTTAATTTTTATTTTTTTTTAATATATATACGATTCATTCGTCACCTCTATAAGAATTTTTATTTAATTTTTATTTTTTAATATATATACGATTCATTCGTCACGTCTATAAGAATTTTTATTTAATTTTTATGTTTTAATATAAATACGATTCCTTCGTCACCTCTATAAGAATTTTATTTCATTTTTATTTTTTTTATATATATACGATTCATTCGTCACCTCTATAAGAATTTTTATTTAATTTTTATTTTTTAATATATATACGATTCATTCGTCACCTCTATAAGCATTTTATTTTATTTTTATTTTTTTAATATATATACGATTCATTCGTCACCTCTATAAGAATTTTAATTTAATTTTTATTTTTTTAATATATATACGGATCATTCGTCACTTCTATAAGAATTTTTATTTAATTTTTATTTTTTTAATATATAAACGATTCATTCGTCACCTCTATTCGAATTTTTATTTAATTTTTATTTTTTTAAATATATATACGATTCATTCGTCACCTCTATAAGAATTTTTATTTAATTTTTATTTTTTAATATATATACGATTCATTCGTCACCTCTATAAGAATTTTTTTTTTATTTTTATTTTTTTAATATATATACGATTCATTCGTCACCTCCATGAGAATTAAAAAAAAAAATATATATACGATTCATTCGTCACCTCTATAAGAATTTTTATTTAATTTTTATTTATTTAATATATATACGATTAATTCGTCACCCTATGAGAATTTTTATTTAATTTTTATTTTTTTTTAATATATATACGATTCATTCGTCACCTCTATAAGAATTTTTATTTAATTTTTATTTTTTAATATATATACGATTCATTCGTCACCTCTATAAGAATTTTATTTCATTTTTATTTTTTTTATATATATACGAGTCATTCGTCACCTCTATAAGAATTTTTATTTAATTTTTATTTTTTTAATATATATACGATTCATTCGTCACCTCTATAAGAATTTTTTTTTAATTTTTACTTTTTTAATATATATACGATTAATTCGTCACCCTATGATAATTTTTATTTAATTTTGTTTTTTTAAAATATATATACGATTCATTCGTCACCTCTATAAGAATTTTTATTTAATTTTTATTCTTTAATATATATACGATTCATTCGTCACCTCTATAAGAATTGTTATTTAATTTTTATTTTTTTAATATATATACGATTGATTCGTCACCTCTATAAGAATTTTTATTTTATTTTTATTTTTTTAATATATATACGATTCATTCGTCACCTCCATGAGAATTGAAAAAAAATATATATATACGATTTATTCGTCACCTCTATAAGCATTTTATTTTATTTTTATTTTTTTAATATATATACGATTCATTCGTCACCTCTATAAGAATTTTATTTTATTTTTATTTTTTTAATATATATACGATTAATTCGTCACCTCTATAAGAATTTTTATTTAATTTTTCTTTTTTTAATATATATACGATTCATTCGTCACCTCTATTAGAATTTTTATTTTATTTTTTTTTTTTTAATATATATACGATTCATTCCTCACCTCCATGAGAATTTAAAAAAAATATATATATACGATTTATTCGTCACCTCTATAAGAATTTTTATTTAATTTTTATTTTTTTGATATATAAACGATTCATTCGTCACCTCTATTCGAATTTTTATTTAATTTTTATTTTTTTAATATATATACGATTCATTCGTCACCTCTATAAGAATTTTTATTAAATTTTTATTTTTTAATATATATACGATTCATTCGTCACCTCTATAAGCATTTTATTTTATTTTTATTTTTTTTAATATATATACGATTCATTCGTCACCTCTATCAGAATTTTTATTTTATTTTTATTTTGTTAATATATATACGATTCATTCGTCACTTCTATAAGAATTTTTATGTAGTTTTTATTTTTTTAATATATATACGATTCATTCGTCACGTCTATAAGAATTTTTTATTTAATTTTTATTTTTTTTATATATACGATTCATTCGTCACCTCTATAAGAATTTTTATTTAATTTTTATATTTTTAATATATATACGAGTCATTCGGCACCTCTATAAGAATTTTAATTTAATTTTTATTTTTTTAATATATATACGATTCATTCGTCACCTCTATAAGAATTTTTATTTAATTTTTATTTTTTAATATATATACGATTCATTCGTCACCTCTATAATAATTTTTATTTAATTTTTACTTTTTTAATATATATACGATTAATTCGTCACCCTATGATAATTTTTATTTAATTTTTATTTTTTTAATATATATACGATTCATTCGTCACCTCTATAAGAATTTGTATTTAATTTTTATTTTTTAATATATATACGATTCATTCGTCACCTCTATAAGCATTTTATTTTATTTTTATTTTTTTGATATATATACGATTCATTCGTCACCTCTATAAGAATTTTTATTTAATTTTTATTTTTTTAATATATATACGATTCATTCGTCACTTCTATAAGAATTTTTATTTAATTTTTATTTTTTTAATATATAAACGATTCATTCGTCACCTCTATTCGAATTTTTATTTAATTTTTATTTTTTTAATATATATACGATTCATTCGTCACCTCTATAAGAATTTTTATTTAATTTTTATTCTTTAATATATATACGATTCATTCGTCACCTCTATAAGAATTGTTATTTAATTTTTATTTTTTTAATATATATACGATTCATTCGTCACCTCTATAAGAATTTTTATTTTATTTTTATTTTTTTAATATATATACGATTCATTCGTCACCTCCATGAGAATTGAAAAAAAATATATATATACGATTTATTCGTCACCTCTATAAGCATTTTATTTTATTTTTATTCTTTTAATATATATACGATTCATTCGTCACCTCTATAAGAATTTTATTTTATTTTTATTTTTTTAATATATATACGATTAATTCGTCACCTCTATAAGAATTTTTATTTAATTTTTCTTTTTTTAATATATATACGATTCATTCGTCACCTCTATAAGAATTTTTATTTTTTTTTTTTTTTTAATATATATACGATTCATTCCTCACCTCCATGAGAATTAAAAAAAAAAATATATATATACGATTTATTCGTCACCTCTATAAGAATTTTTATTTAATTTTTATTTTTTTGATATATAAACGATTCATTCGTCACCTCTATTCGAATTTTTATTTAATTTTTATTTTTTTAATATATATACGATTCATTCGTCACCTCTATAAGAATTTTTATTAAATTTTTATTTTTTAATATATATACGATTCATTCGTCACCTCTATAAGCATTTTATTTTATTTTTATTTTTTTTAATATATATACGATTCATTCGTCACCTCTATCAGAATTTTTATTTTATTTTTATTTTGTTAATATATATACGATTCATTCGTCACCTCTATAAGAATTTTTTTTTTATTTTTATTTTTTTAATATATATACGATTCATTCGTCACCTCCATGAGAATTAAAAAAAAAAATATATATACGATTCATTCGTCACCTCTATAAGAATTTTTATTTAATTTTTATTTATTTAATATATATACGATTAATTCGTCACCCTATGAGAATTTTTATTTAATTTTTATTTTTTTTTAATATATATACGATTCATTCGTCACCTCTATAAGAATTTTTATTTAATTTTTATTTTTTAATATATATACGATTCATTCGTCACCTCTATAAGAATTTTATTTCATTTTTATTTTTTTTATATATATACGAGTCATTCGTCACCTCTATAAGAATTTTTATTTAATTTTTATTTTTTTAATATATATACGATTCATTCGTCACCTCTATAAGAATTTTTTTTTAATTTTTACTTTTTTAATATATATACGATTAATTCGTCACCCTATGATAATTTTTATTTAATTTTGTTTTTTTTTAATATATATACGATTCATTCGTCACCTCTATAAGAATTTTTATTTAATTTTTATTCTTTAATATATATACGATTCATTCGTCACCTCTATAAGAATTGTTATTTAATTTTTATTTTTTTAATATATATACGATTCATTCGTCACCTCTATAAGAATTTTTATTTTATTTTTATTTTTTTAATATATATACGATTCATTCGTCACCTCCATGAGAATTGAAAAAAAAAATATATATACGATTTATTCGTCACCTCTATAAGCATTTTATTTTATTTTTATTTTTTTAATATATATACGATTCATTCGTCACCTCTATAAGAATTTTATTTTATTTTTATTTTTTTAATATATATACGATTAATTCGTCACCTCTATAAGAATTTTTATTTAATTTTTCTTTTTTTAATATATATACGATTCATTCGTCACCTCTATAAGAATTTTTATTTTATTTTTTTTTTTTTAATATATATACGATTCATTCCTCACCTCCATGAGAATTTAAAAAAAATATATATATACGATTTATTCGTCACCTCTATAAGAATTTTTATTTAATTTTTATTTTTTTGATATATAAACGATTCATTCGTCACCTCTATTCGAATTTTTATTTAATTTTTATTTTTTTAATATATATACGATTCATTCGTCACCTCTATAAGAATTTTTATTAAATTTTTATTTTTTAATATATATACGATTCATTCGTCACCTCTATAAGCATTTTATTTTATTTTTATTTTTTTTAATATATATACGATTCATTCGTCACCTCTATCAGAATTTTTATTTTATTTTTATTTTGTTAATATATATACGATTCATTCGTCACTTCTATAAGAATTTTTATGTAGTTTTTATTTTTTTAATATATATACGATTCATTCGTCACGTCTATAAGAATTTTTTATTTAATTTTTATTTTTTTTATATATACGATTCATTCGTCACCTCTATAAGAATTTTTATTTAATTTTTATATTTTTAATATATATACGAGTCATTCGGCACCTCTATAAGAATTTTAATTTAATTTTTATTTTTTTAATATATATACGATTCATTCGTCACCTCTATAAGAATTTTTATTTAATTTTTATTTTTTAATATATATACGATTCATTCGTCACCTCTATAATAATTTTTATTTAATTTTTACTTTTTTAATATATATACGATTAATTCGTCACCCTATGATAATTTTTATTTAATTTTTATTTTTTTAATATATATACGATTCATTCGTCACCTCTATAAGAATTTGTATTTAATTTTTATTTTTTAATATATATACGATTCATTCGTCACCTCTATAAGCATTTTATTTTATTTTTATTTTTTTGATATATATACGATTCATTCGTCACCTCTATAAGAATTTTTATTTAATTTTTATTTTTTTAATATATATACGATTCATTCGTCACTTCTATAAGAATTTTTATTTAATTTTTATTTTTTTAATATATAAACGATTCATTCGTCACCTCTATTCGAATTTTTATTTAATTTTTATTTTTTTAATATATATACGATTCATTCGTCACCTCTATAAGAATTTTTATTTAATTTTTATTCTTTAATATATATACGATTCATTCGTCACCTCTATAAGAATTGTTATTTAATTTTTATTTTTTTAATATATATACGATTCATTCGTCACCTCTATAAGAATTTTTATTTTATTTTTATTTTTTTAATATATATACGATTCATTCGTCACCTCCATGAGAATTGAAAAAAAATATATATATACGATTTATTCGTCACCTCTATAAGCATTTTATTTTATTTTTATTCTTTTAATATATATACGATTCATTCGTCACCTCTATAAGAATTTTATTTTATTTTTATTTTTTTAATATATATACGATTAATTCGTCACCTCTATAAGAATTTTTATTTAATTTTTCTTTTTTTAATATATATACGATTCATTCGTCACCTCTATAAGAATTTTTATTTTTTTTTTTTTTTAATATATATACGATTCATTCCTCACCTCCATGAGAATTTTAAAAAAATATATATATACGATTTATTCGTCACCTCTATAAGAATTTTTATTTAATTTTTATTTTTTTGATATATAAACGATTCATTCGTCACCTCTATTCGAATTTTTATTTAATTTTTATTTTTTTAATATATATACGATTCATTCGTCACCTCTATAAGAATTTTTATTAAATTTTTATTTTTTAATATATATACGATTCATTCGTCACCTCTATAAGCATTTTATTTTATTTTTATTTTTTTTAATATATATACGATTCATTCGTCACCTCTATCAGAATTTTTATTTAATTTTTATTTTGTTAATATATATACGATTCATTCGTCACTTCTATAAGAATTTTTATGTAGTTTTTATTTTTTTAATATATATACGATTCATTCGTCACGTCTATAAGAATTTTTTATTTAATTTTTATTTTTTTTATATATACGATTCATTCGTCACCTCTATAAGAATTTTTATTTAATTTTTATATTTTTAATATATATACGAGTCATTCGGCACCTCTATAAGAATTTTAATTTAATTTTTATTTTTTTAATATATATACGATTCATTCGTCACCTCTATAAGAATTTTTATTTGATTTTTATTTTTTAATATATATACGATTCATTCGTCACCTCTATAATAATTTTTATTTAATTTTTACTTTTTTAATATATATACGATTAATTCGTCACCCTATGATAATTTTTATTTAATTTTTATTTTTTTAATATATATACGATTCATTCGTCACCTCTATAAGAATTTTTATTTAATTTTTATTTTTTAATATATATACGATTCATTCGTCACCTCTATAAGCATTTTATTTTATTTTTATTTTTTTAATATATATACGATTCATTCGTCACCTCTATAAGAATTTTTATTTAATTTTTATTTTTTTAATATATATACGATTCATTCGTCACTTCTATAAGAATTTTTATTTAATTTTTATTTTTTTAATATATAAACGATTCATTCGTCACCTCTATTCGAATTTTTATTTAATTTTTATTTTTTTAATATATATACGATTCATTCGTCACCTCTATAAGAATTTTTATTTAATTTTTTTTTTTTAATATATATACGATTCATTCGTCACCTCTATAAGAATTTTATTTTATTTTTATTTTTTAATATATATACGATTCATTCGTCACCTCTATAAGAATTTTATTTCATTTTTTTTTTTATATATATACGATTCATTCGTCACCTCTATAAGAATTTTTATTTAATTTTTATTTTTTTAATATATATACGATTCATTCGTCACCTCTATAAGAATTATTATTTAATTTTTATTTTTTTTAATATATATACGATTAATTCGTCACCCTATGAGAATTTTTATTTTTTAATATATATACGAATCATTCGTCACCTCTATAAAAATTTTTATTTAATTTTTACTTTTTTAATATATATACGATTAATTCGTCACCCTATGATAATTTTTATTTAATTTTTATTTTTTTTAATATATATACGATTCATTCGTCACCTCTATAAGCATTTTATTTTATTTTTATTTTTTTAATATATATACGATTCATTCGTCACCTCTATTAGAATTTTTATTTAATTTTTATTTTTTTAATATATATACGATTCATTCGTCACTTCTATAAGAATTTTTATTTAATTTTTACTTTTTTAATATATATACGATTAATTCGTCACCCTATGATAATTTTTATTTAATTTTTTTTTATTTAATATATATACGATTCATTGGTCACCTCTATAAGAATTTTTATTTAATTTTTATTTTTTAATATATATACGATTCATTCGTCACCTCTATAAGAATTGTTATTTAATTTTTATTTTTTTTAATATATATACGATTCATTCGTCACCTCTATAAGAATTTTTATTTAATTTTTATTTTTTAATATATATACGATTCATTCGTCACCTCTATAAGAATTTTATTTTATTTTTATTTTTTTAATATATATACGATTCATTCGTCACCTCTATAATATTTTTTTTTTTATTTTTATTTTTTTAATATATATACGATTCATTCGTCACCTCTATTAGAATTTTTATTTAATTTTTATTTTTTTAATATATATACGATTCATTCGTCACCCTATGAGAATTTTTATTTAATTTTTACTTTTTTAATATATATACGATTAATTCGTCACCCTATGATAATTTTTATTTAATTTTTTTTTTTTAATATATATACGATTCATTCGTCACCTCTATAAGAATTTTTATTTAATTTTTATTCTTTAATATATATACGATTCATTCGTCACCTCTATAAGAATTGTTATTTAATTTTTATTTTTTTAATATATATACGATTCATTCGTCACCTCTATAAGAATTTTTATTTTGTTTTTATTTTTTTTAAATATATACGATTCATTCGTCACCTCCATGAGAATTGAAAAAAAAAATATATATACGATTTATTCGTCACCTCTATAAGCATTTTATTTTATTTTTATTTTTTTAATATATATACGATTCATTCGTCACCTCTATAAGAATTTTATTTTATTTTTATTTTTTTAATATATATACGATTCATTCGTCACCTCTATAAGAATTTTTATTTAATTTTTATTTTTTTAATATATATACGATTCATTCGTCACCTCTATAAGAATTTTTATTTTATTTTTTTTTTTTTAATATATATACGATTCATTCCTCACCTCCATGAGAATTTTAAAAAAATATATATATACGATTTATTCGTCACCTCTATAAGAATTTTTATTTAATTTTTATTTTTTTGATATATAAACGATTCATTCGTCAACTCTATTCGAATTTTTATTTAATTTTTATTTTTTTAATATATATACGATTCATTCGTCACCTCTATAAGAATTTTTATTTAATTTTTATTTTTTAATATATATACGATTCATTCGTCACCTCTATAAGCATTTTATTTTATTTTTATTTTTTTTAATATATATACGATTCATTCGTCACCTCTATCAGAATTTTTATTTAATTTTTATTTTGTTAATATATATACGATTCATTCGTCACTTCTATCAGAATTTTTATGTAGTTTTTATTTTTTTAATATATATACGATTCATTCGTCACGTCTATAAGAATTTTTTATTTAATTTTTATTTTTTTTATATATACGATTCATTCGTCACCTCTATAAGAATTTTTATTTAATTTTTATATTTTTAATATATATACGAGTCATTCGGCACCTCTATAAGAATTTTAATTTAATTTTTATTTTTTTAATATATATACGATTCATTCGTCACCTCTATAAGAATTTTTATTTTATTTTTTTTTTTTTAATATATATACGATTCATTCCTCACCTCCATGAGAATTTTAAAAAAATATATATATACGATTTATTCGTCACCTCTATAAGAATTTTTATTTAATTTTTATTTTTTTGATATATAAACGATTCATTCGTCACCTCTATTCGAATTTTTATTTAATTTTTATTTTTTTAATAAATATACGATTCATTCGTCACCTCTATAAGAATTTTTATTTAATTTTTATTTTTTAATATATATACGATTCATTCGTCACCTCTATAAGCATTTTATTTTATTTTTATTTTTTTTAATATATATACGATTCATTCGTCACCTCTATCAGAATTTTTATTTAATTTTTATTTTGTTAATATATATACGATTCATTCGTCACTTCTATCAGAATTTTTATGTAGTTTTTATTTTTTTAATATATATACGATTCATTCGTCACGTCTATAAGAATTTTTTATTTAATTTTTATTTTTTTATATATACGATTCATTCGTCACCTCTATAAGAATTTTTATTTAATTTTTATATTTTTAATATATATACGAGTCATTCGGCACCTCTATAAGAATTTTAATTTAATTTTTATTTTTTTAATATATATACGATTCATTCGTCACCTCTATAAGAATTTAATTTTATTTTTATTTTTTTAATATATATACGATTCATTCGTCACCTCTATAAGAATTTTTATTTAATTTTTCTTTTTTTAATATATATACGATTCATTCGTCACCTCTATAAGAATTTTTATTTTATTTTTTTTTTTTAATATATATACGATTCATTCCTCACCTCCATGAGAATTTTAAAAAAATATATATATACGATTTATTCGTCACCTCTATAAGAATTTTTATTTAATTTTTATTTTTTTGATATATAAACGATTCATTCGTCACCTCTATTCGAATTTTTATTTAATTTTTATTTTTTTAATAAATATACGATTCATTCGTCACCTCTATAAGAATTTTTATTTAATTTTTATTTTTTAATATATATACGATTCATTCGTCACCTCTATAAGCATTTTATTTTATTTTTATTTTTTTTAATATATATACGATTCATTCGTCACCTCTATCAGAATTTTTATTTAATTTTTATTTTGTTAATATGTTTACGATTCATTCGTCACTTCTATCAGAATTTTTATGTAGTTTTTATTTTTTTAATATATATACGATTCATTCGTCACGTCTATAAGAATTTTTTATTTAATTTTTATTTTTTTATATATACGATTCATTCGTCACCTCTATAAGAATTTTTATTTAATTTTTATATTTTTAATATATATACGAGTCATTCGGCACCTCTATAAGAATTTTAATTTAATTTTTATTTTTTTAATATATATACGATTCATTCGTCACCTCTATAAGAATTTTTATTTAATTTTTATTTTTTAATATATATACGATTCATTCGTCACCTCTATAAGAATTTTTATTTAATTTTTACTTTTTTAATATATATACGATTAATTCGTCACCCTATGATAATTTTTATTTAATTTTTATTTTTTTAATATATATACGATTCATTGGTCACCTCTATAAGAATTTTTATTTAATTTTTATTTTTTAATATATATACGATTCATTCGTCACCTCTATAAGCATTTTATTTTATTTTTATTTTTTTAATATATATACGATTCATTCGTCACCTCTATAAGAATTTTATTTTATTTTTATTTTTTTAATATATATACGATTCATTCGTCACCTCTATAAGAATTTTTTTTTTATTTTTATTTTTTTAATATATATACGATTCATTCGTCACCTCCATGAGAATTAAAAAATATATATATATACGATTAATTCGTCACCCTATGAGAATTTTTATTTAATTTTTATTTTTTTTTAATATATATACGATTCATTCGTCACCTCTATAAGCATTTTATTTTATTTTTATTTTTTAATATATATACGATTAATTCGTCACCCTATGAGAATGTTTATTTAATTTTTATTTTTTTAAATATATATACGATTCATTTGTCACCTCTATAAGAATTTTTATTTAATTTTTATTTTTTTTAATATATATACGATTCATTCGTCACCTCTATAAGAATTTTTATTTAATTTTTATTTTTTAATATATATACGATTCATTCGTCACCTCTATAAGAATTTTATTTCATTTTTTTTTTTTATATATATACGATTCATTCGTCACCTCTATAAGAATTTTTATTTAATTTTTATTTTTTTAATATATATACGATTCATTCGTCACCTCTATAAGAATTATTATTTAATTTTTATTTTTTTTAATATATATACGATTCATTCGTCACCTCTATAAGAATTTTTATTTAATTTTTATTCTTTAATATATATACGATTAATTCGTCACCTCTATAAGAATTGTTATTTAATTTTTATTTTTTTAATATATATACGATTCATTCGTCACCTCTATAAGAATTTTATTTTATTTTTATTTTTTTAATATATATACGATTCATTCGTCACCTCCATGAGAATTGAAAAAAAATATATATATACGATTCATTCGTCACCTCTATAAGCATTTTATTTTATTTTTATTTTTTTTATATATATACGATTCATTCGTCACCTCTATAAGAATTTTATTTTATTTTTATTTTTTTAATATATATACGATTCATTCGTCACCTCTATAAGAATTTTTATTTAATTTTTCTTTTTTTAATATATATACGATTCATTCGTCACCTCTATAAGAATTTTTATTTTATTTTTATTTTTTTAATATATATACGATTCATTCCTCACCTCCATGAGAATTTAAAAAAAATATATATATACGATTTATTCGTCACCTCTATAAGCATTTTATTTAATTTTTATTTTTTTAATATATATACGATTCATTCGTCACTTCTATCAGAATTTTTATGTAGTTTTTATTTTTTTAATATATATACGATTCATTCGTCACGTCTATAAGAATTTTTTATTTAATTTTTATTTTTTTATATATACGATTCATTCGTCACCTCTATAAGAATTTTTATTTAATTTTTATATTTTTAATATATATACGAGTCATTCGGCACCTCTATAAGAATTTTAATTTAATTTTTATTTTTTTAATATATATACGATTCATTCGTCACCTCTATAAGAATTTAATTTTATTTTTATTTTTTTAATATATATACGATTCATTCGTCACCTCTATAAGAATTTTTATTTAATTTTTCTTTTTTTAATATATATACGATTCATTCGTCACCTCTATAAGAATTTTTATTTTATTTTTTTTTTTTAATATATATACGATTCATTCCTCACCTCCATGAGAATTTTAAAAAAATATATATATACGATTTATTCGTCACCTCTATAAGAATTTTTATTTAATTTTTATTTTTTTGATATATAAACGATTCATTCGTCACCTCTATTCGAATTTTTATTTAATTTTTATTTTTTTAATAAATATACGATTCATTCGTCACCTCTATAAGAATTTTTATTTAATTTTTATTTTTTAATATATATACGATTCATTCGTCACCTCTATAAGCATTTTATTTTATTTTTATTTGTTTTAATATATATACGATTCATTCGTCACCTCTATCAGAATTTTTATTTAATTTTTATTTTGTTAATATATATACGATTCATTCGTCACTTCTATAAGAATTTTTTATTTAATTTTTATTTTTTTATATATACGATTCATTCGTCACCTCTATAAGAATTTTTATTTAATTTTTATATTTTTAATATATATACGAGTCATTCGGCACCTCTATAAGAATTTTAATTTAATTTTTATTTTTTTAATATATATACGATTCATTCGTCACCTCTATAAGAATTTTTATTTAATTTTTATTTTTTAATATATATACGATTCATTCGTCACCTCTATAAGAATTTTTATTTAATTTTTACTTTTTTAATATATATACGATTAATTCGTCACCCTATGATAATTTTTATTTAATTTTTATTTTTTTAATATATATACGATTCATTGGTCACCTCTATAAGAATTTTTATTTAATTTTTATTTTTTAATATATATACGATTCATTCGTCACCTCTATAAGCATTTTATTTTATTTTTATTTTTTTAATATATATACGATTCATTCGTCACCTCTATAAGAATTTTTATTTAATTTTTATTTTTTAATATATATACGATTCATTCGTCATTTCTATAAGAATTTTATTTTATTTTTATTTTTTTAATATATATACGATTCATTCGTCACCTCTATAAGAATTTTTTTTTTATTTTTATTTTTTTAATATATATACGATTCATTCGTCACCTCCATGAGAATTAAAAAATATATATATATACGATTAATTCGTCACCCTATGAGAATTTTTATTTAATTTTTATTTTTTTTTAATATATATACGATTCATTCGTCACCTCTATAAGCATTTTATTTTATTTTTATTTTTTAATATATATACGATTAATTCGTCACCCTATGAGAATGTTTATTTAATTTTTATTTTTTTAAATATATATACGATTCATTTGTCACCTCTATAAGAATTTTTATTTAATTTTTATTTTTTTTAATATATATACGATTCATTCGTCACCTCTATAAGAATTTTTATTTAATTTTTATTTTTTAATATATATACGATTCATTCGTCACCTCTATAAGAATTTTATTTCATTTTTTTTTTTTATATATATACGATTCATTCGTCACCTCTATAAGAATTTTTATTTAATTTTTATTTTTTTAATATATATACGATTCATTCGTCACCTCTATAAGAATTATTATTTAATTTTTATTTTTTTTAATATATATACGATTCATTCGTCACCTCTATAAGAATTTTTATTTAATTTTTATTCTTTAATATATATACGATTCATTCGTCACCTCTATAAGAATTGTTATTTAATTTTTATTTTTTTAATATATATACGATTCATTCGTCACCTCTATAAGAATTTTTATTTTATTTTTATTTTTTTAATATATATACGATTCATTCGTCACCTCCATGAGAATTGAAAAAAAATATATATATACGATTCATTCGTCACCTCTATAAGCATTTTATTTTATTTTTATTTTTTTTATATATATACGATTCATTCGTCACCTCTATAAGAATTTTATTTTATTTTTATTTTTTTAATATATATACGATTCATTCGTCACCTCTATAAGAATTTTTATTTAATTTTTCTTTTTTTAATATATATACGATTCATTCGTCACCTCTATAAGAATTTTTATTTTATTTTTTTTTTTTTAATATATATACGATTCATTCCTCACCTCCATGAGAATTTAAAAAAAATATATATATACGATTTATTCGTCACCTCTATAAGCATTTTATTTTATTTTTATTTTTTTTAATATATATACGATTCATTCGTCACCTCTATCAGAATTTTTATTTAATTTTTATTTTTTTAATATATATACGATTCATTCGTCACTTCTATAAGAATTTTTATGTAGTTTTTATTTTTTTAATATATATACGATTCATTCGTCACGTCTATAAGAATTTTTTATTTAATTTTTATTTTTTTTATATATACGATTCATTCGTAACCTCTATAAGAATTTTTATTTAATTTTTATATTTTTAATATATATACGAGTCATTCGGCACCTCTATAAGAATTTTAATTTAATTTTTGTTTTTTTAATATATATACGATTCATTCGTCACCTCTATAAGAATTTTTATTTAATTTTTATTTTTTAATATATATACGATTCATTCGTCACCTCTATAAGAATTTTTATTTAATTTTTACTTTTTTAATATATATACGATTAATTCGTCACCCTATGATACTTTTTATTTAATTTTTATTTTTTTAATATATATACGATTCATTCGTCACCTCTATAAGAATTTTTATTTAATTTTTATTTTTTAATATATATACGATTCATTCGTCACCTCTATAAGCATTTTATTTTATTTTTATTTTTTTAATATATATACGATTCTATCGTCACCTCTATAAGAATTTTTATTTAATTTTTATTTTTTTAATATATATACGATTCATTCGTCACTTCTATAAGAATTTTTATTTAATTTTTATTTTTTTAATATATAAACGATTCATTCGTCACCTCTATTCGAATTTTTATTTAATTTTTATTTTTTTAATATATATACGATTCATTCGTCACCTCTATAAGAATTTTTATTTAATTTTTATTTTTTAATATATATACGATTCATTCGTCACCTCTATAAGAATTTTATTTTATTATTATTTTTTTAATATATATACGATTCATTCGTCACCTCTATAAGAATTTTTATTTAATTTTTATTTTTTAATATATATACGATTCATTCGTCACTTCTATCAGAATTTTTATGTAGTTTTTATTTTTTTAATATATATACGATTCATTCGTCACGTCTATAAGAATTTTTTATTTAATTTTTATTTTTTTTATATATACGATTCATTCGTCACCTCTATAAGAATTTTTATTTAATTTTTATATTTTTAATATATATACGAGTCATTCGGCACCTCTATAAGAATTTTAATTTAATTTTTATTTTTTTAATATATATACGATTCATTCGTCACCTCTATAAGAATTTAATTTTATTTTTATTTTTTTAATATATATACGATTCATTCGTCACTTCTATAAGAATTTTTATTTAATTTTTCTTTTTTTAATATATATACGATTCATTCGTCACCTCTATAAGAATTTTTATTTTATATTTTTTTTTTTAATATATATACGATTCATTCCTCACCTCCATGAGAATTTAAAAAAAATATATATATACGATTTATTCGTCACCTCTATAAGAATTTTTATTTAATTTTTATTTTTTTGATATATAAACGATTCATTCGTCACCTCTATTCGAATTTTTATTTAATTTTTATTTTTTTAATATATATACGATTCATTCGTCACCTCTATAAGAATTTTTATTTAATTTTTATTTTTTAATATATATACGATTCATTCGTCACCTCTATAAGCATTTTATTTTATTTTTATTTTTTTTAATATATATACGATTCATTCGTCACCTCTATCAGAATTTTTATTTAATTTTTATTTTGTTAATATATATACGATTCATTCGTCACTTCTATCAGAATTTTTATGTAGTTTTTATTTTTTTAATATATATACGATTCATTCGTCACGTCTATAAGAATTTTTTATTTAATTTTTATTTTTTTATATATACGATTCATTCGTCACCTCTATAAGAATTTTTATTTAATTTTTATATTTTTAATATATATACGAGTCATTCGGCACCTCTATAAGAATTTTAATTTAATTTTTATTTTTTTAATATATATACGATTCATTCGTCACCTCTATAAGAATTTTTATTTAATTTTTATTTTTTAATATATATACGATTCATTCGTCACCTCTATAAGAATTTTTATTTAATTTTTACTTTTTTAATATATATACGATTAATTCGTCACCCTATGATAATTTTTATTTAATTTTTATTGTTTTAATATATATACGATTCATTGGTCACCTCTATAAGAATTTTTATTTAATTTTTATTTTTTAATATATATACGATTCATTCGTCACCTCTATAAGCATTTTATTTCATTTTTATTTTTTTAATATATATACGATTCATTCGTCACCTCTATAAGAATTTTTATTTAATTTTTATTTTTTAATATATATACGATTCATTCGTCACCTCTATAAGAATTTTATTTTATTTTTATTTTTTTAATATATATACGATTCATTCGTCACCTCCATGAGAATTAAAAAATATATATATATACGATTAATTCGTCACCCTATGAGAATTTTTATTTAATTTTTATTTTTTTTTAATATATATACGATTCATTCGTCACCTGTATAAGCATTTTATTTTATTTTTATTTTTTAATATATATACGATTAATTCGTCACCCTATGAGAATGTTTATTTAATTTTTATTTTTTTTAATATATATACGATTCATTTGTCACCTCTATAAGAATTTTTATTTAATTTTTATTTTTTTTAATATATATACGATTCATTCGTCACCTCTATAAGAATTTTTATTTAATTTTTATTTTTTAATATATATACGATTCATTCGTCACCTCTATAAGAATTTTATTTCATTTTTTTTTTTTATATATATACGATTCATTCGTCACCTCTATAAGAATTTTTATTTAATTTTTATTTTTTTAATATATATACGATTCATTCGTCACCTCTATAAGAATTATTATTTAATTTTTATTTTTTTTAATATATATACGATTCATTCGTCACCTCTATAAGAATTTTTATTTAATTTTTATTTTTTTAATATATATACGATTCATTCGTCACCCTATGAGAATTTTTATTTAATTTTTACTTTTTTAATATATATACGATTAATTCGTCACCCTATGATAATTTTTATTTAATTTTTTTTTTTTTAATATATATACGATTCATTCGTCACCTCTATAAGAATTTTTATTTAATTTTTATTCTTTAATATATATACGATTCATTCGTCACCTCTATAAGAATTGTTATTTAATTTTTATTTTTTTAATATATATACGATTCATTCGTCACCTCTATAAGAATTTTTATTTTATTTTTATTTTTTTAATATATATACGATTCATTCGTCACCTCCATGAGAATTGAAAAAAAAAATATATATACGATTCATTCGTCACCTCTATAAGCATTTTATTTTATTTTTATTTTTTTTATATATATACGATTCATTCGTCACCTCTATAAGAATTTTATTTTATTTTTATTTTTTTAATATATATACGATTCATTCGTCACCTCTATAAGAATTTTTATTTAATTTTTCTTTTTTTAATATATATACGATTCATTCGTCACCTCTATAAGAATTTTTATTTTATTATTTTTTTTTTAATATATATACGATTCATTCCTCACCTCCATGAGAATTTTAAAAAAATATATATATACGATTTATTCGTCACCTCTATAAGCATTTTATTTTATTTTTATTTTTTTTAATATATATACGATTCATTCGTCACCTCTATCAGAATTTTTATTTAATTTTTATTTTGTTAATATATATACGATTCATTCGTCACTTCTATAAGAATTTTTATGTAGTTTTTATTTTTTTAATATATATACGATTCATTCGTCACGTCTATAAGAATTTTTTATTTAATTTTTATTTTTTTTATATATACGATTCATTCGTCACCTCTATAAGAATTTTTATTTAATTTTTATAATTTTAATATATATACGAGTCATTCGGCACCTCTATAAGAATTTTAATTTAATTTTTGTTTTTTTAATATATATACGATTCATTCGTCACCTCTATAAGAATTTTTATTTAATTTTTATTTTTTAATATATATACGATTCATTCGTCACCTCTATAAGAATTTTTATTTAATTTTTACTTTTTTAATATATATACGATTAATTCGTCACCCTATGATAATTTTTATTTAATTTTTATTTTTTTAATATATATACGATTCATTCGTCACCTCTATAAGAATTTTTATTTAATTTTTATTTTTTAATATATATACGATTCATTCGTCACCTCTATAAGCATTTTATTTTATTTTTATTTTTTTAATATATATACGATTCATTCGTCACCTCTATAAGAATTTTTATTTAATTTTTATTTTTTTAATATATATACGATTCATTCGTCACTTCTATAAGAATTTTTATTTAATTTTTATTTTTTTAATATATAAACGATTCATTCGTCACCTCTATTCGAATTTTTATTTAATTTTTATTTTTTTAATATATATACGATTCATTCGTCACCTCTATAAGAATTTTTATTTAATTTTTATTTTTTAATATATATACGATTCATTCGTCACCTCTACAAGAATTTTATTTTATTATTATTTTTTTAATATATATACGATTCATTCGTCACCTCTATAAGAATTTTTATTTAATTTTTATTTTTTAATATATATACGATTCATTCGTCACCTCTATAAGAATTTTATTTCATTTTTTTTTATATATATATACGATTCATTCGTCACCTCTATAAGAATTTTTATTTAATTTTTATTTTTTTAATATATATACGATTCATTCGTCACCTCTATAAGAATTATTATTTAATTTTTATTTTTTTTAATATATATACGATTAATTCGTCACCCTATGAGAATTTTTATTTTTTAATATATATACGATTGATTCGTCACCTCTATAAGAATTTTTATTTAATTTTTACTTTTTTAATATATATACGATTGATTCGTCACCGTATGATAATTTT
Source organism: Sepiola atlantica (assembly GCA_963556195.1). Classification (NCBI taxonomy): domain Eukaryota; kingdom Metazoa; phylum Mollusca; class Cephalopoda; order Sepiida; family Sepiolidae; genus Sepiola; species Sepiola atlantica. Next base: position 6,130,080 of record OY744525.1, on the reverse strand, counting down.
TATTTTTTTTAATATATATACGATTCATTCGTCACCTCTATAAGCATTTTATTTTATTTTTATTTTTTTAATATATATACGATTCATTCGTCACTTCTATAAGAATTTTTATTTAATTTTTACTTTTTTAATATATATACGATTAATTCGTCACCCTATGATAATTTTTATTTAATTTTTTTTTTTAATATATATACGATTCATTGGTCACCTCTATAAGAATTTTTATTTAATTTTTATTTTTTAATATATATACGATTCATTCGTCACCTCTATAAGAATTGTTATTTAATTTTTATTTTTTTTAATATATATACGATTCATTCGTCACCTCTATAAGAATTTTTATTTAATTTTTATTTTTTAATATATATATGATTCATTCGTCACCTCTATAAGAATTTTATTTTATTTTTATTTTTTTAATATATATACGATTCATTCGTCACCTCTATATAAATTTTTTTTTTATTTTTATTTTTTTAATATATATACGATTCATTCGTCACCTCCATGAGAATTAAAAAAAATATATATATACGATTAATTCGTCACCCTATGAGAATTTTTATTTAATTTTTGTTTTTTTTTAATATATATACGATTCATTCGTCACCTCTATAAGCATTTTATTTTATTTTTATTTTTTAATATATATACGATTAATTCGTCACCCTATGAGAATGTTTATTTAATTTTTATTTTTTTTAATATATATACGATTCATTCGTCACCTCTATAAGAATTTTTATTTAATTTTTATTTTTTTTAATATATATACGATTCATTCGTCACCTCTATAAGAATTTTTATTTAATTTTTATTTTTTAATATATATACGATTCATTCGTCACTACTATAAGAATTTTATTTCATTTTTTTTTTTTATATATATACGATTCATTCGTCACCTCTATAAGAATTTTTATTTAATTTTTATTTTTTAATATATATACGATTCATTCGTCACCTCTATAAGCATTTTATTTCATTTTTTTTTTTTTATTATATATACGATTCATTCGTCACCTCTATAAGAATTTTTATTTAATTTTTATTTTTTTAACATATATACGATTCATTCGTCACTTCTATAAGAATTTTTATTTAATTTTTACTTTTTTAATATATATACGATTAATTCGTCACCCTATGAGAATTTTTATTTAATTTTTTTTTTTTTTAATATATATACGATTCATTGGTCACCTCTATAAGAATTTTTATTTAATTTTTATTTTTTAATATATATACGATTCATTCGTCACCTCTATAAGAATTGTTATTTAATTTTTATTTTTTTTAATATATATACGATTCATTCGTCACCTCTATAATAATTTTTATTGTATTTTTATTTTTTTAATATATATACGATTAATTCGTCACATCTATGAGAATTAAAAAAAAAATATATATACGATTCATTCGTCACCTCTATAAGAATCTTTATGTAATTTTTTTTTATTTAATATATATACCATTCATTCGTCACCTCTATAAGAATTTTTATTTAATTTTTATTTTTTAAAATATATATACGATTCATTCGTCACCTCTATAAGAATTTTTATTTAATTGTTATTTTTTTGATATATAAACGATTCATTCGTCACCTCTATTCGAATTTTTATTTAATTTTTATTTTTTTAATATATATACGATTCATTCGTCACCTCTATGAGAATTTTTATTTAATTTTTATTTTTTTAATATATGTACGATTCATTCGTAACCTCTATAAGAATTTTTATTTAATTTTTATTTTTTTCATATATATACCATTCATTCGTCACCTCTATAAGAATTGTTATTTAATTTTTATTTTTTAATATATATACGATTCATTCGTCACCTCTATAAGAATTTTTATTTAATTTTTTTTTGTTAAATATAAATACGATTCATTCGTAACCTCTATAAGGATTTTTATTTAATTTTTATTTTTTTAAATATATATACGATTCATTCGTCACCTCTATAAGAATTTTTATTTAATTTTTATTTTTTTAGTATATAAACGATTTATTCGTCACCTCTATTCGAATTTTTATTTAATTGTTTTTTTTTTAATATATATACGATTCATTCGTCACCTGTATAAGAATTTTTATTTAATTTTTATTTTTTTAATATATGTACGATTCATTCGTCATATCTATAAGAATTTTTATTTTTTTAATATATATACCATTCATTCGTCACCTCTATAAGAATTTTTATTTAATTTTTATTTTTTTAATATATATACGATTCATTCGTGACCTCTATAAGAATTGTTATTTAATTTTTATTTATTTAATATATATACGATTCATTCGTGACCTCTATAAGAATTTTTATTTAATTTTTATTTTTTTAATATATGTACGATTCATTCGTCACCTCTATAAGAATTTTTGTTTAATTTTTATTTTTTAATATATATACGATTCATTCGTCACCTCTATAAGAATTTTTATTTAATTTTTTTTTGTTAAATATAAATACGATTCATTCGTAACCTCTATAAGAATTTTTATTTAATTTTTATTTTTTTTAAATATATATACGATTCATTCGTCACCTCTATAAGAATTTTTATTTAATTTTTATTTTTTTTAATATATATACGATTCATTCGTCACCTCTATAAGAATTTTTATTTAATTTTTATTTTTTTTAATATATATACGATTAATTCGTCACCTCTATAAGAATTTTTATTTAATTTTTATTTTTTTTAATATATATACGATTCATTCGTCACCTCTATAAGAATTTTTATTTAATTTTTTTTTGTTAAATATAAATACGATTCATTCGTAACCTCTATAAGAATTTTTATTTAATTTTTATTTTTTAATATATATACAATTCATTCGTCACCTCTATAAGAATTTTATTTTATTTTTATTTTTTTAATATATATACGATTCATTCGTCACCTCTATAAGAATTTTTATTTTTTTTTAATTTTTTTAATATATATACGATTCATTCGTCACCTCCATGAGAATTAAAAAAAAAATATATATACGATTAATTCGTCACCCTATGAGAATTTTTATTTAATTTTTATTTTTTTTTAATATATATACGATTCATTCGTCACCTCTATAAGAATTTTTATTTAATTTTTATTTTTTAATATATATACGATTCATTCGTCACCTCTATAAGAATTTTATTTCATTTTTTTTTATATATATACGATTCATTCGTCACCTCTATAAGAATTTTTATTTAATTTTTATTTTTTTAATATATATACGATTCATTCGTCACCTCTATTAGAATTATTATTTAATTTTTATTTTTTTTAATATATATACGATTAATTCGTCACCCTATGAGAATTTTTATTTAATTTTTATTTTTTAATATATATACGATTCATTCGTCACCTCTATAAGAATTTTTATTTAATTTTTACTTTTTTAATATATATACGATTAATTCGTCACCCTATGATAATTTTTATTTAATTTTTATTTTTTTTAATATATATACGATTCATTCGTCACCTCTATAAGAATTTTTTATAATTTTTTTTGGTTAAATATAAATACGATTCATTCGTAACCTCTATAAGAATTTTTATTTAATTTTTTTTTTTTTTGATATATATACGATTCATTGGTCACCTCTATAAGAATTTTTATTTAATTTTTATTTTTTAATATATATACGATTCATTCGTCACCTCTATAAGAATTGTTATTTAATTTTTATTTTTTTTAATATATATACGATTCATTCGTCACCTCTATAAGAATTTTTATTTAATTTTTATTTTTTAATATATATACGATTCATTCGTCACCTCTATAAGAATTTTATTTTATTTTTATTTTTTTAATATATATACGATCCATTCGTCACCTCTATAAGAATTTTTTTTTTATTTTTATTTTTTTAATATATATACGATTCATTCGTCACCTCTATGAGAATTAAAAAAAATATATATATACGATTAATTCGTCACCCTATGAGAATTTTTATTTAATTTTTATTTTTTTTTAATATATATACGATTCATTCGTCACCTCTATAAGAATTTTTATTTAATTTTTATTTTTTAATATATATACGATTCATTCGTCACCTCTATAAGAATTTTATTTCATTTTTTTTTATATATATACGATTCATTCGTCACCTCTATAAGAATTTTTATTTAATTTTTATTTTTTTAATATATATACGATTCATTCGTCACCTCTATTAGAATTATTATTTAATTTTTATTTTTTTTAATATATATACGATTAATTCGTCACCCTATGAGAATTTTTATTTAATTTTTATTTTTTAATATATATACGATTCATTCGTCACCTCTATAAGAATTTTTATTTAATTTTTACTTTTTTAATATATATACGATTAATTCGTCACCCTATGATAATTTTTATTTAATTTTTATTTTTTTTAATATATATACGATTCATTCGTCACCTCTATAAGAATTTTTTTTAATTTTTTTTGGTTAAATATAAATACGATTCATTCGTAACCTCTATAAGAATTTTTATTTAATTTTTATTTTTTAAAATATATATACGATTCATTCGTCACCTCTATAAGAATTTTTATTTAATTTTTATTTTTTTGATATATAAACGATTCATTCGTCACCTCTATTCGAATTTTTATTTAATTTTTATTTTTTTAATATATATACGATTCATTCGTCACCTCTATAAGAATTTTTATTAAATTTTTATTTTTTAATATATATACGATTCATTCGTCACCTTTATAAGCATTTTATTTTATTTTTATTTTTTTAATATATATACGATTCATTCGTCACCTCTATTAGAATTTTTATTTAATTTTTATTTTTTTAATATATATACGATTCATTCGTCACTTCTATAAGAATTTTTCTTTAATTTTTACTTTTTTAATATATATACGATTAATTCGTCACCCTATGATAATTTTTATTTAATTTTTATTTTTTTAATATATATACGATTCATTGGTCACCTCTATAAGAATTTTTATTTAATTTTTATTTTTTAATATATATACGATTCATTCGTCACCTCTATAAGAATTGTTATTTAATTTTTATTTTTTTTAATATATATACGATTCATTCGTCACCTCTATAAGAATTTTTATTTAATTTTTATTTTTTAATATATATACGATTCATTCGTCACCTCTATAAGAATTTTATTTTATTTTTATTTTTTTAATATATATACGATTCATTCGTCACCTCTATAAGAATTTTTTTTTTATTTTTATTTTTTTAATATATATACGATTCATTCGTCACCTCCATGAGAATTAAAAAAAATATATATATACGATTAATTCGTCACCCTATGAGAATTTTTATTTAATTTTTATTTTTTTTAATATATATACGATTCATTCGTCACCTCTATAAGAATTTTTATTTAATTTTTATTTTTTAATATATATACGATTCATTCGTCACCTCTATAAGAATTTTATTTCATTTTTTTTTATATATATACGATTCATTCGTCACCTCTATAAGAATTTTTATTTAATTTTTATTTTTTTAATATATATACGATTAATTCGTCACCTCTATAAGAATTTTTATTTCATTTTTATTTTTTTTAATATATATACGATTAATTCGTCACCCTATGAGAATTTTTATTTAATTTTTATTTTTTAATATATATACGATTCATTCGTCACCTGTATAAGAATTTTTATTTAATTTTTATTTTTTAATATATATACGATTCATTCGTCACCTCTATAAGAATTTTATTTCATTTTTTTTTATATATATACGATTCATTCGTCACCTCTATAAGAATTTTTATTTAATTTTTATTTTTTTAATATATATACGATTCATTCGTCACCTCTATTAGAATTATTATTTAATTTTTATTTTTTTTAATATATATACGATTAATTCGTCACCCTATGAGAATTTTTATTTAATTTTTATTTTTTAATATATATACGATTCATTCGTCACCTCTATAAGAATTTTTATTTAATTTTTACTTTTTTAATATATATACGATTAATTCGTCACCCTATGATAATTTTTATTTAATTTTAATTTTTTTTAATATATATACGATTCATTCGTCACCTCTATAAGAATTTTTTTAAATTTTTTTTGGTTAAATATAAATACGATTCATTCGTAACCTCTATAAGAATTTTTATTTAATTTTTATTTTTTAAAATATATATACGATTCATTCGTCACCTCTATAAGAATTTTTATTTAATTTTTATTTTTTTGATATATAAACGATTCATTCGTCACCTCTATTCGAATTTTTATTTAATTTTTATTTTTTTAATATATATACGATTCATTCGTCACCTCTATAAGAATTTTTATTAAATTTTTATTTTTTAATATATATACGATTCATTCGTCACCTTTATAAGCATTTTATTTTATTTTTATTTTTTTAATATATATACGATTCATTCGTCACCTCTATTAGAATTTTTATTTAATTTTTATTTTTTTAATATATATACGATTCATTCGTCACTTCTATAAGAATTTTTCTTTAATTTTTACTTTTTTAATATATATACGATTAATTCGTCACCCTATGATAATTTTTATTTAATTTTTATTTTTTTAATATATATACGATTCATTGGTCACCTCTATAAGAATTTTTATTTAATTTTTATTTTTTAATATATATACGATTCATTCGTCACCTCTATAAGAATTGTTATTTAATTTTTATTTTTTTTAATATATATACGATTCATTCGTCACCTCTATAAGAATTTTTATTTAATTTTTATTTTTTAATATATATACGATTCATTCGTCACCTCTATAAGAATTTTATTTCATTTTTTTTTATATATATACGATTCATTCGTCACCTCTATAAGAATTTTTATTTAATTTTTATTTTTTTAATATATATACGATTCATTCGTCACCTCTATAAGAATTATTATTTAATTTTTATTTTTTTTAATATATATACGATTAATTCGTCACCCTATGAGAATTTTTATTTAATTTTTATTTTTTAATATATATACGATTCATTCGTCACCTCTATAAGAATTTTTATTTAATTTTTACTTTTTTAATATATATACGATTAATTCGTCACCCTATGATAATTTTTATTTAATTTTAATTTTTTTAAATATATATACGATTCATTCGTCACCTTTATAAGAATTTTTATTTAATTTTTATTTTTTAATATATATACGATTCATTCGTCACCTCTATAAGAATTTTATTTTATTTTTATTTTTTTAATATATATATACGATTCATTCGTCACCTCTATAAGAATTTTTATTTAATTTATATTTTTTAATATATATACGATTCATTCGTCACCTCCATGAGAATTTAAAAAAAATATATATATACGATTCATTCGTCACCTCTATAAGAATTTTTATTTAATTTTTATTTTTTTAATATATATACGATTAATTCGTCACCCTATGAGAATGTTTATTTAATTTTTATTTTATTTAATATATATACGATTCATTCGTCACCTCTATAAGAATTTTTATTTAATTTTTATTTTTTAATATATATACGATTCATTCGTCACCTCTATAAGAATTTTTATTTAATTTTTATTTTTTTAATATATATACGATTAATTCGTCACCTCTATAAGAATTTTTATTTCATTTTTATTTTTTTTAATATATATACGATTAATTCGTCACTCTATGAGAATTTTTATTTAATTTTTATTTTTTTTAATATATATACGATTCATTCGTCACCTCTATAAGAATTTTTATTTAATTTTTATTTTTTAATATATATACGATTCATTCGTCACTTCTATAAGAATTTTATTTTATTTTTATTTTTTTAATATATATACGATTCATTCGTCACCTCTATAACAATTTTTATTTAATTTTTATTTTTTAATATATATACGATTAATTCGTCACCCTATGAGAATTTTTATTTAATTTTTATTTTTTTTTATATATATACGATTCATTGGTCACCTCTATAAGAATTTTTATTTAATTTTTATTTTTTAATATATATACGATTCATTCGTCACCTCTATAAGAATTGTTATTTAATTTTGTTTTTTTTTTAAATATATACGATTCATTCGTCACCTCTATAAGAATTTTTATTTAATTTTTATTTTTTAATATATATACGATTCATTCGTCACCTCTATAAGAATTTTATTTTATTTTTATTTTTTTAATATATATACGATTCATTCGTCACCTCTATAAGAATTTTTTTTTTATTTTTATTTTTTTAATATATATACGATTCATTCGTCACCTCCATGAGAATTAAAAAAAATATATATATACGATTAATTCGTCACCCTATGAGAATTTTTATTTAATTTTTATTTTTTTTAATATATATACGATTCATTCGTCACCTCTATAAGAATTTTTATTTAATTTTTATTTTTTAATATATATACGATTCATTCGTCACCTCTATAAGAATTTTATTTCATTTTTTTTTATATATATACGATTCATTCGTCACCTCTATAAGAATTTTTATTTAATTTTTATTTTTTTAATATATATACGATTCATTCGTCACCTCTATAAGAATTATTATTTAATTTTTATTTTTTTAATATATATACGATTAATTCGTCACCCTATGAGAATTTTTATTTAATTTTTATTTTTTAATATATATACGATTCATTCGTCACCTCTATAAGAATTTTTATTTAATTTTTACTTTTTTAATATATATACGATTAATTCGTCACCCTATGATAATTTTTATTTAATTTTAATTTTTTTAAATATATATACGATTCATTCGTCACCTTTATAAGAATTTTTATTTAATTTTTATTTTTTAATATATATACGATTCATTCGTCACCTCTATAAGAATTTTATTTTATTTTTATTTTTTTAATATATATATACGATTCATTCGTCACCTCTATAAGAATTTTTATTTAATTTTTATTTTTTAATATATATACGATTCATTCGTCACCTCTATAAGAATTGTTATTTAATTTTTATTTTTTTTAATATATATACGATTCATTCGTCACCTCTATAAGAATTTTTATTTAATTTTTATTTTTTAATATATATACGATTCATTCGTCACCTCTATAAGAATTTTATTTCATTTTTTTTTATATATATACGATTCATTCGTCACCTCTATAAGAATTTTTATTTAATTTTTATTTTTTTAATATATATACGATTCATTCGTCACCTCTCTAAGAATTATTATTTAATTTTTATTTTTTTTAATATATATACGATTAATTCGTCACCCTATGAGAATTTTTATTTAATTTTTATTTTTTAATATATATACGATTCATTCGTCACCTCTATAAGAATTTTTATTTAATTTTTACTTTTTTAATATATATACGATTAATTCGTCACCCTATGATAATTTTTATTTAATTTTAATTTTTTTAAATATATATACGATTCATTCGTCACCTTTATAAGAATTTTTATTTAATTTTTATTTTTTAATATATATACGATTCATTCGTCACCTCTATAAGAATTTTATTTTATTTTTATTTTTTTAATATATATATACGATTCATTCGTCACCTCTATAAGAATTTTTATTTAATTTATATTTTTTAATATATATACGATTCATTCGTCACCTCCATGAGAATTTAAAAAAAATATATATATACGATTCATTCGTCACCTCTATAAGAATTTTTATTTAATTTTTATTTTTTTAATATATATACGATTAATTCGTCACCCTATGAGAATGTTTATTTAATTTTTATTTTATTTAATATATATACGATTCATTCGTCACCTCTATAAGAATTTTTATTTAATTTTTATTTTTTAATATATATACGATTCATTCGTCACCTCTATAAGAATTTTTATTTAATTTTTATTTTTTTAATATATATACGATTAATTCGTCACCTCTATAAGAATTTTTATTTCATTTTTATTTTTTTTAATATATATACGATTAATTCGTCACTCTATGAGAATTTTTATTTAATTTTTATTTTTTTTAATATATATACGATTCATTCGTCACCTCTATAAGAATTTTTATTTAATTTTTATTTTTTAATATATATACGATTCATTCGTCACTTCTATAAGAATTTTATTTTATTTTTATTTTTTTAATATATATACGATTCATTCGTCACCTCTATAACAATTTTTATTTAATTTTTATTTTTTAATATATATACGATTAATTCGTCACCCTATGAGAATTTTTATTTAATTTTTATTTTTTTTTATATATATACGATTCATTGGTCACCTCTATAAGAATTTTTATTTAATTTTTATTTTTTAATATATATACGATTCATTCGTCACCTCTATAAGAATTGTTATTTAATTTTGTTTTTTTTTTAAATATATACGATTCATTCGTCACCTCTATAAGAATTTTTATTTAATTTTTATTTTTTAATATATATACGATTCATTCGTCACCTCTATAAGAATTTTATTTTATTTTTATTTTTTTAATATATATACGATTCATTCGTCACCTCTATAAGAATTTTTTTTTTATTTTTATTTTTTTAATATATATACGATTCATTCGTCACCTCCATGAGAATTAAAAAAAATATATATATACGATTAATTCGTCACCCTATGAGAATTTTTATTTAATTTTTATTTTTTTTAATATATATACGATTCATTCGTCACCTCTATAAGAATTTTTATTTAATTTTTATTTTTTAATATATATACGATTCATTCGTCACCTCTATAAGAATTTTATTTCATTTTTTTTTATATATATACGATTCATTCGTCACCTCTATAAGAATTTTTATTTAATTTTTATTTTTTTAATATATATACGATTCATTCGTCACCTCTATAAGAATTATTATTTAATTTTTATTTTTTTAATATATATACGATTAATTCGTCACCCTATGAGAATTTTTATTTAATTTTTATTTTTTAATATATATACGATTCATTCGTCACCTCTATAAGAATTTTTATTTAATTTTTACTTTTTTAATATATATACGATTAATTCGTCACCCTATGATAATTTTTATTTAATTTTAATTTTTTTAAATATATATACGATTCATTCGTCACCTTTATAAGAATTTTTATTTAATTTTTATTTTTTAATATATATACGATTCATTCGTCACCTCTATAAGAATTTTATTTTATTTTTATTTTTTTAATATATATATACGATTCATTCGTCACCTCTATAAGAATTTTTATTTAATTTTTATTTTTTAATATATATACGATTCATTCGTCACCTCCATGAGAATTTAAAAAAAATATATATATACGATTCATTCGTAACCTCTATAAGATTTTTTATTTAATTTTTATTTTTTTAATATATATACGATTAATTCGTCACCCTATGAGAATGTTTATTTAATTTTTATTTTATTTAATATATATACGATTCATTCGTCACCTCTATAAGAATTTTTATTTAATTTTTATATTTTAATATATATACGATTCATTCGTCACCTCTATAAGAATTTTTATTTAATTTTTATTTTTTTAATATATATACGATTCATTCGTCACCTCTATAAGAATTTTTATTTCATTTTTATTTTTTTTAATATATATACGATTAATTCGTCACTCTATGAGAATTTTTATTTAATTTTTATTTTTTTTAATATATATACGATTCATTCGTCACCTCTATAAGAATTTTTATTTAATTTTTATTTTTTAATATATATACGATTCATTCGTCACTTCTATAAGAATTTTATTTTATTTTTATTTTTTTAATATATATACGATTCATTCGTCACCTCTATAATAATTTTTATTTAATTTTTATTTTTTAATATATATACGATTAATTCGTAACCCTATGAGAATTTTTATGTAATTTTTTTTTATTTAATATATATACCATTCATTCGTCACCTCTATAAGAATTTTTATTTAATTTTTATTTTTTAAAATATATATACGATTCATTCGTCACCTCTATAAGAATTTTTATTTAATTGTTATTTTTTTGATATATAAACGATTCATTCGTCACCTCTATTCGAATTTTTATTTAATTTTTATTTTTTTAATATATATACGATTCATTCGTCACCTCTATGAGAATTTTTATTTAATTTTTATTTTTTTAATATATGTACGATTCATTCGTAACCTCTATAAGAATTTTTATTTAATTTTTATTTTTTTAATATATATACCATTCATTCGTCACCTCTATAAGAATTGTTATTTAATTTTTATTTTTTAATATATATACGATTCATTCGTCACCTCTATAAGAATTTTTATTTAATTTTTTTTTGTTAAATATAAATACGATTCATTCGTAACCTCTATAAGGATTTTTATTTAATTTTTATTTTTTTAAATATATATACGATTCATTCGTCACCTCTATAAGAATTTTTATTTAATTTTTATTTTTTTAGTATATAAACGATTTATTCGTCACCTCTATTCGAATTTTTATTTAATTTTTATTTTTTTAATATATATACGATTCATTCGTCACCTGTATAAGAATTTTTATTTAATTTTTATTTTTTTAATATATGTACGATTCATTCGTCATATCTATAAGAATTTTTATTTAATTTTTATTTTTTTAATATATATACCATTCATTCGTCACCTCTATAAGAATTTTTATTTAATTTTTATTTTTTTAATATATATACGATTCATTCGTGACCTCTATAAGAATTGTTATTTAATTTTTATTTATTTAATATATATACGATTCATTCGTGACCTCTATAAGAATTTTTATTTAATTTTTATTTTTTTAATATATGTACGATTCATTCGTCACCTCTATAAGAATTTTTGTTTAATTTTTTTTTTTAATATATATACGATTCATTCGTCACCTCTATAAGAATTTTTATTTAATTTTTTTTTGTTAAATATAAATACGATTCATTCGTAACCTCTATAAGAATTTTTATTTAATTTTTATTTTTTTTAAATATATATACGATTCATTCGTCACCTCTATAAGAATTTTTATTTAATTTTTATTTTTTTTAATATATATACGATTCATTCGTCACCTCTATAAGAATTTTTATTTAATTTTTATTTTTTTTAATATATATACGATTAATTCGTCACCTCTATAAGAATTTTTATTTAATTTTTATTTTTTTTAATATATATACGATTCATTCGTCACCTCTATAAGAATTTTTATTTAATTTTTTTTTGTTAAATATAAATACGATTCATTCGTAACCTCTATAAGAATTTTTATTTAATTTTTATTTTTTAATATATATACAATTCATTCGTCACCTCTATAAGAATTTTATTTTATTTTTATTTTTTTAATATATATACGATTCATTCGTCACCTCTATAAGAATTTTTATTTTTTTTTAATTTTTTTAATATATATACGATTCATTCGTCACCTCCATGAGAATTAAAAAAAAATATATATATACGATTCATTCGTCACCTCTATAAGAATTTTTATTTAATTTTTATTTTTTTAATATATATACGATTCATTCGTCACCCAATGAGAATGTTTATTTAATTTTTATTTTTTTTAATATATATACGATTCATTCGTCACCTCTATAAGATTTTTTATTTAATTTTTATTTTTTAATATATATACGATTAATTCGTCACCTCTGTAAGAATTTTATTTTATTTTTATTTTTTTAATATATATACGATTCATTCGTCACCTCTATAAGAATTTTTATTTAATTTTTATTTTTTAATATATATACGATTAATTCGTAACCCTATGAGAATTTTTATTTAATTTTTATTTTTTTTAATATATATACGATTCATTCGTCACCTCTATAAGAATTTTTATTTAATTTTTATTTTTTAATATATATACGATTCATTCGTCACCTCTATAAGAATTTTATTTTATTTTTATTTTTTTAATATATATACGATTCATTCGTCACCCTTATAATAATTTTTATTTTATTTTTATTTTTTTAATATATATACGATTCATTCGTCACATCTATGAGAATTTAAAAAAAAATATATATATACGATTCATTCGTCACCTCTATAAGAATCTTTATGTAATTTTTATTTTTTTAATATATATACCATTCATTCGTCACCTCTATAAGATCTTTTATTTAATTTTTATTTTTTAAAATATATATACGATTCATTCGTAACCTCTATAAGAATTTTTATGTAATTATTATTTTTTTAATATATATACGATTCATTCGCCACCTCTATAAGAATTTTTATTTAATTTTTATTTTTTTAATATATACGATTCATTCGTCACCTCTATAAGAATTTTTATTTAATTTTTATTTTTTTAATATATATACGAGTCATTCGGCACCTCCATGAGAATTAAAAAAAAATATATATATACGATTCATTCGTCACCTCTATAAGAATTTTTATTTAATTTTTATTTTTTAATATATATACGATTCATTCGTCACCTCTATAAGAATTTTTATTTAATTTTTACTTTTTTAATATATATACGATTAATTCGTCACCCTATGATAATTTTCATTCAATTTTTATTTTTTTAATATATATACGATTCATTCGTCACCTCTATAAGAATTTTTATTTAATTTTTACTTATTTAATATATATACGATTAATTCGTCACCCTATGAGAATTTTTATTTAATTTTTATTTTTTTTAATATATATACGATTCATTCGTCACCTCTATAAGAATTTTTATTTAATTTTTATTTTTTAATATATATACGATTCATTCGTCACCTCTATAAGAATTTTATTTTATTTTTATTTTTTTAATATATATACGATTCATTCGTCACCTCTATAATAATTTTTATTGTATTTTTATTTTTTTAATATATATACGATTAATTCGTCACATCTATGAGAATTAAAAAAAATATATATATACGATTCATTCGTCACCTCTATAAGAATCTTTATGTAATTTTTTTTTATTTAATATATATACCATTCATTCGTCACCTCTATAAGAATTTTTATTTAATTTTTATTTTTTAAAATATATATACGATTCATTCGTCACCTCTATAAGAATTTTTATTTAATTGTTATTTTTTTGATATATAAACGATTCATTCGTCACCTCTATTCGAATTTTTATTTAATTTTTATTTTTTTAATATATATACGATTCATTCGTCACCTCTATGAGAATTTTTATTTAATTTTTATTTTTTTAATATATGTACGATTCATTCGTAACCTCTATAAGAATTTTTATTTAATTTTTATTTTTTTAATATATATACCATTCATTCGTCACCTCTATAAGAATTGTTATTTAATTTTTATTTTTTAATATATATACGATTCATTCGTCACCTCTATAAGAATTTTTATTTAATTTTTTTTTGTTAAATATAAATACGATTCATTCGTAACCTCTATAAGGATTTTTATTTAATTTTTATTTTTTTAAATATATATACGATTCATTCGTCACCTCTATAAGAATTTTTATTTAATTTTTATTTTTTTAGTATATAAACGATTTATTCGTCACCTCTATTCGAATTTTTATTTAATTTTTATTTTTTTAATATATATACGATTCATTCGTCACCTGTATAAGAATTTTTATTTAATTTTTATTTTTTTAATATATGTACGATTCATTCGTCATATCTATAAGAATTTTTATTTAATTTTTATTTTTTTAATATATATACCATTCATTCGTCACCTCTATAAGAATTTTTATTTAATTTTTATTTTTTTAATATATATACGATTCATTCGTGACCTCTATAAGAATTGTTATTTAATTTTTATTTATTTAATATATATACGATTCATTCGTGACCTCTATAAGAATTTTTATTTAATTTTTATTTTTTTAATATATGTACGATTCATTCGTCACCTCTATAAGAATTTTTGTTTAATTTTTTTTTTTAATATATATACGATTCATTCGTCACCTCTATAAGAATTTTTATTTAATTTTTTTTTGTTAAATATAAATACGATTCATTCGTAACCTCTATAAGAATTTTTATTTAATTTTTATTTTTTTTAAATATATATACGATTCATTCGTCACCTCTATAAGAATTTTTATTTAATTTTTATTTTTTTTAATATATATACGATTCATTCGTCACCTCTATAAGAATTTTTATTTAATTTTTATTTTTTTTAATATATATACGATTAATTCGTCACCTCTATAAGAATTTTTATTTAATTTTTATTTTTTTTAATATATATACGATTCATTCGTCACCTCTATAAGAATTTTTATTTAATTTTTTTTTGTTAAATATAAATACGATTCATTCGTAACCTCTATAAGAATTTTTATTTAATTTTTATTTTTTAATATATATACAATTCATTCGTCACCTCTATAAGAATTTTATTTTATTTTTATTTTTTTAATATATATACGATTCATTCGTCACCTCTATAAGAATTTTTATTTTTTTTTAATTTTTTTAATATATATACGATTCATTCGTCACCTCCATGAGAATTAAAAAAAAATATATATATACGATTCATTCGTCACCTCTATAAGAATTTTTATTTAATTTTTATTTTTTTAATATATATACGATTAATTCGTCACCCAATGAGAATGTTTATTTAATTTTTATTTTTTTTAATATATATACGATTCATTCGTCACCTCTATAAGATTTTTTATTTAATTTTTATTTTTTAATATATATACGATTAATTCGTCACCTCTGTAAGAATTTTATTTTATTTTTATTTTTTTAATATATATACGATTCATTCGTCACCTCTATAAGAATTTTTATTTAATTTTTATTTTTTTAATATATATACGATTCATTCGTCACCTCTATAAGAATTTTTATTTAATTTTTATTTTTTTTAATATATATACGATTAATTCGTCACCCTATGAGAATTTTTATTTAATTTTTCTTTTTTTTAATATATATACGATTCATTCGTCACCTCTATAAGAATTTTATTTTATTTTTATTTTTTTAATATATATACGATTCATTCGTCACCTCTATAATAATTTTTATTTTATTTTTATTTTTTTAATATATATACGATTCATTCGTAACATCTATGAGAATTTAAAAAAAATATATATATACGATTCATTCGTCACCTCTATGAGAATCTTTATGTAATTTTTATTTTTTTAATATATATACCATTCATTCGTCACCTCTATAAGAATTTTTATTTAATTTTTATTTTTTAAAATATATATACGATTCATTCGTCACCTCTATAAGAATTTTTATTTAATTTTTATTTTTTTCATATATAAACGATTCATTCGTCACCTCTATTCGAATTTTTATTTAATTTTTTTTTTAATATATATACGATTCATTCGTCACCTCTATGAGAATTTTTATTTTATTTTTATTTTTTTAATATATGTACGATTCATTCGTCACTTCTATAAGAGTTTTTATTTAATTTTTATTTTTTTAATATATATACCATTCATTCGTCACCTCTATAAGAATTTTTATTTAATTTTTATTTTTTTAATATATATACGATTCATTCGTGACCTCTATAAGAATTGTTATTTAATTTTTATTTTTTTAATATATATACGATTCATTCGTCACCTCTATGAGAATTTTTATTTAATTTTTATTTTTTTAATATATGTACGATTCATTCGTAACCTCTATAAGAATTTTTATTTAATTTTTATTTTTTTAATATATATACCATTCATTCGTCACCTCTATAAGAATTGTTATTTAATTTTTATTTTTTAATATATATACGATTCATTCGTCACCTCTATAAGAATTTTTATTTAATTTTTTTTTGTTAAATATAAATACGATTCATTCGTAACCTCTATAAGGATTTTTATTTAATTTTTATTTTTTTAAATATATATACGATTCATTCGTCACCTCTATAAGAATTTTTATTTAATTTTTATTTTTTTAGTATATAAACGATTTATTCGTCACCTCTATTCGAATTTTTATTTAATTTTTATTTTTTTAATATATATACGATTCATTCGTCACCTGTATAAGAATTTTTATTTAATTTTTATTTTTTTAATATATGTACGATTCATTCGTCATATCTATAAGAATTTTTATTTAATTTTTATTTTTTTAATATATATACCATTCATTCGTCACCTCTATAAGAATTTTTATTTAATTTTTATTTTTTTAATATATATACGATTCATTCGTGACCTCTATAAGAATTGTTATTTAATTTTTATTTATTTAATATATATACGATTCATTCGTGACCTCTATAAGAATTTTTATTTAATTTTTATTTTTTTAATATATGTACGATTCATTCGTCACCTCTATAAGAATTTTTGTTTAATTTTTTTTTTTAATATATATACGATTCATTCGTCACGTCTATAAGAATTTTTATTTAATTTTTTTTTGTTAAATATAAATACGATTCATTCGTAACCTCTATAAGAATTTTTATTTAATTTTTATTTTTTTTAAATATATATACGATTCATTCGTCACCTCTATAAGAATTTTTATTTAATTTTTATTTTTTTTAATATATATACGATTCATTCGTCACCTCTATAAGAATTTTTATTTAATTTTTATTTTTTTTAATATATATACGATTAATTCGTCACCTCTATAAGAATTTTTATTTAATTTTTATTTTTTTTAATATATATACGATTCATTCGTCACCTCTATAAGAATTTTTATTTAATTTTTTTTTGTTAAATATAAATACGATTCATTCGTAACCTCTATAAGAATTTTTATTTAATTTTTATTTTTTAATATATATACAATTCATTCGTCACCTCTATAAGAATTTTATTTTATTTTTATTTTTTTAATATATATACGATTCATTCGTCACCTCTATAAGAATTTTTATTTTTTTTTAATTTTTTTAATATATATACGATTCATTCGTCACCTCCATGAGAATTAAAAAAAAATATATATATACGATTCATTCGTCACCTCTATAAGAATTTTTATTTAATTTTTATTTTTTTAATATATATACGATTAATTCGTCACCCAATGAGAATGTTTATTTAATTTTTATTTTTTTTAATATATATACGATTCATTCGTCACCTCTATAAGATTTTTTATTTAATTTTTATTTTTTAATATATATACGATTAATTCGTCACCTCTGTAAGAATTTTATTTTATTTTTATTTTTTTAATATATATACGATTCATTCGTCACCTCTATAAGAATTTTTATTTAATTTTTATTTTTTTAATATATATACGATTCATTCGTCACCTCTATAAGAATTTTTATTTAATTTTTATTTTTTTTAATATATATACGATTAATTCGTCACCCTATGAGTATTTTTATTTAATTTTTCTTTTTTTTAATATATATACGATTCATTCGTCACCTCTATAAGAATTTTATTTTATTTTTATTTTTTTAATATATATACGATTCATTCGTCACCTCTATAATAATTTTTATTTTATTTTTATTTTTTTAATATATATACGATTCATTCGTAACATCTATGAGAATTTAAAAAAAATATATATATACGATTCATTCGTCACCTCTATGAGAATCTTTATGTAATTTTTATTTTTTTAATATATATACCATTCATTCGTCACCTCTATAAGAATTTTTATTTAATTTTTATTTTTTAAAATATATATACGATTCATTCGTCACCTCTATAAGAATTTTTATTTAATTTTTATTTTTTTCATATATAAACGATTCATTCGTCACCTCTATTCGAATTTTTATTTAATTTTTTTTTTTAATATATATACGATTCATTCGTGCCCTCTATGAGAATTTTTATTTTATTTTTATTTTTTTAATATATGTACGATTCATTCGTCACTTCTATAAGAGTTTTTATTTAATTTTTATTTTTTTAATATATATACCATTCATTCGTCACCTCTATAAGAATTTTTATTTAATTTTTATTTTTTTAATATATATACGATTCATTCGTGACCTCTATAAGAATTGTTATTTAATTTTTATTTTTTTAATATATATACGATTCATTCGTCACCTCTATAAGAATTTTTATTTAATTTTTATTTTTTTAATATATGTACGATTCCCTCGTCACCTCTATAAGAATTTTTATTTAATTTTTTTTTTAATATATATACGATTCATTCGTCACCTCTATAAGAATTTTTATTTAATTTTTTTTTGTTAAATATAAATACGATTCATTCGTAACCTCTATAAGAATTTTTATTTAATTTTTATTTTTTTAAATATATATACGATTCATTCGTCACCTCTATAAGAATTTTTATTTAATTTTTATTTTTTTGATATATAAACGATTCATTCGTCATCTCTATTCGTATTTTTATTTAATTTTTATTTTTTTAATATATATACGATTCATTCGTCACCTCTATAAGAATTTTTATTTAATTTTTATTTTTTTAATATATGTACGATTCATTCTTCACCTCTATAAGAATTTTTATTTAATTTTTATTTTTTTAATATATATACCTTTCATTCGTCACCTCTATAAGAATTTTTATTAAATTTTTTTTTGTTAAATATAAATACGATTCATTCGTCACCTATATAAGAATTGTGATTTAATTGTTATTTTTTTAATATATGTACGATTCATTCGTCACCTCTATAAGAATTTTTATTTAATTTTTATTTTTTTGATATATAAACGATTTATTCGTCACCTCTATTCGAATTTTTATTTAATTTTTATTTTTTTAATATATATACGATTCATTCGTCACCTCTATAAGAATTTTTATTTAATTTTTATTTTTTTAATATATGTACGATTCATTCGTCATATCTATAAGAATTTTTATTTAATTTTTATTTTTTTAATATATATACGATTCATTCGTCACCTCTATAAGAATTTTTATTTAATTTTTATTTTTTTAATATATATACGATTCATTCGTGACCTCTATAAGAATTGTTATTTAATTTTTATTTATTTAATATATATACGATTCATTCGTCACCTCTATAAGAATTTTTATTTAATTTTTATTTTTTTAATATATGTACGATTCATTCGTCACCTCTATAAGAATTTTTGTTTAATTTTTTTTTTTAATATATATACGATTCATTCGTCACCTCTATAAGAATTTTTATTTAATTTTTTTTTGTTAAATATAAATACGATTCATTCGTAACCTCTATAAGAATTTTTATTTAATTTTTATTTTTTTTAATATATATACGATTCATTCGTCACCTCTATAAGAATTTTTATTTAATTTTTATTTTTTTAAAATATATATACGATTCATTCGTCACCTCTATAAGAATTTTTATTTAATTTTTATTTTTTTTAATATATATACGATTCATTCGTCACCCTTATAAGAATTTTTATTTAATTTTTATTTTTTTTAATATATATACGATTCATTCGTCACCTCTATAAGAATTTTTATTTAATTTTTATTTTTTTTAATATATATACGATTAATTCGTCACCTCTATAAGAATTTTTATTTAATTTTTATTTTTTTTAATATATATACGATTCATTCGTAACCTCTATAAGAATTTTTATTTAATTTTTTTTTGTTAAATATAAATACGATTCATTCGTAACCTCTATAAGAATTTTTATTTAATTTTTATTTTTTAATATATATACGATTCATTCGTCACCTCTATAAGAATTTTTATTTAATTTTTATTTTTTTTAATATATATACGATTCATTCGTCACCTCTATAAGAATTTTTATTTAATTTTTATTTTTTTAATATATATACGATTAATTCGTCACCCAATGAGAATGTTTATTTAATTTTTATTTTTTTTAATATATATACGATTCATTTGTCACCTCTATAAGAATTTTTATTTTTTTAATATATATACGATTCATTCGTCACCTCTATAAGAATTTTTATTTTATTTTTATTTTTTTTAATATATATACGATTAATTCGTCACCCTATGAGAATTTTTATTTCATTTTTCTTTTTTTTAATATATATACGATTCATTCGTCACCTCTATAAGAATTTTTATTTAATTTTTATTTCTTAATATATATACGATTCATTCGTCACCTCTATAAGAATTTTATTTTATTTTTATTTTTTTAATATATATACGATTCATTCGTCACCTCTATAATAATTTTTATTTTATTTTTATTTTTTTAATATATATACGATTCATTCGTAACATCTATGAGAATTTAAAAAAAATATATATATACGATTCATTCGTCACCTCTATAAGAATCTTTATGTAATTTTTATTTTTTTAATATATATACCATTCATTCGTCACCTCTATAAGAATTTTTATTTAATTTTTATTTTTTAAAATATATATACGATTCATTCGTCACCTCTATAAGAATTTTTATTTAATTTTTATTTTTTTCATATATAAACGATTCATTCGTCACCTCTATTCGAATTTTTATTTAATTTTTTTTTTTTAATATATAAACGATTCATTCGTCACCTCTATGAGAATTTTTATTTAATTTTTATTTTTTTAATATATGTACGATTCATTCGTCACCTCTATAAGAATTTTTATTTAATTTTTATTTTTTTAATATATATACCATTCATTCGTCACCTCTATAAGAATTTTTATTTAATTTTTATTTTTTTAATATATATACGATTCATTCGTGCCCTCTATGAGAATTTTTATTTTATTTTTATTTTTTTAATATATGTACGATTCATTCGTCACTTCTATAAGAGTTTTTATTTAATTTTTATTTTTTTAATATATATACCATTCATTCGTCACCTCTATAAGAATTTTTATTTAATTTTTATTTTTTTAATATATATACGATTCATTCGTGACCTCTATAAGAATTGTTATTTAATTTTTATTTTTTTAATATATATACGATTCATTCGTCACCTCTATAAGAATTTTTATTTAATTTTTATTTTTTTAATATATGTACGATTCCCTCGTCACCTCTATAAGAATTTTTATTTAATTTTTTTTTTAATATATATACGATTCATTCGTCACCTCTATAAGAATTTTTATTTAATTTTTTTTTGTTAAATATAAATACGATTCATTCGTAACCTCTATAAGAATTTTTATTTAATTTTTATTTTTTTAAATATATATACGATTCATTCGTCACCTCTATAAGAATTTTTATTTAATTTTTATTTTTTTGATATATAAACGATTCATTCGTCACCTCTATTCGTATTTTTATTTAATTTTTATTTTTTTAATATATATACGATTCATTCGTCACCTCTATAAGAATTTTTATTTAATTTTTATTTTTTTAATATATGTACGATTCATTCTTCACCTCTATAAGAATTTTTATTTAATTTTTATTTTTTTAATATATATACCTTTCATTCGTCACCTCTATAAGAATTTTTATTAAATTTTTTTTTGTTAAATATAAATACGATTCATTCGTCACCTATATAAGAATTGTGATTTAATTGTTATTTTTTTAATATATGTACGATTCATTCGTCACCTCTATAAGAATTTTTATTTAATTTTTATTTTTTTGATATATAAACGATTTATTCGTCACCTCTATTCGAATTTTTATTTAATTTTTATTTTTTTAATATATATACGATTCATTCGTCACCTCTATAAGAATTTTTATTTAATTTTTATTTTTTTAATATATGTACGATTCATTCGTCATATCTATAAGAATTTTTATTTAATTTTTATTTTTTTAATATATATACGATTCATTCGTCACCTCTATAAGAATTTTTATTTAATTTTTATTTTTTTAATATATATACGATTCATTCGTGACCTCTATAAGAATTGTTATTTAATTTTTATTTATTTAATATATATACGATTCATTCGTCACCTCTATAAGAATTTTTATTTAATTTTTATTTTTTTAATATATGTACGATTCATTCGTCACCTCTATAAGAATTTTTGTTTAATTTTTTTTTTTAATATATATACGATTCATTCGTCACCTCTATAAGAATTTTTATTTAATTTTTTTTTGTTAAATATAAATACGATTCATTCGTAACCTCTATAAGAATTTTTATTTAATTTTTATTTTTTTTAATATATATACGATTCATTCGTCACCTCTATAAGAATTTTTATTTAATTTTTATTTTTTTAAAATATATATACGATTCATTCGTCACCTCTATAAGAATTTTTATTTAATTTTTATTTTTTTTAATATATATACGATTCATTCGTCACCCTTATAAGAATTTTTATTTAATTTTTATTTTTTTTAATATATATACGATTCATTCGTCACCTCTATAAGAATTTTTATTTAATTTTTATTTTTTTTAATATATATACGATTAATTCGTCACCTCTATAAGAATTTTTATTTAATTTTTATTTTTTTTAATATATATACGATTCATTCGTAACCTCTATAAGAATTTTTATTTAATTTTTTTTTGTTAAATATAAATACGATTCATTCGTAACCTCTATAAGAATTTTTATTTAATTTTTATTTTTTAATATATATACGATTCATTCGTCACCTCTATAAGAATTTTTATTTAATTTTTATTTTTTTTAATATATATACGATTCATTCGTCACCTCTATAAGAATTTTTATTTAATTTTTATTTTTTTAATATATATACGATTAATTCGTCACCCAATGAGAATGTTTATTTAATTTTTATTTTTTTTAATATATATACGATTCATTTGTCACCTCTATAAGAATTTTTATTTAATTTTTATTTTTTTAATATATATACGATTCATTCGTCACCTCTATAAGAATTTTTATTTTATTTTTATTTTTTTTAATATATATACGATTAATTCGTCACCCTATGAGAATTTTTATTTCATTTTTCTTTTTTTTAATATATATACGATTCATTCGTCACCTCTATAAGAATTTTTATTTAATTTTTATTTCTTAATATATATACGATTCATTCGTCACCTCTATAAGAATTTTATTTTATTTTTATTTTTTTAATATATATACGATTCATTCGTCACCTCTATAATAATTTTTATTTTATTTTTATTTTTTTAATATATATACGATTCATTCGTAACATCTATGAGAATTTAAAAAAAATATATATATACGATTCATTCGTCACCTCTATAAGAATCTTTATGTAATTTTTATTTTTTTAATATATATACCATTCATTCGTCACCTCTATAAGAATTTTTATTTAATTTTTATTTTTTAAAATATATATACGATTCATTCGTCACCTCTATAAGAATTTTTATTTAATTTTTATTTTTTTCATATATAAACGATTCATTCGTCACCTCTATTCGAATTTTTATTTAATTTTTTTTTTTTAATATATAAACGATTCATTCGTCACCTCTATGAGAATTTTTATTTAATTTTTATTTTTTTAATATATGTACGATTCATTCGTCACCTCTATAAGAATTTTTATTTAATTTTTATTTTTTTAATATATATACCATTCATTCGTCACCTCTATAAGAATTTTTATTTAATTTTTATTTTTTTAATATATATACGATTCATTCGTGACCTCTATAAGAATTGGTATTTAATTTTTTTTTTTTAATATATATACGATTCATTCGTCACCTCTATAAGAATTTTTATTTAATTTTTATTTTTTTAATATATGTACGATTCACTCGTCACCTCTATAAGAATTTTTATTTAATTTTTTTTTTTAATATATATACGATTCATTCGTCACCTCTATAAGAATTTTTATTTAATTTTTTTTTGTTAAATATAAATACGATTCATTCGTAACCTCTATAAGAATTTTTATTTAATTTTTATTTTTTTAAATATATATACGATTCATTCGTCACCTCTATAAGAATTTTTATTTAATTTTTATTTTTTTGATATATAAACGATTCATTCGTCACCTCTATTCGAATTTTTATTTAATTTTTATTTTTTTAATATATATACGATTCATTCGTCACCTCTATATGAATTTTTATTTAATTTTTATTTTTTTAATATATGTACGATTCATTCTTCACCTCTATAAGAATTTTTATTTAATTTTTATTTTTTTAATATATATACCTTTCATTCGTCACCTCTATAAGAATTTTTATTAAATTTTTTTTTGTTAAATATAAATACGATTCATTCGTCACCTATATAAGAATTGTGATTTAATTGTTATTTTTTAAATATATGTACGATTCATTCGTCACCTCTATAAGACTTTTTATTTAATTTTTATTTTTTTAATATATATACCATTCATTCGTCACCTCTATAAGAATTTTTATTTAATTTTTATTTTTTTAATATATATACGATTCATTCGTCACCTCTATAAGAATTTTTATTTTTTTTTTATTTTTTTAATATATATACGATTCATTCGTCACCTCCATGAGAATTAAAAAAAAATATATATATACGATTCATTCGTCACCTCTATAAGAATTTTTATTTAATTTTTATTTTTTTAATATATGTACGATTTATTCGTCACCTCTATAAGAATTTTTATTTAATTTTTATTTTTTTAATATATGTACGATTTATTCGTCACCTCTATAAGAATTTTTGTTTAATTTTTTTTTTTAATATATATACGATTCATTCGTCACCTCTATAAGAATTTTTATTTAATTTTTATTTTTTTAATATATATACGATTCATTCGTCACCTCTATAAGAATTTTTATTTAATTTTTATTTTTTTAATATATATACGATTAATTCGTCACCCTATGAGAATTTTTATTTAATTTTTATTTTTTAATATATATACGATTCATTCGTCACCTCTATAAGAATTTTTATTTAATTTTTACTTTTTTAATATATATACGATTAATTCGTCACCCTATGATAATTTTCATTCAATTTTTATTTTTTTAATATATATACGATTCATTCGTAACCTCTATAAGAATTTTTATTTAATTTTTTTTTGTTAAATATAAATACGATTCATTCGTAACCTCTATAAGAATTTTTTTTAATTTTTATTTTTTAAAATATATATACGATTCATTCGTCACCTCTATAAGAATTTTTATTTAATTTTTATTTTTTTGATATATAAACGATTCATTCGTCACCTCTATTCGAATTTTTATTTAATTTTTATTTTTTTTCAATATATATACGATTCATTTGTCACCTCTATAAGAATGTTTATTTAATTTTTATTTTTTAATATATATACGATTCATTCGTCACCTCTATAAGCATTTTATTTTATTTTTATTTTTTTAATATATATACGATTCATTCGTCACCTCTATTAGAATTGTTATTTAATTTTTATTTTTTTAATATATATACGATTCATTCGTCACTTCTATAAAAATTTTTATTTAATTTTTATTTTTTATAATATATATACGATTAGTTCGTCACCCTATGATAATTTTTATTTAATTTTTTTTTTAATATATATACGATTCATTCGTCACCTCTATAAGAATTTTTATTTAATTTTTATTTTTTAATATATATACGATTCATTCGTCACCTCTATAAGAATTGTTATTTAATTTTTTTTTTTAATATATATACGATTCATTCGTCACCTCTATAAGAATTTTTATTTTATTTTTATTTTTTTAATATATATACGATTCATTCGTCACCCCCATGAGAATTAAAAAAAATATATATATATACGATTTATTCTTCACCTCTATAAGAATTTTTATTTAATTTTTATTTTTTTGATATATAAACGATTCATTCGTCACCTCTATTCGAATTTTTATTTTATTTTTATTTTTTTAAATATGTATACGATTCATTCGTCACCTCTATAAGAATTTTTATTTAATTTTAATTTTTTTAATATATATACGATTCATTCGTCACCTCTATAAGAATTTTAATTTAATTTTTATTTTTTTTAATATATATACGATTAATTCGTCACCCTAGGATAATTTTTATTTAATTTTTATTTTTTTTAATATATATACGATTCATTAGTAACCTCTATAAGAATTTTTATTTAATTTTTTTTTGTTAAATATAAATACGAGTCATTCGGCACCTCTATTAGAATTTTTATTTAATTTTTCTTTGTTAAAATATATATACGATTCATTCGTCACCTCTATAAGAATTTTTATTTTATTTTTATTTTTTTGATATATAAACGATTCATTCGTCACCTCTATTCGAATTTTCATTTAATTTTTATTTTTTTAATATATATACGATTCATTCGTCACCTCTATAAGAATTTTTATTTAATTTTTATTTTTTAATATATATACGATTAATTCGTCACCCTATGATAATTTTTATTTAATTTTTTTTTTTTTTAATATATATACGATTCATTCGTCACCTCTATAAGAATTTTTATTTAATTTTTATTTTTTAATATATATACGATTCATTCGTCACCTCTATAAGCATTTTATTTAATTTTTATTTTTTTAATATATATACGATTCATTCGTCACCTCTATAAGTATTTTTAATTAATTTTTATTTTTTTAATATATATACGAGTCATTCGGCACCTCTATAAGAATTTTAATTTAATTTTTATTTTTTAAATATATATACGATTCATTCGTCACCTCTATAAGAATTTTTATTTAATTTTTACTTTTTTAATATATATACGATTAATTCGTCACCCTATGATAATTTTTATTTAATTTTTATTTTTTTTAATATATATACGATTCATTCGTCACCTCTATAAGAATTTTTATTTAATTTTTATTTTTTAATATATATACGATTCATTCGTCACCTCTATAAGAATTATATTTTATTTTTATTTTTTTAATATATATACGATTCATTCGTCACCTCTATAAGAATTTTGATTTTATTTTTATTTTTTTAATATATATACGATTCATTCGTCACCTCCATGAGAATTAAAAAAAATATATATATATACGATTCATTCGTCACCTCTATAAGAATTTTAATTTAATTTTTATTTTTGAAATATATATACGATTAATTCGTCACCCTATGAGAATGTTTATTTAATTTTTAATTTTTTTAATATATATACGATTCATTCGTCACCTCTATAAGAATTTTTATTTAATTTTAATATTTTTATATATATACGATTCATTCGTCACCTCTATAAGAATTTTATTTTATTTTTATTTTTTTAATATATATACGATTCATTCGTAACCTCTATAAGAATTTTTATTTAATTTTTATTTTTAAAAATATATATACGATTCATTCGTCACCTCTATAAGAATTTTTATTTAATTTTTATTTTTTTGATATATAAACGATTCATTCGTCACCTCTATTCGAATTTTTATTTAATTTTTATTTTTTTAATATATATACGATTCATTCGTCACCTCTATAAGAATTTTTATTTTATTTTTATTTTTTAATATATATACGATTCATTCGTCACCCCCATGAGAATTAAAAAAAATATATATATATACGATTTATTCTTCACCTCTATAAGAATTTTTATTTAATTTTTATTTTTTTGATATATAAACGATTCATTCGTCACCTCTATTCGAATTTTTATTTTATTTTTATTTTTTTAAATATGTATACGATTCATTCGTCACCTCTATAAGAATTTTTATTTAATTTTAATTTTTTTAATATATATACGATTCATTCGTCACCTCTATAAGAATTTTAATTTAATTTTTATTTTTTTTAATATATATACGATTAATTCGTCACCCTAGGATAATTTTTATTTAATTTTTATTTTTTTTAATATATATACGATTCATTAGTAACCTCTATAAGAATTTTTATTTAATTTTTTTTTGTTAAATATAAATACGAGTCATTCGGCACCTCTATTAGAATTTTTATTTAATTTTTCTTTGTTAAAATATATATACGATTCATTCGTCACCTCTATAAGAATTTTTATTTTATTTTTATTTTTTTGATATATAAACGATTCATTCGTCACCTCTATTCGAATTTTCATTTAATTTTTATTTTTTTAATATATATACGATTCATTCGTCACCTCTATAAGAATTTTTATTTAATTTTTATTTTTTAATATATATACGATTAATTCGTCACCCTATGATAATTTTTATTTAATTTTTTTTTTTTTTAATATATATACGATTCATTCGTCACCTCTATAAGAATTTTTATTTAATTTTTATTTTTTAATATATATACGATTCATTCGTCACCTCTATAAGCATTTTATTTAATTTTTATTTTTTTAATATATATACGATTCATTCGTCACCTCTATAAGTATTTTTAATTAATTTTTATTTTTTTAATATATATACGAGTCATTCGGCACCTCTATAAGAATTTTAATTTAATTTTTATTTTTTAAATATATATACGATTCATTCGTCACCTCTATAAGAATTTTTATTTAATTTTTACTTTTTTAATATATATACGATTAATTCGTCACCCTATGATAATTTTTATTTAATTTTTATTTTTTTTAATATATATACGATTCATTCGTCACCTCTATAAGAATTTTTATTTAATTTTTATTTTTTAATATATATACGATTCATTCGTCACCTCTATAAGAATTATATTTTATTTTTATTTTTTTAATATATATACGATTCATTCGTCACCTCTATAAGAATTTTGATTTTATTTTTATTTTTTTAATATATATACGATTCATTCGTCACCTCCATGAGAATTAAAAAAAATATATATATATACGATTCATTCGTCACCTCTATAAGAATTTTAATTTAATTTTTATTTTTGAAATATATATACGATTAATTCGTCACCCTATGAGAATGTTTATTTAATTTTTAATTTTTTTAATATATATACGATTCATTCGTCACCTCTATAAGAATTTTTATTTAATTTTAATATTTTTATATATATACGATTCATTCGTCACCTCTATAAGAATTTTATTTTATTTTTATTTTTTTAATATATATACGATTCATTCGTAACCTCTATAAGAATTTTTATTTAATTTTTATTTTTAAAAATATATATACGATTCATTCGTCACCTCTATAAGAATTTTTATTTAATTTTTATTTTTTTGATATATAAACGATTCATTCGTCACCTCTATTCGAATTTTTATTTAATTTTTATTTTTTTAATATATATACGATTCATTCGTCACCTCTATAAGAATTTTTATTTTATTTTTATTTTTTAATATATATACGATTCATTCGTCACCTCTATAAGCATTTTATTTTATTTTTATTTTTTTAATATATATACGATTCATTCGTCACCTCTATTAGTATTTTTATTTAATTTTATTTTTTTAATATATATACGATTTATTCGTCACTTCTATAAGAATTTTTATTTAATTTTTACTTTTTTAATATATATACGATTAATTCGTCACCCTATGATAATTTTTATTTAATTTTTATTTTTTTTAATATATATACGATTCATTCGTCACCTCTATAAGAATTTTTATTTAATTTTTATTTTTTAATATATATACGATTCATTCGTCACCTCTATAAGCATTTTATTTAATTTTTATTTTTTTAATATATATACGATTCATTCGTCACCTCTATAAGTATTTTTAATTAATTTTTATTTTTTTAATATATATACGAGTCATTCGGCACCTCTATAAGAATTTTAATTTAATTTTTATTTTTTAAATATATATACGATTCATTCGTCACCTCTATAAGAATTTTTATTTAATTTTTACTTTTTTAATATATATACGATTAATTCGTCACCCTATGATTATTTTTATTTAATTTTTATTTTTTTTAATATATATACGATTCATTCGTCACGTCTATAAGAATTTTTATTTAATGTTTATTTTTTAATATATATACGATTCATTCGTCACCTCTATAAGAATTTTATTTTATTTTTATTTTTTTAATATATATACGATTCATTCGTCACCTCTATAAGAATTTTTATTTTATTTTTATTTTTTTAATATATATACGATTCATTCGTCACTTCCATGAGAATTAAAAAAAATATATATATATACGATTCATTCGTCACCTCTATAAGAATTTTTATTTAATTTTTATTTTTGAAATATATATACGATTAATTCGTCACCCTATGAGAATGTTTATTTAATTTTTATTGTTTTTAATATATATACGATTCATTCGTCACCTCTATAAGCATTTTTATTTTATTTTTATTTTTTAATATATATACGATTCATTCGTCACCTCTATAAGCATTTTATTTTATTTTTATTTTTTTAATATATATACGATTCATTCGTCACCTCTATTAGAATTTTTATTTAATTTTTATTTTTATAATATATATACGATTCATTTGTCACTTCTATAAGAATTTTTATTTAATTTTTACTTTTTTAATATATATACGATTAATTCGTCACCCTATGATAATTTTTATTTAATTTTTTTTTTTAATATATATACGATTCATTCGTTACCTCTATAAGAATTTTTATTTAATTTTTATTTTTTAATATATATACGATTCATTCGTCACCTCTATAAGAATTGTTATTTAATTTTTATTTTTTTAATATATATACGATTCATTCGTCACCTCTATTAGAATTTTTTTTTTATTTTTATTTTTTTAATATATATACGATTCATTCGTCACCTCCACGAGAATTTAAAAAAAAATATATATATACGATTTATTCGTCACCTCTATAAGAATTTTTATTTAATTTTTATTTTTTAATATATATACGATTCATTCGTCACCTCTATAAGAATTTTTATTTAATTTTTATTTTTTTTAATATATATACGATTAATTCGTCACCCTATGAGAATTTTTATTTTATTTTTATTTTTTTAATATATATACGGTTCATTCGTCACCTCTATAAGAATTTTTATTTAATTTTTATTTTTTAATATATATACGATTCATTCGTCACCTCTATAAGAATTTTATTTTGTTTTTATTTTTTTAATATATATACGATTCATTCGTCACCTCTATAAGAATTTTTATTTTATTTTTATTTTTTTAATATATATACGATTCATTCGTCACCTCCATGAGAATTTAAAAAAAAATATATATATACGATTCATTCGTCACCTCTATAAGAATTTTTATTTAATTCTTATTTTTTAAATATATATACGATTCATTCGTCACCCTATGAGAATGTTTATTTAATTTTTTTTTTTTAAATATATATACGATTCATTCGTCACCTCTATAAGAATTTTTATTTAATTTTTATTTTTTAATATATATACGATTCATTCGTCACCTCTATAAGAATTTTATTTTATTTTTATTTTTTTAATATATATACGATTCATTCGTAACCTCTATAAGAATTTTTATTTAATTTTTATTTTGTAAAATATATATACGATTCATTCGTCACCTCTATAAGAATTTTTATTTAATTTTTATTTTTTTGATATAGAAACGATTCATTCGTCACCTCTGTTCGAATTTTTATTTAATTTTTATTTTTTTAATATATATACGATTCATTCGTCACCTCTATAAGAATTTTTATTTAATTTTTATTTTTTCATATATATACGATTCATTCGTCACCTCTATAAGCATTTTATTTATTTTTTTTTTTTTAATATATATACGATTCATTCGTCACCTCTATTAGAATTTTTATTTAATTTTTATTTTTTTAATATATATACGATTCATTCGTCACTTCTATAAGAATTTTTATTTAATTTTTACTTTTTTAATATATATACGATTAATTCGTCACCCTATGATAATTTTTAGTAATTTTTTTTTTTAATATATATACGATTCATTCGTCACCTCTATAAGAATTTTTATTTAATTTTTATTTTTTAAATATATATACGATTAATTCGTCACCCTATGAGAATGTTTATTTAATTTTTATTTTTTTAAATATATATACGATTCATTCGTCACCTCTATAAGAATTTTTATTTAATTTTTATTTTTTAATATATATACGATTCATTCGTCACCTCTATAAGAATTTTATTTTATTTTTATTTTTTTAATATATATACGATTCATTCGTAACCTCTATAAGAATTTTCATTTAATTTTTATTTTGTAAAATATATATACGATTCATTCGTCACCTCTATAAGAATTTTTATTTAATTTTTATTTTTTTGATATATAAACGATTCATTCGTCACCTCTATTCGAATTTTTATTTAATTTTTATTTTTTTAAAATATATACGATTCATTCGTCACCTCTATAAGAATTTTTATTTAATTTTTATTTTTTCATATATATACGATTCATTCGTCACCTCTATAAGCATTTTATTTTATTTTTATTTTTTTAATATATATACGATTCATTCGTCACCTCTATTAGAATTTTTATTTAATTTTTATTTTTTTAATATATATACGATTCATTCGTCACTTCTATAAGAATTGTTATTTAATTTTTACTTTTTTAATATATATACGATTAATTCGTCACCCTATGATAATTTTTAGTAATTTTTTTTTTTAATATATATACGATTCATTCGTCACCTCTATAAGAATTTTTATTTAATTTTTATTTTTTAATATATATACGATTCATTCGTCACCTCTATAAGAATTGTTATTTAATTTTTATTTTTTTTAATATATATACGATTCATTCGTCACCTCTATAAGAATTTTTATTTAATTTTTATTTATTTAATATATATACGATTAATTCGTCACCCTATGAGAATTTTTATTTAATTTTTATTTTTTTTTTAATATATATACGATTCATTCGTCACCTCTATAAGAATTTTTATTTAATTTTTACTTTTTAATATATATACGATTCATTCGTAACCTCTATAAGAATTTTATTTTATTTTTATTTTTTTTATATATATACGATTCATTCGTCACCTCTATAAGAATTTTTATTTAATTTTTATTTTTTTTAATATATATACGATTAATTCGTCACCCTATGAGAATTTTTATTTAATTTTTATTTTTTAATATATATACGATTCATTCGTCACCTCTATAAGAATTTTTATTTAATTTTTACTTTTTAAAATATATATACGATTAATTCGTCACCCTATGATAATTTTTATTTAATTTTTATTTTTTTTAATATATATACGATTCATTCGTCACCTCTATAAGAATTTTTATTTAATTTTTTTTTGTTAAATATAAATACGATTCATTCGTAACCTCTATAAGAATTTTTATTTAATTTTTATTTTTTTAATATATATACGATTCATTCGTCACCTCTATAAGAATTTTTATTTAATTTTTATTTTTTTTAATATATATACGATTAATTTGTCATCCTATGAGAATTTTTATTTAATTTTTATTTTTTAATATATATACGATTCATTCGTCACCTCTATAAGAATTTTTATTTAATTTTTACTTTTTTAATATATGTACGATTAATTCGTCACCCTAGGATAATTTTTATTTGATTTTTATTTTTTTTAATATATATACGATTCATTCGTCACCTCTATAAGAATTTTTATTTAATTTTTTTTTGTTAAATATAAATACGATTCATTCGTAACCTCTATAAGAATTTTTATTTAATTTTTCTTTTTTAAAATATATATACGATTCATTCGTCACCTCTATAAGAATTTTTATTTAATTTTTATTTTTTTAATATATATACGAGTCATTCGGCACCTCTATAAGAATTTTAATTTAATTTTTATTTTTTAATATATATACGATTCATTCGTAACCTCTATAAAAATTTTATTTTATTTTTATTTTTTAATATATATACGATTAATTCGTCACCCTATGATAATTTTTATTTAATTTTTATTTTTTTTAATATATATACGATTCATTCGTCACCTCTATAAGAATTTTTATTTAATTTTTATTTTTTAATATATATACGATTCATTCGTCACCTCTATAAGCATTTTATTTTATTTTTATTTTTTTAATATATATACGATTCATTAGTAACCTCTATAAGTATTTTTAATTAATTTTTATTTTTTTAATATATATACGAGTAATTCGGCACCTCTATTAGAATTTTAATTTAATTTTTCTTTTTTAAATATATATACGATTCATTCGTCAGCTCTATAAGCATTTTTATTTAATTTTTACTTTTTTAAATATATATACGATTAATTCGTCACCCTATGATAATTTTTATTTTATTTTTATTTTCTTTAATATATATACGGTTCATTCGTCACCTCTATAAGAATTTTTATTTAATTTTTATTTTTTAATATATATACGATTCATTCGTCACCTCTATAAGAATTTTATTTTGTTTTTATTTTTTTAATATATATACGATTCATTCGTCACCTCTATAAGAATTTTTATTTTATTTATATTTTTTTAATATATATACGATTCATTCGTCACCTCCATGAGAATTTAAAAAAAAATATATATATACGATTCATTCGTCACCTCTATAAGAATTTTTATTTAATTTTTATTTTTTAAATATATATACGATTCATTCGTCACCCTATGAGAATGTTTATTTAATTTTTATTTTTTTAAATATATATACGATTCATTCGTCACCTTTATAAGAATTTTTATTTAATTTTTATTTTTTAATATATATACGATTCATTCGTCACCTCTATAAGAATTTTATTTTATTTTTATTTTTTTAATATATATACGATTCATTCGTAACCTCTATAAGAATTTTTATTTAATTTTTATTTTGTAAAATATATATACGATTCATTCGTCACCTCTATAAGAATTTTTATTTAATTTTTATTTTTTTGATATAGAAACGATTCATTCGTCACCTCTGTTCGAATTTTTATTTAATTTTTATTTTTTTAATATATATACGATTCATTCGTCACCTCTATAAGAATTTTTATTTAATTTTTATTTTTTTGATATATAAACGATTCATTCGTCACCTCTATTCGAATTTTTATTTAATTTTTATTTTTTTTAATATATATACGATTCATTCGTCACCTCTATAAGAATTTTTATTTTATTTTTATTTTTTTAATATATATACGATTCATTCGTCACGTCCATGAGAATTAAAAAAAAAACATATATATACGATTCATTCGTCACCTCTATAAGAATTTTTATTTAATTTTTATTTATTTAATATATATACGATTAATTCGTCACCCTATGAGAATTTTTATTTAATTTTTTTTTTTTTTTAATATATATACGATTCATTCGTCACCTCTATAAGAATTTTTATTTAATTTTTACTTTTTAATATATATACGATTCATTCGTCACCTCTATAAGAATTTTATTTTATTTTTATTTTTTTTATATATATACGATTCATTCGTCACCTCTATAAGAATTTTTATTTAATTTTTATTTTTTTTAATATATATACGATTAATTCGTCACCCTATGAGAATTTTTATTTAATTTTTATTTTTTAATATATATACGATTCATTCGTCACCTCTATAAGAATTTTTATTTAATTTTTACTTTTTAAAATATATATACGATTAATTCGTCACCCTATGATAATTTTTATTTAATTTTTATTTTTTTTAATATATATACGATTCATTCGTCACCTCTATAAGAATTTTTATTTAATTTTTTTTTGTTAAATATAAATACGATTCATTCGTAACCTCTATAAGAATTTTTATTTAATTTTTATTTTTTTAATATATATACGATTCATTCGTCACGTCTATAAGAATTTTTATTTAATTTTTATTTTTTTTAATATATATACGATTAATTTGTCATCCTATGAGAATTTTTATTTAATTTTTATTTTTTAATATATATACGATTCATTCGTCACCTCTATAAGAATTTTTATTTAATTTTTACTTTTTTAATATATGTACGATTAATTCGTCACCCTAGGATAATTTTTATTTGATTTTTATTTTTTTAATATATATACGATTCATTCGTCACCTCTATAAGAATTTTTATTTAATTTTTTTTTGTTAAATATAAATACGATTCATTCGTAACCTCTATAAGAATTTTTATTTAATTTTTCTTTTTTAAAATATATATACGATTCATTCGTCACCTCTATAAGAATTTTTATTTAATTTTTATTTTTTTAATATATATACGAGTCATTCGGCACCTCTATAAGAATTTTAATTTAATTTTTATTTTTTAATATATATACGATTCATTCGTAACCTCTATAAAAATTTTATTTTATTTTTATTTTTTAATATATATACGATTAATTCGTCACCCTATGATAATTTTTATTTAATTTTTATTTTTTTTAATATATATACGATTCATTCGTCACCTCTATAAGAATTTTTATTTAATTTTTATTTTTTAATATATATACGATTCATTCGTCACCTCTATAAGCATTTTATTTTATTTTTATTTTTTTAATATATATACGATTCATTAGTAACCTCTATAAGTATTTTTAATTAATTTTTATTTTTTTAATATATATACGAGTAATTCGGCACCTCTATTAGAATTTTAATTTAATTTTTATTTTTTAAATATATATACGATTCATTCGTCAGCTCTATAAGAATTTTTATTTAATTTTTACTTTTTTAAATATATATACGATTTATTCGTCACCCTATGATAATTTTTATTTTATTTTTATTTTTTTTAATATATATACGGTTCATTCGTCACCTCTATAAGAATTTTTATTTAATTTTTATTTTTTAATATATATACGATTCATTCGTCACCTCTATAAGAATTTTATTTTGTTTTTATTTTTTTAATATATATACGATTCATTCGTCACCTATATAAGAATTTTTATTTTATTTTTATTTTTTTAATATATATACGATTCATTCGTCACCTCCATGAGAATTTAAAAAAAAATATATATATACGATTCATTCGTCACCTCTATAAGAATTTTTATTTAATTTTTATTTTTTAAATATATATACGATTCATTCGTCACCCTATGAGAATGTTTATTTAATTTTTATTTTTTTAAATATATATACGATTCATTCGTCACCTCTATAAGAATTTTTATTTAATTTTTATTTTTTAATATATATACGATTCATTCGTCACCTCTATAAGAATTTTATTTTATTTTTATTTTTTTAATATATATACGATTCATTCGTAACCTCTATAAGAATTTTTATTTAATTTTTATTTTGTAAAATATATATACGATTCATTCGTCACCTCTATAAGAATTTTTATTTAATTTTCATTTTTTTGATATAGAAACGATTCATTCGTCACCTCTGTTCGAATTTTTATTTAATTTTTATTTTTTTAATATATATACGATTCATTCGTCACCTCTATAAGAATTTTTATTTAATTTTTATTTTTTCATATATATACGATTCATTCGTCACCTCTATAAGCATTTTATTTTATTTTTATTTTTTTAATATATATACGATTCATTCGTCACCTCTATTAGAATTTTTATTTAATTTTTATTTTTTTAATATATATACGATTCGTTCGTCACTTCTATAAGAATTTTTATTTAATTTTTACTTTTTTAATATATATACGATTAATTCGTCACCCTATGATAATTTTTATTTAATTTTTTTTTTTGATATATATACGATTCATTCGTCACCTCTATAAGAATTTTTATTTAATTTTTATGTTTTTAATATATATACGATTCATTCGTCACCTCTATAAGAATTTTTATTTTATTTTTATTTTTTTAATATATATACGATTCATTCGTCACCTCCATGAGAATTAAAAAAAAATATATATATACGATTCATTCGTCACCTCTATAAGAATTTTTATTTAATTTTTATTTTTTTAATATATATACGATTCATTCGTCACCTCTATGAGAATTTTTATTTAATTTTTATTTTTTTAATATATATACGATTAATTCGTCACCCTATGAGAATTTTTATTTAATTTTTATTTTTTAATATACATACGATTCATTCGTCACCTCTATAAGAATTTTTATTTAATTTTTATTTTTTAATGTATATACGATTCATTCGTCACCTCTATAAGCATTTTATTTTATTTTTATTTTTTAAATATATATACGATTCATTCGTCACCTCTATTAGAATTGTTATTTAATTATTATTTTTTTAATATATATACGATTCATTCGTCACTTCTATAAGAATTTTTATTTAATTTTTACTTTTTTAATATATATACGATTAATTCGTCACCCTATGATAATTTTTATTTAATTTTTTTTTTAATATATATACGATTCATTCGTCACCTCTATAAGAATTTTTATTTAATTTTTATTTTTCAGTATATATACGATTCATTCGTCACCTCTATAAGAATTGTTATTTAATTATTATTTTTTTAATATATATACGATTCATTCGTCACCTCTATAAGAATTTTTATTTTATTTTTATTTTTTTAATATATATACGATTCATTCGTCACCTCCATGAGAATTTAAAAAAAAATATATATATACGATTTATTCGTCACCTCTTTAAGAATTTTTATTTAATTTTTATTTTTTTGATATATAAACGATTCATTCGTCACCTCTATTCGAATTATTATTTAATTTTTATTTTTTTAATATATATACGATTCATTCGTCACCTCTATAAGAATTTTTATTTAATTTTTATTTTTTAATATATATACGATTCATTCGTCACCTCTATAAGCATTTTATTTTATTTTTATTTTTTTAATATATATACGATTCATTCGTCACTTCTATAAGAATTTTAATTTAATTTTTATTTTTTTAATATATATACGATTCATTCGTCACTTCTATAAGAATTTTTATTTAATTTTTATTTTTTTAATATATATACGATTCATTCGTCACCTCTGTAAGAATTTTTATTTAATTTTTATTTTTTTAATATATACGATTCATTCGTCACCTCTATAAGAATTTTTATTTAATTTTTATTTTTTTAATATATATACGAGTCATTCGTCACCTCTATAAGAATTTTTATTTTATTTTTATTTTTTTAATATATATACGATTCATTCGTCACTTCCATCAGAATTTAAAAAAAAATATATATACGATTCATTCGTCACCTCTATAAGAATTTTTATTTAATTTTTATTTATTTAATATAT
This sequence comes from Sepiola atlantica, assembly GCA_963556195.1. NCBI lineage: Eukaryota > Metazoa > Mollusca > Cephalopoda > Sepiida > Sepiolidae > Sepiola > Sepiola atlantica. The sequence goes on along the minus strand of OY744525.1, from coordinate 6,089,137 downwards.
ATACGATTAATTCGTCACCCTATGAGAATTTTTATTTAATTTTTATTTTTTTTTAATATATATACGATTCATTCGTCACCTCTATAAGAATTTTTATTTAATTTTTATTGTTTAATATATATACGATTCATTCGTCACATCTATAAGAATTTTATTTTACTTTTATTTTTTTAATATATATACGATTCATTCGTCACCTCTATAAGAATTTTTATTTAATTTTTATTTTTTTAATATATATACGATTCATTCGTCACCTCTATGAGAATTTTTATTTAATTTTTATTTTTTTAATATATATACGATTAATTCGTCACCCTATGAGAATTTTTATTTAATTTTTATTTTTTAATATACATACGATTCATTCGTCACCTCTATAAGAATTTTTATTTAATTTTTATTTTTTAATGTATATACGATTCATTCGTCACCTCTATAAGCATTTTATTTTATTTTTATTTTTTAAATATATATACGATTCATTCGTCACCTCTATTAGAATTTTTATTTAATTTTTATTTTTTTAATATATATACGATTCATTCGTCACCTCCATGAGAATTAAAAAAAATATATATATACGATTCATTCGTCACCTCTGTAAGAATTTTTATTTAATTTTTATTTTTTTAATATATACGATTCATTCGTCACCTCTATAAGAATTTTTATTTAATTTTTATTTTTTTAATATATATACGAGTCATTCGTCACCTCTATAAGAATTTTTATTTTATTTTTATTTTTTTAATATATATACGATTCATTCGTCACTTCCATCAGAATTTAAAAAAAAATATATATACGATTCATTCGTCACCTCTATAAGAATTTTTATTTAATTTTTATTTATTTAATATATATACGATTAATTCGTCACCCTATGAGAATTTTTATTTAATTTTTATTTTTTTTTAATATATATACGATTCATTCGTCACCTCTATAAGAATTTTTATTTAATTTTTATTGTTTAATATATATACGATTCATTCGTCACATCTATAAGAATTTTATTTTACTTTTATTTTTTTAATATATATACGATTCATTCGTCACCTCTATAAGAATTTTTATTTAATTTTTATTTTTTTAATATATATACGATTCATTCGTCACCTCTATGAGAATTTTTATTTAATTTTTATTTTTTTAATATATATACGATTAATTCGTCACCCTATGAGAATTTTTATTTAATTTTTATTTTTTAATATACATACGATTCATTCGTCACCTCTATAAGAATTTTTATTTAATTTTTATTTTTTAATGTATATACGATTCATTCGTCACCTCTATAAGCATTTTATTTTATTTTTATTTTTTAAATATATATACGATTCATTCGTCACCTCTATTAGAATTTTTATTTAATTTTTATTTTTTTAATATATATACGATTCATTCGTCACTTCTATAAGAATTTTTATTTAATTTTTACTTTTTTAATATATATACGATTAATTCGTCACCCTATGATAATTTTGATTTAATTTTTTTTTTAATATATATACGATTCATTCGTCACCTCTATAAGAATTTTTATTTAATTTTTATTTTTTAATATATATACGATTCATTCGTCACATCTATAAGAATTGTTATTTAATTATTATTTTTTTAATATATATACGATTCATTCGTCACCTCTATAAGAATTTTTATTTTATTTTTATTTTTTTAATATATATACGATTCATTCGTCACCTCCATGAGAATTAAAAAAAAAATATATATATACGATTTATTCGTCACCTCTATAAGAATTTTTATTTAATTTTTTTTTTTTTGATATATAAACGATTCATTCGTCACCTCTATTCGAATTATTATTTAATTTTTATTTTTTTAATATATATACGATTCATTCGTCACCTCTGTAAGAATTTTTATTTAATTTTTATTTTTTTAATATATACGATTCATTCGTCACCTCTATAAGAATTTTTATTTAATTTTTATTTTTTTAATATATATACGAGTCATTCGGCACCTCTATAAGAATTTTAATTTAATTTTTATTTTTTAATATATATACGATTCATTCGTCACCTCTATAAGAATTTTATTTTATTTTTATTTTTTTAATATATATACGATTCATTCGTCACCTCTATAAGAACTTTTATTTTATTTTTATTTTTTTAATATATATACGATTCATTCGTCACTTCCATCAGAATTTAAAAAAAATATATATATACGATTCATTCGTCACCTCTATAAAGATTTTTAATTTAATTTTTATTTATTTAATATATATACGATTAATTCGTCACCCTATGAGAATTTTTATTTAATTTTTATTTTTTTTTAATATATATACGATTCATTCGTCACCTCTATAAGAATTTTTATTTAATTTTTATTTTTTAATATATATACGATTCATTCGTCACATCTATAAGAATTTTTATTTAATTTTTTTTTTAATATATATACGATTAATCGTCACCCTATGAGAATTTTTATTTAATTTTTATTTTTTAATATATATACGATTCATTCGTCACTTCTATAAGCATTTTATTTAATTTTTATTTTTTAAATATATATACGATTCATTCGTCACCTCTATTAGAATTTTAATTTAATTTTTATTTTTTTAATATATATACGATTCATTCGTCACTTCTATAAGAATTTTTATTTAATTTTTACTTTTTTAATATATATACGATTAATTCGTCACCCTATGATAATTTTTATTTAATTTTTATTTTTTAATATATATACGATTCATTCGTCACCTCTATAAGAATTGTTATTTAATTTTTATTTTTTTAATATATATACGATTAATTCGTCACCCTATGAGAATTTTTATTTAATTTTTATTTTTTTTTAATATATATACGATTCATTCGTCACCTCTATAAGAATTTTTATTTAATTTTTATTGTTTAATATATATACGATTCATTCGTCACATCTATAAGAATTTTATTTTACTTTTATTTTTTTAATATATATACGATTCATTCGTCACCTCTATAAGAATTTTTATTTAATTTTTATTTTTTTAATATATATACGATTCATTCGTCACCTCTATGAGAATTTTTATTTAATTTTTATTTTTTTAATATATATACGATTAATTCGTCACCCTATGAGAATTTTTATTTAATTTTTATTTTTTAATATACATACGATTCATTCGTCACCTCTATAAGAATTTTTATTTAATTTTTATTTTTTAATGTATATACGATTCATTCGTCACCTCTATAAGCATTTTATTTTATTTTTATTTTTTAAATATATATACGATTCATTCGTCACCTCTATTAGAATTTTTATTTAATTTTTATTTTTTTAATATATATACGATTCATTCGTCACTTCTATAAGAATTTTTATTTAATTTTTACTTTTTTAATATATATACGATTAATTCGTCACCCTATGATAATTTTGATTTAATTTTTTTTTTAATATATATACGATTCATTCGTCACCTCTATAAGAATTTTTATTTAATTTTTATTTTTTAATATATATACGATTCATTCGTCACATCTATAAGAATTGTTATTTAATTATTATTTTTTTAATATATATACGATTCATTCGTCACCTCTATAAGAATTTTTATTTTATTTTTATTTTTTTAATATATATACGATTCATTCGTCACCTCCATGAGAATTAAAAAAAATATATATATATACGATTTATTCGTCACCTCTATAAGAATTTTTATTTAATTTTTTTTTTTTTGATATATAAACGATTCATTCGTCACCTCTATTCGAATTATTATTTAATTTTTATTTTTTTAATATATATACGATTCATTCGTCACCTCTGTAAGAATTTTTATTTAATTTTTATTTTTTTAATATATACGATTCATTCGTCACCTCTATAAGAATTTTTATTTAATTTTTATTTTTTTAATATATATACGAGTCATTCGGCACCTCTATAAGAATTTTAATTTAATTTTTATTTTTTAATATATATACGATTCATTCGTCACCTCTATAAGAATTTTATTTTATTTTTATTTTTTTAATATATATACGATTCATTCGTCACCTCTATAAGAACTTTTATTTTATTTTTATTTTTTTAATATATATACGTATCATTCGTCACTTCCATCAGAATTTAAAAAAAATATATATATACGATTCATTCGTCACCTCTATAAAGATTTTTAATTTAATTTTTATTTATTTAATATATATACGATTAATTCGTCACCCTATGAGAATTTTTATTTAATTTTTATTTTTTTTTAATATATATACGATTCATTCGTCACCTCTATAAGAATTTTTATTTAATTTTTATTTTTTAATATATATACGATTCATTCGTCACATCTATAAGAATTTTTATTTAATTTTTTTTTTAATATATATACGATTAATCGTCACCCTATGAGAATTTTTATTTAATTTTTATTTTTTAATATATATACGATTCATTCGTCACTTCTATAAGCATTTTATTTAATTTTTATTTTTTAAATATATATACGATTCATTCGTCACCTCTATTAGAATTTTAATTTAATTTTTATTTTTTTAATATATATACGATTCATTCGTCACTTCTATAAGAATTTTTATTTAATTTTTACTTTTTTAATATATATACGATTAATTCGTCACCCTATGATAATTTTTATTTAATTTTTATTTTTTAATATATATACGATTCATTCGTCACCTCTATAAGAATTGTTATTTAATTTTTATTTTTTTAATATATATACGATTCATTCGTCACCTCTATAAGAATTTTTATTTAATTTTTATTTTTTTAATATATATACGATTAATTCGTCACCCTATGATAATTTTTATTTAATTTTTTTTTTTTAATATATATACGATTCATTCGTCACCTCTATAAGAATTTTTATTTAATTTTTATTTTTTAATATATATACGATTCATTCGTCACCTCTATAAGAATTGTTATTTAATTATTATTTTTTTAATATATATACGATTCATTCGTCACCTCTATAAGAATTTTTATTTTATTTTTATTTTTTTAATATATATACGATTCATTCGTCACCTCCATGAGAATTTAAAAAAAAATATATATATACGATTTATTCGTCACCTCTATAAGAATTTTTATTTAATTTTTATTTTTTTGATATATAAACGATTCATTCGTCACCTCTATAAGAATTGTTATTTAATTTTTATTTTTTTAATATATATACGATTCATTCGTCACCTCTATAAGAATTTTTATTTTATTTTTATTTTTTTAATATATATACGATTCATTCGTCACCTCCATGAGAATTAAAAAAAAATATATATATACGATTCATTCGTCACCTCTATAAGAATTCTTATTTAATTTTTATTTATTTAATATATGTACGATTAATTCGTCACCCTATGAGAATTTTTATTTAATTTTTATTTTTTTAATATATATACGATTCATTCGTCACCTCTATAAGAATTTTTATTTAATTTTTATTTTTTAATATATATACGATTCATTCGTCACCTCTATAAGAATTTTATTTTACTTTTATTTTTTTAATATATATACGATTCATTCGTCACCTCTATAAGAATTTTTATTTAATTTTTATTTTTTTAATATATATACGATTAATTCGTCACCCTATGATAATTTTTATTTAATTTTTTTTTTAATATATATACGATTCATTCGTCACCTCTATAAGAATTTTTATTTAATTTTTATTTTTTAATATATATACGATCCATTCGTCACCTCTATAAGAATTGTTATTTAATTATTATTTTTTTAATATATATACGATTCATTCGTCACCTCTATAAGAATTTTTATTTTATTTTTATTTTTTTAATATATATACGATTCATTCGTCACCTCCATGAGAATTAAAAAAAAATATATATATACGATTTATTCGTCACCTCTATAAGAATTTTTATTTAATTTTTATTTTTTTGATATATAAACGATTCATTCGTCACCTCTATAAGAATTTTTATTTAATTTTTTTTTTTTAATATATATACGATTCATTCGTCACCTCTATAAGAATTGTTATTTAATTTTTATGTTTTTAATATATATACGATTCATTCGTCACCTCTATAAGAATTTTTATTTTATTTTTATTTTTTTAATATATATACGATTCATTCGTCACCTCCATGAGAATTAAAAAAAAAATATATATACGATTCATTCGTCACCTCTATAAGAATTTTTATTTAATTTTTATTTTTTTAATATATATACGATTCATTCGTCACCTCTATGAGAATTTTTATTTAATTTTTATTTTTTTAATATATATACGATTAATTCGTCACCCTATGAGAATTTTTATTTAATTTTTATTTTTTAATATACATACGATTCATTCGTCACCTCTATAAGAATTTTTATTTAATTTTTATTTTTTAATGTATATACGATTCATTCGTCACCTCTATAAGCATTTTATTTTATTTTTATTTTTTAAATATATATACGATTCATTCGTCACCTCTATTAGAATTTTTATTTAATTTTTATTTTTTTAATATATATACGATTCATTCGTCACTTCTATAAGAATTTTTATTTAATTTTTACTTTTTTAATATATATACGATTAATTCGTCACCCTATGATAATTTTTATTTAATTTTTTTTTTTTAATATATATACGATTCATTCGTCACCTCTATAAGAATTTTTATTTAATTTTTATTTTTTAGTATATATACGATTCATTCGTCACCTCTATAAGAATTGTTATTTAATTATTATTTTTTTAATATATATACGATTCATTCGTCACCTCTATAAGAATTTTTATTTTATTTTTATGTTTTTAATATATATACGATTCATTCGTCACCTCCATGAGAATTTAAAAAAAAATATATATATACGATTTATTCGTCACCTCTATAAGAATTTTTATTTAATTTTTATTTTTTTGATATATAAACGATTCATTCGTCACCTCTATTCGAATTATTTAATTTTTATTTTTTTAATATATATACGATTCATTCGTCACCTCTATAAGAATTTTTATTTAATTTTTATTTTTTAATATATATACGATTCATTGGTCACCTCTATAAGCATTTTATTTTATTAATATTTTTTTAATATATATACGATTCATTCGTCACTTCTATGAGAATTTTAATTTAATTTTTATTTTTTTAATATATATACGATTCATTCGTCACTTCTATAAGAATTTTTATTTAATTTTTATTTTTTTAATATATATACGATTCATTCGTCACCTCTGTAAGAATTTTTATTTAATTTTTATTTTTTAATATATACGATTCATTCGTCACCTCTATAAGAATTTTTATTTAATTTTTATTTTTTTAATATATATACGAGTCATTCGGCACCTCTATAAGAATTTTTATTTTATTTTTATTTTTTTAATATATATACGATTCATTCGTCACCTCTATAAGAATTTTTATTTTATTTTTATTTTTTTAATATATATACGATTCATTCGTCACTTCCATCAGAATTTTAACAAAAATATATATACGATTCATTCGTCACCTCTATAAGAATTTTTATTTAATTTTTATTTATTTAATATATATACGATTAATTCGTCACCCTATGAGAATTTTTATTTAATTTTTATTTTTTTTTAATATATATACGATTCATTCGTCACCTCTATAAGAATTTTTATTTAATTTTTATTGTTTAATATATATACGATTCATTCGTCACATCTATAAGAATTTTATTTTACTTTTATTTTTTTAATATATATACGATTCATTCGTCACCTCTATAAGAATTTTTATTTAATTTTTATTTTTTTAATATATATACGATTTATTCGTCACTTCTATAAGAATTTTTATTTAATTTTTACTTTTTTAATATATATACGATTAATTCGTCACCCTATGATAATTTTTATTTAATTTTTTTTTTTAATATATATACGATTCATTCGTCACCTCTATAAGAATTTTTATTTAATTTTTTTTTTTTAATATATATACGATTCATTCGTCACCTCTATAAGAATTTTTATTTTATTTTTATTTTTTTAATATATATACGATTCATTCGTCACCTCCATGAGAATTAAAAAAAAAAATACATATACGATTCATTCGTCACCTCTATAAGAATTTTTATTTAATTTTTATTTTTTTAATATATATACGATTAATTCGTCACCCTATGAGAATTTTTATTTAATTTTTATTTTTTAATATACATACGATTCATTCGTCACCTCTATAAGAATTTTTATTTAATTTTTATTTTTTAATGTATATACGATTCATTCGTCACCTCTATAAGCATTTTATTTTATTTTTATTTTTTAAATATATATACGATTCATTTGTCACCTCTATTAGAATTTTTATTTAATTTTTATTTTTTTAATATATATACGATTCATTCGTCACTTCTATAAGAATTTTTATTTAATTTTTACTTTTTAAAAATATATACGATTAATTCGTCACCCTATGATAATTTTTATTTAATTTTTTTTTTTTAATATATATACGATTCATTCGTCACCTCTATAAGAATTTTTATTTAATTTTTATTTTTTAATATATATACGATTCATTCGTCACCTCTATAAGAATTTTTATTTAATTTTTATTTTTTAATATATATACGATTCATTCGTCACCTCCATGAGAATTTAAAAAAAAATATATATATACGATTTATTCGTCACCTCTATAAGAATTTTTATTTAATTTTTATTTTTTTGATATATAAACGATTCATTCGTCACCTCTATTCGAATTATTATTTAATTTTTATTTTTTTAATATATATACGATTCATTCGTCACCTCTATAAGAATTTTTATTTAATTTTTATTTTTTAATATATATACGATTCATTCGTCACCTCTATAAGCATTTTATTTTATCTTTATTTTTTTAATATATATACGATTCATTCGTCACTTCTATAAGAATTTTAATTTAATTTTTATTTTTTTAATATATATACGATTCATTCGTCACTTCTATAAGAATTTTTATTTAATTTTTATTTTTTTAATATATATACGATTCATTCGTCACCTCTGTAAGAATTTTTATTTAATTTTTATTTTTTTAATATATACGATTCATTCGTCACCTCTATAAGAATTTTTATTTAATTTTTATTTTTTTAATATATATACGAGTCATTCGGCACCTCTATAAGAATTTTAATTTAATTTTTATTTTTTAATATATATACAATTCATTCGTCACCTCTATAAGCATTTTATTTTATTTTTATTTTTTTAATATATATACGATTCATTCGTCACCTCTATAAGAATTTTTATTTTATTTTTATTTTTTTAATATATATACGATTCATTCGTCACTTCCATCAGAATTTTAACAAAAATATATATACGATTCATTCGTCACCTCTATAAGAATTTTTATTTAATTTTTATTTATTTAATATATATACGATTAATTCGTCACCCTATGAGAATTTTTATTTAATTTTTATTTTTTTTTAATATATATACGATTCATTCGTCACCTCTATAAGAATTTTTATTTAATTTTTATTGTTTAATATATATACGATTCATTCGTCACATCTATAAGAATTTAATTTTACTTTTATTTTTTTAATATATATACGATTCATTCGTCACCTCCATAAGAATTTTTATTTAATTTTCATTTTTTTAATATATATACGATTCATTCGTCACTTCTATAAGAATTTTTATTTAATTTTTACTTTTTTAATATATATACGATTAATTCGTCACCCTATGATAATTTTTATTTAATTTTTTTTTTTAATATATATACGATTCATTCGTCACCTCTATAAGAATTTTTATTTAATTTTTTTTTTTTAATATATATACGATTCATTCGTCACCTCTATAAGAATTTTTATTTTATTTTTATTTTTTTAATATATATACGATTCATTCGTCACCTCCATGAGAATTAAAAAAAAAATACATATACGATTCATTCGTCACCTCTATAAGAATTTTTATTTAATTTTTATTTTTTTAATATATATACGATTCATTCGTCACCTCTATGAGAATTTTTATTTAATTTTTATTTTTTTACTATATATACGATTAATTCGTCACCCTATGAGAATTTTTATTTAATTTTTATTTTTTAATATACATACGATTCATTCGTCACCTCTATAAGAATTTTTATTTAATTTTTATTTTTTAATGTATATACGATTCATTCGTCACCTCTATAAGCATTTTATTTTATTTTTATTTTTTAAATATATATACGATTCATTTGTCACCTCTATTAGAATTTTTATTTAATTTTTATTTTTTTAATATATATACGATTCATTCGTCACTTCTATAAGAATTTTTATTTAATTTTTACTTTTTTAATATATATACGATTAATTCGTCACCCTATGATAATTTTTATTTAATTTTTTTTTTTAATATATATACGATTCATTCGTCACCTCTATAAGAATTTTTATTTAATTTTTATTTTTTAATATATATACGATTCATTCGTCACCTCTATAAGAATTTTTATTTAATTTTTATTTTTTAATATATATACGATTCATTCGTCACCTCCATGAGAATTTAAAAAAAAATATATATATATGATTTATTCGTCACCTCTATAAGAATTTTTATTTAATTTTTATTTTTTTGATATATAAACGATTCATTCGTCACCTCTATTCGAATTATTATTTAATTTTTATTTTTTTAATATATATACGATTCATTCGTCACCTCTATAAGAATTTTTATTTAATTTTTATTTTTTAATATATATACGATTCATTCGTCACCTCTATAAGCATTTTATTTTATTTTTGTTTTATTAATATATATACGATTCATTCGTCACCTCTATAAGAATTTTTATTTTATTTTTATTTTTTTAATATATATACGATTCATTCATCACTTCCATCAGAATTAAAAAAAAAATATATATACGATTCATTCGTCACCTCTATAAGAATTTTTATTTAATTTTTATTTATTTAATATATATACGATTAATTCGTCACCCTATGAGAATTTTTATTTAATTTTTATTTTTTTTTAATATATATACGATTCATTCGTCACCTCTATAAGAATTTTTATTTAATTTTTATTGTTTAATATATATACGATTCATTCGTCACATCTATAAGAATTTTATTTTACTTTTATTTTTTAAATATATATACGATTCATTCGTCACTTCTATAAGAATTTTTATTTAATTTTTACTTTTTTAATATATATACGATTAATTCGTCACCCTATGATAATTTTTATTTAATTTTTTTTTTTAATATATATACGATTCATTCGTCACCTCTATAAGAATTTTTATTTAATTTTTTTTTTTAATATATATACGATTCATTCGTCACTTCTATAAGAATTTTTATTTAATTTTTATTTTTTTAATATATATACGATTCATTCGTCACCTCTGTAAGAATTTTTATTTAATTTTTATTTTTTTAATATATACGATTCATTCGTCACCTCTATAAGAATTTTTATTTAATTTTTATTTTTTTAATATATATACGAGTCATTCGGCACCTCTATAAGAATTTTAATTTAATTTTTATTTTTTAATATATATACGATTCATTCGTCACCTCTATAAGAATTTTATTTTATTTTTATTTTTTTAATATATATACGATTCATTCGTCACCTCTATAAGAACTTTTATTTTATTTTTATTTTTTTAATATATATACGATTCATTCGTCACTTCCATCAGAATTTAAAAAAAAAATATATATACGATTCATTCGTCACCTCTATAAAGATTTTTAATTTAATTTTTATTTATTTAATATATATACGATTAATTCGTCACCCTATGAGAATTTTTATTTAATTTTTATTTTTTTTTAATATATATACGATTCATTCGTCACCTCTATAAGAATTTTTATTTAATTTTTATTTTTTAATATATATACGATTCATTCGTCACATCTATAAGAATTTTTATTTAATTTTTTTTTTTAATATATATACGATTCATTCGTCACCCTATGAGAATTTTTATTTAATTTTTATTTTTTAATATATATACGATTCATTCGTCACTTCTATAAGCATTTTATTTTATTTTTATTTTTTTAATATATATACGATTCATTCGTCACCTCTATTAGAATTTTAATTTAATTTTTATTTTTTTAATATATATACGATTCATTCGTCACTTCTATAAGACTTTTTATTTAATTTTTACTTTTTTAATATATATACGATTAATTCGTCACCCTATGATAATTTTTATTTAATTTTTTTTTTTTAATATATATACGATTCATTCGTCACCTCTATAAGAATTTTTATTTAATTTTTATTTTTTAATATATATACGATTCATTCGTCACCTCTATAAGAATTATTATTTAATTTTTATTTTTTTAATATATATACGATTCATTCGTCACCTCTATAAGAATTTTTATTTTATTTTTATTTTTTTAATATATATACGATTCATTCGTCACCTCCATGAGAATTAAAAAAATATATATATATACGATTAATTCGTCACCTCTATAAGAATTCTTATTTAATTTTTATTTATTTAATATATGTACGATTAATTCGTCACCCTATGAGAATTTTTATTTTATTTTTATTTTTTTTAATATATATACGATTCATTCGTCACCTCTATAAGAATTTTTATTTAATTTTTATTTTTTAATATATATACGATTCATTCGTCACCTCTATAAGAATTTTATTTTACTTTTATTTTTTTAATATATATACGATTCATTCGTAACCTCTATAAGAATTTTTATTTAATTTTTATTTTTTTAATATATATACGATTAATTCGTCACCCTATGATAATTTTTATTTAATTTTTTTTTTTAATATATATACGATTCATTCGTCACCTCTATAAGAATTTTTATTTAATTTTTATTTTTTAATATATATACGATTCATTCGTCACCTCTATAAGAATTGTTATTTAATTATTATTTTTTTAATATATATACGATTCATTCGTCACCTCTATAAGAATTTTTATTTTATTTTTATTTTTTTAATATATATACGATTCATTCGTCACCTCCATGAGAATTTAAAAAAAAATATATATATACGATTTATTCGTCACCTCTATAAGAATTGTTATTCAATTTTTATTTTTTTAATATATATACGATTCATTCGTCACCTCTATAAGAATTTTTATTTTATTTTTATTTTTTTAATATATATACGATTCATTCGTCACCTCCATGAGAATTAAAAAAAAAAAATATATACGATTCATTCGTCACCTCTATAAGAATTCTTATTTAATTTTTATTTATTTAATATATGTACGATTAATTCGTCACCCTATGAGAATTTTTATTTAATTTTTATTTTTTTTAATATATATACGATTCATTCGTCACCTCTATAAGAATTTTTATTTAATTTTTATTTTTTAATATATATACGATTCATTCGTCACCTCTATAAGAATTTTATTTTACTTTTATTTTTTTAATATATATACGATTCATTCGTCACCTCTATAAGAATTTTTATTTAATTTTTATTTTTTTAATATATATACGATTAATTCGTCACCCTATGATAATTTTTATTTTATTTTTTTTTTTTAATATATATACGATTCATTCGTCACCTCTATAAGAATTTTTATTTAATTTTTATTTTTTAATATATATACGATTCATTCGTCACCTCTATAAGAATTGTTATTTAATTATTATTTTTTTAATATATATACGATTCATTCGTCACCTCTATAAGAATTTTTATTTTATTTTTATTTTTTTAATATATATACGATTCATTCGTCACCTCCATGAGAATTAAAAAAAAATATATATATACGATTTATTCGTCACCTCTATAAGAATTTTTATTTAATTTTTATTTTTTTGATATATAAACGATTCATTCGTCACCTCTATTCGAATTTTTATTTAATTTTTATTTTTTTAATATATATACGATTCATTCGTCACCTCTATAAGAATTGTTATTTAATTTTTATGTTTTTAATATATATACGATTCATTCGTCACCTCTATAAGAATTTTTGTTTTATTTTTATTTTTTTAATATATATACGATTCATTCGTCACCTCCATCAGAATTAAAAAAAAAAATATATATACGATTCATTCGTCACCTCTATAAGAATTTTTATTTAATTTTTATTTTTTTAATATATATACGATTCATTCGTCACCTCTATGAGAATTTTTATTTAATTTTTATTTTTTTAATATATATACGATTAATTCGTCACCCTATGAGAATTTTTATTTAATTTTTATTTTTTAATATACATACGATTCATTCGTCACCTCTATAAGAATTTTTATTTAATTTTTATTTTTTAATGTATATACGATTCATTCGTCACCTCTATAAGAATTTTATTTTACTTTTATTATTTTAATATATATACGATTCATTCGTCACCTCTATAAGAATTTTTATTTAATTTTTATTTTTTTAATATATATACGATTCATTCGTCACTTCTATAAGAATTTTTGTTTAATTTTTACTTTTTTAATATATATACGATTAATTCGTCACCCTATGATAATTTTTATTTAATTTTTTTTTTAATATATATACGATTCATTCGTCACCTCTATAAGAATTTTTATTTAATTTTTTTTTTAATATATATACGATTCATTCGTCACCTCTATAAGAATTGTTATTTAATTTTTATGTTTTTAATATATATACGATTCATTCGTCACCTCTATAAGAATTTTTATTTTATTTTTATTTTTTTAATATATATACGATTCATTCGTCACCTCCATGAGAATTAAAAAAAAAAATATATATACGATTCATTCGACACTTCTATAAGAATTTTTATTTAATTTTTATTTTTTTAATATATATACGATTCAATCGTCACCTCTATGAGAATTTTTATTTAATTTTTATTTTTTTAATATATATACGATTAATTCGTCACCCTATGAGAATTTTTATTTAATTTTTATTTTTTAATATACATACGATTCATTCGTCACCTCTATAAGAATTTTTATTTAATTTTTATTTTTTAATGTATATACGATTCATTCGTCACCTCTATAAGCATTTTATTTTATTTTTATTTTTTAATATATATACGATTCATTCGTCACCTCTATAAGAATTTTATTTTATTTTTATTTTTTTAATATATATACGATTCATTCGTCACCTCTATAAGAACTTTTATTTTATTTTTATTTTTTTAATATATATACGATTCATTCGTCACTTCCATCAGAATTTAAAAAAAAAATATATATACGATTCATTCGTCACCTCTATAAAGATTTTTAATTTAATTTTTATTTATTTAATATATATACGATTAATTCGTCACCCTATGAGAATTTTTATTTAATTTTTATTTTTTTTTAATATATATACGATTCATTCGTCACCTCTATAAGAATTTTTATTTAATTTTTATTTTTTAATATATATACGATTCATTCGTCACATCTATAAGAATTTTTATTTAATTTTTTTTTTTAATATATATACGATTCATTCGTCACCCTATGAGAATTTTTATTTTATTTTTATTTTTTTAATATATATACGATTCATTCGTCACCTCCATGAGAATTAAAAAAATATATATATATACGATTAATTCGTCACCTCTATAAGAATTCTTATTTAATTTTTATTTATTTAATATATGTACGATTAATTCGTCACCCTATGAGAATTTTTATTTTATTTTTATTTTTTTTAATATATATACGATTCATTCGTCACCTCTATAAGAATTTTTATTTAATTTTTATTTTTTAATATATATACGATTCATTCGTCACCTCTATAAGAATTTTATTTTACTTTTATTTTTTTAATATATATACGATTCATTCGTAACCTCTATAAGAATTTTTATTTAATTTTTATTTTTTTAATATATATACGATTAATTCGTCACCCTATGATAATTTTTATTTAATTTTTTTTTTTAATATATATACGATTCATTCGTCACCTCTATAAGAATTTTTATTTAATTTTTATTTTTTAATATATATACGATTCATTCGTCACCTCTATAAGAATTGTTATTTAATTATTATTTTTTTAATATATATACGATTCATTCGTCACCTCTATAAGAATTTTTATTTTATTTTTATTTTTTTAATATATATACGATTCATTCGTCACCTCCATGAGAATTTAAAAAAAAATATATATATACGATTTATTCGTCACCTCTATAAGAATTGTTATTTAATTTTTATTTTTTTAATATATATACGATTCATTCGTCACCTCTATAAGAATTTTTATTTTATTTTTATTTTTTTAATATATATACGATTCATTCGTCACCTCCATGAGAATTAAAAAAAAAAAATATATACGATTCATTCGTCACCTCTATAAGAATTCTTATTTAATTTTTATTTATTTAATATATGTACGATTAATTCGTCACCCTATGAGAATTTTTATTTAATTTTTATTTTTTTTAATATATATACGATTCATTCGTCACCTCTATAAGAATTTTTATTTAATTTTTATTTTTTAATATATATACGATTCATTCGTCACCTCTATAAGAATTTTATTTTACTTTTATTTTTTTAATATATATACGATTCATTCGTCACCTCTATAAGAATTTTTATTTAATTTTTATTTTTTTAATATATATACGATTAATTCGTCACCCTATGATAATTTTTATTTTATTTTTTTTTTTTAATATATATACGATTCATTCGTCACCTCTATAAGAATTTTTATTTAATTTTTATTTTTTAATATATATACGATTCATTCGTCACCTCTATAAGAATTGTTATTTAATTATTATTTTTTTAATATATATACGATTCATTCGTCACCTCTATAAGAATTTTTATTTTATTTTTATTTTTTTAATATATATACGATTCATTCGTCACCTCCATGAGAATTAAAAAAAAATATATATATACGATTTATTCGTCACCTCTATAAGAATTTTTATTTAATTTTTATTTTTTTGATATATAAACGATTCATTCGTCACCTCTATTCGAATTTTTATTTAATTTTTATTTTTTTAATATATATACGATTCATTCGTCACCTCTATAAGAATTGTTATTTAATTTTTATGTTTTTAATATATATACGATTCATTCGTCACCTCTATAAGAATTTTTGTTTTATTTTTATTTTTTTAATATATATACGATTCATTCGTCACCTCCATCAGAATTAAAAAAAAAATATATATACGATTCATTCGTCACCTCTATAAGAATTTTTATTTAATTTTTATTTTTTTAATATATATACGATTCATTCGTCACCTCTATGAGAATTTTTATTTAATTTTTATTTTTTTAATATATATACGATTAATTCGTCACCCTATGAGAATTTTTATTTAATTTTTATTTTTTAATATACATACGATTCATTCGTCACCTCTATAAGAATTTTTATTTAATTTTTATTTTTTAATGTATATACGATTCATTCGTCACCTCTATAAGAATTTTATTTTACTTTTATTATTTTAATATATATACGATTCATTCGTCACCTCTATAAGAATTTTTATTTAATTTTTATTTTTTTAATATATATACGATTCATTCGTCACTTCTATAAGAATTTTTGTTTAATTTTTACTTTTTTAATATATATACGATTAATTCGTCACCCTATGATAATTTTTATTTAATTTTTTTTTTAATATATATACGATTCATTCGTCACCTCTATAAGAATTTTTATTTAATTTTTTTTTTAATATATATACGATTCATTCGTCACCTCTATAAGAATTGTTATTTAATTTTTATGTTTTTAATATATATACGATTCATTCGTCACCTCTATAAGAATTTTTATTTTATTTTTATTTTTTTAATATATATACGATTCATTCGTCACCTCCATGAGAATTAAAAAAAAAAATATATATACGATTCATTCGACACTTCTATAAGAATTTTTATTTAATTTTTATTTTTTTAATATATATACGATTCAATCGTCACCTCTATGAGAATTTTTATTTAATTTTTATTTTTTTAATATATATACGATTAATTCGTCACCCTATGAGAATTTTTATTTAATTTTTATTTTTTAATATACATACGATTCATTCGTCACCTCTATAAGAATTTTTATTTAATTTTTATTTTTTAATGTATATACGATTCATTCGTCACCTCTATAAGCATTTTATTTTATTTTTATTTTTTAATATATATACGATTCATTCGTCACCTCTATTAGAATTTTTATTTAATTTTTATTTTTTTAATATATATACGATTCATTCGTCACTTCTATAAGAATTTTTATTTAATTTTTACTTTTTTAATATATATACGATTCATTCGTCACCTCTATAAGAATTGTTATTTAATTATTATTTTTTTAATATATATACGATTCATTCGTCACCTCTATAAGAATTTTTATTTTATTTTTATTTTTTTAATATATATACGATTCATTCGTCACCTCCATGAGAATTAAAAAAAAAATATATATATACGATTTATTCGTCACCTCTATAAGAATTTTTATTTAATTTTTATTTTTTTGATATATAAACGATTCATTCGTCACCTCTATTCGAATTATTATTTAATTTTTATTTTTTTAATATATATACGATTCATTCGTCACCTCTATAAGAATTTTTATTTAATTTTTATTTTTTAATATATATACGATTCATTCGTCACCTCTATAAGCATTTTATTTTATTTTTATTTTTTTAATATATATACGATTCATTCGTCACTTCTATAAGAATTTTAATTTAATTTTTATTTATTTAATATATATACGATTCATTCGTCACTTCTATAAGAATTTTTATTTAATTTTTATTTTTTTAATATATATACGATTCATTCGTCACCTCTGTAAGAATTTTTATTTAATTTTTATTTTTTTAATATATACGATTCATTCGTCACCTCTATAAGAATTTTTATTTAATTTTTATTTTTTTAATATATATACGAGTCATTCGGCACCTCTATAAGAATTTTAATTTAATTTTTATTTTTTAATATATATACGATTCATTCGTCACCTCTATAAGCATTTTATTTTATTTTTATTTTTTTAATATATATACGATTCATTCGTCACCTCTATAAGAATTTTTATTTTATTTTTATTTTTTTAATATATATACGATTCATTCGTCACTTCCATCAGAATTAAAAAAAAAATATATATACGATTCATTCGTCACCTCTATAAGAATTTTTATTTAATTTTTATTTATTTAATATATATACGATTAATTCGTCACCCTATGAGAATTTTTATTTTATTTTTATTTTTTTTTAATATATATACGATTCATTCGTCACCTCTATAAGAATTTTTATTTAATTTTTATTGTTTAATATATATACGATTCATTCGTCACATCTATAAGAATTTTATTTTACTTTTATTTTTTTAATATATATACGATTCATTCGTCACCTCTATAAGAATTTTTATTTAATTTTTATTTTTTTAATATATATACGATTCATTCGTCACTTCTATAAGAATTTTTATTTAATTTTTACTTTTTTAATATATATACGATTAATTCGTCACCCTATGATAATTTTTATTTAATTTTTTTTTTAATATATATACGATTCATTCGTCACCTCTATAAGAATTTTTATTTAATTTTTTTTTTTTAATATATATACGATTCATTCGTCACCTCTATAAGAATTTTTATTTTATTTTTATTTTTTTAATATATATACGATTCATTCGTCACCTCCATGAGAATTAAAAAAAAAATACATATACGATTCATTCGTCACCCTATGAGAATTTTTATTTAATTTTTATTTTTTAATATACATACGATTCATTCGTCACCTCTATAAGAATTTTTATTTATTTTTTATTTTTTAATGTATATACGATTCATTCGTCACCTCTATAAGAATTTTATTTTACTTTTATTATTTTAATATATATACGATTCATTCGTCACCTCTATAAGAATTTTTATTTAATTTTTATTTTTTTAATATATATACGATTCATTCGTCACTTCTATAAGAATTTTTATTTAATTTTTACTTTTTTAATATATATACGATTAATTCGTCACCCTATGATAATTTTTATTTAATTTTTTTTTAATATATATACGATTCATTCGTCACCTCTATAAGAATTTTTATTTAATTTTTTTTTTAATATATATACGATTCATTCGTCACCTCTATAAGAATTGTTATTTAATTTTTATGTTTTTAATATATATACGATTCATTCGTCACCTCTATAAGAATTTTTATTTTATTTTTATTTTTTTAATATATATACGATTCATTCGTCACCTCCATGAGAATTAAAAAAAAAAATATATATACGATTCATTCGACACTTCTATAAGAATTTTTATTTAATTTTTATTTTTTTAATATATATACGATTCAATCGTCACCTCTATGAGAATTTTTATTTAATTTTTATTTTTTTAATATATATACGATTAATTCGTCACCCTATGAGAATTTTTATTTAATTTTTATTTTTTAATATACATACGATTCATTCGTCACCTCTATAAGAATTTTTATTTAATTTTTATTTTTTAATGTATATACGATTCATTCGTCACCTCTATAAGCATTTTATTTTATTTTTATTTTTTAATATATATACGATTCATTCGTCACCTCTATTAGAATTTTTATTTAATTTTTATTTTTTTAATATATATACGATTCATTCGTCACTTCTATAAGAATTTTTATTTAATTTTTACTTTTTTAATATATATACGATTCATTCGTCACCTCTATAAGAATTGTTATTTAATTATTATTTTTTTAATATATATACGATTCATTCGTCACCTCTATAAGAATTTTTATTTTATTTTTATTTTTTTAATATATATACGATTCATTCGTCACCTCCATGAGAATTTAAAAAAAAATATATATATACGATTTATTCGTCACCTCTATAAGAATTTTTATTTAATTTTTATTTTTTTGATATATAAACGATTCATTCGTCACCTCTATTCGAATTATTATTTAATTTTTATTTTTTTAATATATATACGATTCATTCGTCACCTCTATAAGAATTTTTATTTAATTTTTATTTTTTAATATATATACGATTCATTCGTCACCTCTATAAGCATTTTATTTTATTTTTATTTTTTTAATATATATACGATTCATTCGTCACTTCTATAAGAATTTTAATTTAATTTTTATTTATTTAATATATATACGATTCATTCGTCACTTCTATAAGAATTTTTATTTAATTTTTATTTTTTTAATATATATACGATTCATTCGTCACCTCTGTAAGAATTTTTATTTAATTTTTATTTTTTTAATATATACGATTCATTCGTCACCTCTATAAGAATTTTTATTTAATTTTTATTTTTTTAATATATTACGAGTCATTCGGCACCTCTATAAGAATTTTAATTTAATTTTTATTTTTTAATATATATACGATTCATTCGTCACCTCTATAAGCATTTTATTTTATTTTTATTTTTTTAATATATATACGATTCATTCGTCACCTCTATAAGAATTTTTATTTTATTTTTATTTTTTTAATATATATACGATTCATTCGTCACTTCCATCAGAATTAAAAAAAAAATATATATACGATTCATTCGTCACCTCTATAAGAATTTTTATTTAATTTTTATTTATTTAATATATATACGATTAATTCGTCACCCTATGAGAATTTTTATTTTATTTTTATTTTTTTTTAATATATATACGATTCATTCGTCACCTCTATAAGAATTTTTATTTAATTTTTATTGTTTAATATATATACGATTCATTCGTCACATCTATAAGAATTTTATTTTACTTTTATTTTTTTAATATATATACGATTCATTCGTCACCTCTATAAGAATTTTTATTTAATTTTTATTTTTTTAATATATATACGATTCATTCGTCACTTCTATAAGAATTTTTATTTAATTTTTACTTTTTTAATATATATACGATTAATTCGTCACCCTATGATAATTTTTATTTAATTTTTTTTTTAATATATATACGATTCATTCGTCACCTCTATAAGAATTTTTATTTAATTTTTTTTTTTTAATATATATACGATTCATTCGTCACCTCTATAAGAATTTTTATTTTATTTTTATTTTTTTAATATATATACGATTCATTCGTCACCTCCATGAGAATTAAAAAAAAAATACATATACGATTCATTCGTCACCTCTATAAGAATTTTTATTTAATTTTTATTTTTTTAATATATATACGATTCATTCGTCACCTCTATGAGAATTTTTATTTAATTTTTATTTTTTTAATATATATACGATTAATTCGTCACCCTATGAGAATTTTTATTTAATTTTTATTTTTTAATATACATACGATTCATTCGTCACCTCTATAAGAATTTTTATTTAATTTTTATTTTTTAATGTATATACGATTCATTCGTCACCTCTATAAGCATTTTATTTTATTTTTATTTTTTAAATATATATACGATTCATTTGTCACCTCTATTAGAATTTTTATTTAATTTTTATTTTTTTAATATATATACGATTCATTCGTCACTTCTATAAGAATTTTTATTTAATTTTTACTTTTTTAATATATATACGATTAATTCGTCACCCTATGATAATTTTTATTTAATTTTTTTTTTTTAATATATATACGATTCATTCGTCACCTCTATAAGAATTTTTATTTAATTTTTATTTTTTAATATATATACGATTCATTCGTCACCTCTATAAGAATTTTTATTTAATTTTTATTTTTTAATATATATACGATTCATTCGTCACCTCCATGAGAATTAAAAAAAAAATATATATATACGATTTATTCGTCACCTCTATAAGAATTTTTATTTAATTTTTATTTTTTTGATATATAAACGATTCATTCGTCACCTCTATTCGAATTATTATTTAATTTTTATTTTTTTAATATATATACGATTCATTCGTCACCTCTATAAGAATTTTTATTTAATTTTTTTTTTTTAATATATATACGATTCATTCGTCACCTCTATAAGCATTTTATTTTATTTTTATTTTTTTAATATATATACGATTCATTCGTCACTTCTATAAGAATTTTAATTTAATTTTTATTTTTTTAATATATATACGATTCATTCGTCACTTCTATAAGAATTTTTATTTAATTTTTATTTTTTTAATATATATACGATTCATTCGTCACCTCTGTAAGAATTTTTATTTAATTTTTATTTTTTTAATATATACGATTTATTCGTCACCTCTATAAGAATTTTTATTTAATTTTTATTTTTTTAATATATATACGAGTCATTCGGCACCTCTATAAGAATTTTAATTTAATTTTTATTTTTTAATATATATACGATTCATTCGTCACCTCTATAAGCATTTTATTTTATTTTTATTTTTTTAATATATATACGATTCATTCGTCACCTCTATAAGAATTTTTATTTTATTTTTATTTTTTTAATATATATACGATTCATTCGTCACTTCCATCAGAATTTAAAAAAAAATATATATACGATTCATTCGTCACCTCTATAAGAATTTTTATTTAATTTTTATTTATTTAATATATATACGATTAATTCGTCACCCTATGAGAATTTTTATTTTATTTTTATTTTTTTTTAATATATATACGATTCATTCGTCACCTCTATAAGAATTTTTATTTAATTTTTATTGTTTAATATATATACGATTCATTCGTCACATCTATAAGAATTTTATTTTACTTTTATTTTTTTAATATATATACGATTCATTCGTCACCTCTATAAGAATTTTTATTTAATTTTTATTTTTTTAATATATATACGATTCATTCGTCACTTCTATAAGAATTTTTATTTAATTTTTACTTTTTTTATATATATACGATTAATTCGTCACCCTATGATAATTTTTATTTAATTTTTTTTTTTAATATATATACGATTCATTCGTCACCTCTATAAGAATTTTTATTTAATTTTTTTTTTTTAATATATATACGATTCATTCGTCACCTCTATAAGAATTGTTATTTAATTTTTATGTTTTTAATATATATACGATTCATTCGTCACCTCTATAAGAATTTTTATTTTATTTTTATTTTTTTAATATATATACGATTCATTCGTCACCTCCATGAGAATTAAAAAAAAATATATATATACGATTCATTCGTCACCTCTATAAGAATTTTTATTTAATTTTTATTTTTTTAATATATATACGATTCATTCGTCACCTCTATGAGAATTTTTATTTAATTTTTATTTTTTTAATATATATACGATTAATTCGTCACCCTATGAGAATTTTTATTTAATTTTTATTTTTTAATATACATACGATTCATTCGTCACCTCTATAAGAATTTTTATTTAATTTTTATTTTTTAATGTATATACGATTCATTCGTCACCTCTATAAGCATTTTATTTTATTTTTATTTTTTAAATATATATACGATTCATTCGTCACCTCAATTAGAATTTTTATTTAATTTTTATTTTTTTAATATATATACGATTCATTCGTCACTTCTATAAGAATTTTTATTTAATTTTTACTTTTTTAATATATATACGATTAATTCGTCACCCTATGATAATTTTTATTTAATTTTTTTTTTAATATATATACGATTCATTCGTCACCTCTATAAGAATTTTTATTTAATTTTTATTTTTTAATATATATACGATTCATTCGTCACCTCTATAAGAATTGTTATTTAATTATTATTTTTTTAATATATATACGATTCATTCGTCACCTCTATAAGAATTTTTATTTTATTTTTATTTTTTTAATATATATACGATTCATTCGTCACCTCCATGAGAATTAAAAAAAAATATATATATACGATTTATTCGTCACCTCTATAAGAATTTTTATTAAATTTTTTTTTTTGATATATAAACGATTCATTCGTCACCTCTATTCGAATTATTATTTAATTTTTATTTTTTTAATATATATACGATTCATTCGTCACCTCTATAAGAATTTTTATTTAATTTTTATTTTTTAATATATATACGATTCATTCGTCACCTCTATAAGCATTTTATTTTATTTTTATTGTTTTAATATATATACGATTCATTCGTCACTTCTATAAGAATTTTAATTTAATTTTTATTTTTTTAATATATATACGATTCATTCGTCACTTCTATAAGAATTTTTATTTAATTTTTATTTTTTTAATATATATACGATTCATTCGTCACCTCTGTAAGAATTTTTATTTAATTTTTATTTTTTTAATATATACGATTCATTAGTCACCTCTATAAGAATTTTTATTTAATTTTTATTTTTTTAATATATATACGAGTCATTCGGCACCTCTATAAGAATTTTAATTTAATTTTTATTTTTTAATATATATACGATTCATTCGTCACCTCTATAAGAATTTTATTTTATTTTTATTTTTTTAATATATATACGATTCATTCGTCACCTCTATAAGAACTTTTATTTTATTTTTATTTTTTTAATATATATACGATTCATTCGTCACTTCCATCAGAATTTAAAAAAAAAATATATATACGATTCATTCGTCACCTCTATAAAGATTTTTAATTTAATTTTTATTTATTTAATATATATACGATTCATTCGTCACATCTATAAGAATTTTTATTTAATTTTTTTTTTTAATATATATACGATTCATTCGTCACCCTATGAGAATTTTTATTTAATTTTTATTTTTTAATATATATACGATTCATTCGTCACTTCTATAAGCATTTTATTTTATTTTTATTTTTTTAATATATATACGATTCATTCGTCACCTCTATTAGAATTTTAATTTAATTTTTATTTTTTTAATATATATACGATTCATTCGTCACTTCTATAAGAATTTTTATTTAATTTTTACTTTTTTAATATATATACGATTAATTCGTCACCCTATGATAATTTTTATTTAATTTTTTTTTTTTAATATATATACGATTCATTCGTCACCTCTATAAGAATTTTTATTTTATTTTTATTTTTTAATATATATACGATTCATTCGTCACCTCTATAAGAATTGTTATTTAATTTTTATTTTTTTAATATATATACGATTCATTCGTCACCTCTATAAGAATTTTTATTTTATTTTTATTTTTTTAATATATATACGATTCATTCGTCACCTCCATGAGAATTAAAAAAATATATATATATACGATTCATTCGTCACCTCTATAAGAATTCTT
Source organism: Sepiola atlantica (assembly GCA_963556195.1). NCBI lineage: Eukaryota > Metazoa > Mollusca > Cephalopoda > Sepiida > Sepiolidae > Sepiola > Sepiola atlantica. The sequence goes on along the minus strand of OY744525.1, from coordinate 6,062,844 downwards.
ATTTAATTTTTATTTATTTTATATATGTACGATTAATTCGTCACCCTATGAGAATTTTTATTTTATTTTTATTTTTTTTAATATATATACGATTCATTCGTCACCTCTATAAGAATTTTTATTTAATTTTTATTTTTTAATATATATACGATTCATTCGTCACCTCTATAAGAATTTTATTTTACTTTTATTTTTTTAATATATATACGATTCATTCGTCACCTCTATAAGAATTTTTATTTAATTTTTATTTTTTTAATATATATACGATTAATTCGTCACCCTATGATAATTTTTATTTAATTTTTTTTTTTTAATATATATACGATTCATTCGTCACCTCTATAAGAATTTTTATTTAATTTTTATTTTTTAATATATATACGATTCATTCGTCACCTCTATAAGAATTGTTATTTAATTATTATTTTTTTAATATATATACGATTCATTCGTCACCTCTATAAGAATTTTTATTTTATTTTTATTTTTTTAATATATATACGATTCATTCGTCACCTCCATGAGAATTTAAAAAAATATATATATATACGATTTATTCGTCACCTCTATAAGAATTTTTATTTAATTTTTATTTTTTTGATATATAAACGATTCATTCGTCACCTCTATAAGAATTGTTATTTAATTTTTATTTTTTTAATATATATACGATTCATTCGTCACCTCTATAAGAATTTTTATTTTATTTTTATTTTTTTAATATATATACGATTCATTCGTCACCTCCATGAGAATTAAAAAAAAAAATATATATACGATTCATTCGTCACCTCTATAAGAATTCTTATTTAATTTTTATTTATTTAATATATGTACGATTAATTCGTCACCCTATGAGAATTTTTATTTAATTTTTATTATTTTTAATATATATACGATTCATTCGTCACCTCTATAAGAATTTTTATTTAATTTTTATTTTTTAATATATATACGATTGATTCGTCACCTCTATAAGAATTTTATTTTACTTTTATATTTTTAATATATATACGATTCATTCGTCACCTCTATAAGAATTTTTATTTAATTTTTATTTTTTTAATATATATACGATTAATTCGTCACCCTATGATAATTTTTATTTAATTTTTTTTTTAATATATATACGATTCATTCGTCACCTCTATAAGAATTTTTATTTAATTTTTATTTTTTAATATATATACGATTCATTCGTCACCTCTATAAGAATTGTTATTTAATTATTATTTTTTTAATATATATACGATTCATTCGTCACCTCTATAAGAATTTTTATTTTATTTTTATTTTTTTAATATATATACGATTCATTCGTCACCTCCATGAGAATTAAAAAAAAATATATATATACGATTTATTCGTCACCTCTATAAGAATTTTTATTTAATTTTTATTTTTTTGATATATAAACGATTCATTCGTCACCTCTATTCGAATTTTTATTTAATTTTTATTTTTTTAATATATATACGATTCATTCGTCACCTCTATAAGAATTGTTATTTAATTTTTATGTTTTTAATATATATACGATTCATTCGTCACCTCTATAAGAATTTTTATTTTATTTTTATTTTTTTAATATATATACGATTCATTCGTCACCTCCATGAGAATTAAAAAAAAATATATATATACGATTCATTCGTCACCTCTATAAGAATTTTTATTTAATTTTTATTTTTTTAATATATATACGATTCATTCGTCACCTCTATGAGAATTTTTATTTAATTTTTATTTTTTTAATATATATACGATTAATTCGTCACCCTATGAGAATTTTTATTTAATTTTTATTTTTTAATATACATACGATTCATTCGTCACCTCTATAAGAATTTTTATTTAATTTTTATTTTTTAATGTATATACGATTCATTCGTCACCTCTATAAGCATTTTATTTTATTTTTATTTTTTAAATATATATACGATTCATTCGTCACCTCTATTAGAATTTTTATTTAATTTTTATTTTTTTAATATATATACGATTCATTCGTCACTTCTATAAGAATTTTTATTTAATTTTTACTTTTTTAATATATATACGATTAATTCGTCACCATATGATAATTTTTATTTAATTTTTTTTTTAATATATATACGATTCATTCGTCACCTCTATAAGAATTTTTATTTAATTTTTATTTTTTAATATATATACGATTCATTCGTCACCTCTATAAGAATTGTTATTTAATTATTATTTTTTTAATATATATACGATTCATTCGTCACCTCTATAAGAATTTTTATTTTATTTTTATTTTTTTAATATATATACGAGTCATTCGTCACCTTCATGAGAATTAAAAAAAATATATATATATACGATTTATTCGTCACCTCTATAAGAATTTTTATTTAATTTTTATTTTTTTGATATATAAACGATTCATTCGTCACCTCTATAAGAATTGTTATTTAATTTTTATTTTTTTAATATATATACGATTCATTCGTCACCTCTATAAGAATTTTTATTTTATTTTTATTTTTTTAATATATATACGATTCATTCGTCACCTCCATGAGAATTAAAAAAAAAAATATATATACGATTCATTCGTCACCTCTATAAGAATTCTTATTTAATTTTTATTTATTTAATATATGTACGATTAATTCGTCACCCTATGAGAATTTTTATTTAATTTTTATTTTTTTTAATATATATACGATTCATTCGTCACCTCTATAAGAATTTTTATTTAATTTTTATTTTTTAATATATATACGATTGATTCGTCACCTCTATAAGAATTTTATTTTACTTTTATATTTTTAATATATATACGATTCATTCGTCACCTCTATAAGAATTTTTATTTAATTTTTATTTTTTTAATATATATACGATTAATTCGTCACCCTATGATAATTTTTATTTAATTTTTTTTTTAATATATATACGATTCATTCGTCACCTCTATAAGCATTTTATTTTATTTTTATTTTTTTAATATATATACGATTCATTCGTCACTTCTATAAGAATTTTAATTTAATTTTTATTTTTTTAATATATATACGATTCATTCGTCACTTCTATAAGAATTTTTATTTTATTTTTATTTTTTTAATATATATACGATTCATTCGTCACCTCTATAAGAACTTTTATTTTATTTTTATTTTTTTAATATATATACGATTCATTCGTCACTTCCATCAGAATTTAAAAAAAATATATATATACGATTCATTCGTCACCTCTATAAGAATTTTTATTTAATTTTTATTTATTTAATATATATACGATTCATTCGTCACCCTATGAGAATTTTTATTTAATTTCTATTTTTTTTAATATATATACGATTCATTCGTCACCTCTATAAGAATTTTTATTTAATTTTTATTTTTTAATATATATACGATTCATTCGTCACATCTATAAGAATTTTTATTTAATTTTTTTTTTAATATATATACGATTCATTCGTCACCCTATGAGAATTTTTATTTAATTTTTATTTTTTAATATATATACGATTCATTCGTCACTTCTATAAGCATTTTATTTTATTTTTATTTTTTTAATATATATACGATTCATTCGTCACCTCTATTAGAATTTTAATTTAATTTTTATTTTTTTAATATATATACGATTCATTCGTCACCTCTATAAGAACTTTTATTTAATTTTTATTTTTTTAATATATATACGATTCATTCGTCACCTCTATAAGAACTTTTATTTTATTTTTATTTTTTTAATATATATACGATTCATTCGTCACTTCCATCAGAATTTAAAAAAAAAATATATATACGATTCATTCGTCACCTCTGTAAGAATTTTTATTTAATTTTTATTTATTTAATATATATACGATTCATTCGTCACCTCTATGAGAATTTTTATTTAATTTTTATTTTTTTAATATATATACGATTAATTCGTCACCCTATGAGAATTTTTATTTAATTTTTATTTTTTAATATACATACGATTCATTCGTCACCTCTATAAGAATTTTTATTTTATTTTTATTTTTTAATGTATATACGATTCATTCGTCACCTCTATAAGCATTTTATTTTATTTTTATTTTTTAAATATATATACGATTCATTCGTCACCTCTATTAGAATTTTTATTTAATTTTTATTTTTTTAATATATATACGATTCATTCGTCACTTCTATAAGAATTTTTATTTAATTTTTACTTTTTTAATATATATACGATTAATTCGTCACCATATGATAATTTTTATTTAATTTTTTTTTAATATATATACGATTCATTCGTCACCTCTATAAGAATTTTTATTTAATTTTTTTTTTTTAATATATATACGATTCATTCGTCACCTCTATAAGAATTGTTATTTAATTATTATTTTTTTAATATATATACGATTCATTCGTCACCTCTATAAGAATTTTTATTTTATTTTTATTTTTTTAATATATATACGATTCATTCGTCACCTTCATGAGAATTAAAAAAAAAAATATATATACGATTTATTCGTCACCTCTATAAGAATTTTTATTTAATTTTTTTTTTTTTGATATATAAACGATTCATTCGTCACCTCTATTCGAATTATTATTTAATTTTTATTTTTTTAATATATATACGATTCATTCGTCACCTCTATAAGAATTTTTATTTAATTTTTATTTTTTTATATATATACGATTCATTCGTCACCTCTATAAGCATTTTATTTTATTTTTGTTTTTTTAATATATATACGATTCATTCGTCACTTCTATAAGAATTTTAATTTAATTTTTATTTTTTTAATATATATACGATTCATTCGTCACTTCTATAAGAATTTTTATTTAATTTTTATTTTTTTAATATATATACGATTCATTCGTCACCTCTGTAAGAATTTTTATTTAATTTTTATTTTTTTAATATATACGATTCATTCGTCACCTCTATACTAATTTTTATTTAATTTTTATTTTTTTAATATATATACGAGTCATTCGGCACCTCTATAAGAATTTTAATTTAATTTTTATTTTTTAATATATATACGATTCATTCGTCACCCTATGAGAATTTTTATTTAATTTTTATTTTTTTTTAATATATATACGATTCATTCGTCACCTCTATAAGAATTTTTATTTAATTTTTATTTTTTAATATATATACGATTCATTCGTCACATCTATAAGAATTTTTATTTAATTTTTTTTTTTAATATATATACGATTCATTCGTCACCCTATGAGAATTTTTATTTAATTTTTATTTTTTAATATATATACGATTCATTCGTCACTTCTATAAGCATTTTATTTTATTTTTATTTTTTTAATATATATACGATTCATTCGTCACCTCTATTAGAATTTTAATTTAATTTTTATTTTTTTAATATATATACGATTCATTCGTCACCTCTATAAGAACTTTTATTTAATTTTTATTTTTTTAATATATATACGATTCATTCGTCACCTCTATAAGAACTTTTATTTTATTTTTATTTTTTTAATATATATACGATTCATTCGTCACTTCCATCAGAATTTAAAAAAAATATATATATACGATTCATTCGTCACCTCTATAAGAATTTTTATTTAATTTTTATTTATTTAATATATATACGATTCATTCGTCACCTCTATGAGAATTTTTATTTAATTTTTATTTTTTTAATATATATACGATTAATTCGTCACCCTATGAGAATTTTTATTTAATTTTTATTTTTTAATATACATACGATTCATTCGTCACCTCTATAAGAATTTTTATTTTATTTTTATTTTTTAATGTATATACGATTCATTCGTCACCTCTATAAGCATTTTATTTTATTTTTATTTTTTAAATATATATACGATTCATTCGTCACCTCTATTAGAATTTTTATTTAATTTTTATTTTTTTAATATATATACGATTCATTCGTCACTTCTATAAGAATTTTTATTTAATTTTTACTTTTTTAATATATATACGATTAATTCGTCACCATATGATAATTTTTATTTAATTTTTTTTTAATATATATACGATTCATTCGTCACCTCTATAAGAATTTTTATTTAATTTTTATTTTTTAATATATATACGATTCATTCGTCACCTCTATAAGAATTGTTATTTAATTATTATTTTTTTAATATATATACGATTCATTCGTCACCTCTATAAGAATTTTTATTTTATTTTTATTTTTTTAATATATATACGATTCATTCGTCACCTTCATGAGAATTAAAAAAAATATATATATATACGATTTATTCGTCACCTCTAGAGGAATTTTTATTTAATTTTTATTTTTTTGATATATAAACGATTCATTCGTCACCTCTATTCGAATTATTATTTAATTTTTATTTTTTTAATATATATACGATTCATTCGTCACCTCTATAAGAATTTTTATTTAATTTTTATTTTTTAATATATATACGATTCATTCGTCACCCTATGAGAATTTTTATTTAATTTTTATTTTTTTTTAATATATATACGATTCATTCGTCACCTCTATAAGAATTTTTATTTAATTTTTATTTTTTAATATATATACGATTCATTCGTCACATCTATAAGAATTGTTATTTAATTTTTTTTTTTAATATATATACGATTCATTCGTCACCCTATGAGAATTTTTATTTAATTTTTATTTTTTAATATATATACGATTCATTCGTCACTTCTATAAGCATTTTATTTTATTTTTATTTTTTTAATATATATACGATTCATTCGTCACCTCTATTAGAATTTTAATTTAATTTTTATTTTTTTAATATATATACGATTCATTCGTCACCTCTATAAGAACTTTTATTTAATTTTTATTTTTTTAATATATATACGATTCATTCGTCACCTCTATAAGAACTTTTATTTTATTTTTATTTTTTTAATATATATACGATTCATTCGTCACTTCCATCAGAATTTAAAAAAAAAATATATATACGATTCATTCGTCACCTCTATAAGAATTTTTATTTAATTTTTATTTATTTAATATATATACGATTCATTCGTCACCTCTATGAGAATTTTTATTTAATTTTTATTTTTTTAATATATATACGATTCATTCGTCACCCTATGAGAATTTTTGATTTAATTTTTATTTTTTAATATACATACGATTCATTCGTCACCTCTATAAGAATTTTTATTTTATTTTTATTTTTTAATGTATATACGATTCATTCGTCACCTCTATAAGCATTTTATTTTATTTTTATTTTTTAAATATATATACGATTCATTCGTCACCTCTATTAGAATTTTTATTTAATTTTTATTTTTTTAATATATATACGATTCATTCGTCACTTCTATAAGAATTTTTATTTAATTTTTACTTTTTTAATATATATACGATTAATTCGTCACCATATGATAATTTTTATTTAATTTTTTTTTTAATATATATACGATTCATTCGTCACCTCTATAAGAATTTTTATTTAATTTTTATTTTTTAATATATATACGATTCATTCGTCACCTCTATAAGAATTGTTATTTAATTATTATTTTTTTAATATATATACGATTCATTCGTCACCTCTATAAGAATTTTTATTTTATTTTTATTTTTTTAATATATATACGATTCATTCGTCACCTTCATGAGAATTAAAAAAAAAATATATATATACGATTTATTCGTCACCTCTATAAGAATTTTTATTTAATTTTTATTTTTTTGATATATAAACGATTCATTCGTCACCTCTATTCGAATTATTATTTAATTTTTATTTTTTTAATATATATACGATTCATTCGTCACCTCTATAAGAATTTTTATTTAATTTTTATTTTTTAATATATATACGATTCATTCGTCACCTCTATAAGCATTTTATTTTATTTTTGTTTTTTTAATATATATACGATTCATTCGTCACTTCTATAAGAATTTTAATTTAATTTTTATTTTTTTAATATATATACGATTCATTCGTCACTTCTATAAGAATTTTTATTTAATTTTTATTTTTTTAATATATATACGATTCATTCGTCACCTCTGTAAGAATTTTTATTTAATTTTTATTTTTTTAATATATACGATTCATTCGTCACCTCTATAAGAATTTTTATTTAATTTTTATTTTTTTAATATATATACGAGTCATTCGGCACCTCTATAAGAATTTTAATTTAATTTTTATTTTTTAATATTTATACGATTCATTCGTCACCTCTATAATAATTTTATTTTATTTTTATTTTTTTAATATATATACGATTCATTCGTCACCTCTATAAGAATTTTTATTTTATTTTTATTTTTTTAATATATATACGATTCATTCGTCACCTCCATGAGAATTAAAAAAATATATATATATACGATTCATTCGTCACCTCTATAAGAATTCTTATTTAATTTTTATTTATTTAATATATGTACGATTAATTCGTCACCCTATGAGAATTTTTATTTAATTTTTTTTTTTTTTAATATATATACGATTCATTCGTCACCTCTATAAGAATTTTTATTTAATTTTTATTTTTTAATATATATACGATTCATTCGTCACCTCTATAAGAATTTTATTTTACTTTTATTTTTTTAATATATATACGATTCATTCGTCACCTCTATAAGAATTTTTATTTAATTTTTATTTTTTTAATATATATACGATTAATTCGTCACCCTATGATAATTTTTATTTAATTTTTTTTTTTTAATATATATACGATTCATTCGTCACCTCTATAAGAATTTTTATTTAATTTTTATTTTTTAATATATACACGATTCATTCGTCACCTCTATAAGAATTGTTATTTAATTATTATTTTTTTAATATATATACGATTCATTCGTCACCTCTATAAGAATTTTTATTTTATTTTTATTTTTTTAATATATATACGATTCATTCGTCACCTCCATGAGAATTTAAAAAAAAATATATATATACGATTTATTCGTCACCTCTATAAGAATTTTTATTTAATTTTTATTTTTTTGATATATAAACGATTCATTCGTCACCTCTATAAGAATTGTTATTTAATTTTTATTTTTTTAATATATATACGATTCATTCGTCACCTCTATAAACATTTTTATTTTATTTTTATTTTTTTAATATATATACGATTCATTCGTCACCTCCATGAGAATTAAAAAAAAATATATATATACGATTCATTCGTCACCTCTATAAGAATTCTTATTTAATTTTTATTTATTTAATATATGTACGATTAATTCGTAACCCTATGAGAATTTTTATTTAATTTTTATTTTTTTTAATATATATACGATTCATTCGTCACCTCTATAAGAATTTTTATTTAATTTTTATTTTTTAATATATATACGATTCATTCGTCACCTCTATAAGAATTTTATTTTACTTTTATTTTTTTAATATATATACGATTCATTCGTCACCTCTATAAGAATTTTTATTTTATTTTTATTTTTTTAATATATATACGATTCATTCGTCACCTCTATAAGCATTTTATTTTATTTTTATTTTTTTAATATATATACGATTCATTCGTCACTTCTATAAGAATTTTTATTTAATTTTTACTTTTTTAATATATATACGATTAATTCGTCACCCTATGATAATTTTTATTTAATTTTTTTTTTTTAATATATATACGATTCATTCGTCACCTCTATAAGAATTTTTATTTAATTTTTATTTTTTAATATATATACGATTCATTCGTCACCTCTATAAGAATTGTTATTTAATTTTTATTTTTTTAATATATATACGATTCATTCGTCACCTCTATAAGAATTTTTATTTTATTTTAATTTTTTTAATATATATACGATTCATTCGTCACCTCCATGAGAATTAAAAAAATATATATATATACGATTCATTCGTCACCTCTATAAGAATTCTTATTTAATTTTTATTTATTTAATATATGTACGATTAATTCGTCACCCTATGAGAATTTTTATTTAATTTTTATTTTTTTTAATATATATACGATTCATTCGTCACCTCTATAAGAATTTTTATTTAATTTTTATTTTTTAATATATATACGATTCATTCGTCACCTCTATAAGAATTTTATTTTACTTTTATTTTTTTAATATATATACGATTCATTCGTCACCTCTATAAGAATTTTTATTTAATTTTTATTTTTTTAATATATATACGATTAATTCGTCACCCTATGATAATTTTTATTTAATTTTTACTTTTTTAATATATATACGATTCATTCATCACCTCTATAAGAATTTTTATTTAATTTTTATTTTTTAATATATATACGATTCATTCGTCACCTCTATAAGAATTGTTATTTAATTATTATTTTTTTAATATATATACGATTCATTCGTCACCTCTGTAAGAATTTTTATTTTATTTTTATTTTTTTAATATATATACGATTCATTCGTCACCTCCATGAGAATTTAAAAAAAAATATATATATACGATTTATTCGTCACCTCTATAAGAATTTTTATTTAATTTTTATTTTTTTTATATATAAACGATTCATTCGTCACCTCTATAAGAATTGTTATTTAATTTTTATTTTTTTAATATATATACGATTCATTCGTCACCTCTATAAACATTTTTATTTTATTTTTATTTTTTTAATATATATACGATTCATTCGTCACCTCCATGAGAATTAAAAAAAAAAATATATATACGATTCATTCGTCACCTCTATAAGAATTCTTATTTAATTTTTATTTATTTAATATATGTACGATTAATTCGTCACCCTATGAGAATTTTTATTTAATTTTTTTTTTTTTTAATATATATACGATTCATTCGTCACCTCTATAAGAATTTTTATTTAATTTTTATTTTTTAATATATATACGATTCATTCGTCACCTCTATAAGAATTTTATTTTACTTTTATTTTTTTAATATATATACGATTCATTCGTCACCTCTATAAGAATTTTTATTTAATTTTTATTTTTTTAATATATATACGATTAATTCGTCACCCTATGATAATTTTTATTTAATTTTTTTTTTTTAATATATATACGATTCATTCGTCACCTCTATAAGAATTTTTATTTAATTTTTATTTTTTAATATATACACGATTCATTCGTCACCTCTATAAGAATTGTTATTTAATTATTATTTTTTTAATATATATACGATTCATTCGTCACCTCTATAAGAATTTTTATTTTATTTTTATTTTTTTAATATATATACGATTCATTCGTCACCTCCATGAGAATTTAAAAAAAAATATATATATACGATTTATTCGTCACCTCTATAAGAATTTTTATTTAATTTTTATTTTTTTGATATATAAACGATTCATTCGTCACCTCTATAAGAATTGTTATTTAATTTTTATTTTTTTAATATATATACGATTCATTCGTCACCTCTATAAACATTTTTATTTTATTTTTATTTTTTTAATATATATACGATTCATTCGTCACCTCCATGAGAATTAAAAAAAAATATATATATACGATTCATTCGTCACCTCTATAAGAATTCTTATTTAATTTTTATTTATTTAATATATGTACGATTAATTCGTAACCCTATGAGAATTTTTATTTAATTTTTATTTTTTTTAATATATATACGATTCATTCGTCACCTCTATAAGAATTTTTATTTAATTTTTATTTTTTAATATATATACGATTCATTCGTCACCTCTATAAGAATTTTATTTTACTTTTATTTTTTTAATATATATACGATTCATTCGTCACCTCTATAAGAATTGTTATTTAATTATTATTTTTTTAATATATATACGATTCATTCGTCACCTCTATAAGAATTTTTATTTTATTTTTATTTTTTTAATATATATACGATTCATTCGTCACCTCTATAAGCATTTTATTTTATTTTTATTTTTTTAATATATATACGATTCATTCGTCACTTCTATAAGAATTTTTATTTAATTTTTACTTTTTTAATATATATACGATTAATTCGTCACCCTATGATAATTTTTATTTAATTTTTTTTTTTTAATATATATACGATTCATTCGTCACCTCTATAAGAATTTTTATTTAATTTTTATTTTTTAATATATATACGATTCATTCGTCACCTCTATAAGAATTGTTATTTAATTTTTATTTTTTTAATATATATACGATTCATTCGTCACCTCTATAAACATTTTTATTTTATTTTTATTTTTTTAATATATATACGATTCATTCGTCACCTCCATGAGAATTAAAAAAAAATATATATATACGATTCATTCGTCACCTCTATAAGAATTCTTATTTAATTTTTATTTATTTAATATATGTACGATTAATTCGTAACCCTATGAGAATTTTTATTTAATTTTTATTTTTTTTAATATATATACGATTCATTCGTCACCTCTATAAGAATTTTTATTTAATTTTTATTTTTTAATATATATACGATTCATTCGTCACCTCTATAAGAATTTTATTTTACTTTTATTTTTTTAATATATATACGATTCATTCGTCACCTCTATAAGAATTGTTATTTAATTATTATTTTTTTAATATATATACGATTCATTCGTCACCTCTATAAGAATTTTTATTTAATTTTTATTTTTTTTAATATATATACGATTCATTCGTCACCTCTATAAGAATTTTTATTTAATTTTTATTTTTTAATATATATACGATTCATTCGTCACCTCTATAAGAATTTTATTTTACTTTTATTTTTTTAATATATATACGATTCATTCGTCACCTCTATAAGAATTTTTATTTAATTTTTATTTTTATAATATATATACGATTAATTCGTCACCCTATGATAATTTTTATTTAATTTTTACTTTTTTAATATATATACGATTCATTCGTCACCTCTATAAGAATTTTTATTTAATTTTTATTTTTTAATATATATACGATTCATTCGTCACCTCTATAAGAATTGTTATTTAATTATTATTTTTTTAATATATATACGATTCATTCGTCACCTCTATAAGAATTTTTATTTTATTTTTATTTTTTTAATATATATACGATTCATTCGTCACCTCCATGAGAATTTAAAAAAAAATATATATATACGATTTATTCGTCACCTCTATAAGAATTTTTATTTAATTTTTATTTTTTTTATATATAAACGATTCATTCGTCACCTCTATAAGAATTGTTATTTAATTTTTATTTTTTTAATATATATACGATTCATTCGTCACCTCTATAAACATTTTTATTTTATTTTTATTTTTTTAATATATATACGATTCATTCGTCACCTCCATGAGAATTAAAAAAAAATATATATATACGATTCATTCGTCACCTCTATAAGAATTCTTATTTAATTTTTATTTATTTAATATATGTACGATTAATTCGTCACCCTATGAGAATTTTTATTTAATTTTTTTTTTTTTTAATATATATACGATTCATTCGTCACCTCTATAAGAATTTTTATTTAATTTTTATTTTTTAATATATATACGATTCATTCGTCACCTCTATAAGAATTTTATTTTACTTTTATTTTTTTAATATATATACGATTCATTCGTCACCTCTATAAGAATTTTTATTTAATTTTTATTTTTTTAATATATATACGATTAATTCGTCACCCTATGATAATTTTTATTTAATTTTTTTTTTTAATATATATACGATTCATTCGTCACCTCTATAAGAATTTTTATTTAATTTTTATTTTTTAATATATACACGATTCATTCGTCACCTCTATAAGAATTGTTATTTAATTATTATTTTTTTAATATATATACGATTCATTCGTCACCTCTATAAGAATTTTTATTTTATTTTTATTTTTTTAATATATATACGATTCATTCGTCACCTCCATGAGAATTTTAAAAAAAATATATATATACGATTTATTCGTCACCTCTATAAGAATTTTTATTTAATTTTTATTTTTTTGATATATAAACGATTCATTCGTCACCTCTATAAGAATTGTTATTTAATTTTTATTTTTTTAATATATATACGATTCATTCGTCACCTCTATAAACATTTTTATTTTATTTTTATTTTTTTAATATATATACGATTCATTCGTCACCTCCATGAGAATTAAAAAAAAATATATATATACGATTCATTCGTCACCTCTATAAGAATTCTTATTTAATTTTTATTTATTTAATATATGTACGATTAATTCGTAACCCTATGAGAATTTTTATTTAATTTTTATTTTTTTTAATATATATACGATTCATTCGTCACCTCTATAAGAATTTTTATTTAATTTTTATTTTTTAATATATATACGATTCATTCGTCACCTCTATAAGAATTTTATTTTACTTTTATTTTTTTAATATATATACGATTCATTCGTCACCTCTATAAGAATTGTTATTTAATTATTATTTTTTTAATATATATACGATTCATTCGTCACCTCTATAAGAATTTTTATTTTATTTTAATTTTTTTAATATCTATACGATTCATTCGTCACCTCTATAAGCATTTTATTTTATTTTTATTTTTTTAATATATATACGATTCATTCGTCACTTCTATAAGAATTTTTATTTAATTTTTACTTTTTTAATATATATACGATTAATTCGTCACCCTATGATAATTTTTATTTAATTTTTTTTTTTTAATATATATACGATTCATTCGTCACCTCTATAAGAATTTTTATTTAATTTTTATTTTTTAATATATATACGATTCATTCGTCACCTCTATAAGAATTGTTATTTAATTTTTATTTTTTTAATATATATACGATTCATTCGTCACCTCTATAAGAATTTTTATTTTATTTTAATTTTTTTAATATATATACGATTCATTCGTCACCTCCATGAGAATTAAAAAAATATATATATATACGATTCATTCGTCACCTCTATAAGAATTCTTATTTAATTTTTATTTATTTAATATATGTACGATTAATTCGTCACCCTATGAGAATTTTTATTTAATTTTTATTTTTTTTAATATATATACGATTCATTCGTCACCTCTATAAGAATTTTTATTTAATTTTTATTTTTTAATATATATACGATTCATTCGTCACCTCTATAAGAATTTTATTTTACTTTTATTTTTTTAATATATATACGATTCATTCGTCACCTCTATAAGAATTTTTATTTAATTTTTATTTTTTTAATATATATACGATTAATTCGTCACCCTATGATAATTTTTATTTAATTTTTACTTTTTTAATATATATACGATTCATTCGTCACCTCTATAAGAATTTTTATTTAATTTTTATTTTTTAATATATATACGATTCATTCGTCACCTCTATAAGAATTGTTATTTAATTATTATTTTTTTAATATATATACGATTCATTCGTCACCTCTATAAGAATTTTTATTTTATTTTTATTTTTTTAATATATATACGATTCATTCGTCACCTCCATGAGAATTTAAAAAAAAAAATATATATACGATTTATTCGTCACCTCTATAAGAATTTTTATTTAATTTTTATTTTTTTTATATATAAACGATTCATTCGTCACCTCTATAAGAATTGTTATTTAATTTTTATTTTTTTAATATATATACGATTCATTCGTCACCTCTATAAACATTTTTATTTTATTTTTATTTTTTTAATATATATACGATTCATTCGTCACCTCCATGAGAATTAAAAAAAAAAATATATATACGATTCATTCGTCACCTCTATAAGAATTCTTATTTAATTTTTATTTATTTAATATATGTACGATTAATTCGTCACCCTATGAGAATTTTTATTTAATTTTTATTTTTTTTAATATATATACGATTCATTCGTCACCTCTATAAGAATTTTTATTTAATTTTTATTTTTTAATATATATACGATTCATTCGTCACCTCTATAAGAATTTTATTTTACTTTTATTTTTTTAATATATATACGATTCATTCGTCACCTCTATAAGAATTTTTATTTAATTTTTATTTTTTTAATATATATACGATTAATTCGTCACCCTATGATAATTTTTATTTAATTTTTTTTTTTAATATATATACGATTCATTCGTCACCTCTATAAGAATTTTTATTTAATTTTTATTTTTTAATATATATACGATTCATTCGTCACCTCTATAAGAATTGTTATTTAATTATTATTTTTTTAATATATATACGATTCATTCGTCACCTCTATAAGAATTTTTATTTTATTTTTATTTTTTTAATATATATACGATTCATTCGTCACCTCCATGAGAATTAAAAAAAAATATATATATACGATTTATTCGTCACCTCTATAAGAATTTTTATTTAATTTTTATTTTTTTGATATATAAACGATTCATTCGTCACCTCTATTCGAATTTTTATTTAATTTTTATTTTTTTAATATATATACGATTCATTCGTCACCTCTATAAGAATTGTTATTTAATTTTTATGTTTTTAATATATATACGATTCATTCGTCACCTCTATAAGAATTTTTATTTTATTTTTATTTTTTTAATATATATACGATTCATTCGTCACCTCCATGAGAATTAAAAAAAAATATATATATACGATTCATTCGTCACCTCTATAAGAATTTTTATTTAATTTTTATTTTTTTAATATATATACGATTCATTCGTCACCTCTATGAGAATTTTTATTTAATTTTTATTTTTTTAATATATATACGATTAATTCGTCACCCTATGAGAATTTTTATTTAATTTTTATTTTTTAATATACATACGATTCATTCGTCACCTCTATAAGAATTTTTATTTAATTTTTATTTTTTAATGTATATACGATTCATTCGTCACCTCTATAAGCATTTTATTTTATTTTTATTTTTTAAATATATATACGATTCATTCGTCACCTCTATTAGAATTTTTATTTAATTTTTATTTTTTTAATATATATACGATTCATTCGTCACTTCTATAAGAATTTTTATTTAATTTTTACTTTTTTAATATATATACGATTAATTCGTCACCATATGATAATTTTTATTTAATTTTTTTTTTAATATATATACGATTCATTCGTCACCTCTATAAGAATTTTTATTTAATTTTTATTTTTTAATATATATACGATTCATTCGTCACCTCTATAAGAATTGTTATTTAATTATTATTTTTTTAATATATATACGATTCATTCGTCACCTCTATAAGAATTTTTATTTTATTTTTATTTTTTTAATATATATACGATTCATTCGTCACCTCCATGAGAATTTAAAAAAAAAAATATATATACGATTTATTCGTCACCTCTATAAGAATTTTTATTTAATTTTTATTTTTTTTATATATAAACGATTCATTCGTCACCTCTATAAGAATTGTTATTTAATTTTTATTTTTTTAATATATATACGATTCATTCGTCACCTCTATAAACATTTTTATTTTATTTTTATTTTTTTAATATATATACGATTCATTCGTCACCTCCATGAGAATTAAAAAAAAAAAATATGTATACGATTCATTCGTCACCTCTATAAGAATTCTTATTTAATTTTTATTTATTTAATATATGTACGATTAATTCGTCACCCTATGAGAATTTTTATTTAATTTTTATTTTTTTTAATATATATACGATTCATTCGTCACCTCTATAAGAATTTTTATTTAATTTTTATTTTTTAATATATATACGATTCATTCGTCACCTCTATAAGAATTTTATTTTACTTTTATTTTTTTAATATATATACGATTCATTCGTCACCTCTATAAGAATTTTTATTTAATTTTTATTTTTTTAATATATATACGATTAATTCGTCACCCTATGATAATTTTTATTTAATTTTTTTTTTTAATATATATACGATTCATTCGTCACCTCTATAAGAATTTTTATTTAATTTTTATTTTTTAATATATATACGATTCATTCGTGACCTCTATAAGAATTGTTATTTAATTATTATTTTTTTAATATATATACGATTCATTCGTCACCTCTATAAGAATTTTTATTTTATTTTTATTTTTTTAATATATATACGATTCATTCGTCACCTCCATGAGAATTTAAAAAAAAAAATATATATACGATTTATTCGTCACCTCTATAAGAATTTTTATTTAATTTTTATTTTTTTTATATATAAACGATTCATTCGTCACCTCTATAAGAATTGTTATTTAATTTTTATTTTTTTAATATATATACGATTCATTCGTCACCTCTATAAACATTTTTATTTTATTTTTATTTTTTTAATATATATACGATTCATTCGTCACCTCCATGAGAATTAAAAAAAAAAATATGTATACGATTCATTCGTCACCTCTATAAGAATTCTTATTTAATTTTTATTTATTTAATATATGTACGATTAATTCGTCACCCTATGAGAATTTTTATTTAATTTTTATTTTTTTTAATATATATACGATTCATTCGTCACCTCTATAAGAATTTTTATTTAATTTTTATTTTTTAATATATATACGATTCATTCGTCACCTCTATAAGAATTTTATTTTACTTTTATTTTTTTAATATATATACGATTCATTCGTCACCTCTATAAGAATTTTTATTTAATTTTTATTTTTTTAATATATATACGATTAATTCGTCACCCTATGATAATTTTTATTTAATTTTTTTTTTTAATATATATACGATTCATTCGTCACCTCTATAAGAATTTTTATTTAATTTTTATTTTTTAATATATATACGATTCATTCGTCACCTCTATAAGAATTGTTATTTAATTATTATTTTTTTAATATATATACGATTCATTCGTCACCTCTATAAGAATTTTTATTTTATTTTTATTTTTTTAATATATATACGATTCATTCGTCACCTCCATGAGAATTAAAAAAAAATATATATATACGATTTATTCGTCACCTCTATAAGAATTTTTATTTAATTTTTATTTTTTTGATATATAAACGATTCATTCGTCACCTCTATTCGAATTTTTATTTAATTTTTATTTTTTTAATATATATACGATTCATTCGTCACCTCTATAAGAATTGTTATTTAATTTTTATGTTTTTAATATATATACGATTCATTCGTCACCTCTATAAGAATTTTTATTTTATTTTTATTTTTTTAATATATATACGATTCATTCGTCACCTCCATGAGAATTAAAAAAAAATATATATATACGATTCATTCGTCACCTCTATAAGAATTTTTATTTAATTTTTATTTTTTTAATATATATACGATTCATTCGTCACCTCTATGAGAATTTTTATTTAATTTTTATTTTTTTAATATATATACGATTAATTCGTCACCCTATGAGAATTTTTATTTAATTTTTATTTTTTAATATACATACGATTCATTCGTCACCTCTATAAGAATTTTTATTTAATTTTTATTTTTTAATGTATATACGATTCATTCGTCACCTCTATAAGCATTTTATTTTATTTTTATTTTTTAAATATATATACGATTCATTCGTCACCTCTATTAGAATTTTTATTTAATTTTTATTTTTTTAATATATATACGATTCATTCGTCACTTCTATAAGAATTTTTATTTAATTTTTACTTTTTTAATATATATACGATTAATTCGTCACCATATGATAATTTTTATTTAATTTTTTTTTTAATATATATACGATTCATTCGTCACCTCTATAAGAATTTTTATTTAATTTTTATTTTTTAATATATATACGATTCATTCGTCACCTCTATAAGAATTGTTATTTAATTATTATTTTTTTAATATATATACGATTCATTCGTCACCTCTATAAACATTTTTATTTTATTTTTATTTTTTTAATATATATACGATTCATTCGTCACCTCCATGAGAATTAAAAAAAAAAATATATATACGATTCATTCGTCACCTCTATAAGAATTCTTATTTAATTTTTATTTATTTAATATATGTACGATTAATTCGTCACCCTATGAGAATTTTTATTTAATTTTTATTTTTTTTAATATATATACGATTCATTCGTCACCTCTATAAGAATTTTTATTTAATTTTTATTTTTTAATATATATACGATTCATTCGTCACCTCTATAAGAATTTTATTTTACTTTTATTTTTTTAATATATATACGATTCATTCGTCACCTCTATAAGAATTTTTATTTAATTTTTATTTTTTTAATATATATACGATTAATTCGTCACCCTATGATAATTTTTATTTAATTTTTTTTTTTAATATATATACGATTCATTCGTCACCTCTATAAGAATTTTTATTTAATTTTTATTTTTTAATATATATACGATTCATTCGTCACCTCTATAAGAATTGTTATTTAATTATTATTTTTTTAATATATATACGATTCATTCGTCACCTCTATAAGAATTTTTATTTTATTTTTATTTTTTTAATATATATACGATTCATTCGTCACCTCCATGAGAATTAAAAAAAAATATATATATACGATTTATTCGTCACCTCTATAAGAATTTTTATTTAATTTTTATTTTTTTGATATATAAACGATTCATTCGTCACCTCTATTCGAATTTTTATTTAATTTTTATTTTTTTAATATATATACGATTCATTCGTCACCTCTATAAGAATTTTTATTTAATTTTTATTTTTTAATATATATACGATTCATTCGTCACCTCTATAAGCATTTTATTTTATTTTTATTTTTTTAATATATATACGATTCATTCGTCACTTCTATAAGAATTTTAATTTAATTTTTATTTTTTAATATATATACGATTCATTCGTCACCTCTATAAGAATTTTATTTTATTTTTATTTTTTTAATATATATACGATTCATTCGTCACCTCTATAAGAATTTTTATTTTATTTTTATTTTTTTAATATATATACGATTCATTCGTCACTTCCATCAGAATTTTAAAAAAATATATATATACGATTCATTCGTCACCTCTATAAGAATTTTTATTTAATTTTTATTTATTTAATATATATACGATTAATTCGTCACCCTATGAGAATTTTTATTTAATTTTTATTTTTTTTAAATATATATACGATTCATTCGTCACCTCTATAAGAATTTTTATTTAATTTTTATTTTTTAATATATATACGATTCATTCGTCACATCTATAAGAATTTTATTTTACTTTTATTTTTTTAATATATATACGATTCATTCGTCACCTCTATAAGAATTTTTATTTGATTTTTTTTTTAATATATATACGATTCATTCGTCACCGTATGAGAATTTTTATTTAATTTTTATTTTTTAATATATATACGATTCATTCGTCACTTCTATAAGCATTTTATTTTATTTTTATTTTTTTAATATATATACGATTCATTCGTCACCTCTATTAGAATTTTTATTTAATTTTTATTTTTTTAATATATATACGATTCATTCGTCACTTCTATAAGAATTTTTATTTAATTTTTACTTTTTTAATATATATACGATTAATTCGTCACCCTATGATAATTTTTATTTAATTTTTTTTTTAATATATATACGATTCATTCGTCACCTCTATAAGAATTTTTATTTAATTTTTATTTTTTAATATATATACGATTCATTCGTCACCTCTATAAGAATTATTTAATTTTTATTTTTTTAATATATATACGATTCATTCGTCACCTCTATGAGAATTTTTATTTTATTTTTATTTTTTTAATATATATACGATTAATTCGTCACCTCCATGAGAATTAAAAAAAAAATATATATACGATTCATTCGTCACCTCTATAAGAATTCTTATTTAATTTTTATTTATTTAATATATGTACGATTAATTCGTCACCCTATGAGAATTTTTATTTAATTTTTATTTTTTTTAATATATATACGATTCATTCGTCACCTCTATAAGAGGTTTTATTTAATTTTTATTTTTTAATATATATACGATTCATTCGTCACCTCTATAAGAATTTTATTTTACTTTTATTTTTTTAATATATATACGATTCATTCGTCACCTCTATAAGAATTTTATTTAATTTTTATTTTTTTAATATATATACGATTAATTCGTCACCCTATGATAATTTTTATTTAATTTTTTTTTTAATATATATACGATTCATTCGTCACCTCTATAAGAATTTTTATTTAATTTTTATTTTTTAATATATATACGATTCATTCGTCACCTCCATGAGAATTTAAAAAAAAATATATATATACGATTTATTCGTCACCTCTATAAGAATTTTTATTTAATTTTTATTTTTTTGATATATAAACGATTCATTCGTCACCTCTATAAGAATTTTTATTTAATTTTTATTTTTTAATATATATACGATTCATTCGTCACCTCTATAAGCATTTTATTTTATTTTTATTTTTTTAATATATATACGATTCATTCGTCACTTCTATAAGAATTTTAATTTAATTTTTATTTTTTTAATATATATACGATTCATTCGTCACTTCTATAAGAATTTTAATTTAATTTTTATTTTTTTAATATATATACGATTCATTCGTCACCTCTGTAAGAATTTTTATTTAATTTTTATTTTTTTAATATATACGATTCATTCGTCACCTCTATGAGAATTTTTATTTAATTTTTATTTTTTTAATATATATACGAGTCATTCGGCACCTCTATAAGAATTTTAATTTAATTTTTATTTTTTAATATATATACGATTCATTCGTCACCTCTATAAGAATTTTATTTTATTTTTATTTTTTTAATATATATACGATTCATTCGTCACCTCTATAAGAATTTTTATTTTATTTTTATTTTTTTAATATATATACGATTCATTCGTCACTTCCATGAGAATTAAAAAAAAATATATATATACGATTCATTCGTCACCTCTATAAGAATTTTTATTTAATTTTTATTTATTTAATATATATACGATTAATTCGTCACCCTATGAGAATTTTTATTTAATTTTTATTTTTTTTTAATATATATACGATTCATTCGTCACCTCTATAAGAATTTTTATTTAATTTTTATTTTTTTAATATATATACGATTCATTCGTCACATTTATAAGAATTTTATTTTACTTTTATTTTTTTAATATATATACGATTCATTCGTCACCTCTATAAGAATTTTTATTTAATTTTTTTTTTAATATATATACGATTCATTCGTCACCCTATGAGAATTTTTATTTAATTTTTATTTTTTAATATATATACGATTCATTCGTCACTTCTATAAGAATTTTTATTTAATTTTTATTTTTTTAATATATATACGATTCATTCGTCACTTCTATAAGAATTTTTATTTAATTTTTACTTTTTTAATATATATACGGTTAATTCGTCACCCTATGATAATTTTTATTTAATTTTTTTTTTTAATATATATACGATTCATTCGTCACCTCTATAAGAATTTTTATTTAATTTTTATTTTTTAATATATATACGATTCATTCGTCACCTCTATAAGAATTGTTATTTAATTTTTATTTTTTTAATATATATACGATTCATTCGTCACCTCTATAAGAATTTTTATTTTATTTTTATTTTTTTAATATATATACGATTCATTCGTCACCTCTATGAGAATTAAAAAAAAATATATATATACGATTCATTCGTCACCTCTATAAGAATTTTTATTTAATTTTTATTTATTTAATATATGTACGATTAATTCGTCACCCTATGAGAATTTTTATTTAATTTTTATTTTTTTTAATATATATACGATTCATTCGTCACCTCTATAAGAATTTTTATTTAATTTTTATTTTTTAATATATATACGATTCATTCGTCACATCTATAAGAATTTTATTTTACTTTTATTTTTTTAATATATATACGATTCATTCGTCACCTCTATAAGAATTTTTATTTGATTTTTTTTTTAATATATATACGATTCATTCGTCACCCTATGAGAATTTTTATTTAATTTTTATTTTTTAATATATATACGATTCATTCGTCACTTCTATAAGCATTTTATTTTATTTTTATTTTTTTAATATATATACGATTCATTCGTCACCTCTATTAGAATTTTTATTTAATTTTTATTTTTTTAATATATATACGATTCATTCGTCACTTCTATAAGAATTTTTATTTAATTTTTACTTTTTTAATATATATACGATTAATTCGTCACCCTATGATAATTTTTATTTAATTTTTATTTTAATATATATACGATTCATTCGTCACCTCTATAAGAATTTTTATTTAATTTTTATTTTTTAATATATATACGATTCATTCGTCACCTCTATAAGAATTGTTATTTAATTTTTATTTTTTTAATATATATACGATTCATTCGTCACCTCTATGAGAATTTTTATTTTATTTTTAT
The DNA here is from genome assembly GCA_963556195.1 of Sepiola atlantica. Lineage (NCBI taxonomy): Eukaryota > Metazoa > Mollusca > Cephalopoda > Sepiida > Sepiolidae > Sepiola > Sepiola atlantica. The sequence goes on along the minus strand of OY744525.1, from coordinate 6,038,539 downwards.
TTTTTTAATATATATACGATTCATTCGTCACCTCCATGAGAATTTAAAAAAAAATATATATACGATTCATTCGTCACCTCTATAAGAATTCTTATTTAATTTTTATTTATTTAATATATGTACGATTAATTCGTCACCCTATGAGAATTTTTATTTAATTTTTATTTTTTTTAATATATATACGATTCATTCGTCACCTCTATAAGAGGTTTTATTTAATTTTGGTTTTTTAATATATATACGATTCATTCGTCACCTCTATAAGAATTTTATTTTACTTTTATTTTTTTAATATATATACGATTCATTCGTCACCTCTATAAGAATTTTTATTTAATTTTTATTTTTTTAATATATATACGATTAATTCGTCACCCTATGATAATTTTTATTTAATTTTTTTTTTTAATATATATACGATTCATTCGTCACCTCTATAAGAATTTTTATTTAATTTTTATTTTTTAATATATATACGATTCATTCGTCACCTCCATGAGAATTTAAAAAAAAATATATATATACGATTTATTCGTCACCTCTATAAGAATTTTTATTTAATTTTTATTTTTTTGATATATAAACGATTCATTCGTCACCTCTATAAGAATTTTTATTTAATTTTTATTTTTTAATATATATACGATTCATTCGTCACTTCTATAAGAATTTTAATTTAATTTTTATTTTTTTAATATATATACGATTCATTCGTCACCTCTGTAAGAATTTTTATTTAATTTTTATTTTTTTAATATATACGATTCATTCGTCACCTCTATGAGAATTTTTATTTAATTTTTATTTTTTTAATATATATACGAGTCATTCGGCACCTCTATAAGAATTTTAATTTAATTTTTATTTTTTAATATATATACGATTCATTCGTCACCTCTATAAGAATTTTATTTTATTTTTATTTTTTTAATATATATACGATTCATTCGTCACCTCTATGAGAATTTTTATTTTATTTTTATTTTTTTAATATATATACGATTCATTCGTCACCTCCATGAGAATTAAAAAAAAAATATATATACGATTCATTCGTCACCTCTATAAGAATTCTTATTTAATTTTTATTTATTTAATATATGTACGATTAATTCGTCACCCTATGAGAATTTTTATTTAATTTTTATTTTTTTTAATATATATACGATTCATTCGTCACCTCTATAAGAGGTTTTATTTAATTTTTATTTTTTAATATATATACGATTCATTCGTCACCTCTATAAGAATTTTATTTTACTTTTATTTTTTTAATATATATACGATTCATTCGTCACCTCTATAAGAATTTTATTTAATTTTTATTTTTTTAATATATATACGATTAATTCGTCACCCTATGATAATTTTTATTTAATTTTTTTTTTTAATATATATACGATTCATTCGTCACCTCTATAAGAATTTTTATTTAATTTTTATTTTTTTGATATATAAACGATTCATTCGTCACCTCTATAAGAATTTTTATTTAATTTTTATTTTTTAATATATATACGATTCATTCGTCACCTCTATAAGCATTTTATTTTATTTTTATTTTTTTAATATATATACGATTCATTCGTCACTTCTATAAGAATTTTAATTTAATTTTTATTTTTTTAATATATATACGATTCATTCGTCACTTCTATAAGAATTTTAATTTAATTTTTATTTTTTTAATATATATACGATTCATTCGTCACCTCTGTAAGAATTTTTATTTAATTTTTATTTTTTTAATATATACGATTCATTCGTCACCTCTATGAGAATTTTTATTTAATTTTTATTTTTTTAATATATATACGAGTCATTCGGCACCTCTATAAGAATTTTAATTTAATTTTTATTTTTTAATATATATACGATTCATTCGTCACCTCTATAAGAATTTTATTTTATTTTTATTTTTTTAATATATATACGATTCATTCGTCACCTCTATAAGAATTTTTATTTTATTTTTATTTTTTTAATATATATACGATTCATTCGTCACTTCCATGAGAATTAAAAAAAAATATATATATACGATTCATTCGTCACCTCTATAAGAATTTTTATTTAATTTTTATTTATTTAATATATATACGATTAATTCGTCACCCTATGAGAATTTTTATTTAATTTTAATTTTTTTTTAATATATATACGATTCATTCGTCACCTCTATAAGAATTTTTATTTAATTTTTATTTTTTAATATATATACGATTCATTCGTCACATTTATAAGAATTTTATTTTACTTTTATTTTTTTAATATATATACGATTCATTCGTCACCTCTATAAGAATTTTTATTTAATTTTTTTTTTAATATATATACGATTCATTCGTCACCCTATGAGAATTTTTATTTAATTTTTATTTTTTAATATATATACGATTCATTCGTCACTTCTATAAGCATTTTATTTTATTTTTATTTTTTTAATATATATACGATTCATTCGTCACCTCTATTAGAATTTTTATTTAATTTTTATTTTTTTAATATATATACGATTCATTCGTCACTTCTATAAGAATTTTTATTTAATTTTTACTTTTTTAATATATATACGATTAATTCGTCACCCTATGATAATTTTTATTTAATTTTTATTTTAATATATATACGATTCATTCGTCACCTCTATAAGAATTTTTATTTAATTTTTATTTTTTAATATATATACGATTCATTCGTCACCTCTATAAGAATTGTTATTTAATTTTTATTTTTTTAATATATATACGATTCATTCGTCACCTCTATGAGAATTTTTATTTTATTTTTATTTTTTTAATATATATACGATTCATTCGTCACCTCCATGAGAATTTAAAAAAAAATATATATACGATTCATTCGTCACCTCTATAAGAATTCTTATTTAATTTTTATTTATTTAATATATGTACGATTAATTCGTCACCCTATGAGAATTTTTATTTAATTTTTATTTTTTTTAATATATATACGATTCATTCGTCACCTCTATAAGAGGTTTTATTTAATTTTGGTTTTTTAATATATATACGATTCATTCGTCACCTCTATAAGAATTTTATTTTACTTTTATTTTTTTAATATATATACGATTCATTCGTCACCTCTATAAGAATTTTTATTTAATTTTTATTTTTTTAATATATATACGATTAATTCGTCACCCTATGATAATTTTTATTTAATTTTTTTTTTTAATATATATACGATTCATTCGTCACCTCTATAAGAATTTTTATTTAATTTTTATTTTTTAATATATATACGATTCATTCGTCACCTCCATGAGAATTTAAAAAAAAATATATATATACGATTTATTCGTCACCTCTATAAGAATTTTTATTTAATTTTTATTTTTTTGATATATAAACGATTCATTCGTCACCTCTATAAGAATTTTTATTTAATTTTTATTTTTTAATATATATACGATTCATTCGTCACTTCTATAAGAATTTTAATTTAATTTTTATTTTTTTAATATATATACGATTCATTCGTCACCTCTGTAAGAATTTTTATTTAATTTTTATTTTTTTAATATATACGATTCATTCGTCACCTCTATGAGAATTTTTATTTAATTTTTATTTTTTTAATATATATACGAGTCATTCGGCACCTCTATAAGAATTTTAATTTAATTTTTATTTTTTAATATATATACGATTCATTCGTCACCTCTATAAGAATTTTATTTTATTTTTATTTTTTTAATATATATACGATTCATTCGTCACCTCTATGAGAATTTTTATTTTATTTTTATTTTTTTAATATATATACGATTCATTCGTCACCTCCATGAGAATTAAAAAAAAAATATATATACGATTCATTCGTCACCTCTATAAGAATTCTTATTTAATTTTTATTTATTTAATATATGTACGATTAATTCGTCACCCTATGAGAATTTTTATTTAATTTTTATTTTTTTTAATATATATACGATTCATTCGTCACCTCTATAAGAGGTTTTATTTAATTTTTATTTTTTAATATATATACGATTCATTCGTCACCTCTATAAGAATTTTATTTTACTTTTATTTTTTTAATATATATACGATTCATTCGTCACCTCTATAAGAATTTTATTTAATTTTTATTTTTTTAATATATATACGATTAATTCGTCACCCTATGATAATTTTTATTTAATTTTTTTTTTTAATATATATACGATTCATTCGTCACCTCTATAAGAATTTTTATTTAATTTTTATTTTTTTGATATATAAACGATTCATTCGTCACCTCTATAAGAATTTTTATTTAATTTTTATTTTTTAATATATATACGATTCATTCGTCACCTCTATAAGCATTTTATTTTATTTTTATTTTTTTAATATATATACGATTCATTCGTCACTTCTATAAGAATTTTAATTTAATTTTTATTTTTTTAATATATATACGATTCATTCGTCACTTCTATAAGAATTTTAATTTAATTTTTATTTTTTTAATATATATACGATTCATTCGTCACCTCTGTAAGAATTTTTATTTAATTTTTATTTTTTTAATATATACGATTCATTCGTCACCTCTATGAGAATTTTTATTTAATTTTTATTTTTTTAATATATATACGAGTCATTCGGCACCTCTATAAGAATTTTAATTTAATTTTTATTTTTTAATATATATACGATTCATTCGTCACCTCTATAAGAATTTTATTTTATTTTTATTTTTTTAATATATATACGATTCATTCGTCACCTCTATAAGAATTTTTATTTTATTTTTATTTTTTTAATATATATACGATTCATTCGTCACTTCCATGAGAATTAAAAAAAAATATATATATACGATTCATTCGTCACCTCTATAAGAATTTTTATTTAATTTTTATTTATTTAATATATATACGATTAATTCGTCACCCTATGAGAATTTTTATTTAATTTTTATTTTTTTTAATATATATACGATTCATTCGTCACCTCTATAAGAATTTTTATTTAATTTTTATTTTTTAATATATATACGATTCATTCGTCACATTTATAAGAATTTTATTTTACTTTTATTTTTTTAATATATATACGATTCATTCGTCACCTCTATAAGAATTTTTATTTAATTTTTTTTTTAATATATATACGATTCATTCGTCACCCTATGAGAATTTTTATTTAATTTTTATTTTTTAATATATATACGATTCATTCGTCACTTCTATAAGCATTTTATTTTATTTTTATTTTTTTAATATATATACGATTCATTCGTCACCTCTATTAGAATTTTTATTTAATTTTTATTTTTTTAATATATATACGATTCATTCGTCACTTCTATAAGAATTTTTATTTAATTTTTACTTTTTTAATATATATACGGTTAATTCGTCACCCTATGATAATTTTTATTTAATTTTTTTTTTTAATATATATACGATTCATTCGTCACCTCTATAAGAATTTTTATTTAATTTTTATTTTTTAATATATATACGATTCATTCGTCACCTCTATAAGAATTGTTATTTAATTTTTATTTTTTTAATATATATACGATTCATTCGTCACCTCTATAAGAATTTTTATTTTATTTTTATTTTTTTAATATATATACGATTCATTCGTCACCTCTATGAGAATTAAAAAAAAATATATATATACGATTCATTCGTCACCTCTATAAGAATTTTTATTTAATTTTTATTTATTTAATATATGTACGATTAATTCGTCACCCTATGAGAATTTTTATTTAATTTTTATTTTTTTTAATATATATACGATTCATTCGTCACCTCTATAAGAATTTTTATTTAATTTTTATTTTTTAATATATATACGATTCATTCGTCACATCTATAAGAATTTTATTTTACTTTTATTTTTTTAATATATATACGATTCATTCGTCACCTCTATAAGAATTTTTATTTGATTTTTTTTTTAATATATATACGATTCATTCGTCACCTCTATAAGAATTGTTATTTAATTATTATTTTTTTAATATATATACGATTCATTCGTCACCTCTATAAGAATTTTTATTTTATTTTTATTTTTTTAATATATATACGATTCATTCGTCACCTCCATGAGAATTTAAAAAAAAATATATATATACGATTTATTCGTCACCTCTATAAGAATTTTTATTTAATTTTTATTTTTTTGATATATAAACGATTCATTCGTCACCTCTATAAGAATTTTTATTTAATTTTTATTTTTTAATATATATACGATTCATTCGTCACTTCTATAAGAATTTTAATTTAATTTTTATTTTTTTAATATATATACGATTCATTCGTCACCTCTGTAAGAATTTTTATTTAATTTTTATTTTTTTAATATATACGATTCATTCGTCACCTCTATGAGAATTTTTATTTAATTTTTATTTTTTTAATATATATACGAGTCATTCGGCACCTCTATAAGAATTTTAATTTAATTTTTATTTTTTAATATATATACGATTCATTCGTCACCTCTATAAGAATTTTATTTTATTTTTATTTTTTTAATATATATACGATTCATTCGTCACCTCTATGAGAATTTTTATTTTATTTTTATTTTTTTAATATATATACGATTCATTCGTCACCTCCATGAGAATTAAAAAAAAAATATATATACGATTCATTCGTCACCTCTATAAGAATTCTTATTTAATTTTTATTTATTTAATATATGTACGATTAATTCGTCACCCTATGAGAATTTTTATTTAATTTTTATTTTTTTTAATATATATACGATTCATTCGTCACCTCTATAAGAGGTTTTATTTAATTTTTATTTTTTAATATATATACGATTCATTCGTCACCTCTATAAGAATTTTATTTTACTTTTATTTTTTTAATATATATACGATTCATTCGTCACCTCTATAAGAATTTTATTTAATTTTTATTTTTTTAATATATATACGATTAATTCGTCACCCTATGATAATTTTTATTTAATTTTTTTTTTTAATATATATACGATTCATTCGTCACCTCCATGAGAATTTTAAAAAAAATATATATATACGATTTATTCGTCACCTCTATAAGAATTTTTATTTAATTTTTATTTTTTAATATATATACGATTCATTCGTCACCTCTATAAGAATTGTTATTTAATTATTATTTTTTTAATATATATACGATTCATTCGTCACCTCTATAAGAATTTTTATTTTATTTTTATTTTTTTAATATATATACGATTCATTCGTCACCTCCATGAGAATTTAAAAAAAAATATATATATACGATTTATTCGTCACCTCTATAAGAATTTTTATTTAATTTTTATTTTTTTGATATATAAACGATTCATTCGTCACCTCTATAAGAATTTTTATTTAATTTTTATTTTTTAATATATATACGATTCATTCGTCACTTCTATAAGAATTTTAATTTAATTTTTATTTTTTTAATATATATACGATTCATTCGTCACCTCTGTAAGAATTTTTATTTAATTTTTATTTTTTTAATATATACGATTCATTCGTCACCTCTATGAGAATTTTTATTTAATTTTTATTTTTTTAATATATATACGAGTCATTCGGCACCTCTATAAGAATTTTAATTTAATTTTTATTTTTTAATATATATACGATTCATTCGTCACCTCTATAAGAATTTTATTTTATTTTTATTTTTTTAATATATATACGATTCATTCGTCACCTCTATAAGAATTTTTATTTTATTTTTATTTTTTTAATATATATACGATTCATTCGTCACTTCCATGAGAATTAAAAAAAAATATATATATACGATTCATTCGTCACCTCTATAAGAATTTTTATTTAATTTTTATTTATTTAATATATATACGATTAATTCGTCACCCTATGAGAATTTTTATTTAATTTTTATTTTTTTTTAATATATATACGATTCATTCGTCACCTCTATGAGAATTTTTATTTAATTTTTATTTTTTAATATATATACGATTCATTCGTCACATTTATAAGAATTTTATTTTACTTTTATTTTTTTAATATATATACGATTCATTTGTCACCTCTATAAGAATTTTTATTTAATTTTTTTTTTTAATATATATACGATTCATTCGTCACCCTATGAGAATTTTTATTTAATTTTTATTTTTTAATATATATACGATTCATTCGTCACTTCTATAAGCATTTTATTTTATTTTTATTTTTTTAATATATATACGATTCATTCGTCACCTCTATTAGAATTTTTATTTAATTTTTATTTTTTTAATATATATACGATTCATTCGTCACTTCTATAAGAATTTTTATTTAATTTTTACTTTTTTAGTATATATACGGTTAATTCGTCACCCTATGATAATTTTTATTTAATTTTTTTTTTTTAATATATATACGATTCATTCGTCACCTCTATAAGAATTTTTATTTAATTTTTATTTTTTAATATATATACGATTCATTCGTCACCTCTATAAGAATTGTTATTTAATTTTTATTTTTTTAATATATATACGATTCATTCGTCACCTCTATAAGAATTTTTATTTTATTTTTATTTTTTTAATATATATACGATTCATTCGTCACCTCCATGAGAATTAAAAAAATATATATATATACGATTCATTCGTCACCTCTATAAGAATTCTTATTTAATTTTTATTTATTTAATATATGTACGATTAATTCGTCACCCTATGAGAATTTTTATTTAATTTTTATTTTTTTTAATATATATACGATTCATTCGTCACCTCTATAAGAATTTTTATTTAATTTTTATTTTTTAATATATATACGATTCATTCGTCACCTCTATAAGAGTTTTATTTTACTTTTATTTTTTTAATATATATACGATTCATTCGTCACCTCTATAAGAATTTTTATTTAATTTTTATTTTTTTAATATATATACGATTAATTCGTCACCCTATGATAATTTTTATTTAATTTTTTTTTTTTAATATATATACGATTCATTCGTCACCTCTATAAGAATTTTTATTTAATTTTTATTTTTTAATATATATACGATTCATTCGTCACCTCTATAAGAATTGTTATTTAATTATTATTTTTTTAATATATATACGATTCATTCGTCACCTCCATGAGAATTTAAAAAAATATATATATATACGATTTATTCGTCACCTCTATAAGAATTTTTATTTAATTTTTATTTTTTTGATATATAAACGATTCATTCGTCACCTCTACAAGAATTTTAATTTAATTTTTATTTTTTAATATATATACGATTCATTCGTCACCTCTATAAGCATTTAATTTTATTTTTATTTTTTTAATATATATACGATTCATTCGTCACTTCTATATGAATTTTAATTTAATTTTTATTTTTTTAATATATATACGATTCATTCGTCACTTCTATAAGAATTTTAATTTAATTTTTATTTTTTTACTATATATACGATTCATTCGTCACCTCTGTAAGAATTTTTATTTAATTTTTATTTTTTTAATATATACGATTCATTCGTCACCTCTATGAGAATTTTTATTTTATTTTAATTTTTTTAATATATATACGAGTCATTCGGCACCTCTATAAGAATTTTAATTTAATTTTTATTTTTTAATATATATACGATTCATTCGTCACCTCTATAAGAATTTTATTTTATTTTTATTTTTTTAATATATATACGATTCATTCGTCACCTCTATAAGAATTTTTATTTTATTTTTATTTTTTTAATATATATACGATTCATTCGTCACTTCCATGAGAATTAAAAAAAAATATATATATACGATTCATTCGTCACCTCTATAAGAATTTTTATTTAATTTTTATTTATTTAATATATATACGATTAATTCGTCACCCTATGAGAATTTTTATTTAATTTTTATTTTTTTTTAATATATATACGATTCATTCGTCACCTCTATAAGAATTTTTATTTAATTTTTTTTTTTAATATATATACGATTCATTCGTCACCCTATGAGAATTTTTATTTAATTTTTATTTTTTAATATATATACGATTCATTCGTCACTTCTATAAGCATTTTATTTTATTTTTATTTTTTTAATATATATACGATTCATTCGTCACCTCTATTAGAATTTTTATTTAATTTTTATTTTTTTAATATATATACGATTCATTCGTCACTTCTATAAGAATTTTTATTTAATTTTTACTTTTTTAATATATATACGGTTAATTCGTCACCCTATGATAATTTTTATTTAATTTTTTTTTTTAATATATATACGATTCATTCGTCACCTCTATAAGAATTTTTATTTAATTTTAATTTTTTAATATATATACGATTCATTCGTCACCTCTATAAGAATTGTTATTTAATTTTTATTTTTTTAATATATATACGATTCATTCGTCACCTCTATAAGAATTTTTATTTTATTTTTATTTTTTTAATATATATACGATTCATTCGTCACCTCCATGAGAATTAAAAAAAAATATATATATACGATTCATTCGTCACCTCTATAAGAATTCTTATTTAATTTTTATTTTTTTAATATATGTACGATTCATTCGTCACCTCTATAAGAATTTTTATTTAATTTTTATTTTTTTAATATATATACGATTCATTCGTCACCTCTATAAGAATTTTTATTTAATTTTTTTTTGTTAAATATAAATACGATTCATTCGTCACCTCTATAAGAATTTTTATTTAATTTTTATTTTTTAAAATATATATACGATTCATTCGTCACCTCTATAAGAATTTTTATTTTATTTTTATTTTTTTGATATATAAACGATTCATTCGTCACCTCTATTCGAATTTTTATTTAATTTTTATTTTTTTAATATATATACGATTCATTCGTCACCTCTATAAGAATTTTTATTTAATTTTTATTTTTTAATATATATACGATTCATTCGTCACCTCTATAAGCATTTTATTTTATTTTTATTTTTTTAATATATATACGATTCATTCGTCACCTCTATAAGAATTTTTATTTAATTTTTATTTTTTTAATATATATACGATTCATTCGTCACTTCTATCAGAATTTTTATTTAATTTTTATTTTTTAAATATATATACGATTCATTCATCACCTCTATAAGAATTTTTATTTAATTTTAATTTTTTTAATATATACGATTCATTCGTCACCTCTATAAGAATTTTCATTTAATTTTTATTTTTTTAATATATATACGAGTCATTCGGCACCTCTATAAGAATTTTTATTTAATTTTTATTTTTTAATATATATACGATTCATTCGTCACCTCTATAAGAATTTTATTTCATTTTTATTTTTTTAATATATATACGATTCATTCGTCACCTCTATAAGAATTTTTATTTTATTTTTATTTTTTTAATATATATACGATTCATTCGTCACCTCCATGAGAATTAAAAAAAATATATATATATACGATTCATTCGTCACCCTATGATAATTTTTATTTAATTTTTTTTTTTTAATATATATACGATTGATTCGTCACCTCTATAAGAATTTTTATTTAATTTTTATTTTTTAATATATATACGATTCATTCGTCACCTCTATGAGAATTGTTATTTAATTATTATTTTTTTAATATATATACGATTCATTCGTCACCTCCATGAGAATTTAAAAAAAAATATATATATACGATTTATTCGTCACCTCTATAAGAATTTTTATTTAATTTTTATTTTTTTGATATATAAACGATTCATTCGTCACCTCTATAAGCATTTAATTTTATTTTTATTTTTTTAATATATATACGATTCATTCGTCACTTCTATATGAATTTTAATTTAATTTTTATTTTTTTAATATATATACGATTCATTCGTCACTTCTATAAGAATTTTAATTTAATTTTTATTTTTTTAATATATATACGATTCATTCGTCACCTCTGTAAGAATTTTTATTTAATTTTTATTTTTTTAATATATACGATTCATTCGTCACCTCTATGAGAATTTTTATTTAATTTTTATTTTTTTAATATATATACGAGTCATTCGGCACCTCTATAAGAATTTTAATTTAATTTTTATTTTTTAATATATATACGATTCATTCGTCACCTCTATAAGAATTTTATTTTATTTTTATTTTTTTAATATATATACGATTCATTCGTCACCTCTATAAGAATTTTTATTTTATTTTTATTTTTTTAATATATATACGATTCATTCGTCACTTCCATGAGAATTAAAAAAATATATATATATACGATTCATTCGTCACCTCTATAAGAATTTTTATTTAATTTTTATTTATTTAATATATATACGATTAATTCGTCACCCTATGAGAATTTTTATTTAATTTTTATTTTTTTTTAATATATATACGATTCATTCGTCACCTCTATAAGAATTTTTATTTAATTTTTTTTTTTAATATATATACGATTCATTCGTCACCCTATGAGAATTTTTATTTAATTTTTATTTTTTAATATATATACGATTCATTCGTCACTTCTATAAGCATTTTATTTTATTTTTATTTTTTTAATATATATACGATTCATTCGTCACCTCTATTAGAATTTTTATTTAATTTTTATTTTTTTAATATATATACGATTCATTCGTCACTTCTATAAGAATTTTTATTTAATTTTTACTTTTTTAATATATATACGGTTAATTCGTCACCCTATGATAATTTTTATTTAATTTTTTTTTTTAATATATATACGATTCATTCGTCACCTCTATAAGAATTTTTATTTAATTTTAATTTTTTAATATATATACGATTCATTCGTCACCTCTATAAGAATTGTTATTTAATTTTTATTTTTTTAATATATATACGATTCACTCGTCACCTCTATAAGAATTTTTATTTTATTTTTATTTTTTTAATATATATACGATTCATTCGTCACCTCCATGAGAATTAAAAAAAAATATATATATACGATTCATTCGTCACCTCTATAAGAATTCTTATTTAATTTTTATTTTTTTAATATATGTACGATTCATTCGTCACCTCTATAAGAATTTTTATTTAATTTTTATTTCTTTAATATATATACGATTCATTCGTCACCTCTATAAGAATTTTTATTTAATTTTTTTTTGTTAAATATAAATACGATTCATTCGTCACCTCTATAAGAATTTTTATTTAATTTTTATTTTTTAAAATATATATACGATTCATTCGTCACCTCTATAAGAATTTTTATTTTATTTTTATTTTTTTGATATATAAACGATTCATTCGTCACCTCTATTCGAATTTTTATTTAATTTTTATTTTTTTAATATATATACGAGTCATTCGGCACCTCTATAAGAATTTTTATTTAATTTTTATTTTTTAATATATATACGATTCATTCGTCACCTCTATAAGAATTTTATTTCATTTTTATTTTTTTAATATATATACGATTCATTCGTCACCTCTATAAGAATTTTTATTTTATTTTTATTTTTTTAATATATATACGATTCATTCGTCACCTCCATGAGAATTAAAAAATATATATATATATACGATTCATTCGTCACCTTAATAAGAATTTTTATTTAATTTTTATTTTTTTAATATATATACGATTCATTCGTCACTTCTATAAGAATTTTTATTTAATTTTTACTTTTTTAATATATATACGATTAATTCGTCACCCTATGATAATTTTTAGTAATTTTTTTTTTAAATATATATACGATTCATTCGTCACCTCTATAAGAATTTTTATTTAATTTTTATTTTTTAAATATATATACGATTAATTCGTCACCCTATGAGAATGTTTATTTAATTTTTATTTTTTTAAATATATATACGATTCATTCGTCACCTCTATAAGAATTTTTATTTAATTTTTATTTTTTAATATATATACGATTCATTCGTCACCTCTATAAGAATTTTATTTTATTTTTATTTTTTTAATATATATACGATTCATTCGTAACCTCTATAAGAATTTTCATTTAATTTTTATTTTGTAAAATATATATACGATTCATTCGTTCTTTCTATTAGAATTTTTATTTAATTTTTATTTTTTTAATATATATACGATTCATTCGTCACTTCTATAAGAATTGTTATTTAATTTTTACTTTTTTAATATATATACGATTAATTCGTCACCCTATGATAATTTTTAGTAATTTTTTTTTTTAATATATATACGATTCATTCGTCACCTCTATAAGAATTTTTATTTAATTTTTATTTTTTAATATATATACGATTCATTCGTCACCTCTATAAGAATTGTTATTTAATATTTTTTTTTTTTTATATATATACGATTCATTCGTCACCTCTATAAGAATTTTTATTTAATTTTTATTTTTTTGATATATAAACGATTCATTCGTCACCTCTATTCGAATTTTTATTTAATGTTTATTTTTTTTAATATATATACGATTCATTCGTCACCTCTATAAGAATTTTTATTTTATTTTTATTTTTTTAATATATATACGATTCATTCGTCACGTCCATGAGAATTAAAAAAAAACATATATATACGATTCATTCGTCACCTCTATAAGAATTTTTATTTAATTTTTATTTATTTAATATATATACGATTAATTCGTCACCCTATGAGAATTTTTATTTAATTTTTATTTATTTTTTAATATATATACGATTCATTCGTCACCTCTATAAGAATTTTTATTTAATTTTTACTTTTTAATATATATACGATTCATTCGTCACCTCTATAAGAATTTTATTTTATTTTTATTTTTTTTATATATATACGATTCATTCGTCACCTCTATAAGAATTTTTATTTAATTTTTATTTTTTTTAATATATATACGATTCATTCGTCACCTCTATAAGAATTTTTATTTAATTTTTTTTTGTTAAATATAAATACGATTCATTCGTCACCTCTATAAGAATTTTTATTTAATTTTTATTTTTTTTAATATATATACGATTAATTTGTCATCCTATGAGAATTTTTATTTAATTTTTATTTTTTAATATATATACGATTCATTCGTCACCTCTATAAGAATTTTTATTTAATTTTTACTTTTTTAATATATGTACGATTAATTCGTCACCCTAGGATAATTTTTATTTGATTTTTATTTTTTTTAATATATATACGATTCATTCGTCACCTCTATAAGAATTTTTATTTAATTTTTTTTTGTTAAATATAAATACGATTCATTCGTAACCTCTATAAGAATTTTTATTTAATTTTTCTTTTTTAAAATATATATACGATTCATTCGTCACCTCTATAAGAATTTTTATTTAATTTTTATTTTTTTAATATATATACGAGTCATTCGGCACCTCTATAAGAATTTTAATTTAATTTTTATTTTTTAATATATATACGATTCATTCGTAACCTCTATAAAAATTTTATTTTATTTTTATTTTTTAATATATATACGATTAATTCGTCACCCTATGATAATTTTTATTTAATTTTTATTTTTTTAATATATATACGATTCATTCGTCACCTCTATAAGAATTTTTATTTAATTTTTATTTTTTAATATATATACGATTCATTCGTCACCTCTATAAGCATTTTATTTTATTTTTATTTTTTTAATATATATACGATTCATTAGTAACCTCTATAAGTATTTTTAATTAATTTTTATTTTTTAAATATATATACGATTCATTCGTCAGCTCTATAAGAATTTTTATTTAATTTTTACTTTTTTAAATATATATACGATTAATTCGTCACCCTATGATAATTTTTATTTTATTTTTATTTTTTTTAATATATATACGGTTCATTCGTCACCTCTATAAGAATTTTTATTTAATTTTTATTTTTTAATATATATACGATTCATTCGTCACCTCTATAAGAATTTTATTTTGTTTTTATTTTTTTAATATATATACGATTCATTCGTCACCTCTATAAGAATTTTTATTTTATTTTTATTTTTTTAATATATATACGATTCATTCGTCACCTCCATGAGAATTTAAAAAAAAATATATATATACGATTCATTCGTCACCTCTATAAGAATTTTTATTTAATTTTTATTTTTTAAATATATATACGATTCATTCGTCACCCTATGAGAATGTTTATTTAATTTTTATTTTTTTAAATATATATACGATTCATTCGTCACCTCTATAAGAATTTTTATTTAATTTTTATTTTTTAATATATATACGATTCATTCGTCACCTCTATAAGAATTTTATTTTATTTTTATTTTTTTAATATATATACGATTCATTCGTAACCTCTATAAGAATTTTTATTTAATTTTTATTTTGTAAAATATATATACGATTCATTCGTCACCTCTATAAGAATTTTTATTTAATTTTTATTTTTTTGATATAGAAACGATTCATTCGTCACCTCTGTTCGAATTTTTATTTAATTTTTATTTTTTTAATATATATACGATTCATTCGTCACCTCTATAAGAATTTTTATTTAATTTTTATTTTTTTGATATATAAACGATTCATTCGTCACCTCTATTCGAATTTTTATTTAATTTTTATTTTTTTTAATATATATACGATTCATTCGTCACCTCTATAAGAATTTTTATTTTATTTTTATTTTTTTAATATATATACGATTCATTCGTCACGTCCATGAGAATTAAAAAAAAACATATATATACAATTCATTCGTCACCTCTATAAGAATTTTTATTTAATTTTTATTTATTTAATATATATACGATTAATTCGTCACCCTATGAGAATTTTTATTTAATTTTTATTTTTTTTTTAATATATATACGATTCATTCGTCACCTCTATAAGAATTTTTATTTAATTTTTACTTTTTAATATATATACGATTCATTCGTCACCTCTATAAGAATTTTATTTTATTTTTATTTTTTTTATATATATACGATTCATTCGTCACCTCTATAAGAATTTTTATTTAATTTTTATTTTTTTTAATATATATACGATTAATTCGTCACCCTATGAGAATTTTTATTTAATTTTTATTTTTTAATATATATACGATTCATTCGTCACCTCTATAAGAATTTTTATTTAATTTTTACTTTTTAAAATATATATACGATTAATTCGTCACCCTATGATAATTTTTATTTAATTTTTATTTTTTTTAATATATATACGATTCATTCGTCACCTCTATAAGAATTTTTATTTAATTTTTTTTTGTTAAATATAAATACGATTCATTCGTAACCTCTATAAGAATTTTTATTTAATTTTTATTTTTTTAATATATATACGATTCATTCGTCACCTCTATAAGAATTTTTATTTAATTTTTATTTTTTTTAATATATATACGATTAATTTGTCATCCTATGAGAATTTTTATTTAATTTTTATTTTTTAATATATATACGATTCATTCGTCACCTCTATAAGAATTTTTATTTAATTTTTACTTTTTTAATATATGTACGATTAATTCGTCACCCTAGGATAATTTTTATTTGATTTTTATTTTTTTTAATATATATACGATTCATTCGTCACCTCTATAAGAATTTTTATTTAATTTTTTTTTGTTAAATATAAATACGATTCATTCGTAACCTCTATAAGAATTTTTATTTAATTTTTCTTTTTTAAAATATATATACGATTCATTCGTCACCTCTATAAGAATTTTTATTTAATTTTTATTTTTTTAATATATATACGAGTCATTCGGCACCTCTATAAGAATTTTAATTTAATTTTTATTTTTTAATATATATACGATTCATTCGTAACCTCTATAAAAATTTTATTTTATTTTTATTTTTTAATATATATACGATTAATTCGTCACCCTATGATAATTTTTATTTAATTTTTATTTTTTTTAATATATATACGGTTCATTCGTCACCTCTATAAGAATTTTTATTTAATTTTTATTTTTTAATATATATACGATTCATTCGTCACCTCTATAAGAATTTTATTTTGTTTTTATTTTTTTAATATATATACGATTCATTCGTCACCTCTATAAGAATTTTTATTTTATTTTTATTTTTTTAATATATATACGATTCATTCGGCACCTCTATAAGAATTTTAATTTAATTTTTATTTTCTTAATATATATACGATTCATTCGTCACCTCTATAAGAATTTTTATTTAATTTTTATTTTTTAATATATATACGATTCATTCGTCACCTGTATCAGAATTTTTATTTAATTTTTATTTTTTTAATATATATACAATTCCTTCGTCACCTCTATAAGAATTTTTATTTAATTTTTATTTTTTTGATATATATACGATTCATTCGGCACCTCTATAAGAATTTTAATTTAATTTATTTTTGTTAAATATAAATACGATTCATTCGTAACCTCTATAAGAATTATATTTAATTTTTATTTTTTAAAATATATATACGATTCATTCGTCACCTCTATAAGAATATTTATTTAATTTTTATTTTTTTAATATATATACCATTCATTCGTAACCTTTATAAGAATTTTTATTTAATTTTTATTTTTTTAATATATGTACGATTCATTCTTCACCTCTATGAGAATTTTTATTTAATTTTTATTTTTTTAATATATATACCATTCATTCGTCACCTCTATAAGAATTTTTATTTAATTTTTATTTTTTTAATATATATACGATTCATTCGTCACCTCTATAAGAATTTTTATTTAATTTTTATTTTTTTAATATATGTACGATTCATTCGTCACCTATATAAGAATTGTTATTTAATTTTTATTTTTTTAATATATATACCATTGATTCGTAACCTCTATAAGAATTTTTATTTAATTTTGATTTTTTTAAATATATATACGATTCATTCGTCACCTCTATAAGAATTTTTATTTAATTTTTATTTTTTTGATATATAAACGATTCATTCGTCACCTCTATTCGAATTTTTATTTAATTTTTATTTTTTTAATATATATACGATTCATTCGTCACCTCTATAAGAATTTTTATTTAATTTTTTTTTGTTAAATATAAATACGATTCATTCGTAACCTCTATAAGAATTTTTATTTAATTTTTATTTGTTTAAATATATATACGATTCATTCGTCACCTCTATAAGAATTTTTATTTAATTTTTATTTTTTTGATATATAAACGATTCATTCGTCACCTCTATTCGAATTTTTATTTAATTTTTATTTTTTTAATATATATACGATTCATTCGTCACCTCTATAAGAATTTTTATTTAATTTTTATTTTTTAATATATATACGATTCATTCGTCACCTCTATAAGCATTTTATTTTATTTTTATTTTTTTAATATATATACGATTCATTCGTCACCTCTATAAGAATTTTTATTAAATTTTTATTTTTTTAATATATATACGATTCATTCGTCACTTCTATAAGAATTTTAATTTAATTTTTATTTTTTAATATATAAACGATTCATTCGTCACCTCTATAAGAATTTTTATTTAATTTTTATTTTTTTAATATATACGATTCATTCGTCACCTCTATAAGAATTTTTATTTAATTTTTATTTTTTTGATATATATACGAGTCATTCGGCACCTCTATAAGAATTTTAATTTAACTTTTATTTTTTTAATATATATACGATTCATTCGTCACCTCTATAAGAATTTTTATTTAATTTTTATTTTTTAAGATATATACGATTCATTCGTCACCTCTATAAGAATTTTTATTTAATTTTTACTTTTTTAATATATATACGATTAATTCGTCACCCTATGATAATTTTTATTTAATTTTTTTTTAAATATATATACGATTCATTCGTCACCTCTATAAGAATTTTTATTTAATTTTCTTTTGTTAAATATAAATACGATTCATTCGTAACCTCTATAAGAATTTTTATTTAATTTTGATTTTTTTAAATATATATACGATTCATTCGTCACCTCTATAAGAATTTTTATTTAATTTTTATTTTTTTGATATATAAACGATTCATTCGTCACCTCTATTCGAATTTTTATTTAATTTTTATTTTTTTAATATATATACGATTCATTCGTCACCTCTATAAGAATTTTTATTTAATTTTTATTTTTTAATATATATACGATTCATTCGTCACCTCTATAAGCATTTTATTTTATTTTTATTTTTTTAATATATATACGATTTATTCGTCACCTCTATAAGAATTTTTATTTAATTTTTATTTTTTTAATATATATACGATTCATTCGTCACTTCTATAAGAATTTTTATTTTATTTTTACTTTTTTAATATATATACGATTAATTCGTCACCCTATGATAATTTTTATTTTATTTTTATTTTTTAAAATATATATACGATTCCTTCGTCACCTCTATAAGAATTTTTATTTAATTTTTATTTTTTAATATATATACGATTCATTCGTCACCTCTATAAGAATTTTTATTTAATTTTTCTTTTTTAAAATATATATACGATTCATTCGTCACCTCTATAAGAATTTTTATTTAATTTTTATTTTTTTAATATATATACGAGTCATTCGGCACCTCTATAAGAATTTTAATTTAATTTTTATTTTTTAATATATATACGATTCATTCGTAACCTCTATAAAAATTTTATTTTATTTTTATTTTTTAATATATATACGATTAATTCGTCACCCTATGATAATTTTTATTTAATTTTTATTTTTTTTAATATATATACGGTTCATTCGTCACCTCTATAAGAATTTTTATTTAATTTTTATTTTTTAATATATATACGATTCATTCGTCACCTCTATAAGAATTTTATTTTGTTTTTATTTTTTTAATATATATACGATTCATTCGTCACCTCTATAAGAATTTTTATTTTATTTTTATTTTTTTAATATATATACGATTCATTCGGCACCTCTATAAGAATTTTAATTTAATTTTTATTTCTTAATATATATACGATTCATTCGTCACCTCTATAAGAATTTTTATTTAATTTTTATTTTTTAATATATATACGATTCATTCGTCACCTGTATCAGAATTTTTATTTAATTTTTATTTTTTTAATATATATACAATTCCTTCGTCACCTCTATAAGAATTTTTATTTAATTTTTATTTTTTTGATATATATACGATTCATTCGGCACCTCTATAAGAATTTTAATTTAATTTATTTTTGTTAAATATAAATACGATTCATTCGTAACCTCTATAAGAATTATATTTAATTTTTATTTTTTAAAATATATATACGATTCATTCGTCACCTCTATAAGAATATTTATTTAATTTTTATTTTTTTAATATATATACCATTCATTCGTAACCTTTATAAGAATTTTTATTTAATTTTTATTTTTTTAATATATGTACGATTCATTCTTCACCTCTATGAGAATTTTTATTTAATTTTTATTTTTTTAATATATATACCATTCATTCGTCACCTCTATAAGAATTATTATTTAATTTTTATTTTTTTAATATATATACGATTCATTCGTCACCTCTATAAGAATTTTTATTTAATTATTATTTTTTTAATATATGTACGATTCATTCGTCACCTATATAAGAATTGTTATTTAATTTTTATTTTTTTAATATATATACCATTGATTCGTAACCTCTATAAGAATTTTTATTTAATTTTGATTTTTTTAAATATATATACGATTCATTCGTCACCTCTATAAGAATTTTTATTTAATTTTTATTTTTTTGATATATAAACGATTCATTCGTCACCTCTATTCGAATTTTTATTTAATTTTTATTTTTTTAATATATATACGATTCATTCGTCACCTCTATAAGAATTTTTATTTAATTTTTATTTTTTAATATATATACGATTCATTCGTCACCTCTATAAGCATTTTATTTTATTTTTATTTTTTTAATATATATACGATTCATTCGTCACCTCTATAAGAATTTTTATTAAATTTTTATTTTTTTAATATATATACGATTCATTCGTCACTTCTATAAGAATTTTAATTTAATTTTTATTTTTTAATATATAAACGATTCATTCGTCACCTCTATAAGAATTTTTATTTAATTTTTATTTTTTTAATATATATACGATTCATTCGTCACCTCTATAAGAATTTTTATTTAATTTTTATTTTTTTGATATATATACGAGTCATTCGGCACCTCTATAAGAATTTTAATTTAACTTTTATTTTTTTAATATATATACGATTCATTCGTCACCTCTATAAGAATTTTTATTTAATTTTTATTTTTTAAGATATATACGATTCATTCGTCACCTCTATAAGAATTTTTATTTAATTTTTACTTTTTTAATATATATACGATTAATTCGTCACCCTATGATAATTTTTATTTAATTTTTTTTTAAATATATATACGATTCATTCGTCACCTCTATAAGAATTTTTATTTAATTTTCTTTTGTTAAATATAAATACGATTCATTCGTAACCTCTATAAGAATTTTTATTTAATTTTGATTTTTTTAAATATATATACGATTCATTCGTCACCTCTATAAGAATTTTTATTTAATTTTTATTTTTTTGATATATAAACGATTCATTCGTCACCTCTATTCGAATTTTTATTTAATTTTTATTTTTTTAATATATATACGATTCATTCGTCACCTCTATAAGAATTTTTATTTAATTTTTATTTTTTAATATATATACGATTCATTCGTCACCTCTATAAGCATTTTATTTTATTTTTATTTTTTTAATATATATACGATTTATTCGTCACCTCTATAAGAATTTTTATTTAATTTTTATTTTTTTAATATATATACGATTCATTCGTCACTTCTATAAGAATTTTTATTTTATTTTTACTTTTTTAATATATATACGATTAATTCGTCACCCTATGATAATTTTTATTTTATTTTTATTTTTTTAAATATATATACGATTCCTTCGTCACCTCTATAAGAATTTTTATTTAATTTTTATTTTTTAATATATATACGATTCATTCGTCACCTCTATAAGAATTTGTATTTAATTTTTATTTTTTTAATATATATACGATTCATTCGTCACCTCTATAAGAATTTTTATTTAGTTTTTTTTTGTTAAATATAAATACGATTCATTCGTAACCTCTATAAGAATTTTTATTTATCTTTGATTTTTTAAAATATATATACGATTCATTCGTCACCTCTATAAGAATTTTTATTTAATTTTTATTTTTTTGATATATAAACGATTCATTCGTCACCTCTATTCGAATTTTTATTTAATTTTTATTTTTATTTAATATATATACGATTCATTCGTCACCTCTATAAGAATTTTTATTTAATTTTTTTTTGTTAAATATAAATACGATTCATTCGTAACCTCTATAAGAATTTTTATTTAATTTTTATTTGTTTAAATATATATACGATTCATTCGTCACCTCTATTCGAATTTGTATTTAATTTTTATTTTTTTAATATATATACGATTCATTCGTCACCTCTATAAGAATTTTTATTTAATTTTTATTTTTTAATATATATACGATTCATTCGTCACCTCTATAAGCATTTTATTTAATTTTTATTTTTTTAATATATATACGATTCATTCGTCACCTCTATAAGAATTTTTATTTAATTTTTTTTTTTTTAATACATATACGATTCATTCGTCACTTCTATAAGAATTTTTATTTAATTTTTATTTTTTTAATATATAAACGATTCATTCGTCACCTCTATAAGAATTTTTATTTAATTTTTATTTTTTTAATATATACGATTCATTCGTCACCTCTATAAGAATTTTTATTTAATTTTTATTTTTTTGATATATATACGAGTCATTCGGCACCTCTATAAGAATTTTAATTTAACTTTTATTTTTTTAATATATATACGATTCATTCGTAACCTCTATAAGAATTTTTATTTAATTTTTACTTTTTTAATATATATACGATTAATTCGTCACCCTATGATAATTTTTATTTAATTTTTTTTTTAATATATATATACGATTCATTCGTCACCTCTATAAGAATTTTTATTTAATTTTCTTTTGTTAAATATAAATACGATTCATTCGTAACCTCTATAAGAATTTTTATTTAATTTTGATTTTTTAAAATATATATACGATTCATTCGTCACCTCTATAAGAATTTTTATTTAATTTTTATTTTTTTGATATATAAACGATTCATTCGTCACCTCTATAAGAATTTTTATTTAATTTTTATTTTTTAATATATATACGATTCATTCGTCACCTCTATAAGCATTTTATTTCATTTTTATATTTTTAATATATATACGATTCATTCGTCACCTCTATAAGAATTTTTATTTAATTTTTATTTTTTTAATATATATACGATTCATTCGTCACTTCTATAAGAATTTTTATTTTATTTTTACTTTTTTAATATATATACGATTAATTCGTCACCCTATGATAATTTTTATTTAATTTTTATTTTTTTTAATATATATACGATTCATTCGTCACCTCTATAAGAATTTTTATTTAATTTTTATTTTTTAATATATATACGATTCATTCGTCACCTCTATAAGAATTTTTATTTAATTTTTATTTTTTTAATATATATACGATTCATTCGTCACCTCTATAAGAATTTTTATTTAATTTTCTTTTGTTAAATATAAATACGATTCATTCGTAACCTCTATAAGAATTTTGATTTAATTTTGATTTTTTTAAATATATATACGATTCATTCGTCACCTCTATAAGAATTTTTATTTAATTTTTATTTTTTTGATATATAAACGATTCATTCGTCACCTCTATTCGAATTTTTATTTAATTTTTATTTTTTTAATATATATACGATTCATTCGTCACCTCTATAAGAATTTTTATTTAATTTTTATTTTTTAATATATATACGATTCATTCGTCACCTCTATAAGCATTTTATTTCATTTTTATTTTTTTAATATATATACGATTCATTCGTCACCTCTATAAGAATTTTTATTTAATTTTTATTTTTTTAATATATATACGATTCATTCGTCACTTCTATAAGAATTTTTATTTTATTTTTACTTTTTTAATATATATACGATTAATTCGTCACCCTATGATAATTTTTATTTAATTTTTATTTTTTTAAATATATATACGATTCCTTCGTCACCTCTATAAGAATTTTTATTTAATTTTTATTTTTTAATATATATACGATTCATTCGTCACCTCTATAAGAATTTGTATTTAATTTTTATTTTTTTAATATATATACGATTCATTCGTCACCTCTATAAGAATTTTTATTTAGTTTTTTTTTGTTAAATATAAATACGATTCATTCGTAACCTCTATAAGAATTTTTATTTATCTTTGATTTTTTTAAATATATATACGATTCATTCGTCACCTCTATAAGAATTTTTATTTAATTTTTATTTTTTTGATATATAAACGATTCATTCGTCACCTCTATTCGAATTTTTATTTAATTTTTATTTTTATTTAATATATATACGATTCATTCGTCACCTCTATAAGAATTTTTATTTAATTTTTTTTTGTTAAATATAAATACGATTCATTCGTAACCTCTATAAGAATTTTTATTTAATTTTTATTTGTTTAAATATATATACGATTCATTCGTCACCTCTATAAGAATTTTTATTTAATTTTTATTTTTTTGATATATAAACGATTCATTCGTCACCTCTATTCGAATTTGTATTTAATTTTTATTTTTTTAATATATATACGATTCATTCGTCACCTCTATAAGAATTTTTATTTAATTTTTATTTTTTAATATATATACGATTCATTCGTCACCTCTATAAGAATTTTAATTTAACTTTTATTTTTTTAATATATATACGATTCATTCGTAACCTCTATAAGAATTTTTATTTAATTTTTACTTTTTTAATATATATACGATTAATTCGTCACCCTATGATAATTTTTATTTAATTTTTTTTTTAATATATATATACGATTCATTCGTCACCTCTATAAGAATTTTTATTTAATTTTCTTTTGTTAAATATAAATACGATTCATTCGTAACCTCTATAAGAATTTTTATTTAATTTTGATTTTTTTAAATATATATACGATTCATTCGTCACCTCTATAAGAATTTTTATTTAATTTTTATTTTTTTGATATATAAACGATTCATTCGTCACCTCTATAAGAATTTTTATTTAATTTTTATTTTTTAATATATATACGATTCATTCGTCACCTCTATAAGCATTTTATTTCATTTTTATATTTTTAATATATATACGATTCATTCGTCACCTCTATAAGAATTTTTATTTAATTTTTATTTTTTTAATATATATACGATTCATTCGTCACTTCTATAAGAATTTTTATTTTATTTTTACTTTTTTAATATATATACGATTAATTCGTCACCCTATGATAATTTTTATTTAATTTTTATTTTTTTAAATATATATACGATTCATTCGTCACCTCTATAAGAATTTTTATTTAATTTTTATTTTTTAATATATATACGATTCATTCGTCACCTCTATAAGAATTTTTATTTAATTTTTATTTTTTTAATATATATACGATTCATTCGTCACCTCTATAAGAATTTTTATTTAATTTTCTTTTGTTAAATATAAATACGATTCATTCGTAACCTCTATAAGAATTTTTATTTAATTTTGATTTTTTTAAATATATATACGATTCATTCGTCACCTCTATAAGAATTTTTATTTAATTTTTATTTTTTTGATATATAAACGATTCATTCGTCACCTCTATTCGAATTTTTATTTAATTTTTATTTTTTTAATATATATACGATTCATTCGTCACCTCTATAAGAATTTTTATTTAATTTTTATTTTTTAATATATATACGATTCATTCGTCACCTCTATAAGCATTTTATTTTATTTTTATTTTTTTAATATATATACGATTCATTCGTCACCTCTATAAGAATTTTTATTTAATTTTTATTTTTTTAATATATATACGATTCATTCGTCACTTCTATAAGAATTTTTATTTTATTTTTACTTTTTTAATATATATACGATTAATTCGTCACCCTATGATAATTTTTATTTAATTTTTATTTTTTTAAATATATATACGATTCCTTCGTCACCTCTATAAGAATTTTTATTTAATTTTTATTTTTTAATATATATACGATTCATTCGTCACCTCTATAAGAATTTGTATTTAATTTTTATTTTTTTAATATATATACGATTCATTCGTCACCTCTATAAGAATTTTTATTTAGTTTTTTTTTGTTAAATATAAATACGATTCATTCGTAACCTCTATAAGAATTTTTATTTATCTTTGATTTTTTTAAATATATATACGATTCATTCGTCACCTCTATAAGAATTTTTATTTAATTTTTATTTTTTTGATATATAAACGATTCATTCGTCACCTCTATTCGAATTTTTATTTAATTTTTATTTTTATTTAATATATATACGATTCATTCGTCACCTCTATAAGAATTTTTATTTAATTTTTTTTTGTTAAATATAAATACGATTCATTCGTAACCTCTATAAGAATTTTTATTTAATTTTTATTTGTTTAAATATATATACGATTCATTCGTCACCTCTATAAGAATTTTTATTTAATTTTTATTTTTTTGATATATAAACGACTCATTCGTCACCTCTATTCGAATTTGTATTTAATTTTTATTTTTTTAATATATATACGATTCATTCGTCACCTCTATAAGAATTTTTATTTAATTTTTATTTTTTAATATATATACGATTCATTCGTCACCTCTATAAGCATTTTATTTAATTTTTATTTTTTTAATATATATACGATTCATTCGTCACCTCTATAAGAATTTTTATTTAATTTTTATTTTTTTAATACATATACGATTCATTCGTCACTTCTATAAGAATTTTTATTTAATTTTTATTTTTTTAATATATAAACGATTCATTCGTCACCTCTATAAGAATTTTTATTTAATTTTTATTTTTTTAATATATACGATTCATTCGTCACCTCTATAAGAATTTTTATTTAATTTTTATTTTTTTGATATATATACGAGTCATTCGGTCCCTCTATAAGAATTTTAATTTAACTTTTATTTTTTTAATATATATACGATTCATTCGTCACCTCTATAAGAATTTTTATTTAATTTTTACTTTTTTAATATATATACGATTAATTCGTCACCCTATGATAATTTTTATTTAATTTTTTTTTTAATATATATATACGATTCATTCGTCACCTCTATAAGAATTTTTATTTAATTTTCTTTTGTTAAATATAAATACGATTCATTCGTAACCTCTATAAGAATTTTTATTTAATTTTGATTTTTTAAAATATATATACGATTCATTCGTCACCTCTATAAGAATTTTTATTTAATTTTTATTTTTTTGATATATAAACGATTCATTCGTCACCTCTATAAGAATTTTTATTTAATTTTTATTTTTTAATATATATACGATTCATTCGTCACCTCTATAAGCATTTTATTTTATTTTTATTTTTTTAATATATATACGATTCATTCGTAACCTCTATAAGAATTTTTATTTAATTTTTATTTTTTTAATATATATACGATTCATTCGTCACTTCTATAAGAATTTTTATTTTATTTTTACTTTTTTAATATATATACGATTAATTCGTCACCCTATGATAATTTTTATTTAATTTTTATTTTTTTTAATATATATACGATTCATTCGTCACCTCTATAAGAATTTTTATTTAATTTTTATTTTTTAATATATATACGATTCATTCGTCACCTCTATAAGAATTTTTGTTTAATTTTTATTTTTTTAATATATATACGATTCATTCGTCACCTCTATAAGAATTTTTATTTAATTTTCTTTTGTTAAATATAAATACGATTCATTCGTAACCTCTATAAGAATTTTTATTTAATTTTGATTTTTTTAAATATATATACGATTCATTCGTCACCTCTATAAGAATTTTTATTTAATTTTTATTTTTTTGATATATAAACGATTCATTCGTCACCTCTATTCGAATTTTTATTTAATTTTTATTTTTTTAATATATATACGATTCATTCGTCACCTCTATAAGAATTTTTATTTAATTTTTATTTTTTAATATATATACGATTCATTCGTCACCTCTATAAGCATTTTATTTTATTTTTATTTTTTTAATATATATACGATTCATTCGTCACCTCTATAAGAATTTTTATTTAATTTTTATTTTTTTAATATATATACGATTCATTCGTCACTTCTATAAGAATTTTTATTTTATTTTTACTTTTTTAATATATATACGATTAATTCGTCACCCTATGATAATTTTTATTTAATTTTTATTTTTTTAAATATATATACGATTCCTTCGTCACCTCTATAAGAATTTTTATTTAATTTTTATTTTTTAATATATATACGATTCATTCGTCACCTCTATAAGAATTTGTATTTAAT
The DNA here is from genome assembly GCA_963556195.1 of Sepiola atlantica. Lineage (NCBI taxonomy): Eukaryota > Metazoa > Mollusca > Cephalopoda > Sepiida > Sepiolidae > Sepiola > Sepiola atlantica. Next base: position 6,009,140 of record OY744525.1, on the reverse strand, counting down.
TTTTATTTTTTTAATATATATACGATTCATTCGTCACCTCTATAAGAATTTTTATTTAGTTTTTTTTTGTTAAATATAAATACGATTCATTCGTAACCTCTATAAGAATTTTTATTTATCTTTGATTTTTTTAAATATATATACGATTCATTCGTCACCTCTATAAGAATTTTTATTTAATTTTTATTTTTTTGATATATAAACGATTCATTCGTCACCTCTATTCGAATTTTTATTTAATTTTTATTTTTATTTAATATATATACGATTCATTCGTCACCTCTATAAGAATTTTTATTTAATTTTTTTTTGTTAAATATAAATACGATTCATTCGTAACCTCTATAAGAATTTTTATTTAATTTTTATTTGTTTAAATATATATACGATTCATTCGTCACCTCTATAAGAATTTTTATTTAATTTTTATTTTTTTGATATATAAACGATTCATTCGTCACCTCTATTCGAATTTGTATTTAATTTTTATTTTTTTAATATATATACGATTCATTCGTCACCTCTATAAGAATTTTTATTTAATTTTTATTTTTTAATATATATACGATTCATTCGTCACCTCTATAAGCATTTTATTTAATTTTTATTTTTTTAATATATATACGATTCATTCGTCACCTCTATAAGAATTTTTATTTAATTTTTATTTTTTTAATACATATACGATTCATTCGTCACTTCTATAAGAATTTTTATTTAATTTTTATTTTTTTAATATATAAACGATTCATTCGTCACCTCTATAAGAATTTTTATTTAATTTTTATTTTTTTAATATATACGATTCATTCGTCACCTCTATAAGAATTTTTATTTAATTTTTATTTTTTTGATATATATACGAGTCATTCGGCACCTCTATAAGAATTTTAATTTAACTTTTATTTTTTTAATATATATACGATTCATTCGTCACCTCTATAAGAATTTTTATTTAATTTTTACTTTTTTAATATATATACGATTAATTCGTCACCCTATGATAATTTTTATTTAATTTTTTTTTTAATATATATATACGATTCATTCGTCACCTCTATAAGAATTTTTATTTAATTTTCTTTTGTTAAATATAAATACGATTCATTCGTAACCTCTATAAGAATTTTTATTTAATTTTGATTTTTTAAAATATATATACGATTCATTCGTCACCTCTATAAGAATTTTTATTTAATTTTTATTTTTTTGATATATAAACGATTCATTCGTCACCTCTATAAGAATTTTTATTTAATTTTTATTTTTTAATATATATACGATTCATTCGTCACCTCTATAAGCATTTTATTTTATTTTTATTTTTTTAATATATATACGATTCATTCGTAACCTCTATAAGAATTTTTATTTAATTTTTATTTTTTTAATATATATACGATTCATTCGTCACTTCTATAAGAATTTTTATTTTATTTTTACTTTTTTAATATATATACGATTAATTCGTCACCCTATGATAATTTTTATTTAATTTTTATTTTTTTTAATATATATACGATTCATTCGTCACCTCTATAAGAATTTTTATTTAATTTTTATTTTTTAATATATATACGATTCATTCGTCACCTCTATAAGAATTTTTGTTTAATTTTTATTTTTTTAATATATATACGATTCATTCGTCACCTCTATAAGAATTTTTATTTAATTTTCTTTTGTTAAATATAAATACGATTCATTCGTAACCTCTATAAGAATTTTTATTTAATTTTGATTTTTTTAAATATATATACGATTCATTCGTCACCTCTATAAGAATTTTTATTAAATTTTTATTTTTTTGATATATAAACGATTCATTCGTCACCTCTATTCGAATTTTTATTTAATTTTTATTTTTTTAATATATATACGATTCATTCGTCACCTCTATAAGAATTTTTATTTAATTTTTTTTTGTTTAATATAAATACGATTCATTCGTAACCTCTATAAGAATTTTTATTTAATTTTTATTTGTTTAAATATATATACGATTCATTCGTCACCTCTATAAGAATTTTTATTTAATTTTTATTTTTTTGATATATAAACGATTCATTCGTCACCTCTATTCGAATTTTTATTTAATTTTTATTTTTTTAATATATATACGATTCATTCGTCACCTCTATAAGAATTTTTATTTAATTTTTATTTTTTTAATACATATACGATTCATTCGTCACTTCTATAAGAATTTTTATTTAATTTTTATTTTTTTAATATATAAACGATTCATTCGTCACCTCTATAAGAATTTTTATTTAATTTTTATTTTTTTAATATATACGATTCATTCGTCACCTCTATAAGAATTTTTATTTAATTTTTATTTTTTTGATATATATACGAGTCATTCGGCACCTCTATAAGAATTTTAATTTAACTTTTATTTTTTTAATATATATACGATTCATTCGTTACCTCTATAAGAATTTTTATTTAATTTTTACTTTTTTAATATATATACGATTAATTCGTCACCCTATGATAATTTTTATTTAATTTTTTTTTTAATATATATACGATTCATTCGTCACCTCTATAAGAATTTTTATTTAATTTTCTTTTGTTAAATATAAATACGATTCATTCGTAACCTCTATAAGAAGTTTTATTTAATTTTGATTTTTTTAAATATATATACGATTCATTCGTCACCTCTATAAGAATTTTTATTTAATTTTTATTTTTTTGATATATAAACGATTCATTCGTCACCTCTATTCGAATTTTTATTTAATTTTTATTTTTTAATATATATACGATTCATTCGTCACCTCTATAAGCATTTTATTTTATTTTTATTTTTTTAATATATATACGATTCATTCGTCACCTCTATAAGAATTTTTATTTAATTTTTATTTTTTTAATATATATACGATTCATTCGTCACTTCTATAAGAATTTTTATTTTATTTTTACTTTTTTAATATATATACGATTAATTCGTCACCCTATGATAATTTTTATTTAATTTTTATTTTTTTTAATATATATACGATTCATTCGTCACCTCTATAAGAATTTTTATTTAATTTTTATTTTTTAATATATATACGATTCATTCGTCACCTCTATAAGAATTTTTATTTAATTTTTATTTTTTTAATATATATACGATTCATTCGTCACCTCTATAACAATTTTTATTTAATTTTTATTTTTTTATATATATACGATTCATTCGTCACCTCTATAAGAATTTTTATTTAATTTTTATTTTTTTGATATATATACGAGTCATTCGGCACCTCTATAAGTATTTTAATTTAATTTTTACTTTTTTAATATATATACGATTAATTCGTCACCCTATGATAATTTTTGTTTAATTTTTTTTTTAATATATATACGATTCATTCGTCACCTCTATAAGAATTTTTATTTAATTTTTTTTTGTTAAATATAAATACGATTCATTCGTAACCTCTATAAGAATTTTTATTTAATTTTGATTTTTTTAAATATATATACGATTCATTCGTCACCTCTATAAAAATTTTTATTTAATTTTTATTTTTTTGATATATAAACGATTCATTCGTCACCTCTATTCGAATTTTTATTTAATTTTTATTTTTTTAATATATATACGATTCATTCGTCACCTCTATAAGAATTTTTATTTAATTTTTATTTTTTAATATATATACGATTCATTCGTCACCTCTATAAGCATTTTATGTTATTTTTATTTTTTTAATATATATACGATTCATTCGTCACCTCTATAAGAATTTTTATTTAATTTTTATTTTTGAAGATATATACGATTCATTCGTCACCTCTATAAGAATTTTTATATAATTTTTACTTTTTTAATATATATACGATTAATTCGTCACCCTATGATAATTTTTATTTAATTTTTTTTTTAATATATATACGATTCATTCGTCACCTCTATAAGAATTTTTATTTAATTTTTATTTTTTAATATATGTACGATTCATTCTTCACCTCTATAAGAATTTTTATTTAATTTTTATTTTTTTTATATATATACCATTCATTCGTCACCTCTATAAGAATTTTTATTTAATTTTTTTTTGTTAAATATAAATACGATTCATTCGTCACCTATATAAGAATTGTTATTTAATTTTTATTTTTTTAATATATATACCATTCATTCGTGACCTCTATAAGAATTTTTATTTAATTTTTATTTTTTTAATATATATACGATTCATTCGTCACCTCAATGAGAATTTTTATTTAATTTTTATTTTTTTAATATATGTACGATTCATTCGTCACCTCTATAAGAATTTTTATTTAATTTTTTTTTGTTAAATATTAATACGATTCATTCGTAACCTCTATAAGAATTTTTATTTAATTTTGATTTTTTAAAATATATATACGATTAATTCGTCACCTCTATAAGAATTTTTATTTAATTTTTATTTTTTTGATATATAAACGATTCATTCGTCACCTCTATTCGAATTTTTATTTAATTTTTATTTTTTTAATATATATACGATTCATTCGTCACCTCTATAAGCATTTTATTTTATTTTTATTTTTTTAATATATATACGATTCATTCGTCACCTCTATAAGACTTTTTATTTTATTTTTATTTTTTTAATATATATACGATTCATTCGTCACCTCTATAAGAATTTTTATTAAATTTTTATTTTTTTAATATATATACGATTCATTCGTCACTTCTATAAGAATTTTTATTTAATTTTTATTTTTTTAATATATAAACGATTCATTCGTCACCTCTATAAGAATTTTTATTTAATTTTTATTTTTTTAATATATACGATTCATTCGTCACCTCTATAAGAATTTTTATTTAATTTTTATTTTTTTGATATATATACGAGTCATTCGGCACCTCTATAAGAATTTTAATTTAACTTTTATTTTTTTAATATATATACGATTCATTCGTCACCTCTATAAGAATTTTTATTTAATTTTTATTTTTTAAGATATATACGATTCATTCGTCACCTCTATAAGAATTTTTATTTAATTTTTACTTTTTTAATATATATACGATTAATTCGTCACCCTATGATAATTTTTATTTAATTTTTTTTTAAATATATATACGATTCATTCGTCACCTCTATAAGAATTTTTATTTAATTTTCTTTTGTTAAATATAAATACGATTCATTCGTAACCTCTATAAGAATTTTTATTTAATTTTGATTTTTTTAAATATATATACGATTCATTCGTCACCTCTATAAGAATTTTTATTTAATTTTTATTTTTTTGATATATAAACGATTCATTCGTCACCTCTATTCGAATTTTTATTTAATTTTTATTTTTTTAATATATATACGATTCATTCGTCACCTCTATAAGAATTTTTATTTAATTTTTATTTTTTAATATATATACGATTCATTCGTCACCTCTATAAGCATTTTATTTTATTTTTATTTTTTTAATATATATACGATTCATTCGTCACCTCTATAAGAATTTTTATTTAATTTTTATTTTTTTAATATATATACGATTCATTCGTCACTTCTATAAGAATTTTTATTTTATTTTTACTTTTTTAATATATATACGATTAATTCGTCACCCTATGATAATTTTTATTTAATTTTTATTTTTTTAAATATATATACGATTCCTTCGTCACCTCTATAAGAATTTTTATTTAATTTTTATTTTTTAATATATATACGATTCATTCGTCACCTCTATAAGAATTTGTATTTAATTTTTATTTTTTTAATATATATACGATTCATTCGTCACCTCTATAAGAATTTTTATATAATTTTTACTTTTTTAATATATATACGATTAATTCGTCACCCTATGATAATTTTTATTTAATTTTTTTTTTAATATATATACGATTCATTCGTCACCTCTATAAGAATTTTTATTTAATTTTTATTTTTTAATATATGTACGATTCATTCTTCACCTCTATAAGAATTTTTATTTAATTTTTATTTTTTTTATATATATACCATTCATTCGTCACCTCTATAAGAATTTTTATTTAATTTTTTTTTGTTAAATATAAATACGATTCATTCGTCACCTATATAAGAATTGTTATTTAATTTTTATTTTTTTAATATATATACCATTCATTCGTGACCTCTATAAGAATTTTTATTTAATTTTTATTTTTTTAATATATATACGATTCATTCGTCACCTCAATGAGAATTTTTATTTAATTTTTATTTTTTTAATATATGTACGATTCATTCGTCACCTCTATAAGAATTTTTATTTAATTTTTTTTTGTTAAATATTAATACGATTCATTCGTAACCTCTATAAGAATTTTTATTTAATTTTGATTTTTTAAAATATATATACGATTAATTCGTCACCTCTATAAGAATTTTTATTTAATTTTTATTTTTTTGATATATAAACGATTCATTCGTCACCTCTATTCGAATTTTTATTTAATTTTTATTTTTTTAATATATATACGATTCATTCGTCACCTCTATAAGCATTTTATTTTATTTTTATTTTTTTAATATATATACGATTCATTCGTCACCTCTATAAGACTTTTTATTTTATTTTTATTTTTTTAATATATATACGATTCATTCGTCACCTCTATAAGAATTTTTATTAAATTTTTATTTTTTTAATATATATACGATTCATTCGTCACTTCTATAAGAATTTTTATTTAATTTTTATTTTTTTAATATATAAACGATTCATTCGTCACCTCTATAAGAATTTTTATTTAATTTTTATTTTTTTAATATATACGATTCATTCGTCACCTCTATAAGAATTTTTATTTAATTTTTATTTTTTTGATATATATACGAGTCATTCGGCACCTCTATAAGAATTTTAATTTAACTTTTATTTTTTTAATATATATACGATTCATTCGTCACCTCTATAAGAATTTTTATTTAATTTTTATTTTTTAAGATATATACGATTCATTCGTCACCTCTATAAGAATTTTTATTTAATTTTTACTTTTTTAATATATATACGATTAATTCGTCACCCTATGATAATTTTTATTTAATTTTTTTTTAAATATATATACGATTCATTCGTCACCTCTATAAGAATTTTTATTTAATTTTCTTTTGTTAAATATAAATACGATTCATTCGTAACCTCTATAAGAATTTTTATTTAATTTTGATTTTTTTAAATATATATACGATTCATTCGTCACCTCTATAAGAATTTTTATTTAATTTTTATTTTTTTGATATATAAACGATTCATTCGTCACCTCTATTCGAATTTTTATTTAATTTTTATTTTTTTAATATATATACGATTCATTCGTCACCTCTATAAGAATTTTTATTTAATTTTTATTTTTTAATATATATACGATTCATTCGTCACCTCTATAAGCATTTTATTTTATTTTTATTTTTTTAATATATATACGATTCATTCGTCACCTCTATAAGAATTTTTATTTAATTTTTATTTTTTTAATATATATACGATTCATTCGTCACTTCTATAAGAATTTTTATTTTATTTTTACTTTTTTAATATATATACGATTAATTCGTCACCCTATGATAATTTTTATTTAATTTTTATTTTTTTAAATATATATACGATTCCTTCGTCACCTCTATAAGAATTTTTATTTAATTTTTATTTTTTAATATATATACGATTCATTCGTCACCTCTATAAGAATTTGTATTTAATTTTTATTTTTTTAATATATATACGATTCATTCGTCACCTCTATAAGAATTTTTATTTAATTTTTTTTTGTTAAATATGAATACGATTCATTCGTAACCTCTATAAGAATTTTTATTCATCTTTGATTTTTTAAAATATATATACGATTCATTCGTCACCTCTATAAGAATTTTTATTTAATTTTTATTTTTTTGATATATAAACAATTCATTCGTCACCTCTATTCGAATTTTTATTTAATTTTTATTTTTATTTAATATATATACGATTCATTCGTCACCTCTATAAGAATTTTTATTAAATTTTTTTTTGTTAAATATAAATACGATTCATTCGTAACCTCTATAAGAATTTTTATTTAATTTTTATTTGTTTAAATATATATACGATTCATTCGTCACCTCTATAAGAATTTTTATTTAATTTTTATTTTTTTGATATATAAACGATTCATTCGTCACTTCTATTCGAATTTGTATTTAATTTTTATTTTTTTAATATATATACGATTCATTCGTCACCTCTATAAGCATTTTATTTTATTTTTATTTTTTTAATATATATACGATTCATTCGTCACCTCTATAAGACTTTTTATTTTATTTTTATTTTTTTAATATATATACGATTCATTCGTCACCTCTATAAGAATTTTTATTAAATTTTTATTTTTTTAATATATATACGATTCATTCGTCACTTCTATAAGAATTTTTATTTAATTTTTATTTTTTTAATATATAAACGATTCATTCGTCACCTCTATAAGAATTTTTATTTAATTTTTATTTTTTTAATATATACGATTCATTCGTCACCTCTATAAGAATTTTTATTTAATTTTTATTTTTTTGATATATATACGAGTCATTCGGCACCTCTATAAGAATTTTAATTTAACTTTTATTTTTTTAATATATATACGATTCATTCGTCACCTCTATAAGAATTTTTATTTAATTTTTATTTTTTAAGATATATACGATTCATTCGTCACCTCTATAAGAATTTTTATTTAATTTTTACTTTTTTAATATATATACGATTAATTCGTCACCCTATGATAATTTTTATTTAATTTTTTTTTAAATATATATACGATTCATTCGTCACCTCTATAAGAATTTTTATTTAATTTTCTTTTGTTAAATATAAATACGATTCATTCGTAACCTCTATAAGAATTTTTATTTAATTTTGATTTTTTTAAATATATATACGATTCATTCGTCACCTCTATAAGAATTTTTATTTAATTTTTATTTTTTTGATATATAAACGATTCATTCGTCACCTCTATTCGAATTTTTATTTAATTTTTATTTTTTTAATATATATACGATTCATTCGTCACCTCTATAAGAATTTTTATTTAATTTTTATTTTTTAATATATATACGATTCATTCGTCACCTCTATAAGCATTTTATTTTATTTTTATTTTTTTAATATATATACGATTCATTCGTCACCTCTATAAGAATTTTTATTTAATTTTTATTTTTTTAATATATATACGATTCATTCGTCACTTCTATAAGAATTTTTATTTTATTTTTACTTTTTTAATATATATACGATTAATTCGTCACCCTATGATAATTTTTATTTAATTTTTATTTTTTTAAATATATATACGATTCCTTCGTCACCTCTATAAGAATTTTTATTTAATTTTTATTTTTTAATATATATACGATTCATTCGTCACCTCTATAAGAATTTGTATTTAATTTTTATTTTTTTAATATATATACGATTCATTCGTCACCTCTATAAGAATTTTTATTTAATTTTTTTTTGTTAAATATAAATACGATTCATTCGTAACCTCTATAAGAATTTTTATTCATCTTTGATTTTTTAAAATATATATACGATTCATTCGTCACCTCTATAAGAATTTTTATTTAATTTTTATTTTTTTGATATATAAACAATTCATTCGTCACCTCTATTCGAATTTTTATTTAATTTTTATTTTTATTTAATATATATACGATTCATTCGTCACCTCTATAAGAATTTTTATTAAATTTTTTTTTGTTAAATATAAATACGATTCATTCGTAACCTCTATAAGAATTTTTATTTAATTTTTATTTGTTTAAATATATATACGATTCATTCGTCACCTCTATAAGAATTTTTATTTAATTTTTATTTTTTTGATATATAAACGATTCATTCGTCACTTCTATTCGAATTTGTATTTAATTTTTATTTTTTTAATATATATACGATTCATTCGTCACCTCTATAAGAATTTTTATTTAATTTTTATTTTTTAATATATATACGATTCATTCGTCACCTCTATAAGCATTTTATTTAATTTTTATTTTTTTAATATATATACGATTCATTCGTCACCTCTATAAGAATTTTTATTTAATTTTTATTTTTTTAATACATATACGATTCATTCGTCACTTCTATAAGAATTTTTATTTAATTTTTATTTTTTTAATATATAAACGATTCATTCGTCACCTCTATAAGAATTTTTATTTAATTTTTATTTTTTTAATATATACGATTCATTCGTCACCTCTATAAGAATTTTTATTTAATTTTTATTTTTTTGATATATATACGAGTCATTCGGCACCTCTATAAGAATTTTAATTTAACTTTTATTTTTTTAATATATATACGATTCATTCGTCACCTCTATAAGAATTTTTATTTAATTTTTACTTTTTTAATATATATACGATTAATTCGTCACCCTATGATAATTTTTATTTAATTTTTTTTTTAATATATATACGATTCATTCGTCACCTCTATAAGAATTTTTATTTAATTTTCTTTTGTTAAATATAAATACGATTCATTCGTAACCTCTATAAGAATTTTTATTTAATTTTGATTTTTTAATATATATACGATTCATTCGTCACCTCTATAAGAATTTTTATTTAATTTTTATTTTTTTAATATATATACGATTCATTCGTCACTTCTATAAGAATTTTTATTTTATTTTTACTTTTTTAATATATATACGATTAATTCGTCACCCTATGATAATTTTTATTTAATTTTTATTTTTTTAAATATATATACGATTCCTTCGTCACCTCTATAAGAATTTTTATTTAATTTTTATTTTTTAATATATATACGATTCATTCGTCACCTCTATAAGAATTTGTATTTAATTTTTATTTTTTTAATATATATACGATTCATTCGTCACCTCTATAAGAATTTTTATTTAATTTTTTTTTGTTAAATATAAATACGATTCATTCGTAACCTCTATAAGAATTTTTATTCATCTTTGATTTTTTAAAATATATATACGATTCATTCGTCACCTCTATAAGAATTTTTATTTAATTTTTATTTTTTTGATATATAAACAATTCATTCGTCACCTCTATTCGAATTTTTATTTAATTTTTATTTTTATTTAATATATATACGATTCATTCGTCACCTCTATAAGAATTTTTATTAAATTTTTTTTTGTTAAATATAAATACGATTCATTCGTAACCTCTATAAGAATTTTTATTTAATTTTTATTTGTTTAAATATATATACGATTCATTCGTCACCTCTATAAGAATTTTTATTTAATTTTTATTTTTTTGATATATAAACGATTCATTCGTCACTTCTATTCGAATTTGTATTTAATTTTTATTTTTTTAATATATATACGATTCATTCGTCACCTCTATAAGAATTTTTATTTAATTTTTATTTTTTAATATATATACGATTCATTCGTCACCTCTATAAGCATTTTATTTAATTTTTATTTTTTTAATATATATACGATTCATTCGTCACCTCTATAAGAATTTTTATTTAATTTTTATTTTTTTAATACATATACGATTCATTCGTCACTTCTATAAGAATTTTTATTTAATTTTTATTTTTTTAATATATAAACGATTCATTCGTCACCTCTATAAGAATTTTTATTTAATTTTTATTTTTTTAATATATACGATTCATTCGTCACCTCTATAAGAATTTTTATTTAATTTTTATTTTTTTGATATATATACGAGTCATTCGGCACCTCTATAAGAATTTTAATTTAACTTTTATTTTTTTAATATATATACGATTCATTCGTCACCTCTATAAGAATTTTTATTTAATTTTTACTTTTTTAATATATATACGATTAATTCGTCACCCTATGATAATTTTTATTTAATTTTTTTTTTAATATATATACGATTCATTCGTCACCTCTATAAGAATTTTTATTTAATTTTCTTTTGTTAAATATAAATACGATTCATTCGTAACCTCTATAAGAATTTTTATTTAATTTTGATTTTTTAATATATATACGATTCATTCGTCACCTCTATAAGAATTTTTATTTAATTTTTATTTTTTTGACATATAAACGATTCATTCGTCACCTCTATAAGAATTTTTATTTAATTTTTATTTTTTAATATATATACGATTCATTCGTCACCTCTATAAGCATTTTATTTTATTTTTATTTTTTTAATATATATACGATTCATTCGTCACCTCTATAAGAATTTTTATTTAATTTTTATTTTTTTAATATATATACGATTCATTCGTCACTTCTATAAGAATTTTTATTTTATTTTTACTTTTTTAATATATATACGATTAATTCGTCACCCTATGATAATTTTTATTTAATTTTTATTTTTTTTAATATATATACGATTCATTCGTCACCTCTATAAGAATTTTTATTTAATTTTTATTTTTTAATATATATACGATTCATTCGTCACCTCTATAAGAATTTTTATTTAATTTTTATTTTTTTAATATATATACGATTCATTCGTCACCTCTATAAGAATTTTTATTTAATTTTCTTTTGTTAAATATAAATACGATTCATTCGTAACCTCTATAAAAATTTTTATTTAATTTTGATTTTTTAAAATATATATACGATTCATTCGTCACCTCTATAAGAATTTTTATTTAATTTTTATTTTTTTGATATATAAACGATTCATTCGTCACCTCTATTCGAATTTTTATTTAATTTTTATTTTTTTAATATATATACGATTCATTCGTCACCTCTATAAGAATTTTTATTTAATTTTTTTTTGTTAAATATAAATACGATTCATTCGTAACCTCTATAAGAATTTTTATTTAATTTTTATTTGTTTAAATATATATACGATTCATTCGTCACCTCTATAAGAATTTTTATTTAATTTTTATTTTTTTGATATATAAACGATTCATTCGTCACCTCTATTCGAATTTTTATTTAATTTTTATTTTTTTAATATATATACGATTCATTCGTCACCTCTATAAGAATTTTTATTTAATTTTTATTTTTTTAATACATATACGATTCATTCGTCACTTCTATAAGAATTGTTATTTAATTTTTATTTTTTTAATATATAAACGATTCATTCGTCACCTCTATAAGAATTTTTATTTAATTTTTATTTTTTTGATATATATACGAGTCATTCGGCACCTCTATAAGAATTTTAATTTAACTTTTATTTTTTTAATATATATACGATTCATTCGTCACCTCTATAAGAATTTTTATTTAATTTTTACTTTTTTAATATATATACGATTAATTCGTCACCCTATGATAATTTTTATTTAATTTTTTTTTAATATATATACGATTCATTCGTCACCTCTATAAGAATTTTTATTTAATTTTCTTTTGTTAAATATAAATACGATTCATTCGTAACCTCTATAAGAATTTTTATTTAATTTTGATTTTTTAAAATATATATACGATTCATTCGTCACCTCTATTCGAATTTTTATTTAATTTTTATTTTTTTGATATATAAACGATTCATTCGTCACCTCTATAAGAATTTTTATTTAATTTTTATTTTTTAATATATATACGATTCATTCGTCACCTCTATAAGCATTTTATTTTATTTTTATTTTTTTAATATATATACGATTCATTCGTCACCTCTATAAGAATTTTTATTTAATTTTTATTTTTTTAATATATATACGATTCATTCGTCACTTCTATAAGAATTTTTATTTTATTTTTACTTTTTTAATATATATACGATTAATTCGTCACCCTATGATAATGTTTATTTAATTTTTATTTTTTTTAATATATATACGATTCATTCGTCACCTCTATAAGAATTTTTATTTAATTTTTATTTTTTAATATATATACGATTCATTCGTCACCTCTATAAGAATTTTTATTTAATTTTTATTTTTTTAATATATATACGATTCATTCGTCACCTCTATAAGAATTTTTATTTAATTTTTATTTTTTTATATATATACGATTCATTCGTCACCTCTATAAGAATTTTTATTTAATTTTTTTGATATATATACGAGTCATTCGGCACCTCTATAAGTATTTTAATTTAATTTTTACTTTTTTAATATATATACGATTAATTCGTCACCCTATGATAATTTTTATTTAATTTTTTTTTTAATATATATACGATTCATTCGTCACCTCTATAAGAATTTTTATTTAATTTTTTTTTGTTAAATATAAATACGATTCATTCGTAACCTCTATAAGAATTTTTATTTAATTTTTATTTGTTTAAATATATATACGATTCATTCGTCACCTCTATAAGAATTTTTATTTAATTTTTATTTTTTTGATATATAAACGATTCATTCGTCACCTCTATTCGAATTTTTATTTAATTTTTATTTTTTTAATATATATACGATTCATTCGTCACCTCTATAAGAATTTTTATTTAATTTTTATTTTTTTAATACATATACGATTCATTCGTCACTTCTATAAGAATTTTTATTTAATTTTTATTTTTTCAATATATAAACGATTCATTCGTCACCTCTATAAGAATTTTTATTTAATTTTTATTTTTTTAATATATACGATTCATTCGTCACCTCTATAAGAATTTTTATTTAATTTTTATTTTTTTGATATATATACGAGTCATTCGGCACCTCTATAAGAATTTTAATTTAACCTTTATTTTTTTAATATATATACGATTCATTCGTCACCTCTATAAGAATTTTTATTTAATTTTTACTTTTTTAATATATATACGATTAATTCGTCACCCTATGATAATTTTTATTTAATTTTTTTTTAATATATATACGATTCATTCGTCACCTCTATAAGAATTTTTATTTAATTTTCTTTTGTTAAATATAAATACGATTCATTCGTAACCTCTATAAGAATTTTTATTTAATTTTGATTTTTTAAAATATATATACGATTCATTCGTCACCTCTATAAGAATTTTTATTTAATTTTTATTTTTTTGATATATAAACGATTCATTCGTCACCTCTATAAGAATTTTTATTTAATTTTTATTTTTTAATATATATACGATTCATTCGTCACCTCTATAAGCATTTTATTTAATTTTTATTTTTTTAATATATATACGATTCATTCGTCACCTCTATAAGAATTTTTATTTAATTTTTATTTTTTTAATATATATACGATTCATTCGTCACTTCTATAAGAATTTTTATTTTATTTTTACTTTTTTAATATATATACGATTAATTCGTCACCCTATGATAATGTTTATTTAATTTTTATTTTTTTTAATATATATACGATTCATTCGTCACCTCTATAAGAATTTTTATTTAATTTTTATTTTTTAATATATATACGATTCATTCGTCACCTCTATAAGAATTTTTATTTAATTTTTATTTTTTTAATATATATACGATTCATTCGTCACCTCTATAAGAATTTTTATTTAATTTTTATTTTTTTATATATATACGATTCATTCGTCACCTCTATAAGAATTTTTATTTAATTTTTTTGATATATATACGAGTCATTCGGCACCTCTATAAGTATTTTAATTTAATTTTTACTTTTTTAATATATATACGATTAATTCGTCACCCTATGATAATTTTTATTTAATTTTTTTTTTAATATATATACGATTCATTCGTCACCTCTATAAGAATTTTTATTTAATTTTTTTTTGTTAAATATAAATACGATTCATTCGTAACCTCTATAAGAATTTTTATTTAATTTTGATTTTTTTAAATATATATACGATTCATTCGTCACCTCTATAAAAAATTTTATTTAATTTTTATTTTTTTGAAATATAAACGATTCATTCGTCACCTCTATTCGAATTTTTATTTAATTTTTATTTTTTTAATATATATACGATTCATTCGTCACCTCTATAAGAATTTTTATTTAATTTTTATTTTCTAATATATATACGATTCATTCGTCACCTCTATAAGCATTTTATGTTATTTTTATTTTTTTAATATATATACGATTCATTCGTCACCTCTATAAGAATTTTTATTTAATTTTTATTTTTGAAGATATATACGATTCATTCGTCACCTCTATAAGAATTTTTATATAATTTTTACTTTTTTAATATATATACGATTAATTCGTCACCCTATGATAATTTTTATTTAATTTTTTTTTTAATATATATACGATTCATTCGTCACCTCTATAAGAATTTTTATTTAATTTTTATTTTTTAATATATGTACGATTCATTCTTCACCTCTATAAGAATTTTTATTTAATTTTAATTTTTTTAATATATATACCATTCATTCGTCACCTCTATAAGAATTTTTATTTAATTTTTTTTTGTTAAATATAAATACGATTCATTCGTCACCTATATAAGAATTGTTATTTAATTTTTATTTTTTTAATATATATACCATTCATTCGTGACCTCTATAAGAATTTTTATTTAATTTTTATTTTTTTAATATATATATGATTCATTCGTCACCTCAATGAGAATTTTTATTTAATTTTTATTTTTTTAATATATGTACGATTCATTCGTCACCTCGATAGGAATTTTTATTTAATTTTTTTTTGTTAAATATTAATACGATTCATTCGTAACCTCTATAAGAATTTTTATTTAATTTTGATTTTTTAAAATATATATACGATTAATTCGTCACCTCTATAAGAATTTTTATTTAATTTTTATTTTTTTGATATATAAACGATTCATTCGTCACCTCTATTCGAATTTTTATTTAATTTTTATTTTTTTAATATATATACGATTCATTCGTCACCTCTATAAGCATTTTATTTTATTTTTATTTTTTTAATATATATACGATTCATTCGTCACCTCTATAAGACTTTTTATTTAATTTTTATTTTTTTAATATATATACGATTCATTCGTAACTTCTATAAGAATTTTTATTTTATTTTTACTTTTTTAATATATATACGATTAATTCGTCACCCTATGATAATTTTTATTTAATTTTTATTTTTTTGATATATAAACGATTCATTCGTCACCTCTATTCGAATTTTTATTTAATTTTTATTTTTTTAATATATATACGATTCATTCGTCACCTCTATAAGAATTTTTATTTAATTTTTTTTTGTTAAATATAAATATGATTCATTCGTAACCTCTATAAGAATTTTTATTTAATTTTTATTTGTTTAAATATATATACGATTCATTCGTCACCTCTATAAGAATTTTTATTTAATTTTTATTTTTTTGATATATAAACGATTCATTCGTCACCTCTATTCGAATTTTTATTTAATTTTTATTTTTTTAATATATATACGATTCATTCGTCACCTCTATAAGAATTTTTATTTAATTTTTATTTTTTAATATATAGACGATTCATTCGTAACCTCTATAAGCATTTTATTTTATTTTTATTTTTTTAATATATATACGATTCATTCGTCACCTCTATAAGAATTTTTATTTAATTTTTATTTTTTTAATATATATACGATTCATTCGTCACTTCTATAAGAATTTTTATTTAATTTTTATTTTTTAATATATAAACGATTCATTCGTCACCTCTATAAGAATTTTTATTTAATTTTTATTTTTTTAATATATACGATTCATTCGTCACCTCTATAAGAATTTTTATTTAATTTTTATTTTTTTGATATATATACGAGTCATTCGGCACCTCTATAAGAATTTTAATTTAACTTTTATTTTTTTAATATATATACGATTCATTCGTCACCTCTATAAGAATTTTTATTTAATTTTTATTTTTTAAGATATATACGATTCATTCGTCACCTCTATAAGAATTTTTATTTAATTTTTACTTTTTTAATATATATACGATTAATTCGTCACCCTATGATAATTTTTATTTAATTTTTTCTTTAATATATATACAATTCATTCGTCACCTCTATAAGAATTTTTATTTAATTTTCTTTTGTTAAATATAAATACGATTCATTCGTAACCTCTATAAGAATTTTTATTTAATTTTGATTTTTTAAAATATATATACGATTCATTCGTCACCTCTATAAGAATTTTTATTTAATTTTTATTTTTTTTGTTATATAAACGATTCATTCGTCACCTCTATTCGAATTTTTATTTAATTTTTATTTTTTTAATATATATACGATTCATTCGTCACCTCTATAAGAATTTTTATTTAATTTTTATTTTTTAATATATATACGATTCATTCGTCACCTCTATAAGCATTTTATTTTATTTTTATTTTTTTAATATATATACGATTCATTCGTCACCTCTATAAGAATTTTTATTTAATTTTTATTTTTTTAATATATATACGATTCATTCGTCACTTCTATAAGAATTTTTATTTTATTTTTACTTTTTTAATATATATACGATTAATTCGTCACCCTATGATAATATTTATTTAATTTTTATTTTTTTTTAATATATATACGATTCATTCGTCACCTCTATAAGAATTTTTATTTAATTTTTATTTTTTAATATATATACGATTCATTCGTCACCTCTATAAGAATTTTTATTTAATTTTTATTTTTTTAATATATATACGATTCATTCGTCACCTCTATAAGAATTTTTATTTAATTTTCTTTTGTTAAATATAAATACGATTCATTCGTAACCTCTATAAGAATTTTTATTTAATTTTGATTTTTTTAAATATATATACGATTCATTCGTCACCTCTAAAAGAATTTTTATTTAATTTTTATTTTTTTGATATATAAACGATTCATTCGTCACCTCTATTCGAATTTTTATTTAATTTTTATTTTTTTAATATATATACGATTCATTCGTCACCTCTATAAGAATTTTTATTTAATTTTTTTTTGTTAAATATAAATACGATTCATTCGTAACCTCTATAAGAATTTTTATTTAATTTTTATTTGTTTAAATATATATACGATTCATTCGTCACCTCTATAAGAATTTTTATTTAATTTTTATTTTTTTGATATATAAACGATTCATTCGTCACCTCTATTCGAATTTTTATTTAATTTTTATTTTTTTAATATATATACGATTCATTCGTCACCTCTATAAGAATTTTTATTTAATTTTTATTTTTTAATATATATACGATTCATTCGTCACCTCTATAAGAATTTTATTTTATTTTTATTTTTTTAATATATATACGATTCATTCGTCACCTCTATAAGAATTTTTATTTAATTTTTATTTTTTTAATATATATACGATTCATTCGTCACTTCTATAAGAATTTTTATTTAATTTTTATTTTTTTAATATATAAACGATTCATTCGTCACCTCTATAAGAATTTTTATTTAATTTTTATTTTTTTAATATATACGATTCATTCGTCACCTCTATAAGAATTTTTATTTAATTTTTATTTTTTTGATATATATACGAGTCATTCGGCACCTCTATAAGAATTTTAATTTAATTTTTACTTTTTTAATATATATACGATTAATTCGTCACCCTATGATAATTTTTATTTAATTTTTTTTTTAATATATATACGATTCATTCGTCACCTCTATAAGAATTTTTATTTAATTTTTTTTTGTTAAATATAAATACGATTCATTCGTAACCTCTATAAGAATTTTTATTTAATTTTGATTTTTTTAAATATATATACGATTCATTCGTCACCTCTATAAGAATTTTTATTTAATTTTTATTTTTTTGATATATAAACGATTCATTCGTCACCTCTATTCGAATTTTTATTTAATTTTTATTTTTTAATATATATACGATTCATTCGTCACCTCTATAAGAATTTTTATTTAATTTTTATTTTTTAATATATATACGATTCATTCGTCACCCTTATAAGCATTTTATTTTATTTTTATTTTTTTAATATATATACGATTCATTCGTCACCTCTATAAGAATTTTTATTTAATTTTTATTTTTTTAATATATATACGATTCATTCGTCACTTCTATAAGAATTTTTATTTAATTTTTATTTTTGAAGATATATACGATTAATTCGTCACCTCTATAAGAATTTTTATATAATTTTTACTTTTTTAATATATATACGATTAATTCGTCACCCTATGATAATTTTTATTTAATTTTTTTTTTTAATATATATACGATTCATTCGTCACCTCTATAAGAATTTTTATTTTATTTTTATTTTTTAATATATGTACGATTCATTCTTCACCTCTATAAGAATTTTTATTTAATTTTTATTTTTTAAATATATATACCATTCATTCGTCACCTCTATAAGAATTTTTATTTAATTTTTTTTTGTTAAATATAAATACGATTCATTCGTCACCTATATAAGAATTGTTATTTAATTTTTATTTTTTTAATATATATACCATTCATTCGTGACCTCTATAAGAATTTTTATTTAATTTTTATTTTTTTAATATATATACGATTCATTCGTCACCTCAATGAGAATTTTTATTTAATTTTTATTTTTTTAATATATGTACGATTCATTCGTCACCTCTATAAGAATTTTTATTTAATTTTTTTTTGTTAAATATAAGTACGATTCATTCGTAACCTCTATAAGAATTTTTATTTAATTTTGATTTTTTAAAATATATATACGATTAATTCGTCACCTCTATAAGAATTTTTATTTAATTTTTATTTTTTTGATATATAAACGATTCATTCGTCACCTCTATTCGAATTTTTATTTAATTTTTATTTTTTTAATATATATACGATTCATTCGTCACCTCTATAAGCATTTTATTTTATTTTTATTTTTTTAATATATATACGATTCATTCGTCACCTCTATAAGACTTTTTATTTAATTTTTATTTTTTTAATATATATACGATTCATTCGTCACTTCTATAAGAATTTTTATTTTATTTTTACTTTTTTAATATATATACGATTAATTCGTCACCCTATGATAATTTTTATTTAATTTTTTTTTTTTTAATATATATACGATTCATTCGTCACCTCTATAAGAATTTTTATTTAATTTTTATTTTTTAATATATATACGATTCATTCGTCACCTCTATAAGACTTTTAATTTAATTTTTATTTTCTTAATATATATACGATTCATTCGTCACCTCTATAAGAATTTTTATTTAATTTTTATTTTTTAAGATATATACGATTCATTCGTCACCCTATGATAATTTTTATTTAATTTTTTTTTTTAATATATATACGATTCATTCGTCACCTCTATAAGAATTTTTATTTAATTTTTATTTTTTAATATATGTACGATTCATTCTTCACCTCTATAAGAATTTTTATTTAATTTTTATTTTTTTAATATATATACCATTCATTCGTCACCTCTATAAGAATTTTTATTTAATTTTTCTTTGTTAAATATAAATACGATTAATTCGTCACATATATAAGAATTGTTATTTAATTTTTATTTTTTTAATATATATACGATTCATTCGTGACCTCTATAAGAATTTTTATTTAATTTTTATTTTTTTAATATATATACGATTCATTCGTCACCTCAATGAGAATTTTTATTTAATTTTTATTTTTTTAATATATGTACGATTCATTCGTCACCTCTATAAGAATTTTTATTTAATTTTTATTTTTTTAATATATATACCATTCATTCGTCACCTGTATAAGAATTTTTATTTAATTTTCATTTTTTTAATATATATACGATTCATTCGTGACCTCTATAAGAATTGTTATTTAATTTTTATTTTTTTAATATATATACGATTCATTCGTCACCTCTATAAGAATTTTTATTTAATTTTTATTTATTTAATATATGTACGATTCATTCGTCACCTCTATAAGAATTTTTATTTAATTTTTATTTTTTTAATATATATACGATTCATTCGTCACCTCTATAAGAATTTTTATTTAATTTTTTTTGTTAAATATAAATACGATTCATTCGTAACCTCTATAAGAATTTTTATTTAATTTTTATTTTTAAAAATATATATACGATTCATTCGTCACCTCTATAAGAATTTTTATTTAATTTTTATTTTTTTGATATATAAACGATTCATTCGTCACCTCTATTCGAATTTTTATTTAATTTTTATTTTTTTAATATATATACGATTCATTCGTCACCTCTATAAGAATTTTTATTTAATTTTTTTTTGTTAAATATAAATACGATTCATTCGTAACCTCTATAAGAATTTTTATTTAATTTTTATTTTTTAATATATATACGATTCATTCGTCACCTCTATAAGCATTTTATTTTATTTTTTTTTTTTTAATATATATACGATTCATTCGTCACCTCTATAAGAATTTTTATTTAATTTTTATTTTTTTAATATATATACGATTCATTCGTCACTTCTATAAGAATTTTTATTTAATTTTTTTTTTTTAATATATAAACGATTCATTCGTCACCTCTATAAGAATTTTTATTTAATTTTTATTTTTATAATATATACGATTCATTCGTCACCTCTATAAGAATTTTTATTTAATTTTTATTTTTTTGATATATATACGAGTCATTCGGCACCTCTATAAGAATTTTAATTTAACTTTTATTTTTTTAATATATATACGATTCATTCGTCACCTCTATAAGAATTTTTATTTAATTTTTATTTTTTAAGATATATACGATTCATTCGTCACCTCTATAAGAATTTTTATTTAATTTTTACTTTTTTAATATATATACGATTAATTCGTCACCCTATGATAATTTTTATTTAATTTTTTTTTTAATATATATACGATTCATTCGTCACCTCTATAAGAATTTTTATTTAATTTTTATTTTTTAATATATATACGATTCATTCGTCACCTCTATAAGAATTGTTATTTAATTTTTATTTTTTTAATATATATACGATTCATTCGTCACCTCTATAAGAATTTTTATTTTATTTTTATTTTTTTAATATATATACGATTCATTCGTCACCTCCATGAGAATTAAAAAAATATATATATATACGATTCATTCGTCACCTCTATAAGAATTTTTATTTAATTTTTATTTTTTTAATATATATACGATTCATTCGTCACCTCTATAAGAATTTTTATTTAATTTTTATTTTTTTTAATATATATACGATTAATTCGTCACCCTATGAGAATTTTTATTTAATTTTTTTTTTTTAATGTATATACGATTCATTCGTCACCTCTATAAGAATTTTTATTTAATTTTTATTTTTTAATATATATACGATTCATTCGTCACTTCTATAAGAATTTTATTTTATTTTTATTTTTTTAATATATATACGATTCATTCGTCACCTCTATAAGAATTCTTATTTTATTTTTATTTTTTTAATATATATACGATTCATTCGTCACATCTATGAGAATTTAAAAAAAAACATATATATACGATTCATTCGTCACCTCTATAAGAATCTTTATGTAATTTTCATTTTTTTAATATATATACGATTCATTCGTCACCTCTATAAGAATTTTTATTTAATTTTTATTTTCTTAATATATATACCATTCATTCGTCACGTCTATAAGAATTTTTATTTAATTTTTATTTTTTTAATATATATACGATTCATTCGTCACCTCTATAAGAATTTTTATTTAATTTTTATTTTTTTAATATATATACGATTCATTCGGCACCTCTATAAGAATTTTTATTTAATTTTTATTTTCTTAATATATATACGATTCATTCGTCACCTCTATAAGAATTTTTATTTAATTTTTTTTTTTAATATATATACGATTCATTCGTCACCTCTATAAGAATTTTTATTTAATTTTTATTTTTTTAATATATATACGATTCATTCGTCACGTCTATAAGAATTTTTATTTAATTTTATTTTTTTAATATATGTACGATTCATTCGTCACCTCTATAAGAATTTTTATTTAATTTATTTTTGTTAAATATAAATACGATTCATTCGTAACCTTTATAAGAATTATATTTAATTTTTATTTTTTAAAATATATATACGATTCATTCGTCACCTCTATAAGAATTTTTATTTAATTTTTATTTTTTTAATATATATACCATTCATTCGTCACCTCTATAAGAATTTTTATTTAATTTGTATTTTTTTAATATATATACCATTCATTCGTAACCTCTATAAGGAGTTTTATTTAATATTTATTTTTTCAATATATATACCATTCATTCGTGACCTCTATAAGAATTGTTATTTAATTTTTATTTTTTTAATATATATACGATTCATTCGTCACCTCTATAAGAATTTTTATTTAATTTTTATTTTTTTAATATATGTACGATTCATTCTTCACCTCTATGAGAATTTTTATTAAATTTTTTTTTTTTAATATATATACCATTCATTCGTCACCTCTATGAGAATTTTTATTTAATTTTTTTTTTAATATATGTACGATTCATTCGTCACCTCTATAAGAATTTTTATTTAATTTTTATTTTTTTAATATATATACCATTCATTCGGCACCTATTTAAGACTTTTTATTTAATTTTTTTTGTTAAATATAAATACGATTCATTCGTAACCTCTATAAGAATTTTTATTTAATTTTTATTTTTTAAAATATATATACGATTCATTCGTCACCTCTATAAGAATTTTTATGTAATTTTTATTTTTTTGATATATAAACGATTCATTCGTCACCTCTATTCGAATTTTTATTTAATTTTTATTTTTTTAATATATATACGATTCATTCGTCACCTCTATAAGAATTTTTATTTAATTTTTATTTTTTAATATATATACGATTCATTCGTCACCTCTATAAGCATATTATTTTATTTTTATTTTGTTTAATATATATACGATTCATTCGTCACCTCTATAAGAATTTTTATTTAATTTTATTTTTTTAATATATGTACGATTCATTCGTCACCTCTATAAGAATTTTTATTTAATTTATTTTTGTTAAATATAAATACGATTCATTCGTAACCTTTATAAGAATTATATTTAATTTTTATTTTTTAAAATATATATACGATTCATTCGTCACCTCTATAAGAATTTTTATTTAATTTTTATTTTTTTAATATATATACCATTCATTCGTCACCTCTATAAGAATTTTTATTTAATTTTTATTTTTTTGATATATAAACGATTCATTCGTCACCTCTATTCGAATTTTTATTTAATTTTTATTTTTTTAATATATATACGATTCATTCGTAACTTCTATAAGAATTTTTATTTAATTTTTATTTTTTAATATATATACGATTCATTCGTCACCTCTATAAGCATTTTATTTTATTTTTATTTTTTTAATATATATACGATTCATTCGTCACCTCTATAAGAATTTTTATTTAATTTTATTTTTTTAATAAATGTACGATTCATTCGTAACCTCTATAAGAATTTTTATTTAATTTATTTTTGTTAAATATAAATACGATTCATTCGTAACCTTTATAAGAATTATATTTAATTTTTATTTTTTAAAATATATATACGATTCATTTGTCACCTCTATAAGAATTTTTATTTAATTTTTATTTTTTTAATATATATACCATTCATTCGTCACCTCTATAAGAATTTTTATTTAATTTGTATTTTTTTAATATATATACCATTCATTCGTAACCTCTATAAGGAGTTTTATTTAATATTTATTTTTTCAATATATATACCATTCATTCGTGACCTCTATAAGAATTGTTATTTAATTTTTATTTTTTTAATATATATACGATTCATTCGTCACCTCTATAAGAATTTTTATTTAATTTTTATTTTTTTAATATATGTACGATTCATTCTTCACCTCTATGAGAATTTTTATTTAATTTTTATTTTTTTAATATATATACCATTCATTCGTCACCTCTATGAGAATTTTTATTTAATTTTTTTTTTAATATATGTACGATTCATTCGTCACCTCTATAAGAATTTTTATTTAATTTTTATTTTTTTAATATATATACCATTCATTCGGCACCTATTTAAGAATTTTTATTTAATTTTTTTTTGTTAAATATAAATACGATTCATTCGTAACCTCTATAAGAATTTTTATTTAATTTTTATTTTTTAAAATATATATACGATTCATTCGTCACCTCTATAAGAATTTTTATTTAATTTTAATTTTTTTGATATATAAACGATTCATTCGTCACCTCTATTCGAATTTTTATTTAATTTTTATTTTTTTAATATATATACGATTCATTCGTCACCTCTATAAGAATTTTTATTTAATTTTTATTTTTTAATATATATACGATTCATTCGTCACCTCTAAAAGCATTTTATTTAATTTTTATTTTTTTAATATATATACGATTCATTCGTCACCTCTATAAGAATTTTTATTTAATTTTTATTTTTTTAATATATGTACGATTCATTCGTCACCTCTATAAGAATTTTTATTTAATTTTTATTTTTTTAATATATATACGATTCATTCGTCACCTCTATAAGAATTTTTATTTAATTTTTTTTGTTAAATATAAATACGATTCATTCGTAACCTCTATAAGAATTTTTATTTAATTTTTATTTTTAAAAATATATATACGATTCATTCGTCACCTCTATAAGAATTTTTATTTAATTTTTATTTTTTTGATATATAAACGATTCATTCGTCACCTCTATTCGAATTTTTATTTAATTTTTATTTTTTTGATATATATACGATTCATTCGTCACCTCTATAAGAATTTTTATTTAATTTTTTTTTGTTAAATATAAATACGATTCATTCGTAACCTCTATAAGAATTTTTATTTAATTTTTATTTGTTTAAATATATATACGATTCATTCGTCACCTCTATAAGAATTTTTATTTAATTTTTATTTTTTTGATATATAAACGATTCATTCGTCACCTCTATTCGAATTTTTATTTAATTTTTATTTTTTTAATATATATACGATTCATTCGTCACCTCTATAAGAATTTTTATTTAATTTTTATTTTTTTAATATATGTACGATTCATTCGTCACCTCTATAAGAATTTTTATTTAATTTTTATTTTTTTAATATATATACGATTCATTCGTCACCTCTATAAGAATTTTTATTTAATTTTTTTTGTTAAATATAAATACGATTCATTCGTAACCTCTATAAGAATTTTTATTTAATTTTTATTTTTAAAAATATATATACGATTCATTCGTCACCTCTATAAGCATTTTATTTTATTTTTATTTTTTTAATATATATACGATTCATTCGTCACCTCTATAAGAATTTTTATTTAATTTTTATTTTTTTAATATATATACGATTCATTCGTCACTTCTATAAGATTTTTTATTTAATTTTTATTTTTTAATATACAAACGATTCATTCGTCACCTCTATAAGAATTTTTATTTAATTTTTATTTTTTTAATATATACGATTCATTCGTCACCTCTATAAGAATTTTTATTTAATTTTGATTTTTTTGATATATATACGATTCATTCGTCACCTCTATAAGAATTTTTATTTAATTTTTATTTTTTTTAATATATATACGATTAATTCGTCACCTTATGAGAATTTTTATTTAATTTTTATTTTTTAAGATATATACGATTCATTCGTCACCTCTATAAGAATTTTTATTTAATTTTTACTTTTTTAATATATATACGATTAATTCGTCACCCTATGATAATTTTTATTTAATTTTTTTTTTTAATATATATACGATTCATTCGTCACCTCTATAAGAATTTTTATTTAATTTTTATTTTTTAATATATATACGATTCATTCGTCACCTCTATAAAAATTTTTATTTAATTTTTATTTTTTTAATATATATACGATTCATTCGTCACCTCTATAAGAATTTTTATTTTATTTTTATTTTTTTAATATATATACGATTCATTCGTCACCTCCATGAGAATTAAAAAAAAAATATATATATACGATTCATTCGTCACCTCTATAAGAATTTTTATTTTATTTTTATTTTTTTAATATATATACGATTCATTCGTCACCTCTATAAGAATTTTTATTTAATTTTTATTTTTTTTAATATATATACGATTAATTCGTCACCCTATGAGAATTTTTATTTAATTTTTTTTTTTTTAATATATATACGATTCATTCGTCACCTCTATAAGAATTTTTATTTTATTTTAATTTTTTAATATATATACGATTCATTCGTCACCTCTATAAGAATTTTATTTTATTTTTATTTTTTTAATATATATACGATTCATTCGTCACCTCTATAAGAATTCTTATTTTATTTTTATTTTTTTAATATATATACGATTCATTCGTCACATCTATGAGAATTTTAAAAACAACATATATATACGATTCATTCGTCACCTCTATAAGAATGTTTATGTAATTTTCATTTTTTTAATATATATACCATTCATTCGTCACCTCTATAAGAATTTTTATTTAATTTTTATTTTCTTAATATATATACCATTCATTCGTCACGTCTATAAGAATTTTTATTTAATTTTTATTTTTTTAATATATATACGATTCATTCGTCACCTCTATAAGAATTTTTATTTAATTTTTATTTTTTTAATATATATACGATTCATTCGGACCTCTATAAGAATTTTTATTTAATTTTTATTTTCTTAATATATATACGATTCATTCGTCACCTCTATAAGAATTTTTATTTAATTTTTATTTTTTAATATATATACGATTCATTCGTCACCTCTATAAGAATTTTTATTTAATTTTTATTTTTTTAATATAAATACGATTCATTCGTAACCTTTATAAGAATCATATTTAATTTTTTTTTTTTTAAATATATATACGATTCATTCGTCACCTCTATAAGAATTTTTATTTAATTTTTATTTTTTTAATATATATACCATTCATTCGTCACCTCTATAAGAATTTTTATTTAATTTGTATTTTTTTAATATATATACCATTCATTCGTAACCTCTATAAGGAGTTTTATTTAATATTTATTTTTTCAATATATATACCATTCATTCGGCACCTATTTAAGAATTTTTATTTAATTTTTTTTGTTAAATATAAATACGATTCATTCGTAACCTCTATAAGAATTTTTATTTAATTTTTATTTTTTTGATATATAAACGATTCATTCGTCACCTCTATTCGAATTTTTATTTAATTTTTATTTTTTTAATATATATACGATTCATTCGTCACCTCTATAAGAATTTTTATTTAATTTTATTTTTTTAATATATGTACGATTCATTCGTCACCTCTATAAGAATTTTTATTTAATTTATTTTTGTTAAATATAAATACGATTCATTCGTAACCTTTATAAGAATTATATTTAATTTTTATTTTTTAAAATATATATACGATTCATTCGTCACCTCTATAAGAATTTTTATTTAATTTTTATTTTTTTAATATATATACCATTCATTTGTCACCTCTATAAGAATTTTTATTAAATTTGTATTTTTTTAATATATATACCATTCATTCGTAACCTCTGTAAGGAGTTTTATTTAATATTTATTTTTTCAATATATATACCATTCATTCGTGACCTCTATAAGAATTGTTATTTAATTTTTATTTTTTTAATATATATACGATTCATTCGTCACCTCTATTAGAATTTTTATTTAATTTTTATTTTTTTAATATATGTACGATTCATTCTTCACCTCTATGAGAATTTTTATTTAATTTTTATTTTTTTAATATATATACCATTCATTCGTCACCTCTATGAGAATTTTTATTTAATTTTTTTTTTAATATATGTTCGATTCATTCGTCACCTCTATAAGAATTTTTATTTAATTTTTATTTTTTTAATATATACACCATTCATTCGGCACCTATTAAAGAATTTTTATTTAATTTTTTTTGTTAAATATAAATACGATTCATTCGTAACCTCTATAAGAATTTTTATTTAATTTTTATTTTTTTAAACATATATACGATTCATTCGTCACCTCTATAAGAATTTTTATTTAATTTTTATTTTTTTGATATATAAACGATTCATTCGTCACCTCTATTCGAATTTTTATTTAATTTTTATTTTTTTAATATATATACGATTCATTCGTCACCTCTATAAGAATTTTTATTTAATTTTTATTTTTTAATATATATACGATTCATTCGTCACCTCTATAAGCATTTTATTTTATTTTTATTTTTTTAATATATATACGATTCATTCGTCACCTCTATAAGAATTTTTATTTAATTTTTATTTTTTAAATATATATACGATTCATTCGTCACTTCTATAAGAATTTTTATTTAATTTTTATTTTTTTAATATGTAAACGTATCATTCGTCACCTCTATAAGAATTTTTATTTAATTTTTATTTTTTTAATATATACGATTCATTCGTCACCTCTATTAGAATTTTTATTTAATTTTTATTTTTTTAATATATATACGAGTCATTCGGCACCTCTATAAGCATTTTAATTTAATTTTTATTTTTTTAATATATATACGATTCATTCGTCACCTCTATAAGAATTTTTATTTAATTTTTATTTTTTAAGATATATACGATTCATTCGTCACCTCTATAAGAATTTTTATTTAATTTTTACTTTTTTAATATATATATACGATTAATTCGTCACCTCTATAAGAATTTTTATTTAATTTTTTTTTGTTAAATATAAATACGATTCATTCGTCACCTCTATAAGAATTTTTATTTAATTTTTATTTTTTTAATATATATACCATTCATTCGTGACCTCTATAAGAATTTTTATTTAATTTTTATTTTTTTAATATATGTACGATTCATTCGTCACCTCTATAAGAATTTTTATTTAATTTTTTTTGTTAAATATAAATACGATTCATTCGTAACCTCTATAAGAATTTTTATTTAATTTTTATTTTTTTAAATATATATACGATTCATTCGTCACCTCTATAAGAATATTTATTTAATCTTTATTTTTTGATATATAAACTATTCATTCGTCACCTCTATTCGAATTTTTATTTAATTTTGATTTTTTTAATATATATACGATTTATTCGTCACCTCTATAAGAATTTTTATTTAATTTTTATTTTTTTAATATATATACCATTCATTCGTCACCTCTATAAGAATTTTTATTTAATTTGTATTTTTTTAATATATATACCATTCATTCGTAACCTCTATAAGGAGTTTTATTTAATATTTATTTTTTAATATATATACCATTCATTCGTGACCTCTATAAGAATTGTTATTTAATTTTTATTTTTTTAATATATATACGATTAATTCGTCACTTCTATAAGAATTTTTATTTAATTTTTATTTTTTTAATATATGTACGATTCATTCTTCACCTCTATGAGAATTTTTATTTAATTTTTATTTTTTTAATATATATACCATTCATTCGTCACCTCTATGAGAATTTTTATTTAATTTTTTTTGTTAAATATAAATAGGATTTATTCGTAACCTCTATAAGAATTTTTATTTAATTTTTATTTTTTTAAATATATATACGATTCATTCGTCACCTCTGTAAGAATTTTTATTTAATTTTTATTTTTTTGATATATAAACGATTCATTCGTCACCTCTATTCGAATTTTTATTTAATTTTTATTTTTTTAATATATATACGATTCATTCGTCACCTCTATAAGAATTTTTATTTAATTTTTATTTTTTAATATATATACGATTCATTCGTCACCTCTATAAGCATTTTATTTTATTTTTATTTTTTTAATATATATACGATTCATTCGTCACCTCTATAAGAATTTTTATTTAATTTTTATTTTTTTAATATATATACGATTCATTCGTCACTTCTATAAGAATTTTTATTTAATTTTTATTTTTTTAATATGTAAACGTATCATTCGTCACCTCTATAAGAATTTTTATTTAATTTTTATTTTTTTAATATATACGATTCATTCGTCACCTCTATTAGAATTTTTATTTAATTTTTATTTTTTTAATATATATACGAGTCATTCGGCACCTCTATAAGAATTTTAATTTAATTTTTATTTTTTTAATATATATACGATTCATTCGTCACCTCTATAAGAATTTTTATTCAATTTTTATTTTTTTAATATATGTACGATTCATTCGTCACCTCTATAAGAATTTTTATTTAATTTTTATTTTTTTAAGATATATACGATTCATTCGTCACCTCTATAAGAATTTTTATTTAATTTTTACTTTTTTAATATATATACGATTAATTCGTCACCCTATGATAATTTTTATTTAATTTTTTTTTTTAATATATATACGATTCATTCGTCACCTCTATAAGAATTTTTATTTAATTTTTATTTTTTAATATATGTACGATTCATTCTTCACCTCTATAAGAATTTTTATTTAATTTTTATTTTTTTAATATATATACCATTCATTCGTCACCTCTATAAGAATTTTTATTTAATTTTTTTTGTTAAATATAAATACGATTCATTCGTCACCTATATAAGAATTGTTATTTAATTTTTATTTTTTTAATATATATACCATTCATTCGTGACCTCTATAAGAATTTTTATTTAATTTTTATTTTTTTAATATATATACGATTCATTCGTCACCTCTATGAGAATTTTTATTCAATTTTTATTTTTTTAATATATGTACGATTCATTCGTCACCTCTATAAGAATTTTTTGTTAATTTTAATTTTTTAATATATATACGATTCATTCGTCACCTCTATAAGAATTTTTATTTCATTTTCATTTTTTTAATATATATACAGTTCATTCGTGACCTCTATAAGAATTGTTATTTAATTTTTATTTTTTTAATATATATACGATTCATTCGTCACCTCTATAAGAATTTTTATTTAATTTTTATTTTTTTAATATATGTACGATTCATTCGTCACCTCTATAAGAATTTTTATTTAATTTTATTTTTTTAATATATATACGATTCATTCGTCACCTCTATAAGAATTTTTATTTAATCTTTTTTTGTTAAATATAAATACGATTTATCGAAACCTCTATAAGAATTTTTATTTAATTTTTATTTTTTTAAATATATATACGATTCATTCGTCACCTCTATAAGAATTTTTATTTAATCTTTATTTTTTGATATATAAACGATTCATTCGTCACCTCTATTCGAATTTTTATTTAATTTTGATTTTTTTAATATATATACGATTCATTCGTCACCTCTATAAGAATTTTTATTTAATTTTTATTTTTTAATATATATACGATTCATTCGTCACCTCTATAAGCATTTTATTTTATTTTTATTTTTTTAATATATATACGATTCATTCGTCACCTCTATAAGAATTTTTATTTAATTTTTATTTTTTAAGATATATACGATTCATTCGTCACCTCTATAACAATTTTTATTTAATTTTTACTTTTTTAATATATATACGATTAATTCGTCACCCTATGATAATTTTTATTTAATTTTTTTTTTTAATATATATACGATTCATTCGTCACCTCTATAAGAATTTTTATTTAATTTTTATTTTTTAATATATGTACGATTCATTCTTCACCTCTATAAGAATTTTTATTTAATTTTTATTTTTTTAATATATATACCTTTCATTCGTCACCTCTATAAGAATTTTTATTTAATTTTTTTTTGTTAAATATAAATACGATTCATTCGTCACCTCTATAAGAATTTTTATTTAATTTTTATTTTTTTAATATATATACCATTCATTCGTGACCTCTATAAGAATTTTTATTTAATTTTTATTTTTTTAATATATATACGATTCATTCGTCACCTCTATGAGAATTTTTATTTAATTT
Source organism: Sepiola atlantica (assembly GCA_963556195.1). Taxonomy (NCBI): domain Eukaryota; kingdom Metazoa; phylum Mollusca; class Cephalopoda; order Sepiida; family Sepiolidae; genus Sepiola; species Sepiola atlantica. The sequence continues at coordinate 5,975,375 of OY744525.1, read as the reverse complement.
TTATTTTTTTAATATATGTACGATTCATTCGTCACCTCTATAAGAATTTTTATTTAATTTTAATTTTTTAATATATATACGATTCATTCGTCACCTCTATAAGAATTTTTATTTTATTTTCATTTTTTTAATATATATACGATTCATTCGTGACCTCTATAAGAATTGTTATTTAATTTTTATTTTTTTAATATATATACGATTCATTCGTCACCTCTATAAGAATTTTTATTTAATTTTTATTTTTTTAATATATGTACGATTCATTCGTCACTTCTATAAGAATTTTTATTTTTTTTTTATTTTTTTAATATATATACGATTCATTCGTCACCTCTATAAGAATTTTTATTTAATTTTTTTTGTTAAATATAAATACGATTCATTCGTAACCTCTATAAGAATTTTTATTTAATTTTTATTTTTTTAAATATATATACGATTCATTCGTCACCTCTATAAGAATTTTTATTTAATCTTTATTTTTTGATATATAAACTATTCATTCGTCACCTCTATTCGAATTTTTATTTAATTTTGATTTTTTTAATATATATACGATTTATTCGTCACCTCTATAAGAATTTTTATTTAATTTTAATTTTTTAATATATATACGATTCATTCGTCACCTCTATAAGAATTTTTATTTTATTTTCATTTTTTTAATATATATACGAGTCATTCGGCACCTCTATAAGACTTTTGATTTAATTTTTATTTTTTTAATATATATACGATTCATTCGTCACTTCTATAAGAATTTTTATTTAATTTTTATTTTTTAATATATACGATTCATTCGTCACCTCTATAAGAATTTTTATTTAATTTTTATTTTTTTAATATATATACGAGTCATTCGGCACCTCTATAAGAATTTTAATTTAATTTTTATTTTTTTAATATATATACGATTCATTCGTCACCTCTATAAGAATTTTTATTTAATTTTTATTTTTTAAGATACATACGATTCATTCGTCACCTCTATAAGAATTTTTATTTAATTTTTATTTTTTTAATATATATACGATTCATTCGTCACCTCTATAAGAATTTTAATTTAATTTTTATTTTTTTAATATATATACGATTCATTCGTCACCTCTATAAGAATTTTTATTTAATTTTTATTTTTTAAGATATATACGATTCATTCGTCACCTCTATAAGAATTGTTATTTAATTTTTATTTTTTTAATATATATACTATTCATTCGTCACCTCTATAAGAATTTTTATTTAATTTTTATTTTTTTAATATATATACCATTCATTCGTCACCTCTATAAGAATTTTTATTTAATTTGTATTTTTTTAATATATATACCATTCATTCGTAACCTCTATAAGGAGTTTTATTTAATATTTATTTTTTAATATATATACGATTCATTCGTCACCTCTATAAGAATTTTTATTTTATTTTCATTTTTTTAATATATATACGATTCATTCGTGACCTCTATAAGAATTGTTATTTAATTTTTATTTTTTTAATATATATACGATTCATTCGTCACTTCTATAAGAATTTTTATTTAATTTTTATTTTTTTAATATATAAACGATTCATTCGTCACCTCTATAAGAATTTTTATTTTATTTTTATTTTTTTAATATATATACGATTCATTCGTCACCTCTATAAGAATTTTTATTTAATTTTTTTTGTTAAATATAAATACGATTCATTCGTAACCTCTATAAGAATTTTTATTTAATTTTTATTTTTTTAAATATATATACGATTCATTCGTCACCTCTATAAGAATATTTATTTAATCTTTATTTTTTGATATATAAACTATTCATTCGTCACCTCTATTCGAATTTTTATTTAATTTTGATTTTTTTAATATATATACGATTTATTCGTCACCTCTATAAGAATTTTTATTTAATTTTTATTTTTTTAATATATATACCATTCATTCGTCACCTCTATAAGAATTTTTATTTAATTTGTATTTTTTTAATATATATACCATTCATTCGTAACCTCTATAAGGAGTTTTATTTAATATTTATTTTTTAATATATATACCATTCATTCGTGACCTCTATAAGAATTGTTATTTAATTTTTATTTTTTTAATATATATACGATTAATTCGTCACTTCTATAAGAATTTTTATTTAATTTTTATTTTTTTAATATATGTACGATTCATTCTTCACCTCTATGAGAATTTTTATTTAATTTTTATTTTTTTAATATATATACCATTCATTCGTCACCTCTATGAGAATTTTTATTTAATTTTTTTTGTTAAATATAAATAGGATTTATTCGTAACCTCTATAAGAATTTTTATTTAATTTTTATTTTTTTAAATATATATACGATTCATTCGTCACCTCTGTAAGAATTTTTATTTAATTTTTATTTTTTTGATATATAAACGATTCATTCGTCACCTCTATTCGAATTTTTATTTAATTTTTATTTTTTTAATATATATACGATTCATTCGTCACCTCTATAAGAATTTTTATTTAATTTTTATTTTTTAATATATATACGATTCATTCGTCACCTCTATAAGCATTTTATTTTATTTTTATTTTTTTAATATATATACGATTCATTCGTCACCTCTATAAGAATTTTTATTTAATTTTTATTTTTTTAATATATATACGATTCATTCGTCACTTCTATAAGAATTTTTATTTAATTTTTATTTTTTTAATATGTAAACGTATCATTCGTCACCTCTATAAGAATTTTTATTTAATTTTTATTTTTTTAATATATACGATTCATTCGTCACCTCTATTAGAATTTTTATTTAATTTTTATTTTTTTAATATATATACGAGTCATTCGGCACCTCTATAAGAATTTTAATTTAATTTTTATTTTTTTAATATATATACGATTCATTCGTCACCTCTATAAGAATTTTTATTCAATTTTTATTTTTTTAATATATGTACGATTCATTCGTCACCTCTATAAGAATTTTTATTTAATTTTTACTTTTTTAATATATATACGATTAAGTCGTCACCCTATGATAATTTTTATTTAATTTTTTTTTTTTAATATATATACGATTCATTCGTCACCTCTATAAGAATTTTTATTTAATTTTTATTTTTTAATATATGTACGATTCATTCTTCACCTCTATAAGAATTTTTATTTAATTTTTATTTTTTTAATATATATACCATTCATTCGTCACCTCTATAAGAATTTTTATTTAATTTTTTTTGTTAAATATAAATACGATTCATTCGTCACCTATATAAGAATTGTTATTTAATTTTTATTTTTTTAATATATATACCATTCATTCGTGACCTCTATAAGAATTTTTATTTAATTTTTATTTTTTTAATATATATACGATTCATTCGTCACCTCTATGAGAATTTTTATTCAATTTTTATTTTTTTAACATATGTACGATTCATTCGTCACCTCTATAAGAATTTTTATTTAATTTTAATTTTTTAATATATATACGATTCATTCGTCACCTCTATAAGAATTTTTATTTAATTTTCATTTTTTTAATATATATACGATTCATTCGTGACCTCTATAAGAATTGTTATTTAATTTTTATTTTTTTAATATATATACGATTCATTCGTCACCTCTATAAGAATTTTTATTTAATTTTTATTTTTTTAATATATGTACGATTCATTCGTCACCTCTATAAGAATTTTTATTTAATTTTTATTTTTTTAATATATATACGATTCATTCGTCACCTCTATAAGAATTTTTATTTAATTTTTTTTTGTTAAATATAAATACGATTCATTCGTAACCTCTATAAGAATTTTTATTTAATTTTTATTTTTTAATATATATACGATTCATTCGTCACCTCTATAAGCATTTTATTTTATTTTTATTTTTTTAATATATATACGATTCATTCGTCACCTCTATAAGAATTTTTATTTAATTTTTATTTTTTTAATATATATACGATTCATTCGTCACTTCTATAAGAATTTTTATTTAATTTTTATTTTTTTAATATATAAACGATTCATTCGTCACCTCTATAAGAATTTTTATTTAATTTTAATTTTTTTAATATATACGATTCATTCGTCACCTCTATAAGAATTTTTATTTAATTTTTATTTTTTTGATATATATACGAGTCATTCGGCACCTCTATAAGACTTTTGATTTAATTTTTATTTTTTTAATATATATACGATTCATTCGTCACTTCTATAAGAATTTTTATTTAATTTTTATTTTTTAATATATACGATTCATTCGTCACCTCTATAAGAATTTTTATTTAATTTTTATTTTTTTAATATATATACGAGTCATTCGGCACCTCTATAAGAATTTTAATTTAATTTTTATTTTTTTAATATATATACGATTCATTCGTCACCTCTATAAGAATTTTTATTTAATTTTTATTTTTTAAGATACATACGATTCATTCGTCACCTCTATAAGAATTTTTATTTAATTTTTATTTTTTTAATATATATACGATTCATTCGTCACCTCTATAAGAATTTTAATTTAATTTTTATTTTTTTAATATATATACGATTCATTCGTCACCTCTATAAGAATTTTTATTTAATTTTTATTTTTTAAGATATATACGATTCATTCGTCACCTCTATAAGAATTGTTATTTAATTTTTATTTTTTTAATATATATACTATTCATTCGTCACCTCTATAACAATTTTTATTTAATTTTTATTTTTTAATATATATACGATTCATTCGTCACCTCTATAAGAATTTTAATTTAATTTTTATTTTTTTAATATATGTACGATTCATTCGTCACCTCTATAAGAATTTTTATTTAATTTTTATTTTTTTAATATATATACCATTCATTCGGCACCTATTTAAGAATTTTTATTTAATTTTTTTTGTTAAATATAAATACGATTCATTCGTAACCTCTATAAGAATTTTTATTTAATTTTTATTTTTTAAAATATATATACGATTCATTCGTCACCTCTATAAGAATTTTTATTTAATTTTTACTTTTTTGATATATAAACGATTCATTCGTCACCTCTATTCGAATTTTTATTTAACTTTTATTTTTTTAATATATATACGATTCATTCGTCACCTCTATAAGAATTTTTATTTAATTTTTATTTTTTAATATATATACGATTCATTCGTCACCTCTATAAGCATTTTATTTTATTTTTATTTTTTTAATATATATACGATTCATTCGTCACCTCTATAAGAATTTTTATTTAATTTTTATTTTTTTAATATATATACGATTCATTCGTCACTTCTATAAGAATTTTTATTTAATTTTTATTTTTTTAATATATAAACGATTCATTCGTCACCTCTATAAAAATTTTTATCTAATTATTATTTTTTTAATATATATGATTCATTCGTCACCTCTATAAGAATTTTTATTTAATTTTTATTTTTTTAATATATATACGAGTCCTTCGTCACCTCTATAAGAATTTTTATTAAATTTTTTTTTGTTAAATATAAATACGATTCATTCGTAACCTCTATAAGAATTTTTATTTAATTTTTATTTTTTTGATATATAAACGATTCATTCGTCACCTCTATTCGAATTTTTATTTAATTTTTATTTTTTTAATATATATACGATTCATTCGTCACCTCTATAAGAATTTTTATTTAATTTTATTTTTTTAATATATGTACGATTCATTCGTCACCTCTATAAGAATTTTTATTTAATTTATTTTTGTTAAATATAAATACGATTCATTCGTAACCTTTATAAGAATTATATTTAATTTTTATTTTTTAAAATATATATACGATTCATTCGTCACCTCTATAAGAATTTTTATTTAATTTTAATTTTTTTAATATATACGTTTCATTCGTCACCTCTATAAGAATTTTGATTGAATTTTTATTTTTTTGATAAATATACGAGTCATTCGGCACCTCTATAAGAATTTTTATTTAATTTTGATTTTTTTAATATATATACGATTCATTCGTCACTTCTATAAGAATTTTTATTTAATTTTTATTTTTTTAATATATAAACGATTCATTCGTCACCTCTATAAGAATTTTTATTTAATTATTATTTTTTTAATATATATGATTCATTCGTCACCTCTATAAGAATTTTTATTCAATTTTTATTTTTTTAATATATATACGAGTCATTCGTCACCTCTATAAGAATTTTTATTAAATTTTTTTTTGTTAAATATAAATACGATTCATTCGTAACCTCTATAAGAATTTTTATTTAATTTTTATTTTTTTGATATATAAACGATTCATTCGTCACCTCTATTCGAATTTTTATTTAATTTTTATTTTTTTAATATATATACGATTCATTCGTCACCTCTATAAGAATTTTTATTTAATTTTATTTTTTTAATATATGTACGATTCATTCGTCACCTCTATAAGAATTTTTATTTAATTTATTTTTGTTAAATATAAATACGATTCATTCGTAACCTTTATAAAAATTATATTTAATTTTTATTTTTTAAAATATATATACGATTCATTCGTCACCTCTGTAAGAATTTTTATTTAATTTTAATTTTTTTAATATATATACGATTCATTCGTCACTTCTATAAGAATTTTTATTTAATTTTTACTTTTTTAATGCATATACAGTTAATTCGTCACCTCTATAAGCATTTTATTTTATTTTTATTTTTTTAATATATATACGATTCATTCGTCACCTATATAAGAATTTTTATTTAATTTTTATTTTTTTAATATATATACCATTTATTCGTCACCTCTATAAGAATTTTTATTTAATTTGTATTTTTTTAATATATATACCATTCATTCGTAACCTCTATAAGGAGTTTTATTTAATATTTATTTTTTCAATATATATACCATTCATTCGTGACCTCTATAAGAATTGTTATTTAATTTTTATTTTTTTAATATATATACGATTCATTCGTCACCTCTATAAGAATTTTTATTTAATTTTTATTTTTTTAATATATGTACGATTCATTCTACACCTCTATGAGAATTTTTATTTAATTTTTATTTTTTTAATATATATACCATTCATTCGTCACCTCTATGAGAATTTTTATTTAATTTTTTTTTTTAATATATGTACGATTCATTCGTCACCTCTATAAGAATTTTTATTTAATTTTTATTTTTTTAATATATATACCATTCATTCGGCACCTATTTAAGAGTTTTTATTTAATTTTTTTTGTTAAATATAAATACGATTCATTCGTAACCTCTATAAGAATTTTTATTTAATTTTTATTTTTTTAAATATATATACGATTCATTCGTCACCTCTATAAGAATTTTTATTTAATTTTTATTTTTTTGATATATAAACGATTCATTCGTCACCTCTATTCGAATTTTTATTTAATTTTTATTTGTTTAATATATATACGATTCATTCGTCACCTCTATAAGAATTTTTATTTAATTTTTATTTTTTAATATATATACGATTCATTCGTCACCTCTATAAGCATTTTATTTTATTTTTATTTTTTTAATATATATACGATTCATTCGTCACCTCTATAAGAATTTTTATTTAATTTTTATTTTTTTAATATATATACGATTCATTCGTCACTTCTATAAGAATTTTTATTTAATTTTTATTTTTTTAATATGTAAACGTATCATTCGTCACCTCTATAAGAATTTTTATTTAATTTTTATTTTTTTAATATATACGATTCATTCGTCACCTCTATTAGAATTTTTATTTAATTTTTATTTTTTTAATATATATACGAGTCATTCGGCACCTCTATAAGAATTTTAATTTAATTTTCATTTTTTTAATATATATACGATTCATTCGTCACCTCTATAAGAATTTTTATTTAATTTTTATTTTTTAAGATATATACGATTCATTCGTCACCTCTATAAGAATTTTTATTTAATTTTTACTTTTTTAATATATATACGATTAATTCGTCACCCTATGATAATTTTTATTTAATTTTTTTTTTTTAATATATATACGATTCATTCGTCACCTCTATAAGAATTTTTATTGAATTTTTATTTTTTAATATATGTACGATTCATTCTTCACCTCTATAAGAATTGTTATTTAATTTTTATTTTTTTAATATATATACCATTCATTCGTGACCTCTATGAGAATTTTTACTTAATTTTTATTTTTTTAATATATGTACGATTCATTCGTCACCTCTATAAGAATTTTTATTTAATTTTAATTTTTTAATATATATACGATTCATTCGTAACCTCTATAAGAATTTTTATTTAATTTTCATTTTTTTTATATATATACGATTCATTCGTGACCTCTATAAGAATTGTTATTTAATTTTTATTTTTTTAATATATATACGATTCATTCGTCACCTCTATAAGAATTTTTATTTAATTTTAATTTTTTTTATATATGTACGATTCATTCGTCACCTCTATAAGAATTTTTATTTAATTTTTATTTTTTTAATATATATACGATTCATTCGTCACCTCTATAAGAATTTTTATTTAATTTATTTTTGTTAAATATAAATACGATTCATTCGTAACCTCTATAAGAATTTTTATTTAATTTTTATTTTTTAATATATATACGATTCATTCGTCACCTCTATAAGAATTTTTATTTAATCGTTATTTTTTGATATATAAACGATTCATTCGTCACCTCTATTCGAATTTTTATTTAATTTTGATTTTTTTAATATATATACGATTCATTCGTCACCTCTATAAGAATTTTTATTTAATTTTTATTTTTTAATATATATACGATTCATTCGTCACCTCTATAAGCATTTTATTTTATTTTTATTTTTTTAATATATATACGAATCATTCGTCACCTCTATAAGAATTTTTATTTAATTTTTATTTTTTTAATATATATACGATTCATTCGTCACTTCTATAAGAATTTTTATTTAATTTTTATTTTTTTAATATATAAACGATTCATTCGTCACCTCTATAAGAATTTTTATTTAATTTTAATTTTTTTAATATATACGATTCATTCGTCACCTCTATAAGAATTTTTATTTAATTTTTATTGTTTTGATATATATACGAGTCATTCGGCACCTCTATAAGAATTTTTATTTAATTTTTATTTTTTTAATATATATACGATTCATCTGTCACTTCTATAAGAATTTTTATTTAATTTTTACTTTTTTAATATATATACGATTAATTCGTCACCCTATGATAATTTTTATTTAATTTTTTTTTTAATATATATACGATTCATTCGTCACCTCTATAAGAATTTTTATTTAATTTTTACTTTTTTAATATATATACGATTCATTCGTCACCTCTATTCGAATTTTTATTTAATTTTGATTTTTTTAATATATATACGATTCATTCGTCACCTCTATAAGAATTTTTATTTAATTTTTATTTTTTAATATATATACGATTCATTCGTCACCTCTATAAGCATTTTATTTTATTTTTATTTTTTTAATATATATACGATTCATTCGTCACCTCTATAAGAATTTTTATTTAATTTTTATTTTTTTAATATATATACGATTCATTCGTCACTTCTATAAGAATTTTTATTTAATTTTTATTTTTTTAATATATAAACGATTCATTCGTCACCTCTATAAGAATTTTTATTTAATTTTAATTTTTTTAATATATACGATTCATTCGTCACCTCTATAAGAATTTTTATTTAATTTTTATTTTTTTGATATATATACGAGTCATTCGGCACCTGTATAAGAATTTTTATTTAATTTTAACTTTTTTAATATATATACGATTAATTCGTCACCCTATGATAATTTTTATTTAATTTTTTTTTTTAATATATATACGATTCATTCGTCACCTCTATAAGAATTTTTATTTAATTTTTACTTTTTTAATATATATACGATTAATTCGTCACCCTATGATAATTTTTATTAAATTTTTTTTTTTAATATATATACGATTACTTCGTCACCTCTATAAGAATTTTTATTTAATTTTTATTTTTTAATATATATACGATTCATTCGTCACCTCTATAAGCATTTTATTTTATTTTTATTTTTTTAATATATATACGATTCATTCGTAACCTCTATAAGAATTTTAATTTGATTTTTATTTTTTTAATATATATACGATTCATTCGTCACTTCTATAATAATTTTTATTTAATTTTATTTTTTAATATATACGATTCATTCGTCACCTCTATAAGAATTTTTATTTAATTTTTATTTTTTTAATATATATACGATTCATTCGGCACCTCTATAAGAATTTTAATTTAATTTTTATTTTTTTAATATATATACGATTCATTCGTCACCTCTATAAGAATTTTTATTTAATTTTTATTTTTTAAGATACATACGATTCATTCGTCACCTCTATAAGAATTTTTATTTAATTTTTATTTTTTTAATATATATACGATTCATTCGTCACCTCTATAAGAATTTTAATTTAATTTTTATTTTTTTAATATATATACGATTCATTCGTCACCTCTATAAGAATTTTTATTTAATTTTTATTTTTTAAGATATATACGATTCATTCGTCACCTCTATAAGAATTGTTATTTAATTTTTATTTTTTTAATATATATACGATTCATTCGTCACCTCTATAAGAATTTTTATTTAATTTTTATTTTTTAATATATATACGATTCATTCGTCACCTCTATAAGAATTTTAATTTAATTTTTATTTTTTTAATATATATACGATTCATTCGTCACTTCTATAAGAATTTTTATTTAATTTTTATTTTTTAATATATACGATTCATTCGTCACCTCTATAAGAATTTTTCTTTAATTTTTATTTTTTTAATATATATACGAGTCATTCGGCACCTCTATAAGAATTTTAATTTAATTTTTATTTTTTTAATATATATACGATTCATTCGTAACCTCTATGAGAATTTTTATTTAATTTTTATTTTTTAAGATATATACGATTCATTCGTCACCTCTATAAGAATTTTTATTTAATTTTTACTTTTTTAATATATATACGATTAATTCGTCACCCTATGATAATTTTTATTTAATTTTTTTTTTTAATATATATACGATTCATTCGTCACGTCTATAAGAATTTTTATTTAATTTTTATTTTTTAATATATGTACGATTCATTCTTCACCTCTATAAGAATTTTTATTTAATTTTTATTTTTTTAATATATATACCATTCATTCGTCACCTCTATAAGAATTTTTATTCAATTTTTTTTTGTTAAATATAAATACGATTCATTCGTCACCTATATAAGAATTGTTATTTAATTTTTATTTTTTTAATATATATACAATTCATTCGTGACCTCTATAAGAATTTTTATTTAATTTTTATTTTTTTAATATATATACGATTCATTCGTCACCTCAATGAGAATTTTTATTTAATTTTTATTTTTTTAATATATGTACGATTCATTCGTCACCTCTATAAGAATTTTTATTTAATTTTTATTTTTTTAATATATATACCATTCATTCGTCACCTCTATAAGAATTTTTATTTAACTTTTTTTTGTTAAATATAAATACGATTCATTCGTAACCTCTATAAGAATTTTTATTTAATTTTTATTTTTTAAAATATATATACGATTCATTCGTCACCTCTATAAGAATTTTTATTTGATTTTTATTTTTTTGATATATAAACGATTCATTCGTCACCTCTATAAGAATTTTTATTTAATTTTTTTTTTTAATATATATACGATTCATTCGTCACCTCTATAAGAATTTTAATTTAATTTTTATTTTTTTAATATAATTACGATTCATTCGTCACTTCTATAAGAATTTTTATTTAATTTTTATTTTTTAATATATACGATTCATTCGTCACCTCTATAAGAATTTTTATTTAATTTTTATTTTTTTAATATATATACGAGTCATTCGGTACCTCTATAAGAATTTTAATTTAATTTTTATTTTTTTAATATATATACGATTCATTCGTCACCTCTATAAGAATTTTTATTTAATTTTTATTTTTTAAGATATATACGATTCATTCGTCACCTCTATAAGAATTTTTATTTAATTTTTACTTTTTTAATATATATACGATTAATTCGTCACCCTATGATAATTTTAATTTAATTTTTTTTTAATATATATACGATTCATTCGTCACGTCTATAAGAATTTTTATTTAATTTTTATTTTTTAATATATGTACGATTCATTCTTCACCTCTATAAGAATTTTTATTTAATTTTTATTTATTTAATATATATACCATTCATTCGTCACCTCTATAAGAATTTTTATTTAATTTTTTTTTGTTAAATATAAATACGATTCATTCGTCACCTATATAAGAATTGTTAGTTAATTTTTATTTTTTTAATATATATACCATTCATTCGTGACCTCTATAAGAATTTTTATTTAATTTTTGTTTTTTTAATATATATACGATTCATTCGTCACCTCAATGAGAATTTTTATTTAATTTATATTTTTTTAATATATGTACGATTCATTCGTCACCTCTATAAGAATTTTTATTTAATTTTTATTTTTTTAATATATATACCATTCATTCGTCACCTCTATAAGAATTTTTATTTAATTTTCATTTTTTTAATATATATACGATTCATTCGTGACCTCTATAAGAATTGTTATTTAATTTTTATTTTTTTAATATATATACGATTCATTCGTCACCTCTATAAGAATTTTTATTTAATTTTTATTTTTTTTATATATAAACGATTCATTCGTCACCTCTATTCGAATTTTTATTTAATTTTTATTTTTTTAATATATATACGATTCATTCGTCACCTCTATAAGAATTTTTATTTAATTTTTATTTTTTAAGATATATACGATTCATCTGTCACCTCTATAAGCATTTTATTTCATTTTTATTTTTTTAATATATATACGATTCATTCGTCACCTCTATAAGAATTTTTATTTAATTTTTATTTTTTTAATATATATACGATTCATTCGTCACTTCTATAAGAATTTATATTTTATTTTAACTTTTTTAATATATATACGATTAATTCGTCACCCTATGATAATTTTTATTTAATTTTTATTTTTTTTAATATATATACGATTCATTCGTCACCTCTATAAGAATTTTTATTTAATTTTTATTTTTTAATATATATACGATTCATTCGTCACCTCTATAAGAATTTTAATTTAATTTTTATTTTTTTAATATATATACGATTCATTCGTCACCTCTATAAGAATTTTTATTTAATTTTTATTTTTTAAGATATATACGATTCATTCGTCACCTCTATAAGAATTTTTATTTAATTTTTTTTTTGTTAAATATAAATACGATTCATTCGTAACCTCTATAAGAATTTTTATTTAATTTTTATTTTTTTAAATATATATACGATTCATTCGTCACCTCTATAAGAATTTTTATTTTTTTGATATATAAACGATTCATTCGTCACCTCTATTCGAATTTTTATTTAATTTTTATTTTTTTAATATATATACGATTCATTCGTCACGTCTATCAGAATTTTTATTTAATGTCTATTTTTTAATATATATACGATTCATTCGTCACCTCTATAAGCATTTTATTTTATTTTTATTTTTTTAATATATATAAGATTCATTCGTAACCTCTATAAGAATTTTTATTTAATTTTTATTTGTTTAATATATAAACGATTTATTCGTCACCTCTATAAGAATTTTTATTTTATTTTTATTTTTTTAATATATACGATTCATTCGTCACCTCTATAAGAATTTTTATTTAATTTTTATTTTTTTGATATATATACGAGTCATTCGGCACCTCTATAAGAATTTTAATTAAACTTTTATTTTTTTAATATATATACGATTCATTCGTCACCTCTATAAGAATTTTTATTTAATTTTTACTTTTTTAATATATATACGATTAATTCGTCACCCTATGATAATTTTTATTTAATTTTTTTTTTAATATATATACGATTCATTCGTCACCTCTATAAGAAATTTTATTTAATTTTTATTTTTTAATATATGTACGATTCATTCGTCACCTCTATAAGAATTTTTATTTAATTTTTATTTTTTAATATATATACGATTCATTCGTAACCTCTATAAGCATTTTATTTTATTTTTATTTTTTTAATATATATACGATTCATTCGTCACCTCTATAAAAATTTTAATTTAATTTTTATGTTTTTAATATATATACGATTCATTCGTCACTTCTATAAGAATTTTTATTTAATTTTTATTTTTTAATATATACGATTCATTCGTCACCTCTATAAGAATTTTTATTTAATTTTTATTTTTTTAATATATATACGAGTCATTCGGCACCTCTATAAGAATTTTAATTTAATTTTTATTTTTTTAATATATATACGATTCATTCGTCACCTCTATAATAATTTTTATTTAATTTTTATTTTTTAAGATATATACGATTCATTCGTCACCTCTATAAGAATTTTTATTTAATTTTTACTTTTTTAATATATATACGATTAATTCGTCACCCTATGATAATTTTAATTTAATTTTTTTTTTTTAATATATATACGATTCATTCGTCACGTCTATAAGAATTTTTATTTAATTTTTATTTTTTAATATATGTACGATTCATTCTTCACCTCTATAAGAATTTTTATTTAATTTTTATTTATTTTATATATATACCATTCATTCGTCACCTCTATAAGAATTTTTATTTAATTTTTTTTTGTTAAATATAAATACGATTCATTCGTCACCTATATAAGAATTGTTATTTAATTTTTATTTTTTTAATATATATACCATTCATTCGTGACCTCTATAAGAATTTTTATTTAATTTCTATTTTTTAAATATATATACGATTCATTCGTCACCTCAATGAGAATTTTTATTTAATTTTTATTTTTTTAATATATGTACGATTCATTCGTCACCTCTATAAGAAATTTTATTTAATTTTTATTTTTTTAATATATATACCATTCATTCGTCACCTCTATAAGAATTTTTATTTAATTTTCATTTTTTTAATATATATACGATTCATTCGTGACCTCTATAAGAATTGTTATTTAATTTTTATTTTTTTAATATATATACGATTCATTCGTCACCTCTATAAGAATTTTTATTTAATTTTTTTTTTTTGATATATAAACGATTCATTCGTCACCTCTATTCGAATTTTTATTTAATTTTTATTTTTTTAATATATATACGATTCATTCGTCACCTCTATAAGAATTTTTATTTAATCTTTATTTTTTAATATATATACGATTCATCTGTCACCTCTATAAGAATTTTTATTTAATTTTTATTTTTTTAATATATATACGATTCATTCGTCACTTCTATAAGAATTTTTATTTTATTTTTACTTTTTTAATATATATACGATTAATTCGTCACCCTATGATAATTTTTATTTAATTTTTATTTTTTTTAATATATATACGATTCATTCGTCACCTCTATAAGAATTTTTATTTAATTTTTATTTTTTAATATATATACGATTCATTCGTCACCTCTATAAGAATTTTAATTTAATTTTTATTTTGTTAATATATATACGATTCATTCGTCACCTCTATAAGAATTTTTATTTAATTTTTATTTTTTAAGATATATACGATTCATTCGTCACCTCTATAAGAATTTTTATTTAATTTTTACTTTTTTAATATATATACGATTAATTCGTCACCCTATGATAATTTTTATTTAATTTTTTTTTTTTAATATATATCCGATTCATTCGTCACCTCTATAAGAATTTTTATTTAATTTTTATTTTTTAATATATGTACGATTCATTCTTCACCTCTATAAGAATTTTTATTTAATTTTTTTTTTTTTAATATATATACGATTCATTCGTCACCTCTATAAGAATTTTTATTTAATTTATTTTTGTTAAATATAAATACGATTCATTCGTCACCTATATAAGAATTGTTATTTAATTTTTATTTTTTTAATATAAATACCATTCATTCGTGACCTCTATAAGAATTTTTATTTAATTTTTATTTTTTTAATATATATACGATTCATTCGTCACCTCAATGAGAATTTTTATTTAATTTTTATTTTTTTAATATATGTACGATTCATTCGTCACCTCTATAAGAATTTTTATTTAATTTTTATTTTTTTAATATATATACCATTCATTCGTCACCTCTATAAGAATTTTTATTTAATTTTCATTTTTTTAATATATATACGATTCATTCGTGACCTCTATAAGAATTGTTATTTAATTTTTATTTTTTTAATATATATACGATTCATTCGTCACCTTTATAAGAATTTTTATTTAATTTTTATTTTTTTAATATATGTACGATTCATTCGTCACCTCTATAAGAATTTTTATTTAATTTTTATTTTTTTAATATATATACGATTCATTCGTCACCTCTATAAGAATTGTTATTTAATTTTTATTTTTTTAATATATATACGATTCATTCGTCACCTCTATAAGAATTTTTATTTAATTTTTATTTTTTAATATATATACGATTCATTCGTCACCTCTATAAGAATTTTTATTTAATTTTTATTTTTTTAATATATATACGATTCATTCGTCACCTCTATGAGAATTTTTATTTAATTTTTATTTTTTAAGATATATACGATTCATACGTCACCTCTATAAGAATTTTTATTTAATTTTTACTTTTTAATATATACGATTCATTCGTCACTTCTATAAGAATTTTTATTTAATTTTTATTTTTTAAGATATATACGATTCATTCGTCACCTCTATAAGAATTTTTATTTAATTTTTATTTTTTAATATATATACGATTCATTCGTCACTTCTATAAGAATTTTTATTTAATTATTATTTTTTTAATATATATACGAGTCATTCGGCACCTCTATAAGAATTTTAATTTAATTTTTATTTTTTTAATATATATACGATTCATTCGTCACCTCTATGAGAATTTTTATTTAATTTTTATTTTTTAAGATATATACGATTCATTCGTCACCTCTATAAGAATTTTTATTTAATTTTTACTTTTTTAATATATATACGATTAATTCGTCACCCTATGATAATTTTTATTTAATTTTTTTTTTTTAATATATATACGATTCATTCGTCACGTCTATTAGAATTTTTATTTAATTTTTATTTTTTAATATATGTACGATTCATTCTTCACCTCTATAAGAATTTTTATTTAATTTTTATTTTTTTAATATATATACCATTCATTCGTCACCTCTATAAGAATTTTTATGTAATTTTTTTTTGTTAAATATAAATACGATTCATTCGTCACCTATATAAGAATTTTTATTTAATTTTTATTTTTTTAATATATATACAATTCATTCGTGACCTCTATAAGAATTTTTATTTAATTTTTATTTTTTTAATATATATACGATTCATTCGTCACCTCAATGAGAATTTTTATTTAATTTTTATTTTTTTAATATATGTACGATTCATTCGTCACCTCTATAAGAATTTTTATTTAATTTTTATTTTTTTAATATATATACCATTCATTCGTCACCTCTATAAGAATTTTTATTTAATTTTCATTTTTTTAATATATATACGATTCATTCGTGACCTCTATAAGAATTGTTATTTAATTTTTATTTTTTAAATATATATACGATTCATTCGTCACCTCTATAAGAATTTTTATTTAATTTTTATTTTTTTAATATATGTACGATTCATTCGTCACCTCTATAAGAATTTTTATTTAATTTTTATTTTTTTAATATATATACGATTCATTCGTCACCTCTATAAGAATTTTTATTTAACTTTTTTTTGTTAAATAAAAATACGATTCATTCGTAACCTCTATAAGAATTTTTATTTAATTTTTATTTTTTTAAATACATATACGATTCATTCGTCACCTCTATAAGAATTTTTATTTGATTTTTATTTTTTTAATATATAAACGATTCATTCGTCACCTCTATAAGAATTTTTATTTAATTTTTTTTTTTAATATATATACGATTCCTTCGTCACCTCTATAAGAATTGTTATTTAATTTTTATTTTTTTAATATATATACGATTCATTCGTCACCTCTATAAGAATTTTTATTTAATTTTTATTTTTTAATATATATACGATTCATTCGTCACCTCTATAAGCATTTTATTTTATTTTTATTTTTTTAATATATATACGATTCATTCGTCACCTCTATAAAAATTTTAATTTAATTTTTATTTTTTTAATATATATACGATTCATTCGTCACTTCTATAAGAATTTTTATTTAATTTTTATTTTTTAATATATACGATTCATTCGTCACCTCTATAAGAATTTTTATTTAATTTTTATTTTTTTAATATATATACGAGTCATTCGGCACCTCTATAAGAATTTTAATTTAATTTTTATTTTTTTAATATATATACGATTCATTCGTCACCTCTATAAGAATTTTTATTTAATTTTTATTTTTTAAGATATATACGATTCATTCGTTACCTCTATAAGAATTTTTATTTAATTTTTACTTATTTAATATATATACGATTAATTCGTCACCCTATGATAATTTTAATTTAATTTTTTTTTTTAATATATATACGATTCATTCGTCACGTCTATAAGAATTTTTATTTAATTTTTATTTTTTAATATATGTACGATTCATTCTTCACCTCTATAAGAATTTTTATTTAATTTTTATTTATTTAATATATATACCATTCATTCGTCACCTCTATAAGAATTTTTATTTAATTTTTTTTTGTTAAATATAAATACGATTCATTCGTCACCTATATAAGAATTGTTATTTAATTTTTATTTTTTTAATATATATACCATTCATTTGTGACCTCTATAAGAATTTTTATTTAATTTTTATTTTTTTAATATATATACGATTCATTCGTCACCTCAATGAGAATTTTTATTTAATTTTTATTTTTTTAATATATGTACGATTCATTCGTCACCTCTATAAGAAATTTTATTTAATTTTTATTTTTTTAATATATATACCATTCATTCGTCACCTCTATAAGAATTTTTATTTAATTTTCATTTTTTTAATATATATACGATTCATTCGTGACCTCTATAAGAATTGTTATTTAATTTTTATTTTTTTAATATATATACGATTCATTCGTCACCTCTATAAGAATTTTTATTTAATTTTTTTTTTTTGATATATAAACGATTCATTCGTCACCTCTATTCGAATTTTTATTTAATTTTTATTTTTTTAATATATATACGATTCATTCGTCACCTCTATAAGAATTTTTATTTAATCTTTATTTTTTAATATATATACGATTCATCTGTCACTTCTATAAGAATTTTTATTTAATTTTTTTTTTTTTAATATATATACGATTCATTCGTCACTTCTATAAGAGTTTTTATTTTATTTTTACTTTTTTAATATATATACGATTAATTCGTCACCCTATGGTAATTTTTATTTAATTTTTATTTTTTTTAATATATATACGATTCATTCGTCACCTCTATAAGAATTTTGTTTTAATTTTTATTTTTTAATATATATACGATTCATTCGTCACCTCTATAAGAATTTTAATTTAATTTTTATTTTTTTAATATATATACGATTCATTCGTCACCTCTATAAGAATTTTTATTTAATTTTTATTTTTTAAGATATATACGATTCATTCGTCACCTCTATAAGAATTTTTATTTAATTTTTACTTTTTTAATATATATACGATTAATTCGTCACCCTATGATAATTTTTATATAATTTTTTTTTTTTTAATATATATACGATTCATTCGTCACCTCTATAAGAATTTTTATTTTATTTTTATTTTTTAATATATGTACGATTCATTCTTCACCTCTATAAGAATTTTTATTTAATTTTTATTTTTTTAATATATATACGATTCATTCGTCACCTCTATAAGAATTTTTATTTAATTTATTTTTGTTAAATATAAATACGATTCATTCGTCACCTATATAAGAATTTTTATTTAATTTTTATTTTTTTAATATATATACGATTCATTCGTCACCTCAATGAGAATTTTTATTTAATTTTTATTTTTTTAATATATGTACGATTCATTCGTCACCTCTATAAGAATTTTTATTTTATTTTTATTTTTTTAATATATATACGATTCATTCGTCACCTCAATGAGAATTTTTATTTAATTTTTATTTTTTTAATATATGTACGATTCATTCGTCACCTCTATAAGAATTTTTATTTAATTTTTATTTTTTTAATATATATACCATTCATTCGTCACCTCTATAAGAATTTTTATTTAATTTTCATTTTTTTAATATATATACGATTCATTCGTGACCTCTATAAGAATTGTTATTTAATTTTTATTTTTTTAATATATATACGATTCATTCGTCACCTTTATAAGAATTTTTATTTAATTTTTATTTTTTTAATATATGTACGATTCATTCGTCACCTCTATAAGAATTTTTATTTAATTTTTATTTTTTTAATATATATACGATTCATTCGTCACCTCTATAAGAATTTTTATTTAATTTTTTTTTGTTAAATATAAATACGATTCATTCGTAACCTCTATAAGAATTTTTATTTAATTTTTATTTTTTTAAATATATATACGATTCATTCGTCACCTCTATAAGAATTTTTATTTAATTTTTATTTTTTTGATATATAAACGATTCATTCGTCACCTCTATTCGAATTTTTATTTAATTTTTATTTTTTTAATATATATACGATTCATTCGTCACCTCTATAAGAATTTTTATTTAATTTTTTTTTGTTAAATATAAATACGATTCATTCGTAACCTCTATAAGAATTTTTATTTAATTTTTATTTTTTTAAATATATATACGATTCATTCGTCACCTCTGTAAGAATTTTTATTTAATTTTTATTTTTTTGATATATAAACGATTCATTCGTCACCTCTATTCGAATTTTTATTTAATTTTTATTTTTTTAATATATATACGATTCATTCGTCACGTCTATCAGAATTTTTATTTAATGTTTATTTTTTAATATATATACGATTCATTCGTCACCTCTATAAGCATTTTATTTTATTTTTATTTTTTTAATATATATACGATTCATTCGTAACCTCTATAAGAATTTTTATTTAATTTTTATTTTTTTAATATATATACGATTCATTCGTCACTTCTATAAGAATTTCTATTTTATTTTTATTTTTTTAATATATAAACGATTTATTCGTCACCTCTATAAGAATTTTTATTTAATTTTTATTTTTTTAATATATACGATTCATTCGTCACCTCTATAAGAATTTTTATTTAATTTTTATTTTTTTGATATATATACGAGTCATTCGGCACCTCTATAAGAATTTTAATTTAACTTTTATTTTTTTAATATATATACGATTCATTCGTCACCTCTATAAGAATTTTTATTTAATTTTTACTTTTTTAATATATATACGATTAATTCGTCACCCTATGATAATTTTTATTTAATTTTTTTTTTAAATATATATACGATTCATTCGTCACCTCTATAAGAATTTTTATTTAATTTTTATTTTTTAATATATGTACGATTCATTCTTCACCTCTATAAGAATTTTTATTTAATTTTTTTTTTTTTAATATATATACGATTCATTCGTCACCTCTATAAGAATTTTTATTTAATTTATTTTTGTTAAATATAAATACGATTCATTCGTCACCTATATAAGAATTGTTATTTAATTTTTATTTTTTTAATATATATACGATTCATTCGTAACCTCTATAAGAATTTTTATTTAATTTTTATTTTTTTAATATATATACGATTCATTCGTCACCTCAATGAGAATTTTTATTTAATTTTTATTTTTTTAATATATGTACGATTCATTCGTCACCTCTATAAGAATTTTTATTTAATTTTTATTTTTTTAATATATATACCATTCATTCGTCACCTCTATAAGAATTTTTATTTAATTTTCATTTTTTTAATATATATACGATTCATTCGTGACCTCTATAAGAATTGTTATTTAATTTTTATTTTTTTAATATATATACGATTCATTCGTCACCTTTATAAGAATTTTTATTTAATTTTTATTTTTTTAATATATGTACGATTCATTCGTCACCTCTATAAGAATTTTTATTTAATTTTTATTTTTTCAATATATATACGATTCATTCGTCACCTCTATAAGAATTTTTATTTAATTTTTTTTTGTTAAATATAAATACGATTCATTCGTAACCTCTATAAGAATTTTTATTTAATTTTTATTTTTTTAAATATATATACGATTCATTCGTCACCTCTATAAGAATTTTTATTTAATTTTTATTTTTTTGATATATAAACGATTCATTCGTCACCTCTATTCGAATTTTTATTTAATTTTTATTTTTTTAATATATATACGATTCATTCGTCACCTCTATAAGAATTTTTATTAAATTTTTTTTTGTTAAATATAAATACGATTCATTCGTAACCTCTATAAGAATTTTTATTTAATTTTTATTTTTTTTAATATATATACGATTCATTCGTCACCTCTATAAGAATTTTTATTTAATTTTTATTTTTTTTATATATATACGATTCATTCGTCACCTCTATAAGAATTTTTATTTAATTTTTACTTTTTTAATATATATACGATTAATTCGTCACCCTATGATAATTTTTATTTAATTTTTTTTAAAATATATATACGATTCATTCGTCACGTCTATCAGAATTTTTATTTAATGTTTATTTTTTAATATATATACGATTCATTCGTCACCTCTATAAGCATTTTATTTTATTTTTATTTTTTTAATATATATACGATTCATTCGTAACCTCTATAAGAACTTTTATTTAATTTTTTTTTTTTTAATATATATACGATTCATTCGTCACTTCTATAAGAATTTTTATTTAATTTTTATTTTTTTAATATATAAACGATTTATTCGTCACCTCTATAAGAATTTTTATTTAATTTTTATTTTTTTAATATATACGATTCATTCGTCACCTCTATAAGAATTTTTATTTAATTTTTATTTTTTTGATATATATACGAGTCATTCGGCACCTCTATAAGAATTTTAATTTAACTTTCATTTTTTTAATATATATACGATTCATTCGTCACCTCTATAAGAATTTTTATTTAATTTTTACTTTTTTAATATATATACGATTAATTCGTCACCCTATGATAATTTTTATTTAATTTTTTTTTTAAATATATATACGATTCATTCGTCACCTCTATAAGAATTTTTATTTAATTTTTATTTTTTAATATATGTACGATTCATTCTTCACCTCTATAAGAATTTTTATTTAATTTTTTTTTTTTTAATATATATACGATTCATTCGTCACCTCTATAAGAATTTTTATTTAATTTATTTTTGTTAAATATAAATACGATTCATTCGTCACCTATATAAGAATTGTTATTTAATTTTTATTTTTTTAATATATATACGATTCATTCGTAACCTCTATAAGAATTTTTATTTAATTTTTATTTTTTTAATATATATACGATTCATTCGTCACCTCAATGAGAATTTTTATTTAATTTTTATTTTTTTAATATATGTACGATTCATTCGTCACCTCTATAAGAATTTTTATTTAATTTTTATTTTTTTAATATATATACCATTCATTCGTCACCTCTATAAGAATTTTTATTTAATTTTCATTTTTTTAATATATATACGATTCATTCGTGACCTCTATAAGAATTGTTATTTAATTTTTATTTTTTTAATATATATACGATTCATTCGTCACCTTTATAAGAATTTTTATTTAATTTTTATTTTTTTAATATATGTACGATTCATTCGTCACCTCTATAAGAATTTTTATTTAATTTTTATTTTTTCAATATATATACGATTCATTCGTCACCTCTATAAGAATTTTTATTTAATTTTTTTTTGTTAAATATAAATACGATTCATTCGTAACCTCTATAAGAATTTTTATTTAATTTTTATTTTTTTAAATATATATACGATTCATTCGTCACCTCTATAAGAATTTTTATTTAATTTCTATTTTTTGATATATAAACGATTCATTCGTCACCTCTATTCGAATTTTTATTTAATTTTTATTTTTTTAATATATATACGATTCATTCGTCACCTCTATAAGAATTTTTATTAAATTTTTTTTTGTTAAATATAAATACGATTCATTCGTAACCTCTATAAGAATTTTTATTTAATTTTTATTTTTTTTAATATATATACGATTCATTCGTCACCTCTATAAGAATTTTTATTTAATTTTTATTTTTTTTATATATATACGATTCATTCGTCACCTCTATAAGAATTTTTATTTAATTTTTACTTTTTTAATATATATACGATTAATTCGTCACCCTATGATAATTTTTATTTAATTTTTTTTAAAATATATATACGATTCATTCGTCACGTCTATCAGAATTTTTATTTAATGTTTATTTTTTAATATATATACGATTCATTCGTCACCTCTATAAGCATTTTATTTTATTTTTATTTTTTTAATATATATACGATTCATTCGTAACCTCTATAAGAACTTTTATTTAATTTTTTTTTTTTTAATATATATACGATTCATTCGTCACTTCTATAAGAATTTTTATTTAATTTTTATTTTTTTAATATATAAACGATTTATTCGTCACCTCTATAAGAATTTTTATTTAATTTTTATTTTTTTAATATATACGATTCATTCGTCACCTCTATAAGAATTTTTATTTAATTTTTATTTTTTTGATATATATACGAGTCATTCGGCACCTCTATAAGAATTTTAATTTAACTTTTATTTTTTTAATATATATACGATTCATTCGTCACCTCTATAAGAATTTTTATTTAATTTTTATTTTTTAAGATATATACGATTCATTCGTCACCTCTATAAGAATTTTTATTTAATTTTTACTTTTTTAATATATATACGATTAATTCGTCACCCTATGATAATTTTACTTTAATTTTTTTTAAAATATATATACGATTCATTCGTCACCTCTATAAGAATTTTTATTTTTTAATATATATACGATTCATTCGTCACCTCTATAAGAATTCTTATTTTATTTTTATTTTTTTAATATATATACGATTCATTCGTCACCTCTATAAGAATTTTTATTTTATTTTTATTTTTTTAATATATATACGATTCATTCGTCACCTCCATGAGAATTAAAAAAAAAATATATATACGATTCATTCGTCACCTCTATAAGAATTTTTATTTAATTTTTATTTTTTTAATATATATACGATTCATTCGTCACCTCTATAAGAATTTTTATTTCATTTTTATTTTTTTTAATATATATACGATTAATTCGTCACCCTATGAGAATTTTACTTTAATTTTTTTTTTAATATATATACGATTCATTCGTAAACTCTATAAGAATTTTTATTTAATTTTTACTTTTTTAATATATATACGATTAATTCGTCACCCTATGATAATTTTCATTTAATTTTTTTTTTAATATATATACGATTCATTCGTCACCTCTATAAGAATTTTTATTTAATTTTTATTTTTTAATATATATACGATTCATTCGTCACCTCTATAAGAATTGTTATTTAATTTTTATTTTTTAAATATATATACGATTCATTCGTCACCTCTATAAGAATTTTTATTTTATTTTTATTTTTTTAATATATATACGATTCATTCGTCACCTCCATGAGAATTAAAAAAAATATATATATATACGATTCATTCGTCACCTCTATAAGAATTTTTATTTAATTTTTATTTTTTTAATATATATACGATTCATTCGTCACCTCTATAAGAATTTTTATTTAATTTTTATTTTTTTTAATATATATACGATTAATTCGTCACCCTATGAGAATTTTTATTTAATTTTTTTTTTTAATATATATACGATTAATTCGTCACCCTATGAGAATTTTTATTTAATTTTTTTTTTTAATATATATACGATTCATTCGTCACCTCTATAAGAATTCTTATTTTATTTTTATTTTTTTAATATATATACGATTCATTCGTCACCTCTATAAGAATTTTTATTTAATTTTTATTTTTTTAATATATATACGATTCATTCGTCACCTCAATGAGAATTTTTATTTAATTTTTATTTTTTTAATATATGTACGATTCATTCGTCACCTCTATAAGAATTTTTATTTAATTTTTATTTTTTTAATATATATACCATTCATTCGTCACCTCTATAAGAATTTTTATTTAATTTTCATTTTTTTAATATATATACGATTCATTCGTGACCTCTATAAGAATTGTTATTTAATTTTTATTTTTTTAATATATATACGATTCATTCGTCACCTTTATAAGAATTTTTATTTAATTTTTATTTT
Organism: Sepiola atlantica; assembly: GCA_963556195.1. Classification (NCBI taxonomy): domain Eukaryota; kingdom Metazoa; phylum Mollusca; class Cephalopoda; order Sepiida; family Sepiolidae; genus Sepiola; species Sepiola atlantica. The sequence continues at coordinate 5,948,913 of OY744525.1, read as the reverse complement.
TTTAATATATGTACGATTCATTCGTCACCTCTATAAGAATTTTTATTTAATTTTTATTTTTTTAATATATATACGATTCATTCGTCACCTCTATAAGAATTTTTATTTAATTTTTTTTTGTTAAATATAAATACGATTCATTCGTAACCTCTATAAGAATTTTTATTTAATTTTTATTTTTTTAAATATATATACGATTCATTCGTCACCTCTATTAGAATTTTTATTTAATTTTTATTTTTTTGATATATAAACGATTCATTCGTCACCTCTATTCGAATTTTTATTTAATTTTTATTTTTTTAATATATATACGATTCATTCGTCACCTCTATAAGAATTTTTATTTAATTTTTTTTTGTTAAATATAAATACGATTCATTCGTAACCTCTATAAGAATTTTTATTTAATTTTTATTTTTTTAAATATATATACGATTCATTCGTCACCTCTATAAGAATTTTTATTTAATTTTTATTTTTTTGATATATAAACGATTCATTCGTCACCTCTATTCGAATTTTTATTTAATTTTTATTTTTTTAATATATATACGATCCATTCGTCACGTCTATCAGAATTTTTATTTAATGTTTATTTTTTAATATATATACGATTCATTCGTCACCTCTATAAGCATTTTATTTTATTTTTATTTTTTTAATATATATACGATTCATTCGTAACCCGTATAAGAATTTTTATTTAATTTTTATTTTTTTAATATATATACGATTCATTCGTCACTTCTATAAGAATTTTTATTTTATTTTTATTTTTTTAATATATAAACGATTTATTCGTCACCTCTATAAGAATTTTTATTTAATTTTTATTTTTTTAATATATACGATTCATTCGTCACCTCTATAAGAATTTTTATTTAATTTTTATTTTTTTGATATATATACGAGTCATTCGGCACCTCTATAAGAATTTTAATTTAACTTTTATTTTTTTAATATATATACGATTCATTCGTCACCTCTATAAGAATTTTTATTTAATTTTTACTTTTTTAATATATATACGATTAATTCGTCACCCTATGATAATTTTTATTTAATTTTTTTTTTTAATATATATACGATTCATTCGTCACCTCTATAAGAATTTTTATTTAATTTTTATTTTTTAATATATGTACGATTCATTCTTCACCTCTATAAGAATTTTTATTTAATTTTTATTTTTTTAATATATATACGATTCATTCGTCACCTCTATAAGAATTTTTATTTAATTTATTTTTGTTAAATATAAATACGATTCATTCGTGACCTCTATAAGAATTGTTATTTAATTTTTATTTTTTTAATATATATACGATTCATTCGTCACCTTTATAAGAATTTTTATTTAATTTTTATTTTTTTAATATATGTACGATTCATTCGTCACCTCTATAAGAATTTTTATTTAATTTTTATTTTTTTAATATATATACGATTCATTCGTCACCTCTATAAGAATTTTTATTTAATTTTTTTTTGTTAAATATAAATACGATTCATTCGTAACCTCTATAAGAATTTTTATTTAATTTTTATTTTTTTAAACATATATACGATTCATTCGTCACCTCTATAAGAATTTTTATTTAATTTTTATTTTTTTGATATATAAACGATTCATTCGTCACCTCTATTCGAATTTTTATTTAATTTTTATTTTTTTAATATATATACGATTCATTCGTCACCTCTATAAGAATTTTTATTTAATTTTTTTTTGTTAAATATAAATACGATTAATTCGTAACCTCTATAAGAATTTTTATTTATTTTTTATTTTTTTAAATATATATACGATTCATTCGTCACCTCTATAAGAATTTTTATTTAATTTTTATGTTTTTGATATATAAACGATTCATTCGTCACCTGTATTCGAATTTTTATTTAATTTTTATTTTTTTAATATATATACGATTCATTCGTCACGTCTATCAGAATTTTTATTTAATGTTTATTTTTTAATATATATACGATTCATTCGTCACCTCTATAAGCATTTTATTTTATTTTTATTTTTTTAATATATATACGATTCATTCGTAACCTCTATAAGAATTTTTATTTAATTTTTATTTTTTTAATATATACGATTCATTCGTCACCTCTATAAGAATTTTTATTTAATTTTTATTTTTTTGATATATATACGAGTCATTCGGCACCTCTATAAGAATTTTAATTTAACTTTTATTTTTTTAATATATATACGATTCATTCGTCACCTCTATAAGAATTTTTATTTAATTTTTACTTTTTTAATATATATACGATTTATTCGTCACCCTATGATAATTTTTATTTAATTTTTTTTTTTAATATATATACGATTCATTCGTCACCTCTATAAGAATTTTTATTTAATTTTTATTTTTTAATATATGTACGATTCATTCTTCACCTCTATAAGAATTTTTATTTAATTTTTTTTTTTTTAATATATATACGATTCATTCGTCACCTCTATAAGAATTTTTATTTAATTTATTTTTGTTAAATATAAATACGATTCATTCGTCACCTATATAAGAATTGTTATTTAATTTTTATTTTTTTAATATATATACCATTCATTCGTGACCTCTATAAGAATTTTTATTTAATTTTTATTTTTTTAATATATATACGATTCATTCGTCACCTCAATGAGAATTTTTATTTAATTTTTATTTTTTTAATATATGTACGATTCATTCGTCACCTCTATAAGAATTTTTATTTAATTTTTATTTTTTTAATATATATACCATTCATTCGTCACCTCTATAAGAATTTTTATTTAATTTTCATTTTTTTAATATATATACGATTCATTCGTGACCTCTATAAGAATTGTTATTTAATTTTTATTTTTTTAATATATATACGATTCATTCGTCACCTTTATAAGAATTTTTATTTAATTTTTATTTTTTTAATATATGTACGATTCATTCGTCACCTCTATAAGAATTTTTATTTAATTTTTATTTTTTTAAATATATATACTATTCATTCGTCACCTCTATAAGAATTTTTATTTAATTTTTTTTTGTTAAATATAAATACGATTCATTCGTAACCTCTATAAGAATTTTTATTTAATTTTTATTTTTTTAAATATATATACGATTCATTCGTCACCTCTATAAGAATTTTTATTTAATTTTTATTTTTTTGATATATAAACGATTCATTCGTCACCTCTATTCGAATTTTTATTTAATTTTTATTTTTTTAATATATATACGATTCATTCGTCACCTCTATAAGAATTTTTATTAAATTTTTTTTTGTTAAATATAAATACGATTCATTCGTAACCTCTATAAGAATTTTTATTTAATTTTTATTTTTTTTAATATATATACGATTCATTCGTCACCTCTATAAGAATTTTTATTTAATTTTTATTTTTTTGATATATAAACGATTCATTCGTCACCTCTATTCGAATTTTTATTTAATTTTTATTTTTTTTATATATATACGATTCATTCGTCACGTCTATCAGAATTTTTATTTAATGTTTATTTTTTAATATATATACGATTCATTCGTCACCTCTATAAGCATTTTATTTTATTTTTATTTTTTTAATATATATACGATTCATTCGTAACCTCTATAAGAATTTTTATTTAATTTTTTTTTTTTTAATATATATACGATTCATTCGTCACTTCTATAAGAATTTTTATTTAATTTTTATTTTTTTAATATATAAACGATTTATTCGTCACCTCTATAAGAATTTTTATTTAATTTTTATTTTTTTAATATATACGATTCATTCGTCACCTCTATAAGAATTTTTATTTAATTTTTATTTTTTTGATATATATACGAGTCATTCGGCACCTCTATAAGAATTTTAATTTAACTTTTATTTTTTTAATATATATACGATTCATTCGTCACCTCTATAAGAATTTTTATTTAATTTTTATTTTTTAAGATATATACGATTCATTCGTCACCTCTATAAGAATTTTTATTTAATTTTTACTTTTTTAATATATATACGATTAATTCGTCACCCTATGATAATTTTTATTTAATTTTTTTTTGAATATATATACGATTCATTCGTCACCTCTATAAGAATTTTTATTTAATTTTTGTTTTTTAATATATATACGATTCATTCGTCACCTCTATAAGAATTCTTATTTTATTTTTATTTTTTTAATATATATACGATTCATTCGTCACCTCTATAAGAATTTTTATTTTATTTTTATTTTTTTAATATATATACGATTCATTCGTCACCTCCATGAGAATTAAAAAAAAAATATATATACGATTCATTCGTCACCTCTATAAGAATTTTTATTTAATTTTTATTTTTTTAATATATATACGATTCATTCGTCACCTCTATAAGAATTTTTATTTAATTTTTATTTTTTTTAATATATATACGATTCATTCGTCACCCTATGAGAATTTTACTTTAATTTTTTTTTTAATATATATACGATTCATTCGTAAACTCTATAAGAATTTTTATTTAATTTTTACTTTTTTAATATATATACGATTAATTCGTCACCCTATGATAATTTTCATTTAATTTTTTTTTTAATATATATACGATTCATTCGTCACCTCTATTAGAATTTTTATTTAATTTTTATTTTTTAATATATATACGATTCATTCGTCACCTCTATAAGAATTGTTATTTAATTTTTATTTTTTTAATATATATACGATTCATTCGTCACCTCTATAAGAATTTTTATTTTATTTTTATTTTTTTAATATATATACGATTCATTCGTCACCTCCATGAGAATTTAAAAAAAAATATATATATACGATTCATTCGTCACCTCTATAAGAATTTTTATTTAATTTTTATTTTTTTAATATATATACGATTCATTCGTCACCTCTATAAGAATTTTTATTTAATTTTTATTTTTTTTAATATATATACGCTTAATTCGTCACCCTATGATAATTTTTATTTAATTTTTTTTTTTAATATATATACGATTCATTCGTCACCTCCATGAGAATTAAAAAAAAAATATATATACGATTCATTCGTCACCTCTATAAGAATTTTTATTTAATTTTTATTTTTTTAATATATATACGATTCATTCGTCACCTCTATAAGAATTTTTATTTAATTTTTATTTTTTTTAATATATATACGATTCATTCGTCACCCTATGAGAATTTTACTTTAATTTTTTTTTTAATATATATACGATTCATTCGTAAACTCTATAAGAATTTTTATTTAATTTTTACTTTTTTAATATATATACGATTAATTCGTCACCCTATGATAATTTTCATTTAATTTTTTTTTTAATATATATACGATTCATTCGTCACCTCTATTAGAATTTTTATTTAATTTTTATTTTTTAATATATATACGATTCATTCGTCACCTCTATAAGAATTGTTATTTACTTTTTATTTTTTTAATATATATACGATTCATTCGTCACCTCTATAAGAATTTTTATTTTATTTTTATTTTTTTAATATATATACGATTCATTCGTCACCTCCATGAGAATTAAAAAAAAAATATATATACGATTCATTCGTCACCTCTATAAGAATTTTTATTTAATTTTTATTTTTTTTAATATATATACGATTAATTCGTCACCCTATGAGAATTTTTATTTAATTTTTACTTTTTTAATATATATACGATTAATTCGTCACCCTATGATAATTTTTATTTAATTTTTTTTTTAATATATATACGATTCATTCGTCACCTATATAAGAATTTTTATTTAATTTTTATTTTTTAATATATATACGATTCATTCGTCACCTCTATAAGAATTGTTATTTAATTTTTATTTTTTAAATATATATACGATTCATTCGTCACCTCTATAAGAATTTTTATTTTATTTTTATTTTTTTAATATATATACGATTCATTCGTCACCTCCATGAGAATTAAAAAAAATATATATATATACGATTCATTCGTCACCTCTATAAGAATTTTTATTTAATTTTTATTTTTTTAATATATATACGATTCATTCGTCACCTCTATAAGAATTTTTATTTAATTTTTATTTTTTTTAATATATGTACGATTAATTCGTCACCCTATGAGAATTTTTATTTAATTTTTTTTTTTAATATATATACGATTAATTCGTCACCCTATGAGAATTTTTATTTAATTTTTTTTTTTAATATATATACGATTCATTCGTCACCTCTATAAGAATTCTTATTTTATTTTTATTTTTTTAATATATATACGATTCATTCGTCACCTCTATAAGAATTTTTATTTTATTTTTATTTTTTTAATATATATACGATTCATTCGTCACCTCCATGAGAATTAAAAAAAATATATATATACGATTCATTCGTCACCTCTATAAGAATTTTTATTTAATTTTTATTTTTTTAATATATATACGATTCATTCGTCACCTCTATAAGAATTTTTATTTAATTTTTATTTTTTTTAATATATATACGATTAATTCGTCACCCTATGAGAATTTTACTTTAATTTTTTTTTTAATATATATACGATTCATTCGTAAACTCTATAAGAATTTTTATTTAATTATTACTTTTTTAATATATATACGATTAATTCGTCACCCTATGATAATTTTTATTTAATTTTTTTTTTTAATATATATACGATTCATTCGTCACCTCTATAAGAATTTTTATTTTATTTTTATTTTTTTAATATATATACGATTCATTCGTCACCTCCATGAGAATTAAAAAAAAAATATATATACGATTCATTCGTCACCTCTATAAGAATTTTTATTTAATTTTTATTTTTTTTAATATATATACGATTAATTCGTCACCCTATGAGAATTTTTATTTAATTTTTACTTTTTTAATATATATACGATTAATCGGTCACCCTATGATAATTTATATTTAATTTTTTTTTTAATATATATACGATTCATTCGTCACCTCTATAAGAATTTTTATTTAATTTTTATTTTTTAATATATATACGATTCATTCGTCACCTCTATAAGAATTGTTATTTAATTTTTATTTTTTAAATATATATACGATTCATTCGTCACCTCTATAAGAATTTTTATTTTATTTTTATTTTTTTAATATATATACGATTCATTCGTCACCTCCATGAGAATTAAAAAAAATATATATATATACGATTCATTCGTCACCTCTATAAGAATTTTTATTTAATTTTTATTTTTTTAATATATATACGATTCATTCGTCACCTCTATAAGAATTTTTATTTAATTTTTATTTTTTTTAATATATGTACGATTCATTCGTCACCCTATGAGAATTTTTATTTAATTTTTTTTTTAATATATATACGATTAATTCGTCACCCTATGAGAATTTTTATTTAATTTTTTTTTTAATATATATACGATTCATTCGTCACCTCTATAAGAATTCTTATTTTATTTTTATTTTTTTAATATATATACGATTCATTCGTCACCTCTATAAGAATTTTTATTTTATTTTTATTTTTTTAATATATATACGATTCATTCGTCACCTCCATGAGAATTAAAAAAAATATATATATACGATTCATTCGTCACCTCTATAAGAATTTTTATTTAATTTTTATTTTTTTAATATATATACGATTCATTCGTCACCTCTATAAGAATTTTTATTTAATTTTTATTTTTTTTAATATATATACGATTAATTCGTCACCCTATGAGAATTTTACTTTAATTTTTTTTTTAATATATATACGATTCATTCGTAAACTCTATAAGAATTTTTATTTAATTTTTACTTTTTTAATATATATACGATTAATTCGTCACCCTATGATAATTTTTATTTAATTTTTTTTTTTAATATATATACGAGTCATTCGTCACCTCTATAAGAATTCTTATTTTATTTTTATTTTTTTAATATATATACGATTCATTCGTCACCTCTATAAGAATTTTTATTTTATTTTTATTTTTTTAATATATATACGATTCATTCGTCACCTCCATGAGAATTTAAAAAAAAATATATATACGATTCATTCGTCACCTCTATAAGAATTTTTATTTAATTTTTATTTTTTTAATATATATACGATTCATTCGTCACCTCTATAAGAATTTTTATTTAATTTTTATTTTTTTTAATATATATACGATTAATTCGTCACCCTATGAGAATTTTACTTTAATTTTTTTTTTAATATATATACGATTCATTCGTAAACTCTATAAGAATTTTTATTTAATTTTTACTTTTTTAATATATATACGATTAATTCGTCACCCTATGATAATTTTCATTTAATTTTTTTTTTAATATATATACGATTCATTCGTCACCTCTATTAGAATTTTTATTTAATTTTTATTTTTTAATATATATACGATTCATTCGTCACCTCTATAAGAATTGTTATTTAATTTTTATTTTTTTAATATATATACGATTCATTCGTCACCTCTATAAGAATTTTTATTTTATTTTTATTTTTTTAATATATATACGATTCATTCGTCACCTCCATGAGAATTAAAAAAAAATATATATATACGATTCATTCGTCACCTCTATAAGAATTTTTATTTAATTTTTATTTTTTTAATATATATACGATTCATTCGTCACCTCTATAAGAATTTTTATTTAATTTTTATTTTTTTTAATATATATACGCTTAATTCGTCACCCTATGATAATTTTTATTTAATTTTTTTTTTAATATATATACGATTCATTCGTGACCTCTATAAGAATTTTTATTTAATTTTTATTTTTTTAATATATATACGATTCATTCGTCACCTCTATAAGAATTTTTATTTTATTTTTATTTTTTTAATATATATACGATTCATTCGTCACCTCCATGAGAATTAAAAAAAAAAATATATATACGATTCATTCGTCACCTATATAAGAATTGTTATTTAATTTTTATTTTTTTAATATATATACCATTCATTCGTGACCTCTATAAGAATTTTTATTTAATTTTTATTTTTTTAATATATATACGATTCATTCGTCACCTCAATGAGAATTTTTATTTAATTTTTATTTTTTTAATATATGTACGATTCATTCGTCACCTCTATAAGAATTTTTATTTAATTTTTATTTTTTTAATATATATACCATTCATTCGTCACCTCTATAAGAATTTTTATTTAATTTTCATTTTTTTAATATATATACGATTCATTCGTGACCTCTATAAGAATTGTTATTTAATTTTTATTTTTTTAATATATATACGATTCATTCGTCACCTTTATAAGAATTTTTATTTAATTTTTATTTTTTTAATATATGTACGATTCATTCGTCACCTCTATAAGAATTTTTATTTAATTTTTATTTTTTTAAATATATATACGATTCATTCGTCACCTCTATAAGAATTTTTATTTAATTTTTTTTTGTTAAATATAAATACGATTCATTCGTAACCTCTATAAGAATTTTTATTTAATTTTTATTTTTTTAAATATATATACGATTCATTCGTCACCTCTATAAGAATTTTTATTTAATTTTTATTTTTTTGATATATAAACGATTCATTCGTCACCTCTATTCGAATTTTTATTTAATTTTTATTTTTTTAATATATATACGATTCATTCGTCACCTCTATAAGAATTTTTATTAAATTTTTTTTTGTTAAATATAAATACGATTCATTCGTAACCTCTATAAGAATTTTTATTTAATTTTTATTTTTTTTAATATATATACGATTCATTCGTCACCTCTATAAGAATTTTTATTTAATTTTTATTTTTTTGATATATAAACGATTCATTCGTCACCTCTATTCGAATTTTTATTTAATTTTTATTTTTTTAATATATATACGATTCATTCGTCACGTCTATCAGAATTTTTATTTAATGTTTATTTTTTAATATATATACGATTCATTCGTCACCTCTATAAGCATTTTATTTTATTTTTATTTTTTTAATATATATACGATTCATTCGTAACCTCTATAAGAATTTTTATTTAATTTTTTTTTTTTTAATATATATACGATTCATTCGTCACTTCTATAAGAATTTTTATTTAATTTTTATTTTTTTAATATATAAACGATTTATTCGTCACCTCTATAAGAATTTTTATTTAATTTTTATTTTTTTAATATATACGATTCATTCATCACCTCTATAAGAATTTTTATTTAATTTTTATTTTTTTGATATATATACGAGTCATTCGGCACCTCTATAAGAATTTTAATTTAACTTTTATTTTTTTAATATATATACGATTCATTCGTCACCTCTATAAGAATTTTTATTTAATTTTTATTTTTTAAGATATATACGATTCATTCGTCACCTCTATAAGAATTTTTATTTAATTTTTACTTTTTTAATATATATACGATTAATTCGTCACCCTATGATAATTTTTATTTAATTTTTTTTTAAATATATATACGATTCATTCGTCACCTCTATAAGAATTTTTATTTAATTTTTGTTTTTTAATATATATACGATTCATTCGTCACCTCTATAAGAATTCTTATTTTATTTTTATTTTTTTAATATATATACGATTCATTCGTCACCTCTATAAGAATTTTTATTTTATTTTTATTTTTTTAATATATATACGATTCATTCGTCACCTCCATGAGAATTTAAAAAAAAATATATATACGATTCATTCGTCACCTCTATAAGAATTTTTATTTAATTTCTATTTTTTTAATATATATACGATTCATTCGTCACCTCTATAAGAATTTTTATTTAATTTTTATTTTTTTTAATATATATACGATTCATTCGTCACCCTATGAGAATTTTACTTTAATTTTTTTTTTAATATATATACGATTCATTCGTAAACTCTATAAGAATTTTTATTTAATTTTTACTTTTTTAATATATATACGATTAATTCGTCACCCTATGATAATTTTCATTTAATTTTTTTTTTAATATATATACGATTCATTCGTCACCTCTATTAGAATTTTTATTTAATTTTTATTTTTTAATATATATACGATTCATTCGTCACCTCTATAAGAATTGTTATTTAATTTTTATTTTTTTAATATATATACGATTCATTCGTCACCTCTATAAGAATTTTTATTTTATTTTTATTTTTTTAATATATATACGATTCATTCGTCACCTCCATGAGAATTTAAAAAAAAAAATATATATACGATTCATTCGTCACCTCTATAAGAATTTTTATTTAATTTTTATTTTTTTAATATATATACGATTCATTCGTCACCTCTATAAGAATTTTTATTTAATTTTTATTTTTTTTAATATATATACGCTTAATTCGTCACCCTATGATAATTTTTATTTAATTTTTTTTTTTAATATATATACGATTCATTCGTCACCTCTATAAGAATTTTTATTTAATTTTTATTTTTTAATATATATACCATTTATTCGTCACCTCTATAAGAATTGTTATTTAATTTTTATTTTTTTAATATATATACGATTCATTCGTCACCTCTATAAGAATTTTTATTTTATTTTTATTTTTTTAATATATATACGATTCATTCGTCACCTCCATGAGAATTAAAAAAAATATATATATACGATTCATTCGTCACCTCTATAAGAATTTTTATTTAATTTTTATTTTTTTTAATATATATACGATTAATTCGTCACCCTATGAGAATTTTTATTTAATTTTTACTTTTTTAATATATATACGATTAATTCGTCACCCTATAATAATTTTTATTTAATTTTTTTTTTAATATATATACGATTCATTCGTCACCTCTATAAGAATTTTTATTTAATTTTTATTTTTTAATATATATACGATTCATTCGTCACCTCTATAAGAATTCTTATTTAATTTTTATTTTTTAAATATATATACGATTCATTCGTCACCTCTATAAGAATTTTTATTTTATTTTTATTTTTTTAATATATATACGATTCATTCGTCACCTCCATGAGAATTAAAAAAAATATATATATATACGATTCATTCGTCACCTCTATAAGAATTTTTATTTAATTTTTATTTTTTTAATATATATACGATTCATTCGTCACCTCTATAAGAATTTTTATTTAATTTTTATTTTTTTTAATATATGTACGATTAATTCGTCACCCTATGAGAATTTTTATTTAATTTTTTTTTTAATATATATACGATTAATTCGTCACCCTATGAGAATTTTTATTTAATTTTTTTTTTAATATATATACGATTCATTCGTCACCTCTATAAGAATTCTTATTTTATTTTTATTTTTTTAATATATATACGATTCATTCGTCACCTCTATAAGAATTTTTATTTTATTTTTATTTTTTTAATATATATACGATTCATTCGTCACCTCCATGAGAATTAAAAAAAATATATATATACGATTCATTCGTCACCTCTATAAGAATTTTTATTTAATTTTTATTTTTTTAATATATATACGATTCATTCGTCACCTCTATAAGAATTTTTATTTAATTTTTATTTTTTTTAATATATATACGATTAATTCGTCACCCTATGAGAATTTTACTTTAATTTTTTTTTTAATATATATACGATTCATTCGTAAACTCTATAAGAATTTTTATTTAATTTTTACTTTTTTAATATATATACGATTAATTCGTCACCCTATGATAATTTTTATTTAATTTTTTTTTTTAATATATATACGATTCATTCGTCACCTCTATAAGAATTTTTATTTTATTTTTATTTTTTTAATATATATACGATTCATTCGTCACCTCCATGAGAATTAAAAAAAAAATATATATACGATTCATTCGTCACCTCTATAAGAATTTTTATTTAATTTTTATTTTTTTTAATATATATACGATTAATTCGTCACCCTATGAGAATTTTTATTTAATTTTTACTTTTTTAATATATATACGATTAATTCGTCACCCTATGATAATTTATATTTAATTTTTTTTTTAATATATATACGATTCATTCGTCACCTTTATAAGAATTTTTATTTAATTTTTATTTTTTAATATATATACGATTCATTCGTCACCTCTATAAGAATTGTTATTTAATTTTTATTTTTTAAATATATATACGATTCATTCGTCACCTCTATAAGAATTTTTATTTTATTTTTATTTTTTTAATATATATACGATTCATTCGTCACCTCCATGAGAATTAAAAAAAATATATATATATACGATTCATTCGTCACCTCTATAAGAATTTTTATTTAATTTTTATTTTTTTAATATATATACGATTCATTCGTCACCTCTATAAGAATTTTTATTTAATTTTTATTTTTTTTAATATATGTACGATTAATTCGTCACCCTATGAGAATTTTTATTTAATTTTTTTTTTTAATATATATACGATTAATTCGTCACCCTATGAGAATTTTTATTTAATTTTTTTTTTAATATATATACGATTCATTCGTCACCTCTATAAGAATTCTTATTTTATTTTTATTTTTTTAATATATATACGATTCATTCGTCACCTCTATAAGAATTTTTATTTTATTTTTATTTTTTTAATATATATACGATTCATTCGTCACCTCCATGAGAATTAAAAAAAATATATATATACGATTCATTCGTCACCTCTATAAGAATTTTTATTTAATTTTTATTTTTTTAATATATATACGATTCATTCGTCACCTCTATAAGAATTTTTATTTAATTTTTATTTTTTTTAATATATATACGATTAATTCGTCACCCTATGAGAATTTTACTTTAATTTTTTTTTTAATATATATACGATTCATTCGTAAACTCTATAAGAATTTTTATTTAATTTTTACTTTTTTAATATATATACGATTAATTCGTCACCCTATGATAATTTTTATTTAATTTTTTTTTTTAATATATATACGAGTCATTCGTCACCTCTATAAGAATTCTTATTTTATTTTTATTTTTTTAATATATATACGATTCATTCGTCACCTCTATAAGAATTTTTATTTTATTTTTATTTTTTTAATATATATACGATTCATTCGTCACCTCCATGAGAATTAAAAAAAAAATATATATACGATTCATTCGTCACCTCTATAAGAATTTTTATTTAATTTTTATTTTTTTAATATATATACGATTCATTCGTCACCTCTATAAGAATTTTTATTTAATTTTTATTTTTTTTAATATATATACGATTAATTCGTCACCCTATGAGAATTTTACTTTAATTTTTTTTTTAATATATATACGATTCATTCGTAAACTCTATAAGAATTTTTATTTAATTTTTACTTTTTTAATATATATACGATTAATTCGTCACCCTATGATAATTTTCATTTAATTTTTTTTTTAATATATATACGATTCATTCGTCACCTCTATTAGAATTTTTATTTAATTTTTATTTTTTAATATATATACGATTCATTCGTCACCTCTATAAGAATTGTTATTTAATTTTTATTTTTTTAATATATATACGATTCATTCGTCACCTCTATAAGAATTTTTATTTTATTTTTATTTTTTTAATATATATACGATTCATTCGTCACCTCCATGAGAATTAAAAAAATATATATATATACGATTCATTCGTCACCTCTATAAGAATTTTTATTTAATTTTTATTTTTTTAATATATATACGATTCATTCGTCACCTCTATAAGAATTTTTATTTAATTTTTATTTTTTTTAATATATATACGCTTAATTCGTCACCCTATGATAATTTTTATTTAATTTTTTTTTTTAATATATATACGATTCATTCGTCACCTCTATAAGAATTTTTATTTAATTTTTATTTTTTAATATATATACCATTTATTCGTCACCTCTATAAGAATTGTTATTTAATTTTTATTTTTTTAATATATATACGATTCATTCGTCACCTCTATAAGAATTTTTATTTAATTTTTATTTTTTTTAATATATGTACGATTAATTCGTCACCCTATGAGAATTTTTATTTAATTTTTTTTTTTAATATATATACGATTAATTCGTCACCCTATGAGAATTTTTATTTAATTTTTTTTTTTAATATATATACGATTCATTCGTCACCTCTATAAGAATTCTTATTTTATTTTTATTTTTTTAATATATATACGATTCATTCGTCACCTCTATAAGAATTTTTATTTTATTTTTATTTTTTTAATATATATACGATTCATTCGTCACCTCCATGAGAATTAAAAAAAATATATATATACGATTCATTCGTCACCTCTATAAGAATTTTTATTTAATTTTTATTTTTTTAATATATATACGATTCATTCGTCACCTCTATAAGAATTTTTATTTAATTTTTATTTTTTTTAATATATATACGATTAATTCGTCACCCTATGAGAATTTTACTTTAATTTTTTTTTTAATATATATACGATTCATTCGTAAACTCTATAAGAATTTTTATTTAATTTTTACTTTTTTAATATATATACGATTAATTCGTCACCCTATGATAATTTTTATTTAATTTTTTTTTTTAATATATATACGATTCATTCGTCACCTCTATAAGAATTTTTATTTTATTTTTATTTTTTTAATATATATACGATTCATTCGTCACCTCCATGAGAATTAAAAAAAAAATATATATACGATTCATTCGTCACCTCTATAAGAATTTTTATTTAATTTTTATTTTTTTTAATATATATACGATTAATTCGTCACCCTATGAGAATTTTTATTTAATTTTTACTTTTTTAATATATATACGATTAATTCGTCACCCTATGATAATTTATATTTAATTTTTTTTTTAATATATATACGATTCATTCGTCACCTTTATAAGAATTTTTATTTAATTTTTATTTTTTAATATATATACGATTCATTCGTCACCTCTATAAGAATTGTTATTTAATTTTTATTTTTTAAATATATATACGATTCATTCGTCACCTCTATAAGAATTTTTATTTTATTTTTATTTTTTTAATATATATACGATTCATTCGTCACCTCCATGAGAATTAAAAAAAATATATATATATACGATTCATTCGTCACCTCTATAAGAATTTTTATTTAATTTTTATTTTTTTAATATATATACGATTCATTCGTCACCTCTATAAGAATTTTTATTTAATTTTTATTTTTTTTAATATATGTACGATTAATTCGTCACCCTATGAGAATTTTTATTTAATTTTTTTTTTTAATATATATACGATTAATTCGTCACCCTATGAGAATTTTTATTTAATTTTTTTTTTAATATATATACGATTCATTCGTCACCTCTATAAGAATTCTTATTTTATTTTTATTTTTTTAATATATATACGATTCATTCGTCACCTCTATAAGTATTTTTATTTTATTTTTATTTTTTTAATATATATACGATTCATTCGTCACCTCCATGAGAATTAAAAAAAATATATATATACGATTCATTCGTCACCTCTATAAGAATTTTTATTTAATTTTTATTTTTTTAATATATATACGATTCATTCGTCACCTCTATAAGAATTTTTATTTAATTTTTATTTTTTTTAATATATATACGATTAATTCGTCACCCTATGAGAATTTTACTTTAATTTTTTTTTTAATATATATACGATTCATTCGTAAACTCTATAAGAATTTTTATTTAATTTTTACTTTTTTAATATATATACGATTAATTCGTCACCCTATGATAATTTTTATTTAATTTTTTTTTTTAATATATATACGAGTCATTCGTCACCTCTATAAGAATTCTTATTTTATTTTTATTTTTTTAATATATATACGATTCATTCGTCACCTCTATAAGAATTTTTATTTTATTTTTATTTTTTTAATATATATACGATTCATTCGTCACCTCCATGAGAATTAAAAAAAAAATATATATACGATTCATTCGTCACCTCTATAAGAATTTTTATTTAATTTTTATTTTTTTAATATATATACGATTCATTCGTCACCTCTATAAGAATTTTTATTTAATTTTTATTTTTTTTAATATATATACGATTAATTCGTCACCCTATGAGAATTTTACTTTAATTTTTTTTTTAATATATATACGATTCATTCGTAAACTCTATAAGAATTTTTATTTAATTTTTACTTTTTTAATATATATACGATTAATTCGTCACCCTATGATAATTTTCATTTAATTTTTTTTTTAATATATATACGATTCATTCGTCACCTCTATTAGAATTTTTATTTAATTTTTATTTTTTAATATATATACGATTCATTCGTCACCTCTATAAGAATTGTTATTTAATTTTTATTTTTTTAATATATATACGATTCATTCGTCACCTCTATAAGAATTTTTATTTTATTTTTATTTTTTTAATATATATACGATTCATTCGTCACCTCCATGAGAATTAAAAAAAAATATATATATACGATTCATTCGTCACCTCTATAAGAATTTTTATTTAATTTTTATTTTTTTAATATATATACGATTCATTCGTCACCTCTATAAGAATTTTTATTTAATTTTTATTTTTTTTAATATATATACGCTTAATTCGTCACCCTATGATAATTTTTATTTAATTTTTTTTTTTAATATATATACGATTCATTCGTCACCTCTATAAGAATTTTTATTTAATTTTTATTTTTTAATATATATACCATTTATTCGTCACCTCTATAAGAATTGTTATTTAATTTTTATTTTTTTAATATATATACGATTCATTCGTCACCTCTATAAGAATTTTTATTTTATTTTTATTTTTTTAACATATATACGATTCATTCGTCACCTCCATGAGAATTAAAAAAAAAATATATATACGATTCATTCGTCACCTCTATAAGAATTTTTATTTAATTTTTATTTTTTTTAATATATATACGATTAATTCGTCACCCTATGAGAATTTTTATTTAATTTTTACTTTCTTAATATATATACGATTAATTCGTCACCCTATGATAATTTTTATTTCATTTTTTTTTTAATATATATACGATTCATTCGTCACCTCTATAAGAATTTTTATTTAATTTTTATTTTTTAATATATATACGATTCATTCGTCACCTCTATAAGAATTGTTATTTAATTTTTATTTTTTAAATATATATACGATTCATTCGTCACCTCTATAAGAATTTTTATTTTATTTTTATTTTTTTAATATATATACGATTCATTCGTCACCTCCATGAGAATTAAAAAAAATATATATATATACGATTCATTCGTCACCTCTATAAGAATTTTTATTTAATTTTTATTTTTTTAATATATATACGATTCATTCGTCACCTCTATAAGAATTTTTATTTAATTTTTATTTTTTTTAATATATATACGATTAATTCGTCACCCTATGAGAATTTTTATTTAATTTTTTTTTTTAATATATATACGATTCATTCGTCACCTCTATAAGAATTTTTATTTAATTTTTATTTTTTAATATATATACGATTCATTCGTCACCTCAATACGAATTTTATTTTATTTTTATTTTTTTAATATATATACGATTCATTCGTCACCTCTATAAGAATTCTTATTTTATTTTTATTTTTTTAATATATATACGATTCATTCGTCACATCTATGAGAATTTAAAAAAAATATATATATACGATTCATTCGTCACCTCTATAAGAATCTTTATGTAATTTTTATTTTTTTAATATATATACCATTCATTCGTCACCTCTATAAGAATTTTTATTTAATTCTAATTTTTTTAATATATATACGATTCATTCGTCCCCTCTATGGAATTTTTATTTAATTTTTATTTTTTTAATATATGTACGATTCATTCGTCACCTCTATAAGAATTTTTATTTAATTTTTATTTTTTAATATATATACCATTTATTCGTCACCTCTATAAGAATTGTTATTTAATTTTTATTTTTTTAATATATATACGATTCATTCGTCACCTCTATAAGAATTTTTATTTTATTTTTATTTTTTTAATATATATACGATTCATTCGTCACCTCCATGAGAATTAAAAAAAATATATATATACGATTCATTCGTCACCTCTATAAGAATTTTTATTTAATTTTTATTTTTTTTAATATATATACGATTAATTCGTCACCCTATGAGAATTTTTATTTAATTTTTACTTTTTTAATATATATACGATTAATTCGTCACCCTATGATAATTTTTATTTAATTTTTTTTTTAATATATATACGATTCATTCGTCACCTCTATAAGAATTTTTATTTAATTTTTATTTTTTAATATATATACGATTCATTCGTCACCTCTATAAGAATTCTTATTTAATTTTTATTTTTTAAATATATATACGATTCATTCGTCACCTCTATAAGAATTTTTATTTTATTTTTATTTTTTTAATATATATACGATTCATTCGTCACCTCCATGAGAATTAAAAAAAATATATATATATACGATTCATTCGTCACCTCTATAAGAATTTTTATTTAATTTTTATTTTTTTAATATATATACGATTCATTCGTCACCTCTATAAGAATTTTTATTTAATTTTTATTTTTTTTAATATATGTACGATTAATTCGTCACCCTATGAGAATTTTTATTTAATTTTTTTTTTTAATATATATACGATTAATTCGTCACCCTATGAGAATTTTTATTTAATTTTTTTTTTTAATATATATACGATTCATTCGTCACCTCTATAAGAATTCTTATTTTATTTTTATTTTTTTAATATATATACGATTCATTCGTCACCTCTATAAGAATTTTTATTTTATTTTTATTTTTTTAATATATATACGATTCATTCGTCACCTCCATGAGAATTAAAAAAAATATATATATACGATTCATTCGTCACCTCTATAAGAATTTTTATTTAATTTTTATTTTTTTAATATATATACGATTCATTCGTCACCTCTATAAGAATTTTTATTTAATTTTTATTTTTTTTAATATATATACGATTAATTCGTCACCCTATGAGAATTTTACTTTAATTTTTTTTTTAATATATATACGATTCATTCGTAAACTCTATAAGAATTTTTATTTAATTTTTACTTTTTTAATATATATACGATTAATTCGTCACCCTATGATAATTTTTATTTAATTTTTTTTTTTAATATATATACGATTCATTCGTCACCTCTATAAGAATTTTTATTTTATTTTTATTTTTTTAATATATATACGATTCATTCGTCACCTCCATGAGAATTAAAAAAAAAATATATATACGATTCATTCGTCACCTCTATAAGAATTTTTATTTAATTTTTATTTTTTTTAATATATATACGATTAATTCGTCACCCTATGAGAATTTTTATTTAATTTTTACTTTTTTAATATATATACGATTAATTCGTCACCCTATGATAATTTATATTTAATTTTTTTTTTAATATATATACGATTCATTCGTAACCTCTATAAGAATTTTTATTTAATTTTTATTTTTTAATATATATACGATTCATTCGTCACCTCTATAAGAATTGTTATTTAATTTTTATTTTTTAAATATATATACGATTCATTCGTCACCTCTATAAGAATTTTTATTTTATTTTTATTTTTTTAATATATATACGATTCATTCGTCACCTCCATGAGAATTAAAAAAAATATATATATATACGATTCATTCGTCACCTCTATAAGAATTTTTATTTAATTTTTATTTTTTTAATATATATACGATTCATTCGTCACCTCTATAAGAATTTTTATTTAATTTTTATTTTTTTTAATATATGTACGATTAATTCGTCACCCTATGAGAATTTTTATTTAATTTTTTTTTTTAACATATATACGATTAATTCGTCACCCTATGAGAATTTTTATTTAATTTTTTTTTTTAATATATATACGATTCATTCGTCACCTCTATAAGAATTCTTATTTTATTTTTATTTTTTTAATATATATACGATTCATTCGTCACCTCCATGAGAATTAAAAAAAATATATATATACGATTCATTCGTCACCTCTATAAGAATTTTTATTTTAATTTTTATTTTTTTAATATATATACGATTCATTCGTCACCTCTATAAGAATTTTTATTTAATTTTTATTTTTTTTAATATATATACGATTAATTCGTCACCCTATGAGAATTTTACTTTAATTTTTTTTTTAATATATATACGATTCATTCGTAAACTCTATAAGAATTTTTATTTAATTTTTACTTTTTTAATATATATACGATTAATTCGTCACCCTATGATAATTTTTATTTAATTTTTTTTTTTAATATATATACGAGTCATTCGTCACCTCTATAAGAATTCTTATTTTATTTTTATTTTTTTAATATATATACGATTCATTCGTCACCTCTATAAGAATTTTTATTTTATTTTTGTTTTTTTAATATATATACGATTCATTCGTCACCTCCATGAGAATTAAAAAAAATATATATATACGATTCATTCGTCACCTCTATAAGAATTTTTATTTAATTTTTATTTTTTTAATATATATACGATTCATTCGTCACCTCTATAAGAATTTTTATTTAATTTTTATTTTTTTTAATATATATACGATTAATTCGTCACCCTATGAGAATTTTACTTTAATTTTTTTTTTAATATATATACGATTCATTCGTAAACTCTATAAGAATTTTTATTTAATTTTTACTTTTTTAATATATATACGATTAATTCGTCACCCTATGATAATTTTCATTTAATTTTTTTTTTAATATATATACGATTCATTCGTCACCTCTATTAGAATTTTTATTTAATTTTTATTTTTTAATATATATACGATTCATTCGTCACCTCTATAAGAATTGTTATTTAATTTTTATTTTTTTAATATATATACGATTCATTCGTCACCTCTATAAGAATTTTTATTTTATTTTTATTTTTTTAATATATATACGATTCATTCGTCACCTCCATGAGAATTAAAAAAAAATATATATATACGATTCATTCGTCACCTCTATAAGAATTTTTATTTAATTTTTATTTTTTTAATATATATACGATTCATTCGTCACCTCTATAAGAATTTTTATTTAATTTTTATTTTTTTTAATATATATACGCTTAATTCGTCACCCTATGATAATTTTTATTTAATTTTTTTTTTTAATATATATACGATTCATTCGTCACCTCTATAAGAATTTTTATTTAATTTTTATTTTTTAATATATATACCATTTATTCGTCACCTCTATAAGAATTGTTATTTAATTTTTATTTTTTTAATATATATACGATTCATTCGTCACCTCTATAAGAATTTTTATTTTATTTTTATTTTTTTAACATATATACGATTCATTCGTCACCTCCATGAGAATTAAAAAAAAAATATATATACGATTCATTCGTCACCTCTATAAGAATTTTTATTTAATTTTTATTTTTTTTAATATATATACGATTAATTCGTCACCCTATGAGAATTTTTATTTAATTTTTACTTTCTTAATATATATACGATTAATTCGTCACCCTATGATAATTTTTATTTCATTTTTTTTTAATATATATACGATTCATTCGTCACCTCTATAAGAATTTTTATTTAATTTTTATTTTTTAATATATATACGATTCATTCGTCACCTCTATAAGAATTGTTATTTAATTTTTATTTTTTAAATATATATACGATTCATTCGTCACCTCTATAAGAATTTTTATTTTATTTTTATTTTTTTAATATATATACGATTCATTCGTCACCTCCATGAGAATTAAAAAAAATATATATATATACGATTCATTCGTCACCTCTATAAGAATTTTTATTTAATTTTTATTTTTTTAATATATATACGATTCATTCGTCACCTCTATAAGAATTTTTATTTAATTTTTATTTTTTTTAATATATATACGATTAATTCGTCACCCTATGAGAATTTTTATTTAATTTTTTTTTTTAATATATATACGATTCATTCGTCACCTCTATAAGAATTTTTATTTAATTTTTATTTTTTAATATATATACGATTCATTCGTCACCTCAATACGAATTTTATTTTATTTTTATTTTTTTAATATATATACGATTCATTCGTCACCTCTATAAGAATTCTTATTTTATTTTTATTTTTTTAATATATATACGATTCATTCGTCACATCTATGAGAATTTAAAAAAAATATATATATACGATTCATTCGTCACCTCTATAAGAATCTTTATGTAATTTTTATTTTTTTAATATATATACCATTCATTCGTCACCTCTATAAGAATTTTTATTTAATTCTAATTTTTTTAATATATATACGATTCATTCGTCCCCTCTATGGAATTTTTATTTAATTTTTATTTTTTTAATATATGTACGATTCATTCGTCACCTCTATAAGAATTTTTATTTAATTTTTATTTTTTAATATATATACCATTTATTCGTCACCTCTATAAGAATTGTTATTTAATTTTTATTTTTTTAATATATATACGATTCATTCGTCACCTCTATAAGAATTTTTATTTTATTTTTATTTTTTTAATATATATACGATTCATTCGTCACCTCCATGAGAATTAAAAAAAATATATATATACGATTCATTCGTCACCTCTATAAGAATTTTTATTTAATTTTTATTTTTTTTAATATATATACGATTAATTCGTCACCCTATGAGAATTTTTATTTAATTTTTACTTTTTTAATATATATACGATTAATTCGTCACCCTATGATAATTTTTATTTAATTTTTTTTTTAATATATATACGATTCATTCGTCACCTCTATAAGAATTTTTATTTAATTTTTATTTTTTAATATATATACGATTCATTCGTCACCTCTATAAGAATTCTTATTTAATTTTTATTTTTTAAATATATATACGATTCATTCGTCACCTCTATAAGAATTTTTATTTTATTTTTATTTTTTTAATATATATACGATTCATTCGTCACCTCCATGAGAATTAAAAAAAATATATATATATACGATTCATTCGTCACCTCTATAAGAATTTTTATTTAATTTTTATTTTTTTAATATATATACGATTCATTCGTCACCTCTATAAGAATTTTTATTTAATTTTTATTTTTTTTAATATATGTACGATTAATTCGTCACCCTATGAGAATTTTTATTTAATTTTTTTTTTTAATATATATACGATTAATTCGTCACCCTATGAGAATTTTTATTTAATTTTTTTTTTTAATATATATACGATTCATTCGTCACCTCTATAAGAATTCTTATTTTATTTTTATTTTTTTAATATATATACGATTCATTCGTCACCTCCATGAGAATTAAAAAAAATATATATATACGATTCATTCGTCACCTCTATAAGAATTTTTATTTAATTTTTATTTTTTTAATATATATACGATTCATTCGTCACCTCTATAAGAATTTTTATTTAATTTTTATTTTTTTTAATATATATACGATTAATTCGTCACCCTATGAGAATTTTACTTTAATTTTTTTTTTAATATATATACGATTCATTCGTAAACTCTATAAGAATTTTTATTTAATTTTTACTTTTTTAATATATATACGATTAATTCGTCACCCTATGATAATTTTTATTTAATTTTTTTTTTTAATATATATACGATTCATTCGTCACCTCTATAAGAATTTTTATTTTATTTTTATTTTTTTAATATATATACGATTCATTCGTCACCTCCATGAGAATTAAAAAAAAAATATATATACGATTCATTCGTCACCTCTATAAGAATTTTTATTTAATTTTTATTTTTTTTAATATATATACGATTAATTCGTCACCCTATGAGAATTTTTATTTAATTTTTACTTTTTTAATATATATACGATTAATTCGTCACCCTATGATAATTTATATTTAATTTTTTTTTTAATATATATACGATTCATTCGTAACCTCTATAAGAATTTTTATTTAATTTTTATTTTTTAATATATATACGATTCATTCGTCACCTCTATAAGAATTGTTATTTAATTTTTATTTTTTAAATATATATACGATTCATTCGTCACCTCTATAAGAATTTTTATTTTATTTTTATTTTTTTAATATATATACGATTCATTCGTCACCTCCATGAGAATTAAAAAAAATATATATATATACGATTCATTCGTCACCTCTATAAGAATTTTTATTTAATTTTTATTTTTTTAATATATATACGATTCATTCGTCACCTCTATAAGAATTTTTATTTAATTTTTATTTTTTTTAATATATGTACGATTAATTCGTCACCCTATGAGAATTTTTATTTAATTTTTTTTTTTAACATATATACGATTAATTCGTCACCCTATGAGAATTTTTATTTAATTTTTTTTTTTAATATATATACGATTCATTCGTCACCTCTATAAGAATTCTTATTTTATTTTTATTTTTTTAATATATATACGATTCATTCGTCACCTCCATGAGAATTAAAAAAAATATATATATACGATTCATTCGTCACCTCTATAAGAATTTTTATTTTAATTTTTATTTTTTTAATATATATACGATTCATTCGTCACCTCTATAAGAATTTTTATTTAATTTTTATTTTTTTTAATATATATACGATTAATTCGTCACCCTATGAGAATTTTACTTTAATTTTTTTTTTAATATATATACGATTCATTCGTAAACTCTATAAGAATTTTTATTTAATTTTTACTTTTTTAATATATATACGATTAATTCGTCACCCTATGATAATTTTTATTTAATTTTTTTTTTTAATATATATACGAGTCATTCGTCACCTCTATAAGAATTCTTATTTTATTTTTATTTTTTTAATATATATACGATTCATTCGTCACCTCTATAAGAATTTTTATTTTATTTTTGTTTTTTTAATATATATACGATTCATTCGTCACCTCCATGAGAATTAAAAAAAATATATATATACGATTCATTCGTCACCTCTATAAGAATTTTTATTTAATTTTTATTTTTTTAATATATATACGATTCATTCGTCACCTCTATAAGAATTTTTATTTAATTTTTATTTTTTTTAATATATATACGATTAATTCGTCACCCTATGAGAATTTTACTTTAATTTTTTTTTTAATATATATACGATTCATTCGTAAACTCTATAAGAATTTTTATTTAATTTTTACTTTTTTAATATATATACGATTAATTCGTCACCCTATGATAATTTTCATTTAATTTTTTTTTTAATATATATACGATTCATTCGTCACCTCTATTAGAATTTTTATTTAATTTTTATTTTTTAATATATATACGATTCATTCGTCACCTCTATAAGAATTGTTATTTAATTTTTATTTTTTTAATATATATACGATTCATTCGTCACCTCTATAAGAATTTTTATTTTATTTTTATTTTTTTAATATATATACGATTCATTCGTCACCTCCATGAGAATTAAAAAAAAATATATATATACGATTCATTCGTCACCTCTATAAGAATTTTTATTTAATTTTTATTTTTTTAATATATATACGATTCATTCGTCACCTCTATAAGAATTTTTATTTAATTTTTATTTTTTTTAATATATATACGCTTAATTCGTCACCCTATGATAATTTTTATTTAATTTTTTTTTTAATATATATACGATTCATTCGTCACCTCTATAAGAATTTTTATTTAATTTTTATTTTTTAATATATATACCATTTATTCGTCACCTCTATAAGAATTGTTATTTAATTTTTATTTTTTTAATATATATACGATTCATTCGTCACCTCTATAAGAATTTTTATTTTATTTTTATTTTTTTAACATATATACGATTCATTCGTCACCTCCATGAGAATTAAAAAAAAAATATATATACGATTCATTCGTCACCTCTATAAGAATTTTTATTTAATTTTTATTTTTTTTAATATATATACGATTAATTCGTCACCCTATGAGAATTTTTATTTAATTTTTACTTTTTTAATATATATACGATTAATTCGTCACCCTATGATAATTTTTATTTCATTTTTTTTTTAATATATATACGATTCATTCGTCACCTCTATAAGAATTTTTATTTAATTTTTATTTTTTAATATATATACGATTCATTCGTCACCTCTATAAGAATTGTTATTTAATTTTTATTTTTTAAATATATATACGATTCATTCGTCACCTCTATAAGAATTTTTATTTTGTTTTTATTTTTTTAATATATATACGATTCATTCGTCACCTCCATGAGAATTAAAAAAAATATATATATATACGATTCATTCGTCACCTATATAAGAATTTTTATTTAATTTTTATTTTTTTAATATATATACGATTCATTCGTCACCTCTATAAGAATTTTTATTTAATTTTTATTTTTTTTAATATATATACGATTAATTCGTCACCCTATGAGAATTTTTATTTAATTTTTTTTTTTAATATATATACGATTCATTCGTCACCTCTATAAGAATTTTTATTTAATTTTTATTTTTTAATATATATACGATTCATTCGTCACCTCAATACGAATTTTATTTTATTTTTATTTTTTTAATATATATACGATTCATTCGTCACCTCTATAAGAATTCTTATTTTATTTTTATTTTTTTAATATATATACGATTCATTCGTCACATCTATGAGAATTTAAAAAAAATATATATATACGATTCATTCGTCACCTCTATAAGAATCTTTATGTAATTTTTATTTTTTTAATATATATACCATTCATTCGTCACCTCTATAAGAATTTTTATTTAATTTTAATTTTTTTAATATATATACGATTCATTCGTCCCCTCTATGGAATTTTTATTTAATTTTTATTTTTTTAATATATGTACGATTCATTCGTCACCTCTATAAGAATTTTTATTTAATTTTTATTTTTTTAATATATATACGATTCATTCGTGACCTCTATAAGAATTTTTATTTAATTTTTAATTTTTTTAATATATATACGATTAATTCGTCACCCTATGATAATTTTTATTTAATTTTTTTTTTAATATATATACGATTCATTCGTCACCTCTATAAGAATTTTTATTTAATTTTTATTTTTTAATATATATACCATTCATTCGTCACCTCTATAAGAATTGTTATTTAATTTTTATTTTTTTAATATATATACGATTCATTCGTCACCTCTATAAGAATTTTTATTTTATTTTTATTTTTTTAATATATATACGATTCATTCGTCACCTCCATGAGAATTAAAAAAAAAATATATATACGATTCATTCGTCACCTCTATAAGAATTTTTATTTAATTTTTATTTTTTTAATATATATACGATTCATTCGTCACCTCTATAAGAATTTTTATTTAATTTTTATTTTTTTTAATATATATACGATTAATTCGTCACCCTATGAGAATTTTTATTTAATTTTTACTTTTTTAATATATATACGATTAATTCGTCACCCTATGATAATTTTCATTTAATTTTTTTTTTAATATATATACGATTCATTCGTCACCTCTATTAGAATTTTTATTTAATTTTTATTTTTTAATATATATACGATTCATTCGTCACCTCTATAAGAATTGTTATTTAATTTTTATTTTTTTAATATATATACGATTCATTCGTCACCTCTATAAGAATTTTTATTTTATTTTTATTTTTTTAATATATATACGATTCATTCGTCACCTCCATGAGAATTTAAAAAAAAATATATATATACGATTCATTCGTCACCTCTATAAGAATTTTTATTTAATTTTTATTTTTTTAATATATATACGATTCATTCGTCACCTCTATAAGAATTTTTATTTAATTTTTATTTTTTTTAATATATATACGCTTAATTCGTCACCCTATGATAATTTTTATTTAATTTTTTTTTTAATATATATACGATTCATTCGTCACCTCTATAAGAATTTTTATTTAATTTTTATTTTTTAATATATATACCATTTATTCGTCACCTCTATAAGAATTGTTATTTAATTTTTATTTTTTTAATATATATACGATTCATTCGTCACCTCTATAAGAATTTTTATTTTATTTTTATTTTTTTAATATATATACGATTCATTCGTCACCTCCATGAGAATTAAAAAAAAAATATATATACGATTCATTCGTCACCTCTATAAGAATTTTTATTTAATTTTTATTTTTTTTAATATATATACGATTAATTCGTCACCCTATGAGAATTTTTATTTAATTTTTACTTTTTTAATATATATACGATTAATTCGTCACCCTATGATAATTTTTATTTAATTTTTTTTTAAATATATATACGATTCATTCGTCACCTCTATAAGAATTTTTATTTAATTTTTATTTTTTAATATATATACGATTCATTCGTCACCTCTATAAGAATTGTTATTTAATTTTTATTTTTTAAATATATATACGATTCATTCGTCACCTCTATAAGAATTTTTATTTTATTTTTATTTTTTTAATATATATACGATTCATTCGTCACCTCCATGAGAATTAAAAAAAATATATATATACGATTCATTCGTCACCTCTATAAGAATTTTTATTTAATTTTTATTTTTTTAATATATATACGATTCATTCGTCACCTCTATAAGAATTTTTATTTAATTTTTATTTTTTTTAATATATATACGATTAATTCGTCACCCTATGAGAATTTTTATTTAATTTTTTTTTTTAATATATATACGATTCATTCGTCACCTCTATAAGAATTTTTATTTAATTTTTATTTTTTAATATATATACGATTCATTCGTCACCTCAATACGAATTTTATTTTATTTTTATTTTTTTAATATATATACGATTCATTCGTCACCTCTATAAGAATTCTTATTTTATTTTTATTTTTTTAATATATATACGATTCATTCGTCACATCTATGAGAATTTAAAAAAAATATATATATACGATTCATTCGTCACCTCTATAAGAATCTTTATGTAATTTTTATTTTTTTAATATATATACCATTCATTCGTCACCTCTATAAGAATTTTTATTTAATTTTAATTTTTTTAATATATATACGATTCATTCGTCCCCTCTATGGAATTTTTATTTAATTTTTATTTTTTTAATATATGTACGATTCATTCGTCACCTCTATAAGAATTTTTATTTAATTTTTATTTTTTTAATATATATACGATTCATTCGTGACCTCTATAAGAATTTTTATTTAATTTTTATTTTTTTTAATATATATACGATTAATTCGTCACCCTATGATAATTTTTATTTAATTTTTTTTTTAATATATATACGATTCATTCGTCACCTCTATAAGAATTTTTATTTAATTTTTATTTTTTAATATATATACCATTCATTCGTCACCTCTATAAGAATTGTTATTTAATTTTTATTTTTTTAATATATATACGATTCATTCGTCACCTCTATAAGAATTTTTATTTTATTTTTATTTTTTTAATATATATACGATTCATTCGTCACCTCCATGAGAATTAAAAAAAAAATATATATACGATTCATTCGTCACCTCTATAAGAATTTTTATTTAATTTTTATTTTTTTAATATATATACGATTCATTCGTCACCTCTATAAGAATTTTTATTTAATTTTTATTTTTTTTAATATATATACGATTAATTCGTCACCCTATGAGAATTTTTATTTAATTTTTTTTTTTAATATATATACGATTCATTCGTCACCTCTATAAGAATTTTTATTTAATTTTTACTTTTTTAATATATATACGATTAATTCGTCACCCTATGATAATTTTTATTTAATTTTTTTTTTAATATATATACGATTCATTCGTCACCTCTATAAGAATTTTTATTTAATTTTTATTTTTTAATATATATACGATTCATTCGTCACCTCTATAAGAATTGTTATTTAATTTTTATTTTTTAAATATATATACGATTCCTTCGTCACCTCTATAAGAATTTTTATTTTATTTTTTATTTTTTAATATATATACGATTCATTCGTCACCTCCATGAGAATAAAAAAATATATATATATATACGATTCATTCGTCACCTCTATAAGAATTTTTATTTAATTTTTATTTTTTTAATATATATACGATTCATTCGTCACCTCTATAAGAATTTTTATTTAATTTTTATTTTTTTTAATATATATACGATTAATTCGTCACCCTATGAGAATTTTTATTTAATTTTTTTTTTTAATATATATACGATTCATTCGTCACCTCTATAAGAATTTTTATTTAATTTTTTTTTGTTAAATATAATAACGATTCATTCGTAACCTCTATAAGAATTTTTATTTAATTTTAATTTTTTAAAATATATATACGATTCATTCGTCACCTCTATAAGAATTTTTATTTAATTTTTATTTTTTTGAAATATAAACGATTCATTCGTCACCTCTATTCGAATTTTTATTTAATTTTTATTTTTTAAATATATATACGATTCATTCGTCACCTCTATAAGAATTTTTATTTAATTTTTAATTTTTTAATATATATACGATTCATTCGTCACCTCTGTAAGCATTTTATTTTATTTTTATTTTTTTAATATATATACGATTACTTCGTCACCTCTATAAGAATTTTTATTTAATTTTTATTTTTTTAATATATATACGATTCATTCGTCACTTCTACAAGAATTTTTATTTAATTTTTATTTTTTTAATATATAAACGATTCATTCGTCACCTCTATAAGAATTTTTATTTAATTATTATTTTTTTAATATATATGATTCATTCGTCACCTCTATAAGAATTTTTATTTAATTTTTATTTTTTTAATATATATACGAGTCATTCGTCACCTCTATAAGAATTTTTATTTAATTTTTTTTTGTTAAATATAAATACGATTCATTCGTCACCTCTATAAGAATTCTTATTTTATTTTTATTTTTTTTTAATATATATACGATTAATTCGTCACCCTATGAGAATTTTTATTTAATTTTTTTTTTTAATATATATACGATTCATTCGTCACCTCTATAAGAATTTTTATTTAATTTTTATTTTTTAATATATATACGATTCATTCGTCACCTCTATAAGAATTTTATTTTATTTTTATTTTTTTAATATATATACGATTCATTCGTCACCTCTATAAGAATTCTTATTTTATTTTTATTTTTTTAATATATATGATTCATTCGTCACCTCTATAAGAATTTTTATTTAATTTTTATTTTTTTAATATATATACGAGTCATTCGTCACCTCTATAAGAATTTTTATTTAATTTCTTTTTGTTAAATATAAATACGATTCATTCGTAACCTCTATAAGAATTTTTATTTAATTTTTATTTTTTTAAATATATATACGATTCATTCGTCACCTCTATAAGAATTTTTATTTAATTTTTATTTTTTTGATATATAAACGATTCATTCGTCACCTCTATTCGAATTTTTATTTAATTTTTTTTTTTTTAATATATATACGATTCATTCGTCACCTCTATAAGAATTTTTATTTAATTTTTATTTTTTAATATATATACGATTCATTCGTCACCTCTATTAGCATTTTATTTTATTTTTTATTTTTTTAATATATATACGATTCATTCGTCACTTCTATAAGAATTTTATTTTATTTTTTTAATATATATACGATTCATTCGTCACCTCTATAAGAATCTTTATGTAATTTTCATTTTTTTAATATATATACCATTCATTCGTCACCTCTATAAGAATTTTTATTTAATTTTTATTTTTTTAATATATATACCATTCATTCGTCACGTCTATAAGAATTTTTATTTAATTTTTATTTTTTTAATATATATACGATTCATTCGGCACCTCTATAAGAATTTTAATTTAATTTTTATTTTCTTAATATATATACGATTCATTCGTCACCTCTATAAGAATTTTTATTTAATTATTATTTTTTAATATATATACGATTCATTCGTCACCTCTATAAGAATTTTTATTTAATTTTTATTTTTTTAATATATATACGATTCATTCGCCACCTCTATAAGAATTTTTATTTAATTTTTATTTTTTTAATATATATACGATTCATTCGTCACCTCTATAAGAATTTTTATTTAATTTTTATTTTTTTAATATATAAACGATTCATTCGTCACCTCTATGAGAATTTTTATTTAATTATTATTTTTTTAATATATATGATTCATTCGTCACTTCTATAAGAATTTTTATTTAATTTTTATTTTTTTAATATATATACGAGTCATTCGTCACCTCTATAAGAATTTTTATTAAATTTTTTTTTGTTAAATATAAATACGATTCATTCGTAACCTCTATAAGAATTTTTATTTAATTTTTATTTTTTTAAATATATATACGATTCATTCGTCACCTCTATAAGAATTTTGATTTAATTTTTATTTTTTTGATATATAAACGATTCATTCGTCACCTCTATTCGAATTTTTATTTAATTTTTATTTTTTTAATATATATACGATTCATTCGTCACCTCTATAAGAATTTTTATTGAATTTTTATTTTTTAATATATATACGTTTCATTCGTCACCTCTATAAGAATTGTTATTTAATTTTTATCTTTTAAATATATATACGATTCATTCGTCACCTCTATAAGAATTTTTATTTTATTTTTATTTTTTTAATATATATACGATTCATTCGTCACCTCCATGAGAATTAAAAAAAAAATATATATATACGATTCATTCGTCACCTCTATAAGAATTTTTATTTAATTTTTATTTTTTTAATATATATACGATTCATTCATCACCTCTATAAGAATTTTTATTTAATTTTTATTTTTTTTAATATATATACGATTAATTCGTCACCCTATGAGAATTTTTATTTAATTTTTTTTTTTAATATATATACGATTCATTCGTCACCTCTATAAGAATTTTTATTTAATTTTTATTTTTCAATATATATACGATTCATTCGTCACCTCTATAAGAATTTTATTTTATTTTTATTTTTTTAATATATATACGATTCATTCGTCACCTCTATAAGAATTCTTATTTTATTTTTATTTTTTTAATATATATACGATTCATTCGTCACATCTATGAGAATTTAAAAAAAAATATATATATACGATTCATTCGTCACCTTTATGAGAATCTTTATGTAATTTTTATTTTTTTAATATATATACCATTCATTCGTCACCTCTATAAGAATTTTTATTTAATTGTTATTTTTTTAATATATATACGATTCATTCGTGACCTCTATAAGAATTGTTATTTAATTTTTATTTTTTAATATATATACGATTCATTCGTGACCTCTATAAGAATTTTTATTTAATTTTTATTTTTTTAATATATGTACGATTCATTCGCCACCTCTATAATAATTTTTATTTAATTGTTATTTTTTTAATATATGTACGATTCATTCGTCACCTCTATAAGAATTTTTATTTAATTTTTATTTTTTTAATATATATACGATTCATTCGTCACCTCTATAAGAATTTTTATTTAATTTTTTTTGTTAAATATAATAACGATTCATTCGTAACCTCTATAAGAATTTTTATTTAATTTTTATTTTTTAAAATATATATACGATTCATTCGTCACCTCTATAAGAATTTTTATTTAATTTTTATTTTTTTGATATATAAACGATTCATTCGTCACCTCTATTCGAATTTTTATTTAATTTTTATTTTTTAATATATATACGATTCATTCGTCACCTCTATAAGAATTTTTATTTAATTTTTAATTTTTTAATATATATACGATTCATTCGTCACCTCTGTAAGCATTTTATTTTATTTTTATTTTTTTAATATATATACGATTCATTCGTCACCTCTATTCGAATTTTTATTTAATTTTTATTTTTTTAATATATATACGATTCATTCGTCACTTATATAAGAATTTTTATTTAATTTTTATTTTTTTAATATATAAACGATTCATTCGTCACCTCTATAAGAATTTTTATGTAATTATTATTTTTTTAATATATATGATTCATTCGTCACCTCTATAAGAATTTTTATTTAATTTTTATTTTTTTAAATATATATACGATTCATTCGTCACCTCTATAAGAATTTTTATTTAATTTTTATTTTTTTGATATATAAACGATTCATTCGTCACCTCTATTCGACTTTTTATTTAATTTTTATTTTTTTAATATATATACGATTCATTCGTCACCTCTATAAGAATTTTTATTTAATTTTTATTTTTTAATATATATACGATTCATTCGTCACCTCTATAAGCATTTTATTTTATTTTTTATTTTTTTAATATATATACGATTCATTCGTCACCTCTATAAGAATTTTATTTTATTTTTTTAATATATATACGATTCATTCGTAACCTCTATAAGAATTTTTATTTTATTTTTATTTTTTTAATATATATACGATTCATTCGTCACATCTATGAGAATTTTTTAAAAAACATATATATACGATTCATTCGTCACCTCTATAAGAATCTTTATGTAATTTTCATTTTTTTAATATATATACCATTCATTCGCCACCTTTATAAGAATTTTTATTTAATTTTAATTTTTTTAATATATATACCATTCATTCGTCACGTCTATAAGAATTTTTATTTAATTTTTATTTTTTTAATATATATACGATTCATTCGTCACCTCTATAAGAATTTTTATTTAATTTTTATTTTTTTAATATATATACGATTCATTCGTCACCTCTATAAGAATTTTTATTTAATTTTTATTTTTTTAAATATATATACGATTCATTCGTCACCTCTATAAGAATTTTTATTTAATTTTTATTTTTTTGATATATAAACGATTCATTCGTCACCTCTATTCGAATTTTTATTTAATTTTTAATTTTTTAATATATATACGATTCATTCGTCACCTCTGTAAGCATTTTATTTTATTTTTATTTTTTTAATATATATACGATTCATTCGTCACCTCTATAAGAATTTTTATTTAATTTTTATTTTTTTAATATATATACGATTCATTCGTCACTTATATAAGAATTTTTATTTAATTTTTATTTTTTCATATATATACGATTCATTCGTCACCTCTATAAGAATTTTTATTTAATTTTTATTTTTTTAATATATATACGATTCATTCGTCACCTCTATAAGAATTTTTATTTAATTTTTATTTTTTTAAATATATATACGATTCATTCGTCACCTCTATAAGAATTTTTATTTAATTTTTATTTTTTTGATATATAAACGATTCATTCGTCACCTCTATTCGAATTTTTATTTAATTTTTATTTTTTTTATATATATACGATTCATTCGTCACCTCTATAAGAATTTTTATTTAATTTTTATTTTTTAATATATATACGATTCATTCGTCACCTCTATAAGCATTTTATTTAATTTTTATTTTTTTAATATGTATACGATTCATTCGTCACCTTTATAAGAATTTTGTTTTATTTTTATTTTTTTAATATATATACGATTCATTCGTCACATCTATGAGAATTTTTTAAAAAACATATATATACGATTCATTCGTCACCTCTATAAGAATCTTTATGTAATTTTCATTTTTTTAATATATATACCATTCATTCGTCACCTCTATAAGAATTTTTATTTAACTTTAATTTTTTTAATATATATACCATTCATTCGTCACGTCTATAAGAATTTTTATTTAATTTTTATTTTTTTTATATATATACGATTCATTCGTCACCTCTATAAGAATTTTTATTTAATTTTTATTTATTTAATATATATACGATTCATTCGGCACCTCTATAAGAATTTTAATTTAATTTTTATTTGCTTAATATATATACGATTCATTCGTCACCTCTATAAGAATTTTTATTTTATTTTTATTTTTTAATATATATACGATTCATTCGTCACCTCTATAAGAATTTTTATTTAATTTTTATTTTTTTAATATATATACGATTCATTCGTCACCTCTATAAGAATTTTTATTTAATTTTTATTTTTTTAATATATATACGATTCATTCGTCACCTCTATAAGAAATTTTATTTAATTTTTATTTTTTTAATATATATACGATTCATTCGTCACCTCTATAAGAATTTTTATTTAATTTTATTTTTTAAATATATATACGATTCATTCGTCACCTCTATAAGAATTATATTTAATTTTTATTTTTTAACAATATGTATACGATTCATTCGTCACCTCTATAAGAATTTTTATTTAATTTTTATTTTTTTAATATATATACCATTCATTCGTCACCTCTATAAGAATTTTTATTTAATTTGTATTTTTTTAATATATATACCATTCATTCGTAACCTCTATAAGGAGTTTTATTTAATATTTATTTTTTCAATATATATACCATTCATTCGTGACCTTTATAAGAATTGTTATTTAATTTTTATTTTTTTAATATATATACGATTCATTCGTCACCTCTATAAGAATTTTTATTTAATTTTTATTTTTTTAATATATGTACGATTCATTCTTCACCTCTATGAGAATTTTTATTTAATTTTTATTTTTTTAATATATATACCATTCATTCGTCACCTCTATG
Organism: Sepiola atlantica; assembly: GCA_963556195.1. Classification (NCBI taxonomy): domain Eukaryota; kingdom Metazoa; phylum Mollusca; class Cephalopoda; order Sepiida; family Sepiolidae; genus Sepiola; species Sepiola atlantica. The sequence goes on along the minus strand of OY744525.1, from coordinate 5,911,400 downwards.
AGAATTTTTATTTAATTTTTTTTTTAATATATGTACGATTCATTCGTCACCTCTATAAGAATTTTTATTTAATTTTTATTTTTTTAATATATATACCATTCATTCGGCACCTATTTAAGAATTTTTATTTAATTTTTTTTTGTTAAATATAAATACGATACATTCGTAACCTCTATAAGAATTTTTATTTAATTTTTATTTTTTTAATATATATACGATTCATTCGTCACTTCTATAAGAATTTTTATTTAATATTTATTTTTTTAATATGTAAACGATACATTCGTCACCTCTATAAGAATTTTTATTTAATTTTTATTTTTTTAATATATACGATTCATTCGTCACCTCTATTAGAATTTTTATTTAATTTTTATTTTTTTAATATATATACGAGTCATTCGGCACCTCTATAAGAATTTTAATTTTATTTTTATTTTTTTAATATATATACGATTCATTCGTCACCTCTAAAAGAATTTTTATTTAATTTTTATCTTTTAAGATATATACGATTCATTCGTCACCTCTATAAGAATTTTTATTTAATTTTTACTTTTTTAATATATATACGATTACTTCGTCACCCTATGATAATTTTTATTTAATTTTTTTTTTTTAATATATATACGATTCATTCGTCACCTCTATAAGAATTTTTATTTAATTTTTATTTTTTAATATATGTACGATTCATTCTTCACCTCTATAAGAATTTTTATTTAATTTTTATTTTTTTAATATATATACCATTCATTCGTGACCTCTATAAGAATTTTTATTTAATTTTTATTTTTTTTAATATATATACGATTCATTCGTCACCTCTATGAGAATTTTTATTTAATTTTTATTTTTTTAATATATGTACGATTCATTCGTCACCTCTATAAGAATTTTTATTTAATTTTTATTTTTTTAATATATATACGATTCATTCGTCACCTCTATGAGAATTTTTATTTAATTTTCATTTTTTTAATATATATACGATTCATTCGTGACCTTTATAAGAATTGTTATTTAATTTTTATTTTTTTAATATATATACGATTCATTCGTCACCTCTATAAGAATTTCTATTTAATTTTTATTTTTTTAATATATGTACGATTCATTCGTCACCTCTATAAGAATTTTTATTTTTTTAATATATATACGATTCATTCGTCACCTCTATAAGAATTTTTATTTAATTTTTTTTTGTTAAATATAAATACGATTCATTCGTAACCTCTATAAGAATTTTTATTTAATTTTTATTTTTTTAAATATATATACGATTCATTCGTCACCTGTATAAAATTTTTTATTTAATCTTTATTTTTTTGATACATAAACGATTCATTCGTCACCTCTATTCGAATTTTTATTTAATTTTTATTTTTTTAATATATATACGATTCATTCGTCACCTCTATGAGAATTTTTATTTAATTTTTATTTTTTAATATATATACGATTCATTCGTCACCTTTATAAGCATTTTATTTTATTTTTATTTTTTTAATATATATACGATTCATTCGTCACCTCAATAAGAATTTTTATTTAATTTTTATTTTTTTAATATATATACGATTCATTCGTCACTTCTATAAGAATTTTTATTTAATTTTTATTTTTTTAATATATACGATTCATTCGTCACCTCTATTAGAATTTTTATTTAATTTTTATTTTTTTAATATATATACGAGTCATTCGGCACCTCTATAAGAATTTTAATTTAATTTTTATTTTTTTAATATATATACGATTCATTCGTCACCTCTAAAAGAATTTTTATTTAATTTTTATTTTTTCAGATATATACGATTCATTCGTCACCTCTATAAGAATTTTTATTTAATTTTTACTTTTTTAATATATATACGATTAATTCGTCACCCTATGATAATTTTTATTTAATTTTTTTTTTTTAATATATATACGATTCATTCGTCACCTCTATAAGAATTTTTATTTAATTTTTATTTTTTAATATATGTACGATAGATTCTTCACCTCTATAAGAATTTTTATTTAATTTTTATTTTTTTAATATATATACCATTCATTCGTGACCTCTATAAGAATTTTTATTTAATTTTTATTTTTTTAAATATATATACGATTCATTCGTCACCTCTATGAGAATTTTTATTTAATTTTTATTTTTTTATTATATGTACGATTCATTCGTCACGTCTATAAGAATTTTTATTTAATTTTTATTTTTTTAATATATATACGATTCATTCGTCACCTCTATGAGAATTTTTATTTAATTTTCATTTTTTTAATATATATACGATTCATTCGTGACCTCTATAAGAATTGTTATTTAATTTTTATTTTTTTAATATATATACGATTCATTCGTCACCTCTATAAGAATTTCTATTTAATTTTTATTTTTTTAATATATGTACGATTCACTCGTCACCTCTATAAGAATTTTTATTTAATTTTTATTTTTTTAATATATATACGATTCATTCGTCACCTCTATAAGAATTTTTATTTAATTTTTTTTTGTTAAATATAAATACGATTAATTCGTCACCTTATGATAATTTTTATTTAATTTTTTTTAATATATATACGATTCATTCGTCACTTCTATAAGAATTTTTATTTAATTTTTATTTTTTAAAATATATATACGATTCATTCGTCACCTCTATAAGAATTTTTATTTAATCTTTATTTTTTTGATACATAAACGATTCATTCGTCACCTCTATTCGATTTTTTATTTAATTTTAATTTTTTTAATATATATACGATTCATTCGTCACCTCTATGAGAATTTTTATTTAATTTTTATTTTTTAATATATATACGATTCATTCGTCACCTCTATAAGCATTTTATTTTATTTTTATTTTTTTAATATATATACGATTCATTCGTCACCTCAATGAGACCTTTTATTTAATTTTTATTTTTTTAATATATATATGATTCATTCGTCACTTCTATAAGAATTTTTATTTAATTTTTATTTTTTTAATATATAAACGATTCATTCGTCACCTCTATAAGAATTTTTATTTAATTTTTATTTTTTTAATATATACGATTCATTCGTCACCTCTATAAGAATTTTTATTTGATTTTTATTTTTTTGATATATATACGAGTCATTCGGCACCTCTATAAGAATTTTGATTTAATTTTGATTTTTTTAATATATATACGATTCATTCGTCACCTCTATAAGAATATTTATTTTTTAAGATATATACGATTCATTCGTCACCTCTATAAGAATTTTTATTTAATTTTTACTTTTTTAATATATATACGATTAATTCGTCACCTTATGATAATTTTTATTTAATTTTTTTTAATATATATACGATTCATTCGTCACTTCTATAAGAATTTTTATTTAATTTTTATTTTTTAATATATATACGATTCATTCGTCACCTCTATAAGAATTTTTATTTAATTTTTATTTTTTAATATATATACGATTCATTCGTCACCTCTATAAGCATTTTATTTTATTTTTATTTTTTTAATATATATACGATTCATTCGTCACCTCTATAAGAATTTTAATTTAATTTTTATTTTTTTAATATATGTACAATTGATTCGTCACCTCTATAAGAATTTTTATTTAATTTTTATTTTTTTGATATATATACCATTCATTCGTCACCTCTATAAGAATTTTTATTTAATTTTTATTTTTTTAATATATATACGATTCATTCGTGACCTCTATAAGAATTGTTATTTAATTTTTATTTTTTTAATATATATACCATTCATTCGTCACCTCTATAAGAATTTTTATTTAATTTTTATTTTTTTAATATATGTACGATTCATTCGTCACCTCTATAAGAATTTTTATTTAATTTTTATTTTTTTAATATACATACGATTCATTCGTCACCTCTATAAGAATTTTTATTTAATTTTTTTTGTTAAATATAAATACGATTCATTCGTAACCTCTATAAGAATTTTTATTTAATTTTTATTTTTTTAAATATATATACGATTCATTCGTCACCTCTATAAGAATTTTTATTTAATCTTTATTTTTTTTATATATAAACGATTCGGTCGTCACCTCTATTCGAATTTTTATTTAATTTTTATTTTTTTAATATATATACGATTCATTCGTCACCTCTATAAGAATTTTTATTTAATTTTTATTTTTTAATATATATACGATTCATTCGTCACTTCTATAAGAATTTTTATTTAATTTTTTTTTTTAATATATACGATTCATTCGTCACCTCTATAAGAATTTTTATTTGATTTTTATTTTTTTGATATATATACGAGTCATTCGGCACCTCTATAAGAATTTTTATTTAATTTTTATTTTTTAATATATATACGATTCATTCGTCACCTCTATACGAATTGTTATTTTATTTTATTTTTTTAATATATATACGATTCATTCGTCACCTCTATAAGAATTTTTATTTGATTTTGATTTTTTAATATATATACGATTCATTCGTCACCTCTATAAGCATTTTATTTTATATTTATTTTTTTAATATATATACGATTCATTCGTCACCTCTATAAGAATTTTAATTTAATTTTTATTTTTTTAATATATATACGATTCATTCGTCACTTCTATAATAATTTTTATTTAATTTTAACTGTTTTAATATATATACGATTCATTCGTCACCTCTATAAGAATTTTTATTTAATTTTTATTTTTTTAATATATACGATTCATTCGTCACCTCTATAAGAATTTTTATTTAATTTTTATTTTTTTAATATATATACGATTCATTCGTCACCTCTATGAGAATTTTTATTTAATTTTTATTTTTTTAATATATATACCATTCATTCGTCACCTCTATAAGAATTTTTATTTAATTTTTATTTTTTTAATATATATACGATTCATTCGTGACCTCTATAAGAATTGTTATTTAATTTTTATTTTTTTAATATATATACGATTCATTCGTCACCTCTATAAGAATTTTTATTTAATTTTTATTTTTTTAATATATGTACGATTCATTCGTCACCTCTATAAGAATTTTTATTTAATTTTTATTTTTTTAATATATATACGATTCATTCGTCACCTCTATAAGAATTTTTATTTAATTTTTATTTTTTTAATATATGTACGATTCATTCGTCACCTCTATAAGAATTTTTATTTAATTTTTATTTTTTTAATATATATACGATTCATTCGTCACCTCTATAAGAATTTTTATTTAATTTTTATTTTTTAATATATATACGATTCATTCGTCACCTCTCTAAGCATTTTATTTTATTTTTATTTTTTTAATATATATACGATTCATTCGTCACTTCTATAAGAATTTTTATTTAATTTTTATATTTTTAATATATAAACGATTCATTCGTCACCTCTATAAGAATTTTTATTTTATTTTTATTTTTTTTATATATATGATTCATTCGTCACCTCTATAAGAATTTTTATTTAATTTTTATTTTTTTAATATACATACGAGTCATTCGGCACCTCTATAAGAATTTTTATTTAATTTTTATTGTTTTAATATATATACGATTCATTCGTCACCTCTATAAGAATTTTTATTTAATTTTTACTTTTTTAATATATATACGATTAATTCGTCACCCTATGATAATTTTTATTTATTTTTTTTTTTTAATATATATACGATTCATTCGTCACCTCTATAAGAATTTTTATTTAATTTTTATTTTTTTGATATATATACGATTCATTCGTCACCTCTATAAGAATTTGTATTTTATTTTTATTTTTTTAATATATATACGATTCATTCGTCACCTCCATTAGAATTTTAAAAAAATATATATATACGATTTATTCGTCACCTCTATAAGAATTTTTATTTAATTTTTATTTTTTTAATATATATACGATTCATTCGTCACCTCTATAAGAATTTTTATTTAATTTTTATTTTTTTTAATATATATACAATTAATTCGTCACCCTATGAGAATTTTTATTTAATTTTTATTTTTTTTAATATATATACGATTCATTCGTCACCTCTATAAGAATTTTTATTTAATTTTTATTTTTTTAATATATATACGATTCATTCGTCACCTCTATAAGAATTTTATTTTATTTTTATTTTTTTAATATATATACGATTCATTCGTCACCTCTATAATAATTTTTATTTTATTTTTATTTTTTTAATATATATACGATTCATTCGTCACATCTATGAGAATTTAAAAAAAATATATATATATACGATTCATTCGTCACCTCTATAAGAATCTTTATGTAATTTTTATTTTTTTAATATATATACCATTCATGCGTCACATCTATAAGAATTTTTATTTTATTTTTATTTTTTTAACATATATACGAGTCATTCGGCACCTCTATAAGAATTTTAATTTAATTTTTATTTTTTTAATATATATACGATTCATTCGTCACCTCTATAAGAATTTTTATTTAATTTTTACTTTTTTAATATATATACGATTAATTCGTCACGCTATAATTTTTATTTAATTTTTTTTTAATATATATACGATTCATTCGTCACCTCTATAAGAATTTTTATTTAATTTTTATTTTTTAATATATATACGATTCATTCGTCACCTCTATAAGCATTTTATTTTATTTTTATTTTTTTAATATATATACGATTCATTCGTCACCTCTATAAGAATTTTAATTTTATTTTTATTTTTTTAATATATATACGATTCATTCGTCACTTCTATAAGAATTTTTATTTAATTTTAATTTTTTTAATATATATACGATTCATTCGTCACCTCTATAAGAATTTTTATTTAATTTTTATTTTTTTAATATATACGATTCATTCGTCACCTCTATAAGAATTTTTATTTAATTTTTATTTTTTTAATATATATACGATTCATTCGTCACCTCTATGAGAATTTTTATTTAATTTTTATTTTTTAAATATATATACCATTCATTCGTCACCTCTATAAGAATTTTTATTTAATTTTTATTTTTTTAATATATATACGATTCATTCGTGACCTCTATAAGAATTGTTATTTAATTTTTATTTTTTTAATATATATACGATTCATTCGTCACCTCTATAAGAATTTTTATTTAATTTTTATTTTTTTAATATATGTACGATTCATTCGTCACCTCTATAAGAATTTTTATTTAATTTTTATTTTTTTAATATATATACGATTCATTCGTCACCTCTATAAGAATTTTTATTTAATTTTTTTTTGTTAAATATAAATACGATTCATTCGTAACATCTATAAGAATTTTTATTTAATTTTTATTTTTTAAAATATATATACGATTCATTCGTCACCTCTATAAGAATTTTTATTTAATTTTTATTTTTTTGATATATAAACGATTCATTCGTCACCTCTATTCGAATTTTTATTTAATTTTAATTTTTTAATATATATACGATTCATTCGTCACCTCTATAAGAATTTTTATTTAATTTTTATTTTTTAATATATATACGATTCATTCGTCACCTCTCTAAGCATTTTATTTTATTTTTATTTTTTTAATATATATACGATTCATTCGTCACTTCTATAAGAATTTTTATTTAATTTTTATTTTTTTAATATATAAACGATTCATTCGTCACCTGTATAAGAATTTTTATTTTATTTTTATTATTTTTATATATATGATTCATTCGTCACCTCTATAAGAATTTTTATTTTATTTTTATTTTTTTAATATATATACGAGTCATTCGTCACCTCTAAAAGAATTTTTATTTAATTTTTATTTTTTTAATATATATACGATTCATTCGTCACCTCTATAAGAATTTTTATTTAATTTTTACTTTTTTAATATATATACGATTAATTCGTCACCCTATGATAATTTTTATTTAATTTTTTTTTTTAATATATATACGATTCATTCGTCACCTCTATAAGAATTGTTATTTAATTTTTATTTTTTTGATATATATACGATTCATTCGTCACCTCTATAAGAATTTTTATTTTATTTTTATTTTTTTAATATATATACGATTCATTCGTCACCTCCATTAGAATTTTAAAAAAATATATATATACGATTTATTCGTCACCTCTATAAGAATTTTTATTTAATTTTTATTTTTTTAATATATATACGATTCATTCGTCACCTCTATAAGAATTTTTATTTAATTTTTATTTTTTTTAATATATATACGATTAATTCGTCACCCTATGAGAATTTTTATTTAATTTTTATTTTTTTTAATATATATACGATTCATTCGTCACCTCTATAAGAATTTTTATTTAATTTTTATTTTTTAATATATATACGATTCCTTCGTCACCTCTATAAAAATTTTTATTTTATTTTTATTTTTTTAATATATATACGATTCATTCGTCACATCTATGAGAATTTAAAAAAAATATATATATATACGATTCATTCGTCACCTCTATAAGAATCTTTATGTAATTTTTATTTTTTTAATATATATACCATTCATGCGTCACCTCTATAAGAATTTTTATTTTATTTTTATTTTTTTAATATATATACGATTCATTCGTCACCTCTATAAGAATTTTTATTTAATTTTTATTTTTTTAATATATGTACGATTCATTCGTCACCTCTATAAGAATTTTTATTTAATTTTTATTTTTTTAATATATATACGATTCATTCGTCACCTCTATAAGAATTTTTATTTAATTTTTTTTTGTTAAATATAAATACGATTCATTCGTAACATCTATAAGAATTTTTATTTAATTTTTATTTTTTAAAATATATATACGATTCATTCGTCACCTCTATAAGAATTTTTATTTAATTTTTATTTTTTTGATATATAAACGATTCATTCGTCACCTCTATTCGAATTTTTATTTAATTTTAATTTTTTAATATATATACGATTCATTCGTCACCTCTATAAGAATTTTTATTTAATTTTTATTTTTTAATATATATACGATTCATTCGTCACCTCTCTAAGCATTTTATTTTATTTTTATTTTTTTAATATATATACGATTCATTCGTCACTTCTATAAGAATTTTTATTTAATTTTTATTTTTTTAATATATAAACGATTCATTCGTCACCTGTATAAGAATTTTTATTTTATTTTTATTATTTTTATATATATGATTCATTCGTCACCTCTATAAGAATTTTTATTTTATTTTTATTTTTTTAATATATATACGAGTCATTCGTCACCTCTATAAGAATTTTAATTTAATTTTTATTTTTTTAATATATATACGATTCATTCGTCACCTCTATAAGAATTTTTATTTAATTTTTACTTTTTTAATATATATACGATTAATTCGTCACCCTATGATAATTTTTATTTAATTTTTTTTTTTAATATATATACGATTCATTCGTCACCTCTATAAGAATTGTTATTTAATTTTTATTTTTTTGATATATATACGATTCATTCGTCACCTCTATAAGAATTTTTATTTTATTTTTATTTTTTTAATATATATACGATTCATTCGTCACCTCCATTAGAATTTTAAAAAAATATATATATACGATTTATTCGTCACCTCTATAAGAATTTTTATTTAATTTTTATTTTTTTAATATATATACGATTCATTCGTCACTTCTATAAGAATTTTTATTTAATTTTTATTTTTTTTAATATATATACGATTAATTCGTCACCCTATGAGAATTTTTATTTAATTTTTATTTTTTTTAATATATATACGATTCATTCGTCACCTCTATAAGAATTTTTATTTAATTTTTATTTTTTAATATATATACGATTCCTTCGTCACCTCTATAAAAATTTTTATTTTATTTTTATTTTTTTAATATATATACGATTCATTCGTCACATCTATGAGAATTTAAAAAAAAAATATATATATACGATTCATTCGTCACCTCTATAAGAATCTTTATGTAATTTTTATTTTTTTAATATATATACCATTCATGCGTCACCTCTATAAGAATTTTTATTTTATTTTTATTTTTTTAACATATATACGATTCATTCGTCACCTCTATGAGAATTTTTATTTAATTTTTATTTTTTTAATATATGTACGATTCATTCGTCACCTCTATAAGAATTTTTATTTAATTTTTATTTTTTTAATATATATACTATTCATTCGTCACCTCTATAAGAATCTTTATTTAATTTTTATTTTTTTAATATATATACGATTCATTCGTGACCTCTATAAGAATTGTTATTTTAATTTTTATTTTTTTAATATATATACGATTCATTCGTCACCTCTATAAGAATTTTTATTTAATTTTTATTTTTTTAATATATGTACGATTCATTCGTCACCTCTATAAGAATTTTTATTTAATTTTTTTTTTTAATATATATACGATTCATTCGTCACCTCTATAAGAATTTTTATTTAATTTTTTTTTGTTAAATATAAATACGATTCATTCGTAACCTCTATAAGAATTTTTATTTAATTTTTATTTTTTAAAATATATATACGATTCATTCGTCACCTCTATAAGAATTTTTATTTAATTTTTATTTTTTTGATATATAAACGATTCATTCGTCACCTCTATTCGAATTTTTATTTTTTTAATATATATACGATTCATTCGTCACCTCTATAAGAATTTTTATTTAATTTTTTTTTTTAATATATGTACGATTCATTCTTCACCTCTATAAGAATTTTTATTTAATTTTTATTTTTTTAATATATATACCATTCATTCGTCACCTCTATAAGAATTGTGATTTAATTTTTATTTTTTAAATATATATACGATTCATTCGTCACCTCTATAAGAATTTTTATTTTAATTTTTATTTTTTTAATATATATACGATTCATTCGTCACCTCCATGAGAATTTAAAAAAAAAAATATATATATACGATTTATTCGTCACCTCTATACGAATTTTTATTTAATTTTTATTTTTTTGATATATAAACGATTCATTCGTCACTTCTATTCGAATTTTTATTTTATTTTTATTTTTTTAATATATATACGATTCATTCGTCACCTCTATAAGAATTTTTATTTAATTTTTATTTTTTAATATATATACGATTCATTCGTCACCTCTATAAGCATTTTATTTTATTTTTATTTTTTTAATATATATACGATTCATTCGTCACCTCTATAAGAATTTTAATTTAATTTTTATTTTTTTAATATATATACGATTCATTCGTCACTTCTATAAGAATTTTTATTTAATTTTTATTTTTTTAATATATATACGATTCATTCGTCACCTCTATAATAATTTTTATTTTATTTTTATTTTTTTAATATATATACGATTCATTCGTCACATCTATGAGAATTTAAAAAAAATATATATATATACGATTCATTCGTCACCTCTATAAGAATCTTTATGTAATTTTTATTTTTTTAATATATATACCATTCATGCGTCACATCTATAAGAATTTTTATTTTATTTTTATTTTTTTAACATATATACGATTCATTCGTCACCTCTATAAGAATTTTTATTTTATTTTTATTTTTTTGATATATATACGAGTCATTCGGCACCTCTATAAGAATTTTAAGTTAATTTTTATTTTTTTAATATATATACGATTCATTCGTCACCTCTATAAGAATTTTTATTTAATTTTTACTTTTTTAATATATATACGATTAATTCGTCACGCTATAATTTTTATTTAATTTTTTTTTAATATATATACGATTCATTCGTCACCTCTATAAGAATTTTTATTTAATTTTTATTTTTTAATATATATACGATTCATTCGTCACCTCTATACGAATTGTTATTTAATTTTTATTTTTTTAATATATATACGATTCATTCGTCACCTCTATAAGAATTTTTATTTAATTTTTATTTTTTAATATATATACGATTCATTCGTCACCTCTATAAGCATTTTATTTTATTTTTATTTTTTTAATATATATACGATTCATTCGTCACCTCTATAAGAATTTTAATTTTATTTTTATTTTTTTAATATATATACGATTCATTCGTCACTTCTATAAGAATTTTTATTTAATTTTAATTTTTTTAATATATATACGATTCATTCGTCACCTCTATAAGAATTTTTATTTAATTTTTATTTTTTTAATATATACGATTCATTCGTCACCTCTATAAGAATTTTTATTTAATTTTTATTTTTTTAATATATATACGATTCATTCGTCACCTCTATGAGAATTTTTATTTAATTTTTATTTTTTTAATATATATACCATTCATTCGTCACCTCTATAAGAATTTTTATTTAATTTTTATTTTTTTAATATATATACGATTCATTCGTGACCTCTATAAGAATTGTTATTTAATTTTTATTTTTTTAATATATATACGATTCATTCGTCACCTCTATAAGAATTTTTATTTAATTTTTATTTTTTTAATATATGTACGATTCATTCGTCACCTCTATAAGAATTTTTATTTAATTTTTATTTTTTTAATATATATACGATTCATTCGTCACCTCTATAAGAATTTTTATTTAATTTTTTTTTGTTAAATATAAATACGATTCATTCGTAACATCTATAAGAATTTTTATTTAATTTTTATTTTTTAAAATATATATACGATTCATTCGTCACCTCTATAAGAATTTTTATTTAATTTTTATTTTTTTAATATATAAACGATTCATTCGTCACCTGTATAAGAATTTTTATTTTATTTTTATTATTTTTATATATATGATTCATTCGTCACCTCTATAAGAATTTTTATTTTATTTTTATTTTTTTAATATATATACGAGTCATTCGTCACCTCTATAAGAATTTTAATTTAATTTTTATTTTTTTAATATATATACGATTCATTCGTCACCTCTATAAGAATTTTTATTTAATTTTTACTTTTTTAATATATATACGATTAATTCGTCACCCTATGATAATTTTTATTTAATTTTTTTTTTTAATATATATACGATTCATTCGTCACCTCTATAAGAATTGTTATTTAATTTTTATTTTTTTGATATATATACGATTCATTCGTCACCTCTATAAGAATTTTTATTTTATTTTTATTTTTTTAATATATATACGATTCATTCGTCACCTCCATTAGAATTTTAAAAAAATATATATATACGATTTATTCGTCACCTCTATAAGAATTTTTATTTAATTTTTATTTTTTTAATATATATACGATTCATTCGTCACCTCTATAAGAATTTTTATTTAATTTTTATTTTTTTTAATATATATACGATTAATTCGTCACCCTATGAGAATTTTTATTTAATTTTTATTTTTTTTAATATATATACGATTCATTCGTCACCTCTATAAGAATTTTTATTTAATTTTTATTTTTTAATATATATACGATTCCTTCGTCACCTCTATAAAAATTTTTATTTTATTTTTATTTTTTTAATATATATACGATTCATTCGTCACATCTATGAGAATTTAAAAAAAATATATATATATACGATTCATTCGTCACCTCTATAAGAATCTTTATGTAATTTTTATTTTTTTAATATATATACCATTCATGCGTCACCTCTATAAGAATTTTTATTTTATTTTTATTTTTTTAATATATATACGATTCATTCGTCACCTCTATAAGAATTTTTATTTAATTTTTATTTTTTTAATATATGTACGATTCATTCGTCACCTCTATAAGAATTTTTATTTAATTTTTATTTTTTTAATATATATACGATTCATTCGTCACCTCTATAAGAATTTTTATTTAATTTTTTTTTGTTAAATATAAATACGATTCATTCGTAACATCTATAAGAATTTTTATTTAATTTTTATTTTTTAAAATATATATACGATTCATTCGTCACCTCTATAAGAATTTTTATTTAATTTTTATTTTTTTGATATATAAACGATTCATTCGTCACCTCTATTCGAATTTTTATTTAATTTTAATTTTTTAATATATATACGATTCATTCGTCACCTCTATAAGAATTTTTATTTAATTTTTATTTTTTAATATATATACGATTCATTCGTCACCTCTCTAAGCATTTTATTTTATTTTTATTTTTTTAATATATATACGATTCATTCGTCACTTCTATAAGAATTTTTATTTAATTTTTATTTTTTTAATATATAAACGATTCATTCGTCACCTGTATAAGAATTTTTATTTTATTTTTATTATTTTTATATATATGATTCATTCGTCACCTCTATAAGAATTTTTATTTTATTTTTATTTTTTTAATATATATACGAGTCATTCGTCACCTCTATAAGAATTTTAATTTAATTTTTATTTTTTTAATATATATACGATTCATTCGTCACCTCTATAAGAATTTTTATTTAATTTTTACTTTTTTAATATATATACGATTAATTCGTCACCCTATGATAATTTTTATTTAATTTTTTTTTTTAATATATATACGATTCATTCGTCACCTCTATAAGAATTGTTATTTAATTTTTATTTTTTTGATATATATACGATTCATTCGTCACCTCTATAAGAATTTTTATTTTATTTTTATTTTTTTAATATATATACGATTCATTCGTCACCTCCATTAGAATTTTAAAAAAATATATATATACGATTTATTCGTCACCTCTATAAGAATTTTTATTTAATTTTTATTTTTTTAATATATATACGATTCATTCGTCACCTCTATAAGAATTTTTATTTAATTTTTATTTTTTTTAATATATATACGATTAATTCGTCACCCTATGAGAATTTTTATTTAATTTTTATTTTTTTTAATATATATACGATTCATTCGTCACCTCTATAAGAATTTTTATTTAATTTTTATTTTTTAATATATATACGATTCCTTCGTCACCTCTATAAAAATTTTTATTTTATTTTTATTTTTTTAATATATATACGATTCATTCGTCACATCTATGAGAATTTAAAAAAAATATATATATATACGATTCATTCGTCACCTCTATAAGAATCTTTATGTAATTTTTATTTTTTTAATATATATACCATTCATGCGTCACCTCTATAAGAATTTTTATTTTATTTTTATTTTTTTAATATATATACGATTCATTCGTCACCTCTATAAGAATTTTTATTTAATTTTTATTTTTTTAATATATGTACGATTCATTCGTCACCTCTATAAGAATTTTTATTTAATTTTTATTTTTTTAATATATATACGATTCATTCGTCACCTCTATAAGAATTTTTATTTAATTTTTTTTTGTTAAATATAAATACGATTCATTCGTAACATCTATAAGAATTTTTATTTAATTTTTATTTTTTAAAATATATATACGATTCATTCGTCACCTCTATAAGAATTTTTATTTAATTTTTATTTTTTTGATATATAAACGATTCATTCGTCACCTCTATTCGAATTTTTATTTAATTTTAATTTTTTAATATATATACGATTCATTCGTCACCTCTATAAGAATTTTTATTTAATTTTTATTTTTTAATATATATACGATTCATTCGTCACCTCTCTAAGCATTTTATTTTATTTTTATTTTTTTAATATATATACGATTCATTCGTCACCTCTTTAAGAATTTTTTTTTTATTTTTATTTTTTTAATATATATACGATTCATTCGTCACCTCCATGAGAATTAAAAAAAAAAATATATATACGATTCCTTCGTCACCTCTATAAGAATTTTTATTTAATTTTTATATATATAATATATATACGATTAATTCGTCACCCTATGAGAATTTTTATTTAATTTTTATTTTTTTTTAATATATATACGATTCATTCGTCACCTCTATAAGAATTTTTATTTAATTTTTATGTTTTAATATATATACGATTCCTTCGTCACCTCTATAAGAATTTTATTTTATTTTTATTTTTTTTATATATATACGATTCATTCGTCACCTCTATAAGAATTTTTATTTTATTTTTATTTTTTTAATATATATACGATTCATTCCTCACCTCCATGAGAATTTTAAAAAATATATATATACGATTTATTCGTCACCTCTATAAGAATTTTTATTTAATTTTTATTTTTTATATATATAAACGATTCATTCGTCACCTCTATTCGAATTTTTATTTAATTTTTATTTTTTTAATATATATACGATTCATTCGTCACCTCTATAAGAATTTTTATTTAATTTTTATTTTTTAATATATATACGATTAATTCGTCACCTTTATAAGCATTTTATTTTATTTTTATTTTTTTAATATATATACGATTCATTCGTCACCTCTATAAGAATTTTTATTTAATTTTTATTTTGTTAATATATATACGATTCATTCGTCACTTCTATAAGAATTTTTATTTAATTTTTATTTTTTTAATATATATACGATTCATTCGTCACGTCTATAAGAATTTTTATTAAATTTTTATTTTTTTAATATATACGATTCATTCGTCACCTCTATAAGAATTTTAATTTAATTTTTATTTTTTTAATATATATACGAGTTATCGGCACCTCTATAAGAATTTTAATTTAATTTTTATTTTTTTTAATATATATACGATTGATTCGTCACCTCTACAAGAATTTTTATTTAATTTTTATTTTTTAATATATATACGATTCATTCGTCACCTCTATAAGAATTTTATTTTATTTTTATTTTTTTAATATATATACGATTCATTCGTCACCTCTATTAGAATTTTTTTTTTATTTTTATTTTTTTAATATATATACGATTCATTCGTCACCTCCATGAGAATTTAAAAAAAATATATATATACGATTCCTTCGTCACCTCTATAATAATTTTTATTTAATTGTTATATATATAATATATATACGATTAATTCGTCACCCTATGAGAATTTTTATTTAATTTTTATTTTTTTTTAATATATATACGATTCATTCGTCACCTCTATAAGAATTTTTATTTAATTTTTATGTTTTAATATATATACGATTCCTTCGTCACCTCTATAAGCATTTTATTTTATTTTTATTTTTTTAATATATATACGATTCATTCGTCACCTCTATAAGAATTTTAATTTAATTTTTATTTTTTTAATATATATACGATTCATTCGTCACTTCTATAAGAATTTTTATTTAATTTTTATTTTTTTAATATATAAACGATTCATTCGTCACCTCTATTCGAATTTTTATTTAATTTTTATTTTTTTAATATATATACGATTCATTCGTCACCTCTATAAGAATTTTTATTTAATTTTTATTTTTTAATATATATACGATTCATTCGTCACCTCTATAAGAATTTTATTTTATTTTTATTTTTTTAATATATATACGATTCATTCGTCACCTCTATAAGAATTTTTTTTTAATTTTTATTTTTTTAATATATATACGATTCATTCGTCCCCTCCATGAGAATTTAAAAAAAAATATATATACGATTCATTCGTCACCTCTATAAGAATTTTTATTTAATTTTTATTTATTTAATATATATACGATAAATTCGTCACCCTATGAGAATTTTTATTTAATTTTTATTTTTTTTTAATATATATACGATTCATTCGTCACCTCTATAAGAATTTTTATTTAATTTTTATTTTTTAATATATATACGATTCATTCGTCACCTCTATTAGAATTTTATTTCATTTTTATTTTTTTTATATATATACGATTCACCTGTCACCTCTATAAGAATTTTTATTTAATTTTTATTTTGTTAATATATATACGATTCATTCGTCACTTCTATAAGAATTTTTATTTAATTTTTATTTTTTTAATATATATACGATTCATTCGTCACGTCTATAAGAATTTTTATTTAATTTTTATTTTTTTAATATATAAACGATTCATTCGTCACTTCTATTCGAATTTTTATTTAATTTTTATTTTTTTAATATATATACGAGTTATCGGCACCTCTATAAGAATTTTAATTTTATTTTTATTTTTTTAATATATATACTATTCATTCGTCACCTCTATAAGAATTTTTATTTAATTTTTATTTTTTTTAATATAGATACGATTCATTCGTCACCTCTATAAGAATTTTTATTTAATTTTTACTTTTTTAATATATATACGATTAATTCGTCACCCTATGATAATTTTTATTTAATTTTTTTTTTTTTTAATATATATACGATTCATTCGTCACCTCTATAAGAATTTTTATTTAATTTTTATTTTTTAATATATATACGATTCATTCGTCACCTCTATAAGAATTTTATTTTATTTTTATTTTTTTAATATATATACGATTCATTCGTCACCTCTATAAGAATTTTTTATTTATTTTTATTTGTTTAATATATATACGATTCATTCGTCACCTCCATGAGAATTTAAAAAAAATATATATATACGATTCATTCGTCACCTCTATAAGAATTTTTATTTAATTTTTATTTTTTTAATATATATACTATTCATTCGTCACTTCTATAAGAATTTTTATTTAATTTTTATTTTTTTAATATATATACGATTCATTCGTCACCTCTATAAGAATTTTTATTTAATTTTTATTTTTTTAATATATACGATTCATTCGTCACCTCTATAAGAATTTTTATTTAATTTTTATTTTTTAATATATATACGATTCATTCGTCACCTCTATAAGAATTTTTATTTAATTTTTACTTTTTTAATATATATACGATTAATTCGTCACCCTATGATAATTTTTATTTAATTTTTATTTTTTTTAATATATATACGATTCATTCGTCACCTCTATAAGAATTTTTATTTAATTTTTATTTTTTAATATATATACGATTCATTCGTCACCTCTATAAGAATTTTATTTTATTTTTATTTTGTGAATATATATACGATTCATTCGTCACCTCTATAAAAAAAATTTTTTATTTTTATTTTTTTAATATATATACGATTCATTCGTCACCTCCATGAGAATTTAAAAAAAAATATATATACGATTCATTCGTCACCTCTATAAGAATTTTTATTTAATTTTTATTTATTTAATATATATACGATTAATTCGTCACCCTATGAGAATTTTTATTTAATTTTATTTTTTTAATATATATACCATTAATTCGTCACATCTATAAGAATTTTTATTTAATTTTTATTTTTTTAATATATATACGATTCATTCGTCACCTCTATAAGAATTTTTATATAATTTTTATTTTTTTAATATATATACGATTCATTCGTCACCTCTATAAGAATTTTTATTTAATTTTCATTTTTTTAATATATATACGATTCATTCGTCACCTCTATAAGAAGTTTTGTTTTATTTTTATTTTTTTAATATATATACGATTCACTCGTCACCTCTATAAGAATTTTTATTTAATTTTTATTTTTTTAATATATATACGATTTATTCGTCACCTCTATAAGAATTTTTATTTAATTTTATTTTTTTAATATATATACCATTAATTCGTCACATCTATAAGAATTTTTATTTAATTTTTATTTTTTTAATATATATACGATTCATTCGTCACCGCTATGAGAATTTTTATTTAATTTTTATTTTTTTAATATATATACGATTCATTCGTCACCTCTATAAGAATCTTTATGTAATTTTTATTTTTTTAATATATATACGATTCATTCCTCACTTCTATAAGATTTTTATTTTATTTTTATTTTTTTAATATATGTACGATTCATTCGTCACCTCTATAAGAATTTTTATTTAATTTTTGTTTTTAAAAATATATATACCATTCATTCGTCACCCCTATAAGAATTTTTATTTAATTTTTATTTTTTTAATATATATATATCATTCATTCGTCACCTCTATGAGAATTTTTATTTAATTTTTATTTTTTTAATATATATACGATTCATTCGTCACCTCTATAAGAATTATTTTATTTTTTTTTTTTTTAAATATATATACGAGTCATTCTTCACCTATGAGAATTTTAAAAAAATATATATATACCATTCATTCGTCACCTCTATAAGAAATTTCATTGAATTTTTATTTTTTTAATATATATACGATTCATTCTTCACTTCTATAAGAATTTTTATTTAATTTTAATTTTTTTAATATATATACGATTCATTCGTCACCTCTATAAGAACTTTTATTTAATTTTTATTTTTTTATATATATACGATTCATTCGTCACCTCTATAAGAATTTTTATTTAATTTTTATTTTTTTAATATATATACGATTCATTCGTCACCTCTATAAGAATCTTTATGTAATTTTTATTATTTTAATATATATACGATTCATTCCTCACTTCTATAAGATTTTTATTTTATTCTTATTTTTTTAATATATGTACGATTCATTCGTCACCTCTATAAGAATTTTTATTTAATTTTTATTTTTAAAAATATATATACCATTCATTCGTCACCCCTATAAGAATTTTTATTTAATTTTTATTTTTTTAATATATATATATCATTCATTCGTCACCTCTGTGAGAATTTTTATTTAATTTTTATTTTTTTAATATATATACGATTCATTCGTCACCTCTATAAGAATTATTTTATTTTATTTTTTTTAAAATATATATACGAGTTCTCCGTCACCTATGAGAATTTAAAAAAAATATATATATACCATTGATTCGTCACCTCTATAAGAAATTTTATTAAATTTTTATTTTTTTAATATATATACGATTCATTCTTCACCTCTATAAGAATTTTTATTTAATTTTTATTTTTTAAATATATATACGATTCATTCGTCACCTCTATAAGAACTTTTATTTAATTTTTATTTTTTTTATATATATACGATTCATTCGTCACCTCTATAAGAATTTTTATTTAATTTTTATTTTTTAATATATATACGATTCATTCGTCACCTCTATAAGAATTTTTATTTAATTTTTATTTTTTTAATATCTATACGATTCATTCGTCACCTCTATAAGAATTTTTATTTAATTATCATTTTTTTAATATATATACGATTCATTCGTCACCTCTATAAGAATTTTTGTTTAATTTTTATTTTTTGATATCTATACGATTCATTCGTCACCTCTATAAGAATTTTTATTTAATTTTTATTTTTTTAATATATATACGATTCACTCGTCACCTCTATAAGAATTTTTATTTAATTTTTTTTTTTTAATATATATACGATTTATTCGTCACCTCTATAAGAATTTTTATTTAATTTTATTTTTTTAATATATATACCATTAATTCGTCACATCTATAAGAATTTTTATTTAATTTTTATTTTTTTAATATATATACGATTCATTCGTCACCTCTATAAGAATTTTTATATAATTTTTATTTTTTTAATATATATACGATTCATTCGTCACCTCTATAAGAATTTTTATTTAATTATTATTTTTTTAATATATATACCATTAATTCGTCACATCTATAAGAATTTTTATTTAATTTTTATTTTTTTAATATATATACGATTCATTCGTCACCGCTATGAGAATTTTTATTTAATTTTTATTTTTTTAATATATATACGATTCATTCGTCACCTCTATAAGAATCTTTATGTAATTTTTATTTTTTTAATATATATACGATTCATTCCTCACTTCTATAAGATTTTTATTTTATTTTTATTTTTTTAATATATGTACGATTCATTCGTCACCTCTATAAGAATTTTTATTTAATTTTTGTTTTTAAAAATATATATACCATTCATTCGTCACCCCTATAAGAATTTTTATTTAATTTTTATTTTTTTAATATATATATATCATTCATTCGTCACCTCTATGAGAATTTTTATTTAATTTTTATTTTTTTAATATATATACGATTCATTCGTCACCTCTATAAGAATTATTTTATTTTTTTTTTTTAAATATATATACGAGTCATTCTTCACCTATGAGAATTTAAAAAAAATATATATATACCATTCATTCGTCACCTCTATAAGAAATTTTATTAAATTTTTATTTTTTTAATATATATACGATTCATTCTTCACTTCTATAAGAATTTTTATTTAATTTTAATTTTTTTAATATATATACGATTCATTCGTCACCTCTATAAGAACTTTTATTTAATTTTTATTTTTTTATATATATACGATTCATTCGTCACCTCTATAAGAATTTTTATTTAATTTTTATTTTTTTAATATATATACGATTCATTCGTCACCTCTATAAGAATCTTTATGTAATTTTTATTATTTTAATATTCATACGATTCATTCCTCACTTCTATAAGATTTTTATTTTATTCTTATTTTTTTAATATATGTACGATTCATTCGTCACCTCTATAAGAATTTTTATTTAATTTTTATTTTTAAAAATATATATACCATTCATTCGTCACCCCTATAAGAATTTTTATTTAATTTTTATTTTTTTAATATATATATATCATTCATTCGTCACCTCTATAAGAATTTTTATTAATTTTTTTTTTTTTTAATATATATACGATTCATTCGTCACCTATGAGAATTTAAAAAAAATATATATATACCATTAATTCGTCACATCTATAAGAATTTTTATTTAATTTTTATTTTTTTAATATATATACCATTAATTCGTAACCTCTATAAGAATTTTTATTTAATTTTTTTTAATATATATACGATTAATTCGTCACCTCTATAAGAATTTTTATTTAATTTGTATTTTTTTAATATATATACCATTCATTCGTAACCTCTATAAGAATTTTTATTTAATTTGTATTTTTTGAATATATATACGATTCATTCTTCACCTCTATAAGAATTTTTATTTAATTTTCATTTTTTTAATATATATACGATTCATTCGTCACCTCTATAAGAACTTTTATTTAATTTTTATTTTTTTAATACATATACGATTCATTCGTAACCTTTATAAGAATTTTTATTTAATTTTTATTTTTTAATATATATACGATTCATTCGTCACCTCTATAAGAATTTTTATTTAATTTTCATTTTTTTAATATATATACGATTCATTTGTCACCTCTATAAGAATTTTTATTTAATTTTTATTTACTTTTTTTTTTTAATATATATACGATTCATTCGGCACCTATATAAGAACTTTTATTTAATTTTTATTTTTTTAATATATATACGATTCATTCGTCACCTCTATAAGAATTTTTATTTAATTTAATTTTTTTAATATATATACCATTAATTCGTCACATCTATAAGAATTTTTATTTAATTTTTATTTTTTTAATATATATACGATTCATTCGTCACCTCTATAAAATTTTTTATATAATTTTTATTTTTTTAATATATATACGATTCATTCGTCACCTCTATAAGAATTTTTATTTAATTTTTATTTTTTTAATATATATACGATTCATTCGTCATCTCTATAAGAATTTTTGTTTTATTTTTATTTTTTTAATATATATACGATTCATTCGTCACCTCTATAAGAATTTTTGTTTTATTTTTATTTTTTTAATATATATACGATTCATTCGTCACCTCTATAAGAATTTTTATTTAATTTTTATTTTTTTAATATATATACGATTCATTCGTCACCTCTATAAGAATTTTTATTTAATTTTTATTTTTTTAATATATATACGATTTATTCGGCACCTCTATAAGAACTTTTATTTAATTTTTATTTTTTTAATATATATACGATTCATTCGTCACCTCTATAAGAATTTTTATTTAATTTTTATTTTTTTAATATATATACGATTACTTCGTCACCTCTATAAGAAGTATTTTTATTTTTATTTTTTTAATATATATACGATTCATTCGTCACCGCTATGAGAATTTTTATTTAATTTTTATTTTTTTAATATATATACCATTCATTCGTCACCTCTATAAGAATCTTTATGTAATTTTTATTTTTTTAATATATATACGATTCATTCGTCACCTCTATAAGAATTTATATTTAATTTTTATTTTTTTAATATATATACGATTCATTCCTCACTTCTATAAGATTTTTATTTTATTTTTATTTTTTTAATATATGTACGATTCATTCGTCACCTCTATAAGAATTTTTATTTAATTTTTATTTTTTAAAATATATATACAATTTATTCGTCACCTCTATAAGAATTTTTATTTAATTTTTATTTTTTTAATATATATATATCATTCATTCGTCACCTCTATGAGAATTTTTATTTAATTTTTATTTTTTTAATATATATACGATTCATTCGTCACCTCTATGAGAATTTTTATATAATTTTTATTTTTTTAATATATATACGATTCATTCGTCACCTCTATAAGAATTTTTATTTAATTTTTATTTTTTTAATATATATACGATTCACTCGTCACCTCTATAAGAATTTTTATTAAATTTTTATTTTTTTAATATATATACGATTCATTCGTCACCTATGAGAATTTAAAAAAAAAATATATATACCATTAATTCGTCACATCTATAAGAATTTTTATTTAATTTATATTTTTTTAATATATATACGATTCATTCGTCACCTCTATAAGAATTTTTATATAATTTTTATTTTTTTAATATATATACGATTCATTCGTCACCTCTATAAGAATTTTTATTTAATTTTTATTTTTTTAATATATATACGATTCATTCGTCACCTCTATAAGAATTTTTGTTTTATTTTTATTTTTTTAATATATATACGATTCATTCGTCACCTCTATAAGAATTTTTATTTAATTTTTATTTTTTTAATATATATACGATTCATTCGTCACCACTATAAGAATTTTTATTTAATTTTTATTTTTTTAATATATATACGATTTATTCGGCACCTCTATAAGAACTTTTATTTAATTTTTATTTTTTTAATATATATACGATTCATTCGTACCGTCTATAAGAATCTTTATGTAATTTTTATTTTTTTAATATATATACGATTCATTCGTCACCTCTATAAGAATTTTTATTTAATTTTTATTTTTTTAATATATATACGATTCATTCCTCACTTCTATAAGATTTTTATTTTATTTTTATTTTTTTAATATATGTACGATTCATTCGTCACCTCTATAAGAATTTTTATTTAATTTTTATTTTTTAAAATATTTATACAATTTATTCGTCACCCCTATAAGAATTTTTATTTAATTTTTATTTTTTTAATATATATATATCATTCATTCGTCACCTCTATGAGAATTTTTATTTAATTTTTTTTTTTTTAATATATATACGATTCATTCGTCACCTCTATAAGAATTTTTATATAATTTTTATTTTTTTAATATATATACGATTCATTCGTCACCTCTATAAGAATTTTTATTTAATTTTTATTTTTTTAATATATATACGATTCACTCGTCACTTCTATAAGAATTTTTATTTAATTTTTATTTTTTTAATATATATACGATTCATTCGTCACCTATGAGAATTTAAAAAAAATATATATATACCATTCATTCGTCACCTCTATAAGAATTTTTATTTAATTTTTATTTTTTTAATATATATACGATTCATTCCTCACTTCTATAAGATTTTTATTTTATTTTTATTTTTTTAATATATGTACGATTCATTCGTCACCTCTATAAGAATTTTTATTTAATTTTTATTTTTTAAAATATTTATACAATTTATTCGTCACCCCTATAAGAATTTTTATTTAATTTTTATTTTTTTAATATATATATATCATTCATTCGTCACCTCTATGAGAATTTTTATTTAATTTTTTTTTTTTTAATATATATACGATTCATTCGTCACCTCTATAAGAATTTTCATTTAATTTTTATTTTTTTAGTATATATACGATTCACTCGTCACTTCTATAAGAATTTTTATTTAATTTTTATTTTTTTAATATATATACGATTCATTCGTCACCTATGAGAATTTAAAAAAAATATATATATACCATTCATTCGTCACTTCTATAAGAATTTTTATTTAATTTTTATTTTTTTAATATATATACGATTCATTCGTCACCTCTATAAGAATTTTTATTTAATTTTCATTTTTTTAATATATATACGATTCATTTGTCACCTCTATAAGAATTTTTATTTAATTTTTATTTACTTTTTTTTTTAATATATATACGATTCATTCGGCACCTATATAAGAACTTTTATTTAATTTTTATTTTTTTAATATATATACGATTCACTCGTCACCTCTATAAGAATTTTTATTTAATTTTTATTTTTTTAATATATATACGATTCATTCGTCACCTCTATAAGAATTTTTATTTAATTTAATTTTTTTAATATATATACCATTAATTCGTCACATCTATAAGAATTTTTATTTAATTTATATTTTTTTAATATATATACGATTCATTCGTCACCTCTATAAGAATTTTTATATAATTTTTATTTTTTTAATATATATACGATTCATTCGTCACCTCTATAAGAATTTTTATTTAATTTGTATTTTTTTAATATATATACGATTCATTCGTCACCTCTATAAGAATTTTTGTTTAATTTTTATTTTTTTAATATATATACGATTCATTCGTCACCTCTATAAGAATTTTTATTTAATTTTTATTTTTTTAATATATATACGATTCATTCGTCACCTCTATAAGAATTTTTATTTAATTTTTACTTATTTAATATATATACGATTTATTCGGCACGTCTATAAGAACTTTTATTTAATTTTTATTTTTTTAATATATATACGATTCATTCGTACCGTCTATAAGAATTTTTATTTAATTTTTATTTTTTTAATATATATACGATTCATTCGTCACCTCTATAAGAATTTTTATTTAATTTTTATTTTTTTAATATATATACGATTCATTCGTCACCTCTATAAGAATTATTTTTATTTTTTTTTTATTAATATATATACGATTCATTCGTCACCGCTATGAGAATTTTTATTTAATTTTTATTTTTTTAATATATATACGATTCATTCGTCACCTCTATAAGAATCTTTATGTAATTTTTATTTTTTTAATATATATACGATTCATTCGTCACCTCTATAAGAATTTTTATTTAATTTTTATTTTTTTAATATATATACGATTCATTCCTCACTTCTATAAGATTTTTATTTTATTTTTATTTTTTTAATATATGTACGATTCATTCGTCACCTCTATAAGAATTTTTATTTAATTTTTATTTTTTAAAATATATATACAATTTATTCGTCACCCCTATAAGAATTTTTATTTAATTTTTATTTTTTTAATATATATATATCATTCATTCGTCACCTCTATGAGAATTTTTATTTAATTTTTATTTTTTTAATATATATACGATTCATTCGTCACCTCTATAAGAATTTTTATATAATTTTTATTTTTTTAATATATATACGATTCATTCGTCACCTCTATAATAATTTTTATTTAATTTTTATTTTTTTAATATATATACGATTCACTCGTCACCTCTATAAGAATTTTTATTTAATTTTTATTTTTTTAATATATATACGATTCATTCGTCACCTATGAGAATTTAAAAAAAAATATATATATACCATTCATTCGTCACCTCTATAAGAATTTTTATTTAATTTTTATTTTTTTAATATATATACCATTCATTCGTAACCTCTATAAGAATTTTTATTTAATTTTTTTTTTAATATATATACGATTAATTCGTCACCTCTATAAGAATTTTTATTTAATTTGTATTTTTTTAATATATATACCATTCATTCGTAACCTCTATAAGAATTTTTATTTAATTTGTATTTTTTTAATATATATACGATTCATTCTTCACCTCTATAAGAATTTTTATTTAATATTCATTTTTTTAATATATATACGATTCATTCGTCACCTCTATAAGAACTTTTATTTAATTTTTATTTTTTTAATACATATACGATTCATTCGTAACCTTTATAAGAATTTTTATTTACTTTTTATTTTTTTAATATATATACGATTCATTCGTCACCTCTATAAGAATTTTTATTTAATTTTTATTTTTTTAATATATATACGATTCACTCGTCACTTCTATAAGAATTTTTATTTAATTTTTATTTTTTTAATATATATACGATTCATTCGTCACCTATGAGAATTTAAAAAAAATATATATATACCATTCATTCGTCACTTCTATAAGAATTTTTATTTAATTTTTATTTTTTTAATATATATACGATTCATTCGTCACCTCTATAAGAATTTTTATTTAATTTTCATTTTTTTAATATATATACGATTCATTTGTCACCTCTATAAGAATTTTTATTTAATTTTTATTTACTTTTTTTTTTAATATATATACGATTCATTCGGCACCTATATAAGAACTTTTATTTAATTTTTATTTTTTTAATATATATACGATTCACTCGTCACCTCTATAAGAATTTTTATTTAATTTTTATTTTTTTAATATATATACGATTCATTCGTCACCTCTATAAGAATTTTTATTTAAATTAATTTTTTTAATATATATACCATTAATTCGTCACATCTATAAGAATTTTTATTTAATTTATATTTTTTTAATATATATACGATTCATTCGTCACCTCTATAAGAATTTTTATATAATTTTTATTTTTTTAATATATATACGATTCATTCGTCACCTCTATAAGAATTTTTATTTAATTTTTATTTTTTTAATATATATACGATTCATTCGTCACCTCTATAAGAATTTTTGTTTTATTTTTATTTTTTTAATATATATACGATTCATTCGTCACCTCTATAAGAATTTTTATTTAATTTTTATTTTTTTAATATATATACGATTCATTCGTCACCTCTATAAGAATTTTTATTTAATTTTTACTTATTTAATATATATACGATTTATTCGGCACCTCTATAAGAACTTTTATTTAATTTTTATTTTTTTAATATATATACGATTCATTCGTACCGTCTATAAGAATTTTTATTTAATTTTTATTTTTTTAATATATATACGATTCATTCGTCACCTCTATAAGAATTTTTATTTAATTTTTATTTTTTTAATATATATACGATTCATTCGTCACCTCTATAAGAATTATTTTTATTTTTTTTTTATTAATATATATACGATTCATTCGTCACCGCTATGAGAATTTTTATTTAATTTTTATTTTTTTAATATATATACGATTCATTCGTCACCTCTATAAGAATCTTTATGTAATTTTTATTTTTTTAATATATATACGATTCATTCGTCACCTCTATAAGAATTTTTATTTAATTTTTATTTTTTTAATATATATACGATTCATTCCTCACTTCTATAAGATTTTTATTTTATTTTTATTTTTTTAATATATGTACGATTCATTCGTCACCTCTATAAGAATTTTTATTTAATTTTTATTTTTTAAAATATATATACAATTTATTCGTCACCCCTATAAGAATTTTTATTTAATTTTTATTTTTTTAATATATATATATCATTCATTCGTCACCTCTATGAGAATTTTTATTTAATTTTTATTTTTTTAATATATATACGATTCATTCGTCACCTCTATAAGAATTTTTATATAATTTTTATTTTTTTAATATATATACGATTCATTCGTCACCTCTATAATAATTTTTATTTAATTTTTATTTTTTTAATATATATACGATTCACTCGTCACCTCTATAAGAATTTTTATTTAATTTTTATTTTTTTAATATATATACGATTCATTCGTCACCTATGAGAATTTAAAAAAATATATATATATACCATTCATTCGTCACCTCTATAAGAATTTTTATTTAATTTTTATTTTTTTAATATATATACCATTCATTCGTAACCTCTATAAGAATTTTTATTTAATTTTTTTTTTAATATATATACGATTAATTCGTCACCTCTATAAGAATTTTTATTTAATTTGTATTTTTTTAATATATATACCATTCATTCGTAACCTCTATAAGAATTTTTATTTAATTTGTATTTTTTTAATATATATACGATTCATTCTTCACCTCTATAAGAATTTTTATTTAATATTCATTTTTTTAATATATATACGATTCATTCGTCACCTCTATAAGAACTTTTATTTAATTTTTATTTTTTTAATACATATACGATTCATTCGTAACCTTTATAAGAATTTTTATTTACTTTTTATTTTTTTAATATATATACGATTCATTCGGCACCTATATAAGAACTTTTATTTAATTTTTATTTTTTTAATATATATACGATTCATTCATCACCTCTATAAGAATTTTTATTTAATATATATACGATTCACTCGTCACCTCTATAAGAATTTTTATTTAAATTTTATTTTTTTAATATATATACGATTCATTCCTCATCTCTATAAGAATTATTTTATTTCATTTTTTTTAATATATATACGATTCATTCGTCACCTATGAGAATTAAAAAAAAAATATATATACGATTCACTCGTCACCTCTATAAGAATTTTTATTTAATTTGTATTTACTTTTTTTTAAAAATATATATACGATTCATTCGGCACCTATATAAGAACTTTTATTTAATTTTTATATTTTTAATATATATACGATTCACTCGGCACCTCTATAAGAATTTTTATTTAATTTTTATTTTTTTAATATATATACGATTCATTCGTCACCTCTATAAGAATTTTTATTTAATTTAATTTTTTTAATATATATACCATTAATTCGTCACATCTATAAGAATTTTTATTTTATTTTTATTTTTTTAATATATATACGATTCATTCGTCACCTCTATAAGAATTTTTATTTAATTTTTATTTACTTTTTATTTTTTTAATATATATACGATTCATTCGGCACCTATATAAGAACTTTTATTTAATTTTTATTTTTTTGATATATATACGATTCATTCATCACCTTTATAAGAATTTTAATTTAATATATATACGATTCACTCGTCACCTCTATAAGAATTTTTATTTAATTTTTATTTTTTTAATATATATACGATTCATTCCTCACCTCTATAAGAATTATTTTATTTCATTTTTTTTTAATATATATACGATTCATTCGTCACCTATGAGAATTAAAAAAAAAAATATATATACCACTCATTCGTCACCTCTATAAGAATTTTTATTTAATTTTTATTTTTTTAATATATATACCATTCATTCGTCACCTCTATAAGAATTTTTATTTAATTTTTTTTTAATATATATACGATTAATTCGTCACCTCTATAAGAATTTGTATTTAATTTGTATTTTTTTAATATATATACCATTCATTCGTCACCTCTATAAGAATTTTTATTTAATTTGTATTTTTTTAATATATATACGATTCATTCGTCACCTCTATAAGAACTTTTATTTAATTTTAATTTTTTTAATACATATACGATTCATTCGTCACCTCTATAAGAACTTTTATTTAATTTTTATTTACTTTTTATTTTTTTAATATATATACGATTCATTCTGCACCTATATAAGAACTTTTATTTTATTTTTATTTTTTTAATATATATACGATTCATTCGGCACCTATATAAGAACTTTTATTTTATTTTTATTTTTTTAATATATATACGATTCATTCGGCACCTATATAAGAACTTTTATTTAATTTTTATTTTTTTAATATATATACGATTCATTCATCACTTCTATAAGATTTTTATTTTATTTTTATTTTTTTAATATATGTACGATTCATTCGTCACCTCTATAAGAATTTTTATTTAATTTTTATTTTTTAAAATATATATACAATTTATTCGTCACCCCTATAAGAATTTTTATTTAATTTTTATTTTTTTAATATATATATATCATTCATTCGTCACCTCTATGAGAATTTTTATTTAATTTTTATTTTTTTAATATATATACGATTCATTCGTAACCTCTATAAGAATTTTTATATAATTTTTATTTTTTTAATATATATACGATTCATTCGTCACCTCTATAATAATTTTTATTTAATTTTTATTTTTTTAATATATATACGATTCACTCGTCACCTCTATAAGAATTTTTATTTAATTTTTATTTTTTTAATATATATACGATTCATTCGTCACCTATGAGAATTTAAAAAAAAATATATATATACCATTCATTCGTCACCTCTATAAGAATTTTTATTTAATTTTTATTTTTTTAATATATATACCATTCATTCGTAACCTCTATAAGAATTTGTATTTAATTTTTTTTTTAATATATATACGATTAATTCGTCACCTCTATAAGAATTTTTATTTAATTTGTATTTTTTTAATATATATACCATTCATTCGTAACCTCTATAAGAATTTTTATTTAATTTGTATTTTTTTAATATATATACGATTCATTCTTCACCTCTATAAGAATTTTTATTTAATATTCATTTTTTTAATATATATACGATTCATTCGTCACCTCTATAAGAACTTTTATTTAATTTTTATTTTTTTAATACATATACGATTCATTCGTAACCTTTATAAGAATTTTTATTTACTTTTTATTTTTTTAATATATATACGATTCATTCGGCACCTATAGAAGAACTTTTATTTAATTTTTATTTATTTAATATATATACGATTCATTCCTCATCTCTATAAGAATTATTTTATTTCATTTTTTTTAATATATATACGATTCATTCGTCACCTATGAGAATTAAAAAAAAAAAATATATACGATTCACTCGTCACCTCTATAAGAATTTTTATTTAATTTGTATTTACTTTTTTTTAAAAATATATATACGATTCATTCGGCACCTATATAAGAACTTTTATTTAATTTTTATTTTTTTAATATATATACGATTCACTCGGCACCTCTATAAGAATTTTTATTTAATTTTCATTTTTTTAATATGTATACGATTCATTTGTCACCTCTATAAGAATTTTTATTTAATTATTATTTACTTTTTTTAAAAAATATATATACGATTCATTCGGCACCTATATAAGAACTTTTATTTAATTTTTATATTTTTAATATATATACGATTCACTCAGCACCTCTATAAGAATTTTTATTTAATTTTTATTTTTTTAATATATATACGATTCATTCGTCACCTCTATAAGAATTTTTATTTAATTTAATTTTTTTAATATATATACCATTAATTCGTCACATCTATAAGAATTTTTATTTTATTTTTATTTTTTTAATATATATACGATTCATTCGTCACCTCTATAAGAATTTTTATTTAATTTTTATTTACTTTTTATTTTTTTAATATATATACGATTCATTCGGCACCTATATAAGAACTTTTATTTAATTTTTATTTTTTTGATATATATACGATTCATTAATCACCTCTATAAGAATTTTTATTTAATATATATACGATTCACTCGTCACCTCTATAAGAATTTTTATTTAATTTTTATTTTTTTAATATATATACGATTCATTCCTCACCTCTATAAGAATTATTTTATTTCATTTTTTTTTAATATATATACGATTCATTCGTCACCTATGAGAATTAAAAAAAAATATATATATACCATTCATTCGTCACCTCTATAAGAATTTTTATTTAATTTTTATTTTTTTAATATATATACCATTCATTCGTCACCTCTATAAGAATTTTTATTTAATTTTTTTTTAATATATATACGATTAATTCGTCACCTCTATAAGAATTTGTATTTAATTTGTATTTTTTTAATATATATACCATTCATTCGTCACCTCTATAAGAATTTTTATTTAATTTGTATTTTTTTAATATATATACGATTCATTCTTCACCTCTATAAGAATTTTTATTTAATTTTCATTTTTTTAATATATATACGATTCATTCGTCACCTCTATAAGAACTTTTATTTAATTTTTATTTTTTTAATACATATACGATTCATTCGTCACCTCTATAAGAATTTTTATTTAATTTTTATTTACTTTTTATTTTTTTAATATATATACGATTCATTCGGCACCTATATAAGAACTTTTATTTTATTTTTATTTTTTTAATATATATACGATTCATTCATCACCTCTATAAGAATTTTTATTTAATTTTTATTTAATTTTTATTTTTTTAATATATATACGATTCATTCGTCACCTCTATAAGAATTTTAATTTAATTTTTTTTTTAATATATATACGATTAATTCGTCACCTCTATAAGAATTTGTATTTAATTTGTATTTTTTTAATATATATACCATTCATTCGTCACCTCTATAAGAATTTTTATTTAATTTGTATTTTTTTAATATATATACGATTCATTCTTCACCTCTATAAGAATTTTTATTTAATTTTCATTTTTTTAATATATATACGATTCATTCGTCACCTCTATAAGAACTTTTATTTAATTTTTATTTTTTTAATACATATACGATTCATTCGTCACCTCTATAAGAATTTTTATTTAATTTTTATTTTTTTAATATCTATACGATTCATTCGTCACCTCTATAAGACTTTTGATTTAATTTTTATTTTTTTAATATATATACGATTCACTCGTCACTTCTATAAGAATTTTTATTTAATTTTTATTTTTTTAATATATATACGATTCATTCGTAACCTCTATAAGAATTTTTATTTAATTTTATTTTTTTAATATATATACCATTAATTCGTCACATCTATAAGAATTTTTATTTAATTTTTATTTTTTTAATATATATACGATTCATTCGTCACCTCTATAAGAATTTTTATTTAATTTTTATTTACTTTTTATTTTTTTAATATATATACGATTCATTCGGCACCTATATAAGAACTTTTATTTCATTTTTATTTTTTTAATATATATACGATTCATTCATCACCTCTATAAGAATTTTTATTTAATTTTTATTTAATTTTTATTTTTTTAATATATATACGATTCATTCGTCACCTCTATAAGAATTTTTATTTAATTTTTATTTATTTAATATATATACGATTCATTCGTCACCTCTATAAGAATTTTTATTTAATTTTTATTTTTTAATATATATACGACTCATTCGTCACCTCTATAAGAATCTTTATGTAATTTTTATTTTTTTAATATATATACGATTCATTCGTCACCTCTATAAGAATTTTTATTTAATTTTTATTTTTTTAATATATATACGATCTATTCCTCACTTCTATAAGATTTTTATTTTATTTTTATTTTTTTAATATATGTACGATTCATTCGTCACCTCTATAAGAATTATTTTATTTTATTTTTTTTAAAATATATATACGATTCATTCGTCACCTATGAGAATTTAAAAAAAATATATATATACCATTCATTCGTCACCTTTATAAGAATTTTTATTTAATTTTTTTTTTAATATATATACGATTAATTCGTCACCTCTGTAAGAATTTTTATTTAATTTGTATTTTTTTAATATATATACCATTCATTCGTAACCTCTATAAGAATTTTTATTTAATTTGTATTTTTTTAATATATATACCATACATTCGTCACCTCTATAAGAATTGTTATTAAATTTTTATTTTTTAAATATATATACGATTCATTCGTCACCTCTATAAGAATTTTTATTTAATTTTTATTTTTTTAATATATGTACGATTCATTCGTCACCTCTATAAGAATTTTTATTTTATTTTTATTTTTTTAATATATATACGATTCATTCGTCACCTCTATAAGAATTTTTATTGAATTTTTTTTTGTTAAATATAAATACGATTCATTCGTAACCTCTATAAGAATTTTTATTTAATTTTTATTTTTAAAAATATATATACGATTCATACGTCACCTCTATAAGAATTTTTATTTAATTTTTATTTTTTTGATATATAAACGATTCATTCGTCACCTCTATTCGAATTTTTATTTAATTTTTATTTTTTTAATATATATACGATTCATTCGTCACCTCTATAAGAATTTTTATTTAATTTTTATTTTTTAATATATATACGATTCATTCGTCACCTCTATAAGAACTTTTATTTTATTTTTATTTTTTTAATATATATACGATTCATTCGTCACCTCTATAAGAATTTTTATTTTATTTTTATTTTTAAAATATATATACGATTCATTCATCACCTCTATAAGAATTTTTATTTAATATATATACGATTCACTCGTCACCTCTATAAGAATTTTTATTTAATTTTTATTTTTTTAATATATATACGATTCATTCCTCATCTCTATAAGAATTATTTTATTTCATTTTTTTTAATATATATACGATTCATTCGTCACCTCCATGAGAATTAAAAAATATATATATATATACGATTCATTCGTCACCTTAATAAGAATTTTTATTTAATTTGTATTTACTTTTTTTTAAAAATATATATACGATTCATTCGGCACCTATATAAGAACTTTTATTTAATTTTTAATTTGTTTAATATATATACGATTCACTCGGCACCTCTATAAGAATTTTTATTTAATTTTCATTTTTTTAATATGTATACGATTCATTTGTCACCTCTATAAGAATTTTTATTTAATTATTATTTACTTTTTTTAAAAAATATATATACGATTCATTCGGCACCTATATAAGAACTTTTATTTAATTTTTATATTTTTAATATATATACGATTCACTCGGCACCTCTATAAGAATTTTTATTTAATTTTTATTTTTTTAATATATATACGATTCATTCGTCACCTCTATAAGAATTTTTATTTAATTTAATTTTTTTAATATATATACCATTAATTCGTCACATCTATAAGAATTTTTATTTTATTTTTATTTTTTTAATATATATACGATTCATTCGTCACCTCTATAAGAATTTTTATTTAATTTGTATTTACTTTTTATTTTTTTAATATATATACGATTCATTCGGCACCTATATAAGAACTTTTATTTAATTTTTATTTTTTTGATATATATACCATTCATTCATCACCTCTATAAGAATTTTTATTTAATATATATACGATTCACTCGTCACCTCTATAAGAATTTTTATTTAATTTTTATTTTTTTAATATATATACGATTAATTCCTCACCTCTATAAGAATTATTTTATTTCATTTTTTTTTAATATATATACGATTCATTCGTCACCTATGAGAATTAAAAAAAATATATATATACCATTCATTCGTCACCTCTATAAGAATTTTTATTTAATTTTTATTTTTTTAATATATATACCATTCATTCGTCACCTCTATAAGAATTTTTATTTAATTTTTTTTTAATATATATACGATTAATTCGTCACCTCTATAAGAATTTGTATTTAATTTGTATTTTTTTAATATATATACCATTCATTCGTCACCTCTATAAGAATTTTTATTTAATTTGTATTTTTTTAATATATATACGATTCATTCTTCACCTCTATAAGAATTTTTATTTAATTTTCATTTTTTTAATATATATACGATTCATTCGTCACCTCTATACGAACTTTTATTTAATTTTTATTTTTTTAATACATATACGATTCATTCGTCACCTCTATAAGAATTTTTATTTAATTTTTATTTACTTTTTATTTTTTTAATATATATACGATTCATTCGGCACCTATATAAGAACTTTTATTTTATTTTTATTTTTTTAATATATATACGATTCATTCATCACCTCTATAAGAATTTTTATTTAATTTTTATTTAATTTTTATTTTTTTAATATATATACGATTCATTCGTCACCTCTATAAGAATTTTAATTTAATTTTTTTTTTAATATATATACGATTAATTCGTCACCTCTATAAGAATTTGTATTTAATTTGTATTTTTTTAATATATATACCATTCATTCGTCACCTCTATAAGAATTTTTGGTTAATTTGTATTTTTTTAATATATATACGATTCATTCTTCACCTCTATAAGAATTTTTATTTAATTTTCATTTTTTTAATATATATACGATTCATTCGTCACCTCTATAAGAACTTTTATTTAATTTTTATTTTTTTAATACATATACGATTCATTCGTCACCTCTATAAGAATTTTTATTTAATTTTTATTTTTTTAATATCTATACGATTCATTCGTCACCTCTATAAGACTTTTGATTTAATTTTTATTTTTTTAATATATATACGATTCACTCGTCACTTCTATAAGAATTTTTATTTAATTTTTATTTTTTTAATATATATACGATTCATTCGTCACCTCTATAAGAATTTTTATTTACTTTTTATTTTTTTAATATATATACGATTCATTCGGCACCTATATAAGAACTTTTATTTCATTGTTATTTTTTTAATATAGATACGATTCATTCATCACCTCTATAAGAATTTTTATTTAATTTTTATTTAATTTTTATTTTTTTAATATATATACGATTCATTCGTCACCTCTATAAGAATTTTTATTTAATTTTTATTTATTTAATATATATACGATTCATTCGTCACCTCTATAAGAATTTTTATTTAATTTTTATTTTTTAATATATATACGATTTATTCGTCACCTCTATAAGAATCTTTATGTAATTTTTATTTTTTTAATATATATACGATTCATTCGTCACCTCTATAAGAATTTTTATTTAATTTTTATTTTTTTAATATATATACGATCTATTCCTCACTTCTATAAGATTTTTATTTTATTTTTATTTTTTTAATATATGTACGATTCATTCGTCACCTCTATAAGAATTATTTTATTTTATTTTTTTTTAAATATATATACGATTCATTCGTCACCTATGAGAATTCAAAAAAAATATATATATACCATTCATTCGTCACCTTTATAAGAATTTTTATTTAATTTTTTTTTTAATATATATACGATTAATTCGTCACCTCTGTAAGAATTTTTATTTAATTTGTATTTTTTTAATATATATACGATTCATTCGTCACCTCTATAAGAATTTTTATTTAATTTTTATTTTTTTAGTATATATACGATTCATTCGTCACCTGTATAAGAATTTTTATTTAATTTTTACTTTTTTCATATATATATACGATTAATTCGTCACCCTATGATAATTTTTATTTAATTTTTTTTTTAATATATATACGATTCATTCGTCACCTCTATAAGAATTTTTATTTAATTTTTATTTTTTAATATATATACGATTCATTCGTCACCTCTATAAGAACTTTTATTTTATTTTTATTTTTTTAATATATATACGATTCATTCGTCACCTCTATAAGAATTTTTATTTTATTTTTATTTTTAAAATATATATACGATTCATTCGTCACCTCCATGAGAATTTTTTAAAAAAAATATATATACGATTCATTCGTCACCTCTATAAGAATTTTTATTTAATTTTTATTTTTTTAATACATATACGATTAATTCGTCACCGCTATAAGAATTTTTATTTTATTTTTATTTTTTTTAATATATATACGATTAATTCGTCACCCTATGAGAATTGTTATTTAATTGTTATTTTTTTAAATATATATACGATTCATTCGTCACCTCTATAAGAATTTTTATTTAATTTTTATTTTTTAATATATATACGATTCATTCGTCACCTCTATAAGAATTTTATTTTATTTTTATTTTTTTAATATATATACGATTCATTCGTCACTCTATAAGAATTTTTATTTTATTTTTATTTTTTTAATATATATACGATTCATTCGTCACATCTATGAGAATTTAAAAAAAAATATATATATACGATTCATTCGTAACCTCTATAAGAATCTTTATGTAATTTTTATTTTTTTAATATATATACCATTCATTCGTCACCTCTATAAGAATCTTTATGTAATTTTTATTTTTTTAATATATATACGATTCATTCGTGACCTCTATAAGAATTGTTATTTAATTTTTATTTTTTTAATATATATACGATTCATTCGTCACCTCTATAAGAATTTTTATTTAATTATTATTTTTTTAATATATGTACGATTCATTCGTCACCTCTATAAGAATTTTTATTTAATTTTTATTTTTAAAATATATACGATTCATTCGTCACCTCTATAAGAATTTTTATTTAATTTTTTTTTGTTAAATATAAATACGATTCATTCGTCACCTCTATAAGAATTTTTATTTAATTTTTATTTTTTTAATATATATACGATTCATTCGTCACCGCTATAAGAATTTTTATTTTATTTTTATTTTTTTTAATATATATACGATTAATTTGTCACCCTATGAGAATTTTTATTTAATTTTTATTTTTTTAAATATATATACGATTCATTCGTCACCTCTATAAGAATTTTTATTTAATTTTTATTTTTTAATATATATACGATTCATTCGTCACCTCTATAAGAATTTTATTTTATTTTTATTTTTTTAATATATATACGATTCATTCGTCACTCTATAAGAATTTTTTTTTTTTTTTTATTTTTTTAATATATATACGATTCATTCGTCACATCTATGAGAATTTAAAAAAATATATACATACGATTCATTCGTAACCTCTATAAGAATCTTTATGTAATTTTTATTTTTTTAATATATATACCATTCATTCGTCACCTCTATAAGAATCTTTATGTAATTTTTATTTTTTTAATATATATACGATTCATTCGTGACCTCTATAAGAATTGTTATTTAATTTTTATTTTTTTAATATATATACGATTCATTCGTCACCTCTATAAGAATTTTTATTTAATTATTATTTTTTTAATATATGTACGATTCATTCGTCAACCTCTATAAGAATTTTTATTTAATTTTTATTTTTTAATATATATACGATTCATTCGTCACCTCTATAAGAATTTTTATTTAATTTTTATTTTTTAATATATATACGATTCATTCGTCACCTCTATAAGAATTTTTATTTAATTTTTTTTTGTTAAATATAAATACGATTCATTCGTAACCTCTATAAGAATTTTTATTTAATTTTTATTTTTTTAAATATATATACGATTCATTCGTCACCTCTAAAAGAATTTTTATTTAATTTTTATTTTTTTGATATATAAACGATTCATTCGTCACCTCTATTCGAATTTTTATTTAATTTGTATTTTTTTAATATATATACGATTCATTCGTCACCTCTATAAGAATTTTTATTTAATTTTTATTTTTTAATATATATACGATTCATTCGTCACCTCTATAAGAATTTTTGTTTAATTTTTATTTTTTTAATATATATACGAGTCATTCGTCACCTCTATAAGAATTTTTATTTAATTTTTATTTTTTAATATATATACGATTAATTCGTCACCTCTATAAGCATTTTATTTTATTTTTATTTTTTTAATATATATACGATTCATTCGTCACCTCTATAAGAATTTTTATTTAATTTTTACTTTTTTCATATATATATACGATTAATTCGTCACCCAATGATAATTTTTATTTAATTTTTTTTTTTAATATATATACGATTCATTCGTCACCTCTATAAGAATTTTTATTTAATTTTTATTTTTTAATATATATACGATTCATTCGTCACCTCTATAAGAACTTTTATTTAATTTTTATTTTTTTAATATATATACGATTCATTCGTCACCTCTATAAGAATTTTTATTTTATTTTTATTTTTTAAATATATATACGATTCATTCGTAACCTCCATCAGAATTGTTTTAAAAAATATATATACGAGTCATTCGTCACCTCTATAAGAATTTTTATTTAATTTTTATTTTTTAATATATATACGATTCATTCGTCACCGCTATAAGCATTTTTAATTTATTTTTATTTTTTTTAATATATATACGATTAATACGTCACCCTATGAGAATTTTTATTTAATTTTTATTTTTTTAAATATATATACGATTCATTCGTCACCTCTATAAGAATTTTTATTTAATTATTATTTTTTAATATATATACGATTCATTCGTCACCTCTATAAGAATTTTTATTTAATTTTTATTTTTTTAATATATATACGATTCATTCGTCAATCTATAAGAATTTTTATTTTATTTTTATTTTTTTAATATATATACGATTCATTCGTCACATCTATGAGAATTTAAAAAAAAATATATATATACGATTCATTCGTAACCCATATAAGAATCTTTATGTAATTTTTATTTTTTTAATATATATACCATTCATTCGTCACCTCTATAAGAATCTTTATGTAATTTTTATTTTTTTAATATATATACGATTCATTCGTGACCTCTATAAGAATTGTTATTTAATTTTTATTTTTTTAATATATATACGATTCATTCGTCACCTCTATAAGAATTTTTATTTAATTATTATTTTTTTAATATATGTACGATTCATTCGTCACCTCTATAAGAATTTTTATTTAATTTTTATTTTTTAATATATATACGATTAATTCGTCACCTCTATAAGAATTTTTATTTAATTTTTTTTTGTTAAATATAAATACGATTCATTCGTCACCTCTATAAGAATTTTTATTTAATTTTTATTTTTTTAATATATATACGATTCATTCGTCACCGCTATAAGAATTTTTATTTTATTTTTATTTTTTTTAATATATATACGATTAATTCATCACCCTATGAGAATTTTTATTTAATTTTTATTTTTTTTAATATATATACGATTCATTCGTCACCTCTATAAGAATTTTTATTTAATTTTTATTTTTTAATATATATACGATTCATTCGTCACCTCTATAAGAATTTTTTTTAATTTTTATTTTTTTAATATATATACGATTCATTCGTCACTCTATAAGAATTTTTATTTTATTTTTTTTTTTTAATATATATACGATTCATTCGTCACATCTATGAGAATTTAAAAAAAAAATATATATACGATTCATTCGTAACCTCTATCTGAGACTTTATGTAATTTTTATTTTTTTAATATATATACCATTCATTCGTCACCTCTATAAGAATCTTTATGTAATTTTTATTTTTTTAATATATATACGATTCATTCGTGACCTCTATAAGAATTTTAATTTAATTTTTTTTTGTTAAATATAAATACGATTCATTCGTAACCTCTATAAGAATTTTTATTTAATTTTTATTTTTTTAAATATATATACGATTCATTCGTCACCTCTATAAGAATTTTTATTTAATTTTTATTTTTTGATATATAAACGATTCATTCGTCACCTCTATTCGAATTTTTATTTAATTTGTATTTTTTTAATATATATACGATTCATTCGTCACCTCTATAAGAATTTTATTTAATTTTTATTTTTTAATATATATACGATTCATTCGTCACCTCTATAAGAATTTTTGTTTAATTTTTATTTTTTTAATATATATACGATTCATTCGTAACCTCTATAAGAATTTTTATTTAATTTTTATTTTTTAATATATATACGATTCATTCGTCACCTCTATAAGCATTTTATTTTATTTTTATTTTTTTAATATATATACGATTCATTCGTCACCTCTATAAGAATTTTTATTTAATTTTTATTTTTTTAATATATATACGATTCATTCGTCACCTCTATAAGAATTTTTATTTTATTTTTATTTTTTTAATATATATACGAGTCATTCGGAACCTCTATAAGAATTTTAATTTAATTTTCATTATTTTTATATATATACGATCCATTCGTCACCGCTATAAGAATTTTTATTTAATTTTTATTTTTTAATATATATACGATTCAATCGTCACCTCTATAAGAATTTTATTTTATTTTTATTTTTTTAATATATATACGATTCATTCGTCACTCTATAAGAATTTTTATTTTATTTTTATTTTTTTAATATATATACGATTCATTCGTCACATCTATGAGAATTTTTTAAAAATATATATATACGATTCATTCGTAACCTCTATAAGAATCTTTATGTAATTTTTATTTTTTTAATATATATACCATTCATTCGTCACCTCTATGAGAATTTTCATTTAATTTTTTTTTTTTAATATATATACGATTCATTCGTCACCTCTATAAGAATTTTTATTTAATTTTTATTTTTTTAATATATATACGATTCATTCGTCACCTCTATAAGAATTTTTTAATTTAATTTTTATTTTTTTAATATATATACGAGTCATTCGGAACCTCTATAAGAATTTTAATTTAATTTTCATTTTTTTAATATATATACGATCCATTCGTCACCGCTATAAGAATTTTTATATAATTTTTATTTTTTAATATATATACGATTCAATCGTCACCTCTATAAGAATTTTATTTTATTTTTAATTTTTTAATATATATACGATTCATTCGTCACTCTATAAGAATTTTTATTTTATTTTTATTTTTTTAATATATATACGATTCATTCGTCACATCTATGAGAATTTTTTAAAAATATATATATACGATTCATTCGTAACCTCTATAAGAATCTTTATGTAATTTTTATTTT
The DNA here is from genome assembly GCA_963556195.1 of Sepiola atlantica. NCBI lineage: Eukaryota > Metazoa > Mollusca > Cephalopoda > Sepiida > Sepiolidae > Sepiola > Sepiola atlantica. The sequence continues at coordinate 5,867,178 of OY744525.1, read as the reverse complement.
TTTAATATATATATCATTCATTCGTCACCTCTATGAGAATTTTCATTTCATTTTTTTTTTTTTAATATATGGTCGATTCATTCGTCACCTCAAAAAGAATTTTTATTTAATTTTTATTTTTTTAATATATATACCATTCATTCGTCACCTCTATAAGAATTTTTATTTAATTTTTATTTTTTTAATATATATACGATTCATTCGTCACCTCTATAAGAATTTTTATTTAATTTTTATTTTTTTAATATATATACGATTCATTCGTCACCGCTATATAGAATTTTTATTTTATTTTTATTTTTTTTAATATATATACGATTAATTCGTCACCCTATGAGAATTTTTATTTAATTTTCATTTTTTTAAATATATATACGATTCATTCGTCACCTCTATAAGAATTTTATTTTATGTTTATTTTTTTAATATATATACGATTCATGCGTCACTCTATAAGAATTTTTATTTTATTTTTATTTTTTTAATATATATACGATTCATTCGTCACCTCTATGAGAATTTTTATTTAATTTTTATTTATTTAATATATGTACGATTCATTCGTCACCTCAAAAAGAATTTTTATTTAATTTTTATTTTTTTAATATATATACCATTCATTCGTCACCTCTATAAGAATTTTTATTTAATTTTTATTTTTTTAATATACATACGATTCATTCGTGACCTCTATAAGAATTGTTATTTAATTTTTATTTTTTTAATATATATACGATTCATTCGTCACCTCTATAAGAATTTTTATTTAATTTTTATTTTTTTAATATATATACGAGTCATTCGTCACCTCTATAAGAATTTTTATTTTTTAATATATATACGATTCATTCGTCACCTCTATAAGCATTTTATTTCATTTTTATTTTTTTAATATATATACGATTCATTCGTCACCGCTATAAGAATTTTTATTTAATTTTTATTTTTTTGATATATAAACGATTCATTCGTCACCTCTATAAGAATTTTTATTTAATTTTTATTTTTTTAATATATATACGAGTCATTCGGCACCTCTATAAGAATTTTAATTTAATTTTTATTTTTTTAATATATATACGATCCATTCGTCACCGCTATAAGAATTTTTATTTTATTTTTATTTTTTAATATATATACGATTCAATCGTCACCTCTATAAGAATTTTATTTTATTTTTATTTTTTTAATATATATACGATTCATTCGTCACTCTATAAGAATTTTTATTTTATTTTTATTTTTTTAATATATATACGATTCATTCGTCACATCTATGAGAATTTTAAAAAAATATATATATACGATTCATTCGTAACCTCTATAAGAATCTTTATGTAATTTTTATTTTTTTAATATATATACCATTCATTCGTCACCTCTATAAGAATTTTAATTTTATTTTAATTTTTTTAATATATATACGATTCATTCGTCACCTCTATGAGAATTTTTATTTAATTTTTATTTTTTAATATATGTACGATTCATTCGTCACCTCAAAAAGAATTTTTATTTAATTTTTATTTTTTTAATATATATACCATTCATTCGTCACCTCTATAGGAATTTTTATTTAATTTTTATTTTTTTAATATATATACGATTCATTCGTCACCTCTATAAGAATTTTTATTTAATTTTTATTTTTTTAATATATATACGATTCATTCGTCACCTCTATAAGAATTTTTATTTAATTTTTATTTTTTTAATATATATACGATTCATTCGTCACCTCTATAAGAATTTTTATTTAATTTTTATTTTTTTAATATATATACGAGTCATTCGAAACTTCTATAAGAATTTTAATTTAATTTTCATTTTTTTAATATATATACGATCAATTCGTCACCGCTATAAGAATTTTTATTTAATTTTTATTTTTTAATATATATACGATTCAATCGTTACCTCTATAAGAATTTTATTTTATTTTTATTTTTTTAATATATATACGATTCATTCGTCACTCTATAAGAATTTTTATTTTATTTTTATTTTTTTAATATATATACGATTCATTCGTCACATCTATAAGAATTTTTTAAAAATATATATATACGATTCATTCGTAACCTCTATAAGAATCTTTATGTAATTTTTATTTTTTTAATATATATACCATTCATTCGTCACCTCTATGAGAATTTTCATTTAATTTTTTTTTTTTTAATATATGTTCGATTCATTCGTCACCTCAAAAAGAATTTTTATTTAATTTTTATTTTTTTAATATATATACCATTCATTCGTCACCTCTATAAGAATTTTTATTTAATTTTTATTTTTTTAATATATATACGATTCATTCGTCACCTCTATAAGAATTTTTATTTAATTTTTATTTTTTTAATATATATACGATTCATTCGTCACCTCTATAAGAATTTTATTTTATGTTTATTTTTTTAATATATATACGATTCATGCGTAACTCTATAAGAATTTTTATTTTATTTTTATTTTTTTGATATATAAACGATTCATTCGTCACATCTATGAGAATTTAAAAAAAATATATATATATACGATTCATTCGTAACCTCTATAAGAATCTTTATGTAATTTTTATTTTTTTAATATATATACCATTCATTCGTCACCTCTATAAGAATTTTTATTTAATTTTTATTTTTTTAATATATATACGATTCATTTGTCACCTCTATGAGAATTTTTATTTAATTTTTATTTTTTTAATATATGTACGATTCATTCGTCACCTCAAAAAGAATTTTTATTTAATTTTTATTTTTTTAATATATATACCATTCATTCGTCACCTCTATAAGAATTTTTATTTAATTTTTATTTTTTTAATATATATACGACTCATTCGTCACCTCTATAAGAATTTTTATTTAATTTTTGTTTTTTTAATATATATACGATTCATTCGTCACCTCTATAAGAATTTTTATTTAATTTTTATTTTTTTAATATATATACGATTCATTCGTCACCTCTATAAGAATTTTTATTTAATTTTTATTTTTTTAATATATATACGAGTCATTCGGAACCTCTATAAGAATTTTAATTTAATTTTCATTTTTTTAATATATATACGATCCATTCGTCACCGCTATACGAATTTTTATTTAATTTTTATTTTTTAATATATATACGATTCAATCGTCACCTCTATAAGAATTTTATTTTATTTTTATTTTTTTAATATATATACGATTCATTCGTCACTCTATAAGAATTTTTATTTTATTTTTATTTTTTTAATATATATACGATTCATTCGTCACATCTATGAGAATTTTTTAAAAATATATATATACGATTCATTCGTAACCTCTATAAGAATCTTTATGTAATTTTTATTTTTTTAATATATATACGATTCATTCGTCACCGCTATATAGAATTTTTCTTTTATTTTTATTTTTTTAATATATATACGATTAATTCGTCACCCTATGAGAATTTTTATTTCATTTTCATTTTTTTAAATATATATACGATTCATTCGTCACCTCTATAAGAATTTTTATTTAATTTTTATTTTTTAATATATATACGATTCATTCGTCACCTCTATAAGAATTTTATTTTATGTTTATTTTTTTAATATATATACGATTCATTCGTCACATCTATGAGAATTTAAAAAAAAATATATATATACGATTCATTCGTAACCTCTATAAGAATCTTTATGTTATTTTTATTTTTTTAATATATATACCATTCATTCGTCACCTCTATAAGAATTTTTATTTTATTTTAATTTTTTTAATATATATACGATTCATTCGTCACATCTATGAGAATTAAAAAAAATATATATATATACGATTCATTCGTAACCTCTATAAGAATCTTTATGTAATTTTTATTTTTTTAATATATATACCATTCATTCGTCACCTCTATAAGAATTTTTATTTAATTTTTATTTTTTTAATATATATACGATTCATTCGTCTCCTCTATGAGAATTTTTATTACATTTTTATTTTTTTAATATATGTACGATTCATTCGTCATCTCAAAAAGAATTTTTATTTAATTTTTATTTTTTTAATATATATACCATTCATTCGTCACATCTATGAGAATTTTTTAAAAATATATATATACGATTCATTCGTAACCTCTATAAGAATCTTTATGTAATTTTTATTTTTTTAATATATATACCATTCATTCGTCACCTCTATGAGAATTTTCCTTTAATTTTTTTTTTTTTAATATATGTTCGATTCATTCGTCACCTCAAAAAGAATTTTTATTTAATTTTTATTTTTTTAATATATATACCATTCATTCGTCACCTCTATAAGAATTTTAATTTAATTTTTATTTTTTTAATATATATACGATTCATTCGTCACCTCTATAAGAATTTTTATTTAATTTTTATTTTTTTAATATATATACGATTCATTCGTCACCGCTATATAGAATTTTTATTTTATTTTTATTTTTTTTAATATATATACGATTAATTCGTCACCCTATCAGAATTTTTATTTCATTTTCATTTTTTTAAATATATATACGATTCATTCGTCACCTCTATAAGAATTTTTATTTAATTTTTATTTTTTAATATATATACGATTCATTCGTCACCTCTATAAGAATTTTATTTTATGTTTATTTTTTTAATATATATACGATTCATGCGTCACTCTATAAGAATTTTTATTTAATTTTTATTTTTTTAATATATATACGATTCATTCGTCACATCTATGAGAATTTAAAAAAAAATATATATATACGATTCATTCGTAACCTCTATAAGAATCTTTATGTAATTTTTATTTTTTTAATATATATACCATTCATTCGTCACCTCTATAAGAATTTTTATTTAATTTTTATTTTTTTAATATATATACGATTCATTCGTCACCTCTATGAGAATTTTTATTTAATTTTTATTTTTTTAATATATGTACGATTCATTCGTCACCTCAAAAAGAATTTTTATTTAATTTTTATTTTTTTAATATATATACCATTCATTCGTCACTATAAGAATTTTTATTTAATTTTTATTTTTTTAATATATATACGATTCATTCGTGACCTCTATAAAGATTTGTTATTTAATTTTGATTTTTTTAATATATATACGATTCATTCGTCACCTCTATAAGAATTTTTATTTAATTTTTATTTTTTTAATATATATACGAGTCATTCGTCACCTCTATAAGAATTTTTATTTAATTTTTATTTTTTAATATATATACGATTCATTCGTCACCTCTATAAGCATTTTATTTCATTTTTATTTTTTTAATATATAAACGATTCATTCGTCACCTCTATAAGAATTGTTATTTAATTTTTATTTTTTTAATATATATACGAGTCATTCGGCACCTCTATAAGAATTTTAATTTAATTTTTATTTTTTTAATATATATACGATCCATTCGTCACCGCTATAAGAATTTTTATTTTATTTTTATTTTTTAATATATATACGATTCAATCGTCACCTCTATAAGAATTTTATTTTATTTTTATTTTTTTAATATATATACGATTCATTCGTCACTCTATAAGAATTTTTATTTTATTTTTATTTTTTTAATATATATACGTTTCATTCGTCACATCTATGAGAATTTTTAAAAAATATATATATACGATTCATTCGTAACCTCTATAAGAATCTTTATGTAATTTTTATTTTTTTAATATATATACCATTCATTCGTCACCTCTATAAGAATTTTTATTTTATTTTAATTTTTTTAATATATATACGATTCATTCGTCACCTCTATGAGAATTTTTATTTAATTTTTATTTTTTTAATATATGTACGATTCATTCGTCACCTCAAACAGAATTTTTATTTAATTTTTATTTTTTTTAATATATATACGATTAATTCGTCACCCTATGAGAATTTTTATTTAATTTTAATTTTTTTAAATATATATACGATTCATTGGTCACCTCTATAAGAATTTTTATTTAATTTTTATTTTTTAATTCATATACGATTCATTCGTCACCTCTATAAGAATTTTATTTTATTTTTATTTTTTTAATATATATACGATTCATTCGTCACATCTATGAGAATTAAAAAAAATATATATATATACGATTCATTCGTAACCTCTATAAGAATCTTTATGTAATTTTTATTTTTTTAATATATATACCATTCATTCGTCACCTCTATAAGAATTTTTATTTAATTTTTATTTTTTTAATATATATACGATTCATTCGTCACCTCTATGAGAATTTTTATTTAATTTTTATTTTTTTAATATATGTACGATTCATTCGTCACCTCAAAAAGAATTTTTATTTAATTTTTATTTTTTTAATATATATACCATTCATTCGTCACCTCTATAAGAATTTTTATTTAATTTTAATTTTTTTAATATATATACGATTCATTCGTGACCTCTATAAGAATTGTTATTTAATTTTTATTTTTTTAATATATATACGATTCATTCGTCACCTCTATAAGAATTTTTCTTTAATTATTATTTTTTTAATATATGTACGATTCATTCGTCACCTCTATAAGAATTTTTATTTAATTTTTATTTTTTAATATATATACGATTCATTCGTCACCTCTATAAGAATTTTTATTTAATTTTTTTTTGTTAAATATAAATACGATTCATTCGTAACCGCTATAAGAATTTTTATTTAATTTTTATGTTTTTAAATATATATACGATTCATTCGTCACCTCTATAAGAATTTTTATTTTTTTGATATATATACGATTCATTCGTCACCACTATAAGAATTTTTATTAAATTTTTATTTTTTAATATATATACGATTCATTCGTCACCTCTATAAGCATTTTATTTTATTTATTTTTTTTTAATATATATACAATTCATTCGTCACCTCTATAAGAATTTTTATTTAATTTTTATTTTTTTAATATATATACGATTCATTCGTCACCACTATAAGAATTTTTATTTAATTTTTATTTTTTAATATATATACGATTCATTCGTCACCTATATAAGCATTTAATTTAATTTTTATTTTTTTGATATATAAACGATTCATTCGTCACCTCTATAAGAATTTTAATTTAATTTTTATTTTTTTAATATATATACGATCCATTCGTCACCGCTATAAGAATTTTATTTAATTTTTATTTTTTAATATATATACGATTCAATCGTCACCTCTATAAGAATTTTATTTTATTTTTATTTATTTAATATCGATACGATTCATTCGTCACTCTATAAGAATTTTTATTTTATTTTTATTTTTTTAATATATATACGATTCATTCGTCACATCTATGAGAATTTTAAAAAAATATATATATACGATTCATTCGTAACCTCTATAAGAATCTTTATGTAATTTTTATTTTTTTAATATATATACCATTCATTCGTCACCTCTATAAGAATTTTTATTTTATTTTAATTTTTTTAATATATATACGATTCATTCGTCACCTCTATGAGAATTTTTATTTAATTTTTATTTTTTTAATATATGTACGATTCATTCGTCACCTCAAAAAGAATTTTTATTTAATTTTTATTTTTTTAATATATATACCATTCATTCGTCACCTCTATAAGAATTTTTATTTAATTTTTATTTTTTTAATATATATACGATTCATTCGTCACCTCTATCAGAATTTTTATTTTATTTTTATTTTTTAAATATATATACGATTCATTCGTCACCTCCATGAGAATTTAAATAAAAAATATATATACGATTCATTCGTCACCTCTATAAGAATTTTTATTTCATTTTTATTATTTTAATATATATATACGATTCATTCGTCACCGCTATAAGAATTTTTATTTAATTTTTATTTTTTTTAATATATATACGATTAATTCGTCACCTTATGAGAATTTTTATTTAATTTTTATTTTTTTAAATATATATACGATTCATTCGTCACCTCTATAAGAATTTTTATTTAATTTTTATTTACTTAATATATATACGATTCATTCGTCACCTCTATAAGAACTTTTATTTAATTTTTATTTTTTAATATATATACGATTCATTCGTCACCTCTATAAGCATTTTATTTAATTTTTATTTTTTAAATATATATACGATTCATTCGTCACCTCTATAAGAATTTTTATTTAATTTTTATTTTTGTAATATATGTACGATTCATTCGTCACCACTATAAGAATTTTTATTTAATTTTTATTTTTTAATATATATACGATTCATTCGTCACCTCTATAAGCATTTTATTTTATTTTTATTTTTTTGATATATAAACGATTCATTCGTCACCTCTATAAGAATTTTAATTTAATTTTTATTTTTTTAATATATATACGATCCATTCGTCACCGCTATAAGAATTTTATTTAATTTTTATTTTTTAATATATATACGATTCAATCGTCACCTCTATAAGAATTTTATTTTATTTTTATTTATTTAATATCTATACGATTCATTCGTCACTCTATAAGAATTTTTATTTTATTTTTATTTTTTTAATATATATACGATTCATTCGTCACATCTATGAGAATTTTAAAAAAATATATATATACGATTCATTCGTAACCTCTATAAGAATCTTTATGTAATTTTTATTTTTTTAATATATATACCATTCATTCGTCACCTCTATAAGAATTTTTATTTTATTTTAATTTTTTTAATATATATACGATTCATTCGTCACCTCTATGAGAATTTTTATTTAATTTTTATTTTTTTAATATATGTACGATTCATTCGTCACCTCAAAAAGAATTTTTATTTAATTTTTATTTTTTTAATATATATACCATTCATTCGTCACCTCTATAAGAATTTTTATTTAATTTTTATTTTTTTAATATATATACGATTCATTCGTCACCTCTATCAGAATTTTTATTTTATTTTTATTTTTTAAATATATATACGATTCATTCGTCACCTCCATGAGAATTTAAATAAAAAATATATATACGATTCATTCGTCACCTCTATAAGAATTTTTATTTTATTTTTATTATTTTAATATATATATACGATTCATTCGTCACCGCTATATAAATTTTTATTTAATTTTTATTTACTTAATATATATACGATTCATTCGTCACCTCTATAAGAACTTTTATTTAATTTTTATTTTTTAATATATATACGATTCATTCGTCACCTCTATAAGCATTTTATTTTATTTTTATTTTTTTAATATATATACGATTCATTCGTCACCTCTATAAGAATTTTTATTTAATTTTTATTTTTTTAATATATATACGAGTCATTCGGCACCTCTATAAGAATTTTAATTTTATTTTTATTTTTTTAATATATATACGATCCATTCGTCACCGCTATAAGAATTTTTATTTAATTTTTATTTTTTAATATATATACGATTCAATCGTCACCTCTATAAGAATTTTATTTTATTTTTATTTTTTTAATATATATACGATTCATTCGTCACTCTATAAGAACCTTTATGTAATTTTTATTTTTTTAATATATATACCATCCATTCGTCACCTCTATAAGAATTTTTATTTTATTTTTATTTTTTTAATATATATACGATTCATTCGTCACCTTTATAAGAATTTTTATTTAATTTTTATTTTTTAATATATATACGATTCATTCGTCACCTCTATAAGCATTTTATTTTATTTTTATTTTTTTAATATATATACGATTCATTCGTCACCTCTATAAGAATTTTTATTTAATTTTAATTTTTTTAATATATATACGATTCATTCGTCACCTCTATAAGAATTTTATTTTATTTTTATTTTTTTAATATATATACGATTCATTCGTCACCTCAAAAAGAATTTTTATTTAATTTTTATTTTTTTAATATATATACGATTCATTCGTCACCTCTATAAGAATTTTTATTTAATTTTAATTTTTTTAATATATATACGATTCATTCGTCACCTCTATAAGAATTTTTATTTTATTTTTATTTTTTTAATATATATACGATTCATTCGTCACCACTATAAGAATTTTTATTTAATTTTTATTTTTTAATATATATACGATTCATTCGTCACCTATATAAGCATTTAATTTAATTTTTATTTTTTTGATATATAAACGATTCATTCGTCACCTCTATAAGAATTTTAATTTAATTTTTATTTTTTTAATATATATACGATCCATTCGTCACCGCTATAAGAATTTTATTTAATTTTTATTTTTTAATATATATACGATTCAATCGTCACCTCTATAAGAATTTTATTTTATTTTTATTTATTTAATATCTATACGATTCATTCGTCACTCTATAAGAATTTTTATTTTATTTTTATTTTTTTAATATATATACGATTCATTCGTCACATCTATGAGAATTTTAAAAAAATATATATATACGATTCATTCGTAACCTCTATAAGAATCTTTATGTAATTTTTATTTTTTTAATATATATACCATTCATTCGTCACCTCTATAAGAATTTTTATTTTATTTTAATTTTTTTAATATATATACGATTCATTCGTCACCTCTATGAGAATTTTTATTTAATTTTTATTTTTTTAATATATGTACGATTCATTCGTCACCTCAAAAAGAATTTTTATTTAATTTTTATTTTTTTAATATATATACCATTCATTCGTCACCTCTATAAGAATTTTTATTTAATTTTTATTTTTTTAATATATATACGATTCATTCGTCACCTCTATCAGAATTTTTATTTTATTTTTATTTTTTAAATATATATACGATTCATTCGTCACCTCCATGAGAATTTAAATAAAAAATATATATACGATTCATTCGTCACCTCTATAAGAATTTTTATTTTATTTTTATTATTTTAATATATATATACGATTCATTCGTCACCGCTATAAGAATTTTTATTTAATTTTTATTTTTTTTAATATATATACGATTAATTCGTCACCTTATGAGAATTTTTATTTAATTTTTATTTTTTTAAATATATATACGATTCATTCGTCACCTCTATAAGAATTTTTATTTAATTTTTATTTACTTAATATATATACGATTCATTCGTCACCTCTATAAGAACTTTTATTTAATTTTTATTTTTTAATATATATACGATTCATTCGTCACCTCTATAAGCATTTTATTTTATTTTTATTTTTTAAATATATATACGATTCATTCGTCACCTCTATAAGAATTTTTATTTAATTTTTATTTTTGTAATATATGTACGATTCATTCGTCACCACTATAAGAATTTTTATTTAATTTTTATTTTTTAATATATATACGATTCATTCGTCACCTCTATAAGCATTTTATTTTATTTTTATTTTTTTGATATATAAACGATTCATTCGTCACCTCTATAAGAATTTTAATTTAATTTTTATTTTTTTAATATATATACGATCCATTCGTCACCGCTATAAGAATTTTATTTAATTTTTATTTTTTAATATATATACGATTCAATCGTCACCTCTATTAGAATTTTATTTTATTTTTATTTATTTAATATCTATACGATTCATTCGTCACTCTATAAGAATTTTTATTTTATTTTTATTTTTTTAATATATATACGATTCATTCGTCACATCTATGAGAATTTTAAAAAAATATATATATACGATTCATTCGTAACCTCTATAAGAATCTTTATGTAATTTTTATTTTTTTAATATATATACCATTCATTCGTCACCTCTATAAGAATTTTTATTTTATTTTAATTTTTTTAATATATATACGATTCATTCGTCACCTCTATGAGAATTTTTATTTAATTTTTATTTTTTTAATATATGTACGATTCATTCGTCACCTCAAAAAGAATTTTTATTTAATTTTTATTTTTTTAATATATATACCATTCATTCGTCACCTCTATAAGAATTTTTATTTAATTTTTATTTTTTTAATATATATACGATTCATTCGTCACCTCTATCAGAATTTTTATTTTATTTTTATTTTTTAAATATATATACGATTCATTCGTCACCTCCATGAGAATTTAAATAAAAAATATATATACGATTCATTCGTCACCTCTATAAGAATTTTTATTTTATTTTTATTATTTTAATATATATATACGATTCATTCGTCACCGCTATATAAATTTTTATTTAATTTTTATTTACTTAATATATATACGATTCATTCGTCACCTCTATAAGAACTTTTATTTAATTTTTATTTTTTAATATATATACGATTCATTCGTCACCTCTATAAGCATTTTATTTCATTTTTATTTTTTTAATATATATACGATTCATTCGTCACCTCTATAAGAATTTTTATTTAATTTTTATTTTTTTAATATATATACGAGTCATTCGGCACCTCTATAAGAATTTTAATTTTATTTTTATTTTTTTAATATATATACGATCCATTCGTCACCGCTATAAGAATTTTTATTTAATTTTTATTTTTTAATATATATACGATTCAATCGTCACCTCTATAAGAATTTTATTTTATTTTTATTTTTTTAATATATATACGATTCATTCGTCACTCTATAAGAACCTTTATGTAATTTTTATTTTTTTAATATATATACCATCCATTCGTCACCTCTATAAGAATTTTTATTTTATTTTTATTTTTTTAATATATATACGATTCATTCGTCACCTTTATAAGAATTTTTATTTAATTTTTATTTTTTAATATATATACGATTCATTCGTCACCTCTATAAGCATTTTATTTTATTTTTATTTTTTTAATATATATACGATTCATTCGTCACCTCTATTAGAATTTTTATTTAATTTTAATTTTTTTAATATATATACGATTCATTCGTCACCTCTATAAGAATTTTATTTTATTTTTATTTTTTTAATATATATACGATTCATTCGTCACCTCAAAAAGAATTTTTATTTAATTTTTATTTTTTTAATATATATACGATTCATTCGTCACCTCTATAAGAATTTTTATTTAATTTTAATTTTTTTAATATATATACGATTCATTCGTCACCTCTATAAGAATTTTTATTTTATTTTTATTTTTTTAATATATATACGATTCATTCGTCACCTCTATAAGAAGTTTTATTTAATTTTTATTTTTTTAATATATATACGAGTCATTCGGCACCTCTATAAGAATTTTAATTTAATTTTTATTTTTTTAATATATATACGATTCATTCGTCACCGCTATAAGAATTTTTATTTAATTTTTATTTTTTAATATATATACGATTCATTCGTCACCTCTATAAGAATTTTATTTTATTTTTATTTTTTTAATATATATACGATTCATTCGTCACTCTATAAGAATTTTTATTTTATTTTTATTTTTTTAATATATATACGATTCATTCGTCACCTCTATAAGAATTTTTATTTAATTTTTTTTTGTTAAATATAAATACGATTCATTCGTAACCTCTATAAAAAATTTTATTTAATTTTTTTTTTTAATATATATACGATTTATTCGGAACCTCTATAAGAACTTTGATTTAATTTTTATTTTTTTAATATATATACGATTCATTCGTCACCGCGATAAGAATTTTTATTTAATTTTTATTTTTTAATATATATACGATTCAATCGTCACCTCTATAAGAATTTTATTTTATTTTTATTTTTTTAATATATATACGATTCATTCGTCACTCTATAAGAACCTTTATGTAATTTTTATTTTTTTAATATATATACCATTCATTCGTCACCTCTATAAGAATTTTTATTTAATTTTTATTTTTTTAATATATATACGATTCATTCGTCACCTCTATCAGAATTTTTATTTTATTTTTATTTTTTAAATATATATACGATTCATTCGTCACCTCCATGAGAATTTAAATAAAAAATATATATACGATTCATTCGTCACCTCTATAAGAATTTTTATTTTATTTTTATTATTTTAATATATATATACGATTCATTCGTCACCGCTATAAGAATTTTTATTTAATTTTTATTTTTTTTAATATATATACGATTCATTCGTCACCTTATGAGAATTTTTATTTAATTTTTATTTTTTTAAATATATATACGATTCATTCGTCACCTCTATAAGAATTTTTATTTAATTTTTATTTACTTAATATATATACGATTCATTCGTCACCTCTATAAGAACTTTTATTTAATTTTTATTTTTTAATATATATACGATTCATTCGTCACCTCTATAAGCATTTTATTTTATTTTTATTTTTTAAATATATATACGATTCATTCGTCACCTCTATAAGAATTTTTATTTAATTTTTATTTTTTTAATATATGTACGATTACTTCGTCACCACTATAAAAATTTTTATTTAATTTTTATTTTTTAATATATATACGATTCATTCGTCACCTCTATAAGCATTTTATTTTATTTTTATTTTTTTGATATATAAACGATTCATTCGTCACCTCTATAAGAATTTTAATTTAATTTTTATTTTTTTAATATATATACGATCCATTCGTCACCGCTATAAGAATTTTATTTAATTTTTTTTTTTTAATATATATACGATTCAATCGTCACCTCTATAAGAATTTTATTTTATTTTTATTTATTTAATATCTATACGATTCATTCGTCACTCTATAAGAATTTTTATTTTATTTTTATTTTTTTAATATATATACGATTCATTCGTCACATCTATGAGAATTTTAAAAAAATATATATATACGATTCATTCGTAACCTCTATAAGAATCTTTATGTAATTTTAATTTTTTTAATATATATACCATTCATTCGTCACCTCTATAAGAATTTTTATTTTATTTTAATTTTTTTAATATATATACGATTCATTCGTCACCTCTATGAGAATTTTTATTTAATTTTTATTTTTTTAATATATGTACGATTCATTCGTCACCTCAAAAAGAATTTTTATTTAATTTTTATTTTTTTAATATATATACCATTCATTCGTCACCTCTATAAGAATTTTTATTTAATTTTTATTTTTTTAATATATATACGATTCATTCGTCACCTCTATCAGAATTTTTATTTTATTTTTATTTTTTAAATATATATACGATTCATTCGTCACCTCCATGAGAATTTAAATAAAAAATATATATACGATTCATTCGTCACCTCTATAAGAATTTTTATTTTATTTTTATTATTTTAATATATATATACGATTCATTCGTCACCGCTATAAGAATTTTTATTTAATTTTTATTTTTTTTAATATATATACGATTAATTCGTCACCCTATGAGAATTTTTATTTAATTTTAATTTTTTTAAATATATATACGATTCATTCGTCACCTCTATAAGAATTTTTATGTAATTTTTATTTACTTAATATATATACGATTCATTCGTCACCTCTATAAGAACTTTTATTTAATTTTTATTTTTTAATATATATACGATTCATTCGTCACCTCTATAAGCATTTTATTTTATTTTTATTTTTTTAATATATATACGATTCATTCGTCACCTCTATAAGAATTTTTATTTAATTTTTATTTTTTTAATATATATACGATTCATTCGTCACCTCTATAAGAATTTTTATTTAATTTTTATTTTTTTAATATATATACGAGTCATTCGGCACCTCTATAAGAATTTTAATTTAATTTTTATTTTTTTAATATATATACGATCCATTCGTCACCGCGATAAGAATTTTTATTTAATTTTTATTTTTTAATATATATACGATTCAATCGTCACCTCTATAAGAATTTTATTTTATTTTTATTTTTTTAATATATATACGATTCATTCGTCACTCTATAAGAACCTTTATGTAATTTTTATTTTTTTAATATATATACCATCCATTCGTCACCTCTATAAGTATTTTTATTTTATTTTTATTTTTTTAATATATATACGATTCATTCGTCACCTCTATGAGAATTTTTATTTAATTTTTATTTTTTTAATATATGTACGATTCATTCGTCACCTCAAAAAGAATTTTTATTTAATTTTTATTTTTTTAATATATATACCATTCATTCGTCACCTCTATAAGAATTTTTATTTAATTTTTATTTTTTTAATATATATACGATTCATTCGCTACCTCTATAAGAATTTTTATTTTATTTTTATTTTTTAAATATATATACGATTCATTCGTCACCTCTATAAGAATTTTTATTTAATTTTTATTTTTTAATATATATACGATTCATTCGTCACCTCTATAAGCATTTTATTTTATTTTTATTTTTTTAATATATATACGATTCATTCGTCACCGCTATAAGAATTTTTATTTAATTTTTATTTTTTAATATATATACGATTCATTCGTCACCTCTATAAGAATTTTATTTTATTTTTATTTTTTTAATATATATACGATTCATTCGTCACTCTATAAGAATTTTTATTTTATTTTTATTTTTTTAATATATATACGATTCATTCGTCACCTCTATAAGAATTTTTATTTAATTTTTTTTTGTTAAATATAAATACGATTCATTCGTAACCTCTATAAAAAATTTTATTTAATTTTTTTTTTTTAATATATATACGATTCATTCGGAACCTCTATAAGAACTTTGATTTAATTTTTATTTTTTTAATATATATACGATTCATTCGTTACCTCTATGATAATTTTTATTTTATTTTTATTTTTTTAATATATATACCATTCATTCGTCACCTCTATAAGAATTTTTAATTTATTTTTATTTTTTTAATATATATACGAGTCATTCGTCACCTCTATAAGAATTTTTATTTTATTTTTATTTTTTTAATATATATACGATTCATTCGGCACCTCTATAAGAATTTTTATTTAATTTTTATTTTTTTAATATATATACGATTCATTCGGCACCTCTATAAGAATTTTTATTTAATTTTTATTTTTTTAATATATATACGATTCATTCGGAACCTCTATAAGAATTTTTATTTAATTTTTATTTTTTTAATATATATACGATTCATTCGTCACCTCTACCAGAATTTTTATTTGATTTTTATTTTTTTTTAATATATCCGATTCCTTCGTCACCTCTATAACAATTTTTATTTAATTTTTTTTTTTAATATATATACGATTCATTCGTCACCTCTATAAGAATTTTTATTTAATTTCTATTTTTTTAATATATATACATTTCATTCGTCACCTCTATAAAGACTTTTATTTAATTTTTATTTTTGTAATATATATACGATTTATTCGTCACCTCTATAAGAACTTTTATTTAATTTTTATTTTTTTAATATATATACGATTCATTCGTCACCTCTATAAGAATTTTTATTTTTATTTTTTTTATTATACATATGATTCTTTCGTCACCTCTATAAGAATTTTTATTTTTATTTTTTCAATATATATATACCATTCATTCATTACCTCTATAATAATTTTTATTTAATTTTTATTTTTTTAATATATATATATGATTCATTCGTCAACTCTATAAAAATTTTTATTTAATTTTAATTTTTTAAATATACATATGATTCATTCATCACCTCTATAATAATTTTTATTTAATTTTTATTTTTTTAATATATATACGATTCATTCGGCACCTCTATAAGAATTTTTATTTTATTTTTATTTTTTTAATATATATACGATTCATTCGGCACCTCTATAAGAATTTTTATTTAATTTTTATTTTTTTAATATATATACGATTCATTCGGCACCTCTACTAGAATTTTTTTTTTTTTTTTTTTTTTTTTAAATATATCCGATTCATTCGTCACCTCTATAACAATTTGTATTTAATTTTTTTTTTTAATATATATACGATTCATTCGTCACCTCTATAAGCATTTTTATTTAATTTTTATTTTTTTAATATATATACGATTCATTCGTCACCTCTATAAGAACTTTTATTTGATTTTTATTTTTTTAATATATATACGATTCATTCGTCACCTCTATAAGAACTTTTATTTAATTTTTTTTTTAATATATATACGATTCATTCGTCACCTCTATAAGAACTTTTATTTAATTTTTATTTTTTTAATATATATACGATTCATTCGTCACCTCTATGAGAATTTTTATTTAATTTTTATTTTTTTAATATATATACGATTAATCGTCACCTCTATAAGAATTTTTATTTAATTTTTTTTTTAAAATATAAATACGATTCATTCGTAACCTCTATAAAAAATTTTATTTAATTTTTTTTTTTTAATATATATAGGATTCATTCGGAACCTCTATAAGAACTATGATTAAATTTTTATTTTTTTAATATATATACGATTCATTCGTCACCTCTATGATAATTTTTATTTTATTTTTATTTTTTTCATATATATAAGATTCATTAGTCACCTCTATAAGAATTTTTAATTTATTTTTAATTTTTTAATATATATACGAGTCATTCGTCACCTCTATAAGAATTTTTATTTAATTTTTATTTTTTTAATATATATACGATTCATTCGGCACCTCTATAAGAATTTTAATTTAATTTTTTTTTTTAATATATATACGATTCATTCGTAACCTCTATAAGAATTTTTATTTAATTTCTATTTTTTTAATATATATACAATTCATTCGTCACCTCTATAAGAACTTTTATTTAATTTTTATTTTTTTAATATATATACGATTTATTCGTCACCTCTATAAGAACTTTTTATTAATTTTTATTTTTTTAATATATATACGATTCATTCGTCACCTCTATAAGAATTTTTATTTTATTTTTATTTTTTTATTATACATATGATTCATTTGTCACCTCTATAAGAATTTTTGTTTTTATTTTTTCAATATATATATACCATTCATTCATTTCCTCTATAATAATTTTTATTTAATTTTTATTTTTTTAATATATATATATGATTCATTCGTCAACTCTATAAAATTTTTTATTTAATTTTAATTTTTTAAATATATATATGATTCATTCATCACCTCTATAATAATTTTTATTTAATTTTTATTTTTGTAATATATATACGATTCATTCGTCACTTCTACAAGAATTTTTATTTAATGTTTATTTTTTTAATATATATAGAATTCATTCGTCACCTTCATAATAATTTTTATTTAATGTTTATTTTTTTATATATATACGATTCATTCGTCACCTCTTTAAGATTTTTGATTTAATTTTTATTTTTTTCATATATATACGATTCATTCGTCACCTCTATAAGAATTTTTATTTAATTTTTATTTTTTAAAATATATATAGCATTCATTCGTCACCTCTATTGTGATTTTTATTTAATTTTTATTTTTTTTCATATATATAGAATTCATTCGTCATCTCTATAAAATTTTTTATTTAATTTTTATTTTTTTAATATATATACGATTCATTCGTCACCTCTATAAGAATTTTTATTTTTTAATATATATACGATTCATTCGTCACTTTTCTACGAATTTTTATTTAATTTTTATTTTTTCATGTATATACGATTCATTCGTCACCTCTATAAGTATGTTTATTTAATTTTAATTTTTTTAATATATATACGATTCATTCGTCACCTCTATAAGAATTTTTATTAATTTTTATTTTTTAAATACATATACGATTCATTCGTCACTTCTATAAGAATTGTTATTTAATTTGTATTTTTTTTATATATATTCGATTCATTCGTCACCTCTTTGAGAATTTTTATTTAATTTTTATTTTTTTAATATATATAGCATACATTCGTCACCTCTATAAACATTTTTATTTAATTTTTATTTTTTTAATATATATACGATTCATTCGTCACCTCTGTAAGAATTTTTATTTAATTTTTGTTTGTTTAATATATATACGATTCATTCGTCACCTCTATAAGATTTTTGATTTTATTTTTATTTGTTTAATATATATACGATTCATTCGTCACCTCAATAAGAATTTTTATTTAATTTTTATTTTTTTAAATATATATAGCATTCATTCGTCACTTCTATTGTGATTTTTATTTAATTTTTATTTTTTTTAATATATATAGAATTCATTCGTCATCTCTATAAAATTTTTTATTTAATTTTTATTTTTTTAATATATATACGATTCATTCGTCACTTTTCTACGAATTTTTATTTAATTTTTATTTTTTAATGTATATACGATTCATTCGTCACCTCTATAAGTATGTTTATTTAATTTTAATTTTTTAATATATATACGATTCATTCGTCACCTCTATAAGAATTTTTATTAATTTTTATTTTTTTAATATATATACGATTCATTCGTCACTTCTATAAGAATTGTTATTTAATTTTTATATTTTTTATATATATACGATTCATTCGTCACCTCTATGAGAATTTTTATTTAATTTTTATTTTTTTAATATATATACGATTCATTCGTCACCTCTATAAACATTTTTATTTAATTTTTATTTTTTTAATATATATACGATTCATTCGTCACCTCTGTAAGAATTTTTATTTAATTTTTATTTGTTTAATATATATACGATTCATTCGTCACCTCTATAAGAATTTTTATTTAATGTTTATTATTTTAATATATATAGCATTCATTCGTCACATCTATAAAAATTTTATTTTTATATTTATTTTTTTAATATATATACGATTCATTCGTCACCTCTATAAGAATTTTTATTTAATGTTTATTTTTTTTAATATATATAGAATTCATTCGTCACTTCTATAAGAATTTTTATTTAATTTTTATTTTTGTAATATATATATGATTCATTCGTCACTTCTACAAGAATTTTTATTTAATGTTTATTTTTTTAATATATATAGCATACATTCGTCACCTCTATAAACTTTTGTTATTTAATTTTTATTTTTTTAATATATATACGATTCATTCGTCACCTCTGTAAGAATTTTTATTTAATTTTTATTTGTTTAATATATATACGATTCATTCGGCACTTCTATAAGAATTTTTATTTAATTTTTATTTTTTTAATATATATACGATTCATTCGTCACCTCTATGAGAATTTTGATTTAATTTTTATTTTTTTAATATATATACGATTCATACGTCACTTCTATAAGAATTTTTATTTTATTTTTATTTTTTTATATATATATACGATTCATTCGTCACCTCTATAAGTATTTTTATTTAATTTTTATTTTTTTAATATATATACGATTCATTCGTGACCTCTATAAGAATTTTTATTTAATTTTTATTTTTTTAATATATATACGATTCATTCGTGACCTCTATGAGAATTTTGATTTAATTTTTATTTTTTTAATATATATACGATTCATTCGTCACCTCTATTAGAATTTTTATTAAATTTGTTTTTTTTAATATATATACGATTCATTCGTCACCTCTATAAGAATTTTTATTTAATTTTTATTTTTTAAATATATATACGATTAATTCGTCACCTCTATAAGAACTTTTATTTAATTTTTTTTTTTAATATATATACGATTCATTCGTCACCTCCTTAACAATTTTTATTTAATGTTTATTTTTTTTAATATATATCATTGATATATCCCTTCTTTACTAACAATTTTTATTTAATTTTAATTTTTTTTAATATATATCATTGATTCATCACTTCTCTACTAACACTTTTTATTTAATTTTAACTTTTTTAATATATATCATTGATTCATCCCTTCTCTACTAACAATTTTTTTTTAATTTTATTTTTTTTTAATATAAATCATTGATTCATCACTTCTCTACTAACAATTTTGTATTTAATTTTAATTTTTTTTAATATATATCATTGATTCATCCATTCTTTACTAACAATTTTGATTTAATTTTTTTTTTTTTAATATATATCATTGATTCATCACTTCTCTACTAACAATTTTGATTTAATTGTAATTTTTTTTAATATATATCATTGATTCATCACTTCTCTACTAACAATTTTTTTTTAATTTTAATTTTTTTTAATATATATCATTGATTCATCCCTTCTCTACTAACAACTTTTTTTAAATTTTAATTTTTTTTAATATATATCATTGATTCATCCCTTCTCTACTAACAATTTTGTATTTAATTTTAATTTTTTTTAATATATATCATTAATCAATCACTTCTCTACTAACAATTTTTATTTAATTTTTATTTTTTTTAATATATATCATTGATTCATCCCTTCTCTACTAACAATTTTGTATTTAATTTTAATTTTTTTTTAATATATATCATTGATTCATCCCTTCTCTACTAACAATTTTTATTTAATTTTAATTTTTTTTATATATATCATTGATTCATCACATCTCTACTAACAATTTTGTATTTATTTTTAATTTTTTTTTAATATATATCATTGATTCATCACTTCTCTACTAACAATTTTGTATTTAATTTTTATTTTTTTTAATATATATCATTGATTCATCACTTCTCTACTAACAATTTTGTATTTAATTTTTATTTTTTTTAATATATATCATTGATTCATCACTTCTCTACTAACAATTTTTTTTTAATTTTAATTTTTTTTAATATATATCATTGATTCATCCCTTCTCTACTAACAACTTTTTTTAAATTTTAATTTTTTTTAATATATATCATTGATTCATCCCTTCTCTACTAACAATTTTGTATTTAATTTTAATTTTTTTTAATATATATCATTGATTCATCACTTCTCTACTAACAATTTTTATTTAATTTTTATTTTTTTTAATATATATCATTGATTAATCCCTTCTCTACTAACAATTTTGTATTTAATTTTAATTTTTTTTTAATATATATCATTGATTCATCCCTTCTCTACTAACAATTTTTATTTAATTTTAATTTTTTTATATATATCATTGATTCATCACATCTCTACTAACAATTTTGTATTTATTTTTTTTTTTTTTTTAATATATATCATTGATTCATCACTTCTCTACTAACAATTTTTATTTAATTTTAATTTTTTTTAATATATATCATTGATTCATCACTTCTCTACTAACAATTTTGATTTAATTTTTTTAATATATATCATTGATTCATCCCTTCTCTACTAACAATTTTGATTTAATTTTAATTTTTTTAAATATATATCATTGATTCATCACTTCTCTACTAACAATTTTGATTTAATTTTAATTTTTTTTAATATATATCATTGATTCATCACTTCTCTACTAACAATTTTTACTTAATTTTAATTTTTTAAAATATATATCATTGATTCATCCCTTCTCTACTAACAATTTTGATTTAATTTTAAGTTTTTTAAATATATATCATTGATTCTTCACTTCTCTACTAACAATTTTTATTTCATTTTAATTTTTTTTAATATATATCATTGATTCATCCCTTCTCTACTAACAATTTTGATTTAATTGTATTTTTTTTAATATATATCATTGATTCATCACTTCTCTACTAACAATTTATATTTAATTTTAATTTTTTTAAATATATATCATTGATTCATCCCTTCTCTACTAACAATTTTGTATTTAATTTTCATTTTTTTTAAATATATATCATTGATTCATCCCTTCTCTACCAACAATTTTGATTTAATTTTAATTTTTTTAAATATATATCATTGATTCATCACTTCTCTACTCACAATTTTTAATTTTAATTTTTTTTAATATATATCATTGATTCATCCCTTCTCTACTAACAATTTTGATTTAATTGTAATTTTTTTAATATATATCATTGATTCATCACTTCTCTACTAACAATTTTGAAATTTAATTTTAATTTTTTTAATTATATATCATTGATTCATCACTTCTCTACTAACAATTTTTAATTTTAATTTTTTTTAATATATATCATTGATTCATCACTTCTCTACTATCAATTTTTATTTAATTTTAATTTTTTTTAATATATATCATTGATTCATCCCTTCTCTACTAACAATTTTGTATTTAATTTTAATTTTTTTTTAATATATATCATTGATTCATCCCTCCTCTACTAACAATTTTTATTTAATTTTTTTTATATATATCATTGATTCATCACATCTCTACTAACAATTTTGTATTTATTTTTAATTTTTTTTTAATATATATCATTGATTCATCAGTTCTCTACTAACAATTTTTATTTAATTTTAATTTTTTTTAATATATATCATTGATTCATCACTTCTCTACTAACAATTTTGATTTAATTTTAATTTTTTTTAATATATATCATTGATTCATCAGTTCTCTACTAACAATTTTGATTTAATTTTAATTTTTTTTAATATATATCATTGATTCATCACTTCTCTACTAACAATTTTGATTTAATTTTAATTTTTTTTAATATATATCATTGATTCATCAGTTCTCTACTAACAATTTTTATTTAATTTTAATTTTTTTTAATATATATCATTGATTCATCACTTCTCTACTAACAATTTTGATTTAATTTTAATTTTTTTTAATATATATCATTGATTCATCAGTTCTCTACTAACAATTTTTACTTAATTTTAATTTTTTTTAATATATATCATTGATTCATCCCTTCTCTACTAACAATTTTGATTTAATTTTAATTTTTTTAAATATATATCATTGATTCATCACTTCTCTACTAACAATTTTTATTTCATTTTAATTTTTTTTAATATATATCATTGATTCATCCCTTCTCTACTAACAATTTGGATTTAATTGTATTTTTTTTAATATATATCATTGATTCATCACTTCTCTACTAACAATTTTTATTTAATTTTAATTTTTTTAAATATATATCATTGATTCATCCCTTCTCTACTAACAATTTTGTATTTAATTTTCATTTTTTTAAATATATATCATTGATTCATCCCTTCTCTACTAACAATTTTGATTTAATTTTAATTTTTTAAAATATATATCATTGATTCATCACTTCTCTACTAACAATTTTGATTTAATTTTAATTTTTTTAATATATATCATTGATTCATCACTTCTCTACTAAAAATTTTGAAATTTAATTTTAATTTTTTTAATATATATCATTGATTCATCACTTCTCTACTAACAATTTTGATTTAATTTTAATTTTTTTTAATATATATCATTGATTCATCACTTCTCTACTAACAATTTTTAATTTTAATTTTAATTTTTTTAAATATATATCATTGATTCATCACTTCTCTACTAACAATTTTGATTTAATTTTAATTTTTTTTAATATATATCATTGATTCATAACTTCTCTACTAACAATTTTTTTTTAATTTTAATTTTTTTTAATATATATCATTGATTCATCCCTTCTCTACTAACAACTTTTTTTTAATTTTAATTTTTTTTTAATATATATCATTGATTCATCCCTTCTCTACTAACAATTTTTATTTAATTTTATTTTTTTTTAATACATATCATTGATTCATCACTTCTCTACTAACAATTTTTATTTAATTTTTATTTTTTTTTATATATATCATTGATTCATCCCTTCTCTACTTACAATTTTGTATTTAATTTAAATTTTTTTTTAATATATATCATTGATTCATCCCTTCTCTACTAACAATTTTGATTTATTTTAAGTTTTTTTATATATATCATTGATTCATCACATCTCTACTAACAATTTTGTATTTATTTTTAATTTTTTTTGTATATATATCATTGATTCATCACTTCTCTACTAACAATTTTTATTTAATTTTAATTTTTTTTAATATATATCATTGATTCATCACTTCTCTACTAACAATTTTTATTTAATTTTTATTTTTTTTAATATATATCATTGATTCATCACTTCTCTACTAACAATTTTTACTTAATTTTAATTTTTTTTAATATATATCATTGATTCATCCCTTCTCTACTAACAATTTTTTTAAATTTTAATTTTTTTAATATATATCATTGATTCATCACATCTCTACTAACAATTTTGATTTCATTTTAATTTTTTTTAATATATATCATTGATTCATCCCTACTCTACTAACAATTTTTGTTTAATTGTATTTTTTTTAATATATATCATTGATTCATCCTTTCTCTACTAACAATTTTGATTTAATTGTAATTTTTTTTTAATATATATCATTGATTAATCCCTTCTCTACTAACAATTTTAATTTAATTTTAATTTTTTTAATATATATCATTGATTCATCACTTCTCTACTAACAATTTTGAAATTTAATTTTAATTTTTTTAATTATATATCATTGATTCATCACTTCTCTACTAACAATTTTTAATTTTAATTTTTTTAAATATATATCATTGATTCATCACTTCTCTACTATCAATTTTTATTTAATTTTAATTTTTTTTAATATATATCATTGATTCATCACTTCTCTACTAACAATTTTGTATTTAATTTTAATTTTTTTTTAATATATATCATTGATTCATCCCTCCTCTACTAACAATTTTTATTTAATTTTTTTTATATATATCATTGATTCATCACATCTCTACTAACAATTTTGTATTTATTTTTAATTTTTTTTAATATATATCAGTGATTCATCACTTCTCTACTAACAATTTTTATTTAATTTTAATTTTTTTTAATATATATCATTGATTCATCACTTCTCTACTAACAATTTTGATTTAATTTTAATTTTTTTTAATATATATCATTGATTCATCACTTCTCTACTAACAATTTTTACTTAATTTTAATTTTTTTTAATATATATCATTGATTCATCACTTCTCTACTAACAATTTTTATTTAATTTGAATTTTTTTAAATATATATCATTGATTCATCACTTCTCTACTAACAATTTTGATTTAATTTTAATTTTTTTTAATATATATCATTGATTCATCACTTCTCTACTAACAATTTTTATTTCATTTTAATTTTTTTAAATATATATCATTGATTCATCACTTCTCTACTAACAATTTTGATTTAATTTTAATTTTTTTTAATATATATCATTGATTCATCACTTCTCTACTAACAATTTTGATTTAATTTTAATTTTTTTAAATATATATCATTGATTCATCACTTCTCTACTAACAATTTTTATTTCATTTTAATTTCTTTTAATATATATCATTGATTCATCCCTTCTCTAACAACAATTTTTATTTAATTGTATTTTTTTTAATATATATCATTGATTCATCACTTCTCTACTAACAAATTTTATTTAATTTTAATTTTTTTAAATATATATCATTGATCTATCCCTTCTCTACTAACAATTTTGTATTTAATTTTCATTTTTTTTAAAATATATCATTGATTCATCCCTTCTCTACTAACAATTTTTATTCAATTGTATTTTTTTTAAATATATATCATTGATTCATCACTTCTCTACTAACAATTTTGATTTAATTTTAATTTTTTAAAATATATATCATTGATTCATCACTTCTCTACTAACAATTTTGATTTAATTTTAATTTTTTAAAATATATATCATTGATTCATCACTTCTCTACTAACAATTTTTAATTTTAATTTTTTTTAATATATATCATTGATTCATCACTTCTCTACTAACAATTTTGATTTAATTTTAATTTTTTAAAATATATATCATTGATTCATCACTTCTCTACTAACAATTTTTAATTTTAATTTTTTTTAATATATATCATTGATTCATCACTTCTCTACTAACAATTTTGATTTAATTTTAATTTTTTTAATATATATCATTGATTCATCACTTCTCTACTAACAATTTTGAAATTTAATTTTAATTTTTTTAAATATATATCATTGATTCATCACTTCTCTACTAACAATTTTTAATTTTAATTTTTTTTAATATATATCATTGATTCATCACTTCTCTACTAACAATTTTTAATTTTAATTTTAATTTTTTTAAATATATATCATTGATTCATCACTTCTCTACTAACAATTTTGATTTAATTTTAATTTTTTTTAATATATATCATTGATTCATAACTTCTCTACTAACAATTTTTTTTTAATTTTAATTTTTTTTAATATATATCATTGATTCATCCCTTCTCTACTAACAACTTTTTTTTAATTTTAATTTTTTTTTAATATATATCATTGATTCATCCCTTCTCTACTAACAATTTTGTATTTAATTTTATTTTTTTTTAATATATATTATTGATTCATCCCTTCTCTACTAACAATTTTTATTTAATTTTAATTTTTTTTAATACATATCATTGATTCATCACTTCTCTACTAACAATTTTTATTTAATTTTTATTTTTTTTAATATATATCATTGATTCATCCCTTCTCTACTAACAATTTTGTATTTAATTTAAATTTTTTTTTAATATATATCATTGATTCATCCCTTCTCTACTAACAATTTTGATTTATTTTAAGTTTTTTTATATATATCATTGATTCATCACATCTCTACTAACAATTTTGTATTTATTTTTAATTTTTTTTGTATATATATCATTGATTCATCACTTCTCTACTAACAATTTTGATTTAATTTTAATTTTTTTTAATATATATCATTGATTCATAACTTCTCTACTAACAATTTTTATTTAATTTTTATTTTTTTTAATATATATCATTGATTCATCACTTCTCTACTAACAATTTTTACTTAATTTTAATTTTTTTTAATATATATCATTGATTCATCCCTTCTCTACTAACAATTTTTTTTAATTTTAATTTTTTTAATATATATCATTGATTCATCACATCGCTACTAACAATTTTGATTTCATTTTAATTTTTTTTAATATATATCATTGATTCATCCCTTCTCTACTAACAATTTTGATTTAATTGTATTTTTTTTAATATATATCATTGATTCATCCTTTCTCTACTAACAATTTTGATTTAATTGTAATTTTTTTTTAATATATATCATTGATTAATCCCTTCTCTACTAACAATTTTGATTTAATTTTAATTTTTTTAATATATATCATTGATTCATCACTTCTCTACTAACAATTTTGAAATTTAATTTTAATTTTTTTAATTATATATCATTGATTCATCACTTCTCTACTAACAATTTTTAATTTTAATTTTTTTTAATATATATCATTGATTCATCACTTCTCTACTATCAATTTTTATTTAATTTTAATTTTTTTTAATATATATCATTGATTCATCACTTCTCTACTAACAATTTTGTATTTAATTTTAATTTTTTTTTAATATATATCATTGATTCATCCCTCCTCTACTAACAATTTTTATTTAATTTTTTTTATATATATCATTGATTAATCACATCTCTACTAACAATTTTGTATTTATTTTTAATTTTTTTTAATATATATCATTGATTCATCACTTCTCTACTAACAATTTTTATTTAATTTTAATTTTTTTTAATATATATCATTGATTCATCACTTCTCTACTAACAATTTTGATTTAATTTTAATTTTTTTTAATATATATCATTGATTCATCACTTCTCTACTAACAATTTTTACTTAATTTTAATTTTTTTTAATATATATCATTGATTCATCACTTCTCTACTAACAATTTTTATTTAATTTTAATTTTTTTAAATATATATCATTGATTCATCACTTCTCTACTAACAATTTTGATTTAATTTTAATTTTTTTTAATATATATCATTGACTCATCACTTCTCTACTAACAATTTTTATTTCATTTTAATTTTTTTAAATATATATCATTGATTCATCACTTCTCTACTAACAATTTTGATTTAATTTTAATTTTTTTTAATATATATCATTGATTCATCACTTCTCTACTAACAATTTTGATTTAATTTTAATTTTTTTAAATATATATCATTGATTCATCACTTCTCTACTAACAATTTTTATTTCATTTTAATTTTTTTTAATATATATCATTGATTCATCCCTTCTCTACTAACAATTTTTATTTAATTGTATTTTTTTTAATATATATCATTGATTCATCACTTCTCTACTAACAAATTTTATTTAATTTTAATTTTTTTAAATATATATCATTGATTCATCCCTTCTCTACTAACAATTTTGTATTTAATTTTCATTTTTTTTAATATATATCATTGATTCATCCCTTCTCTACTAACAATTTTGATTTAATTTTAATTTTTTAAAATATATATCATTGATTCATCACTTCTCTACTAACAATTTTTAATTTTAATTTTTTTTAATATATATCATTGATTCATCACTTCTCTACTAACAATTTTGATTTAATTTAAATTTTTTTAATATATATCATTGATTCATCACTTCTCTACTAACAATTTTGAAATTTAATTTTAATTTTTTTAATATATATCATTGATTCATCACTTCTCTACTAACAATTTTGATTTAATTTTAATTTTTTTTAATATATATCATTGATTCATCACTTCTCTACTAACAATTTTTAATTTTAATTTTAATTTTTTTAAATATATATCATTGATTCATCACTTCTCTACTAACAATTTTGATTTAATTTTAATTTTTTTTAATATATATCATTGATTCATAACTTCTCTACTAACAATTTTTTTTTAATTTTAATTTTTTTTAATATATATCATTGATTCATCCCTTCTCTACTAACAACTTTTTTTTAATTTTAATTTTTTTTTAATATATATCATTGATTCATCCCTTCTCTACTAACAATTTTGTATTTAATTTTATTTTTTTTTAATATATATTATTGATTCATCCCTTCTCTACTAACAATTTTTATTTAATTTTAATTTTTTTTAATACATATCATTGATTCATCACTTCTCTACTAACAATTTTTATTTAATTTTTATTTTTTTTAATATATATCATTGATTCATCCCTTCTCTACTAACAATTTTGTATTTAATTTAAATTTTTTTTTAATATATATCATTGATTCATCCCTTCTCTACTAACAATTTTGATTTAATTTTAATTTTTTTTAATATATATCATTGATTCATCACTTCTCTACTAACAATTTTGATTTAATTTTAATTTTTTTAAATATATATCATTGATTCATCACTTCTCTACTAACAATTTTTATTTCATTTTAATTTTTTTTAATATATATCATTGATTCATCCCTTCTCTACTAACAATTTTTATTTAATTGTATTTTTTTTAATATATATCATTGATTCATCACTTCTCTACTAACAAATTTTATTTAATTTTAATTTTTTTAAATATATATCATTAATTCATCCCTTCTCTACTAACAATTTTGTATTTAATTTTCATTTTTTTTAATATATATCATTGATTCATCCCTTCTCTACTAACAATTTTGATTTAATTTTAATTTTTTAAAATATATATCATTGATTCATCACTTCTCTACTAACAATTTTTAATTTTAATTTTTTTTAATATATATCATTGATTCATCACTTCTCTACTAACAATTTTGATTTAATTTTAATTTTTTTAATATATATCATTGATTCATCACTTCTCTACTAACAATTTTGAAATTTAATTTTAATTTTTTTAATATATATCATTGATTCATCACTTCTCTACTAACAATTTTGATTTAATTTTAATTTTTTTTAATATATATCATTGATTCATCACTTCTCTACTAACAATTTTTAATTTTAATTTTAATTTTTTTAAATATATATCATTGATTCATCACTTCTCTACTAACAATTTTGATTTAATTTTAATTTTTTTTAATATATATCATTGATTCATAACTTCTCTACTAACAATTTTTTTTAAATTTTAATTTTTTTTAATATATATCATTGATTCATCCCTTCTCTACTAACAACTTTTTTTTAATTTTAATTTTTTTTTAATATATATCATTGATTCATCCCTTCTCTACTAACAATTTTGATTTATTTTAAGTTTTTTTATATATATCATTGATTCATCACATCTCTACTAACAATTTTATATTTATTTTTAATTTTTTTTGTATATATATCATTGATTCATCACTTCTCTACTAACAATTTTTATTTAATTTTAATTTTTTTTAATATATATCATTGATTCATCACTTCTCTACTAACAATTTTTATTTAATTTTTATTTTTTTTAATATATATCATTGATTCATCACTTCTCTACTAACAATTTTTACTTAATTTTAATTTTTTTTAATATATATCATTGATTCATCCCTTCTCTACTAACAATTTTTTTTAATTTTAATTTTTTTAATATATATCATTGATTCATCACATCTCTACTAACAATTTTGATTTCATTTTAATTTTTTTTAATATATATCATTGATTCATCCCTTCTCTACTAACAATTTTGATTTAATTGTATTTTTTTTGATATATATCATTGATTCATCCTTTCTCTACTAACAATTTTGATTTAATTGTAATTTTTTTTTAATATATATCATTGATTAATCCCTTCTCTACTAACAATTTTGATTTAATTTTAATTTTTTTAATATATATCATTGATTCATCACTTCTCTACTAACAATTTTGAAATTTAATTTTAATTTTTTTAATTATATATCATTGATTCATCACTTCTCTACTAACAATTTTTAATTTTAATTTTTTTTAATATATATCATTGATTCATCACTTCTCTACTATCAATTTTTATTTAATTTTAATTTTTTTTAATATATATCATTGATTCATCACTTCTCTACTAACAATTTTGTATTTAATTTTAATTTTTTTTTAATATATATCATTGATTCATCCCTCCTCTACTAACAATTTTTATTTAATTTTTTTTATATATATCATTGATTCATCACATCTCTACTAACAATTTTGTATTTATTTTTAATTTTTTTTAATATATATCATTGATTCATCACTTCTCTACTAACAATTTTTATTTAATTTTAATTTTTTTTAATATATATCATTGATTCATCACTTCTCTACTAACAATTTTTATTTCATTTTAATTTTTTTTAATATATATCATTGATTCATCACTTCTCTACTAACAATTTTTACTTAATTTTAATTTTTTTTAATATATATCATTGATTCATCACTTCTCTACTAACAATTTTTATTTAATTTTAATTTTTTTAAATATATATCATTGATTCATCACTTCTCTACTAACAATTTTGATTTAATTTTAATTTTTTTTAATATATATCATTGATTCATCACTTCTCTACTAACAATTTTCATTTCATTTTAATTTTTTTAAATATATATCATTGATTCATCACTTCTCTACTAACAATTTTGATTTAATTTTAATTTTTTTTAATATATATCATTGATTCATCACTTCTCTACTAACAATTTTGATTTAATTTTAATTTTTTTAAATATATATCATTGATTCATCACTTCTCTACTAACAATTTTTATTTCATTTTAATTTTTTTTAATATATATCATTGATTCATCCCTTCTCTACTAACAATTTTTATTTAATTGTATTTTTTTTAATATATATCATTGATTCATCACTTCTCTACTAACAAATTTTATTTAATTTTAATTTTTTTAAATATATATCATTGATTCATCCCTTCTCTACTAACAATTTTGTATTTAATTTTAATTTTTTTTAATATATATCATTGATTCATCCCTTCTCTACTAACAATTTTGATTTAATTTTAATTTTTTAAAATATATATCATTGATTCATCACTTCTCTACTAACAATTTTTAATTTTAATTTTTTTTAATATATATCATTGATTCATCACTTCTCTACAAACAATTTTGATTTAATTTTAATTTTTTTAATATATATCATTGATTCATCACTTCTCTACTAACAATTTTGAAATTTAATTTTAATTTTTTTAATATATATCATTGATTCATCACTTCTCTACTAACAATTTTGATTTAATTTTAATTTTTTTTAATATATATCATTGATTCATCACTTCTCTACTAACAATTTTTAATTTTAATTTTAATTTTTTTAAATATATATCATTGATTCATCACTTCTCTACTAACAATTTTGATTTAATTTTAATTTTTTTTAATATATATCATTGATTCATAACTTCTCTACTAACAATTTTTTTTTAATTTTAATTTTTTTTAATATATATCATTGATTCATCCCTTCTCTACTAACAACTTTTTTTTAATTTTAATTTTTTTTTAATATATATCATTGATTCATCCCTTCTCTACTAACAATTTTGTATTTAATTATATTTTTTTTTAATATATATTATTGATTCATCCCTTCTCTACTAACAATTTTTATTTAATTTTAATTTTTTTTAATACATATCATTGATTCATCACTTCTCTACTAACAATTTTTATTTAATTTTTATTTTTTTTAAATATATATCATTGATTCATAACTTCTCTACTAACAATTTTTTTTTAATTTTAATTTTTTTTAATATATATCATTGATTCATCCCTTCTCTACTAACAACTTTTTTTTAATTTTAATTTTTTTTTAATATATATCATTGATTCATCCCTTCTCTACTAACAATTTTGTATTTAATTTTATTTTTTTTTAATATATATTATTGATTCATCCCTTCTCTACTAACAATTTTTATTTAATTTTAATTTTTTTTAATACATATCATTGATTCATCACTTCTCTACTAACAATTTTTATTTAATTTTTATTTTTTTTAATATATATCATTGATTCATCCCTTCTCTACTAACAATTTTGTATTTAATTTAAATTTTTTTTTAATATATATCATTGATTCATCCCTTCTCTACTTACAATTTTGATTTATTTTAAGTTTTTTTATATATATCATTGATTCATCACATCTCTACTAACAATTTTATATTTATTTTTAATTTTTTTTGTATATATATCATTGATTCATCACTTCTCTACTAAAAATTTTTATTTAATTTTAATTTTTTTTAATATATATCATTGATTCATCACTTCTCTTCTAACAATTTTTATTTAATTTTTATTTTTTTTAATATATATCATTGATTCATCACTTCTCTACTAACAATTTTTACTTAATTTTAATTTTTTTTAATATATATCATTGATTCATCCCTTCTCTACTAACAATTTTTTTTAATTTTAATTTTTTTAATATATATCATTGATTCATCACATCTCTACTAACAATTTTGATTTCATTTTAAATTTTTTTAATATATATCATTGATTCATCCCTTCTCTACTAACAATTTTGATTTAATTGTATTTTTTTTAATATATATCATTGATTCATCCTTTCTCTACTAACAATTTTGATTTAATTGTAATTTTTTTTTAATATATATCATTGATTAATCCCTTCTCTACTAACAATTTTGATTTAATTTTAATTTTTTTAATATATATCATTGATTCATCACTTCTCTACTAACAATTTTGAAATTTAATTTTAATTTTTTTAATTATATATCATTGATTCATCACTTCTCTACTAACAATTTTTAATTTTAATTTTTTTTAATATATATCATTGATTCATCACTTCTCTACTATCAATTTTTATTTAATTTTAATTTTTTTTAATATATATCATTGATTCATCACTTCTCTACTAACAATTTTGTATTTAATTTTAATTTTTTTTTAATATATATCATTGATTCATCCCTCCTCTACTAACAATTTTTATTTAATTTTTTTTATATATATCATTGATTCATCACATCTCTACTAACAATTTTGTATTTATTTTTAATTTTTTTTAATATATATCATTGATTCATCACTTCTCTACTAACAATTTTTATTTAATTTTAATTTTTTTTAATATATATCATTGATTCATCACTTCTCTACTAACAATTTTGATTTAATTTTAATTTTTTTTAATATATATCATTGATTCATCACTTCTCTACTAACAATTTTTACTTAATTTTAATTTTTTTTAATATATATCATTGATTCATCACTTCTCTACTAACAATTTTTATTTAATTTTAATTTTTTTAAATATATATCATTGATTCATCACTTCTCTACTAACAATTTTGATTTAATTTTAATTTTTTTTAATATATATCATTGATTCATCACTTCTCTACTAACAATTTTCATTTCATTTTAATTTTTTTAAATATATATCATTGATTCATCACTTCTCTACTAACAATTTTGATTTAATTTTAATTTTTTTTAATATATATCATTGATTCATCACTTCTCTACTAACAATTTTGATTTAATTTTAATTTTTTTAAATATATATCATTGATTCATCACTTCTCTACTAACAATTTTTATTTCATTTTAATTTTTTTTAATATATATCATTGATTCATCCCTTCTCTACTAACAATTTTTATTTAATTGTATTTTTTTTAATATATATCATTGATTCATCACTTCTCTACTAACAAATTTTATTTAATTTTAATTTTTTTAAATATATATCATTGATTCATCCCTTCTCTACTAACAATTTTGTATTTAATTTTAATTTTTTTTAATATATATCATTGATTCATCCCTTCTCTACTAACAATTTTGATTTAATTTTAATTTTTTTAAATATATATCATTGATTCATCACTTCTCTACTAACAATTTTTAATTTTAATTTTTTTTAATATATATCATTGATTCATCACTTCTCTACTAACAATTTTGATTTAATTTTAATTTTTTTAATATATATCATTGATTCATCACTTCTCTACTAACAATTTTGAAATTTAATTTTAATTTTTTTAATATATATCATTGATTCATCACTTCTCTACTAACAATTTTGATTTAATTTTAATTTTTTTTAATATATATCATTGATTCATCACTTCTCTACTAACAATTTTTAATTTTAATTTTAATTTTTTTAAATATATATCATTGATTCATCACTTCTCTACTAACAATTTTGATTTAATTTTAATTTTTTTAATATATATCATTGATTCATAACTTCTCTACTAACAATTTTTTTTTAATTTTAATTTTTTTTAATATATATCATTGATTCATCCCTTCTCTACTAACAACTTTTTTTTAATTTTAATTTTTTTTTAATATATATCATTGATTCATCCCTTCTCTACTAACAATTTTGTATTTAATTATATTTTTTTTTAATATATATTATTGATTCATCCCTTCTCTACTAACAATTTTTATTTAATTTTAATTTTTTTTAATACATATCATTGATTCATCACTTCTCTACTAACAATTTTTATTTAATTTTTATTTTTTTTAATATATATCATTGATTCATCCCTTCTCTACTAACAATTTTGTATTTAATTTAAATTTTTTTTTAATATATATCATTGATTCATCCCTTCTCTACTAACAATTTGATTTATTTTAAGTTTTTTTATATATATCATTGATTCATCACATCTCTACTAACAATTTTGTATTTATTTTTAATTTTTTTTGTATATATATCATTGATTCATCACTTCTCTACTAACAATTTTTATTTAATTTTAATTTTTTTTAATATATATCATTGATTCATCACTTCTCTACTAACAATTTTTATTTAATTTTTATTTTTTTTAATATATATCATTGATTCATCACTTCTCTACTAACAATTTTTACTTAATTTTAATTTTTTTTAATATATATCATTGATTCATCCCTTCTCTACTAACAATTTTTTTTAATTTTAATTTTTTTAATATATATCATTGATTCATCACATCTCTACTAACAATTTTAATTTCATTTTAATTTTTTTTAATATATATCATTGATTCATCCCTTCTCTACTAACAATTTCGATTTAATTGTATTTTTTTTAATATATATCATTGATTCATCCTTTCTCTACTAACAATTTTGATTTAATTGTAATTTTTTCTTAATATATATCATTGATTAATCCCTTCTCTACTAACAATTTTGATTTAATTGTATTTTTTTTTAATATATATCATTGATTCATGACTTCTCTACTAACAATTTTTATTTAATTTAAATTTTTTTTAATATATATCATTGATTCATCCCTTCTCTACTAACAATTTTGATTTAATTGTATTTTTTTAAATATATATTATTGATTCATCACTTCTCTACTAACAATTTATATTTAATTTTTTTTTTTTTTAATATATATCATTGATTCATCACTTCTCTACTGACAATTTTTAATTTTAATTTTTTTTAATATATATCATTGATTCATTCTTTCTCTACTGACAATTTTGATTTAATTGTAATTTTTTTTATATATATCATTGATTCATCACTTCTCTACTAACAATTTTTAATTTTAATTTTAATTTTTTTAATATATATCATTTATTCATCACTTCTCTACTAACAATTGTTATTTAATTTTAATTTTTTTTAATATATATCATTGATTCATCACTTCTCTACTAACAATTTTGATTTAATTTTAATTTTTTTTAATATATATCATTGATTCATCCCTTCTCTACTAACAATTTTTATTTAATTGTATTTTTTTTAATGTACATCATTGATTCATCACTTGTCTACTAACAATTTTTATTTAATTTTAATTTTTTTAATATATATCATTGATTCATCCCTTCTCTACTAACAATTTTGATTCTATTGTAATTGTTTTTTAATATATATCATTGATTCATCCCTTCTCTACTAACAATTTTTATTTAATTGTAATTTTTTTTAATATATACTATTGATTCATCCCTTCTCTACTAACAATTTTGATTTAATTGTATTTTTTTTATATATATCATTGATTCATCCCTTCTCTACTAACAATTTTTATTTAATTGTATTTTTTTTAATATATATCATTGATTCATCCCTTCTCTACTAACAATTTTGTATTTAATTTTAATTTTTTTAATATATATCATTGATTCATCCCTTCTCTACTAACAATTTTTAATTAATTGTTGTTGTTTTAATATATATCATTGA
Organism: Sepiola atlantica; assembly: GCA_963556195.1. Taxonomy (NCBI): domain Eukaryota; kingdom Metazoa; phylum Mollusca; class Cephalopoda; order Sepiida; family Sepiolidae; genus Sepiola; species Sepiola atlantica. The sequence continues at coordinate 5,828,535 of OY744525.1, read as the reverse complement.
TTCATGCCCTTCTCTACTAACAATTTTTATTTAATTGTATTTTTTTTAATATATATCATTGATTCATCACTTCTCTACTAACAATTTTGTATTTAATTTTAATTTTTTTAATATTTATCATTGATTCATCACTTCTCTACTAACAATTTTGATTTAATTTTAATTTTTTTTAATATATATCATTGATTCATCCCTTCTCTACTAACAATTTTTATTTAATTTTAATTTTTTTAATATATATCATTGATTCATCCCTTCTCTACTAACAATTTTTATTTAATTTTAATTTTTTTTAATATATATCATTGATTCATCACTTCTCTACTAACAATTTTTAATTTTAATTTTAATTTTTTTTAATATATATCATTGATTCATCACTTCTCTACTAACAATTTTGATTTAATTGTAATTTTTTGAATATATATCATTGATTCATCACTTCTCTACTAACAATTTTTTATTTTAATTTTAATTTTTTTTAATATATATCATTGATTCATCACTTCTCTACTAACAATTTTGATTTAATTTTAATTTTTTTTAATTTATATCATTGATTCATCCCTTCTCTACTAACAATTTTGATTTAATTGAAATTTCTTTTTAATATATATCATTGATTAATCCCTTCTCTACTAACAATTTTGATTTAATTGTATTTTTTTTAATATATATCATTGATTCATCACTTCTCTACTAACAATTTTTATTTAATTTTAATTTTTTTAATATATATCATTGATTCATCTCTTCTCTACTAACAATTTTGATTTAATTGTATTTTTTTTAATATATATCATTGATTCATCACTTCTCTTCTTACAATTTTGATTTAATTGTATTTTTTTAAAAACATATCATTGATTCATCACTTCTCTACTAACAATTTTGATTTAATTATAATTTTTTTTAATATATATCATTGATTCATCACTTCTCTACTAACAATTTTGATTTAATTTTAATTTTTTTTAATATATATCATTGATTCATCCCTTCTCTACTAACAATTTTGTATTTAATTGTAATTTTTTTTTAATATATACTATTGATTCATCCCTTCTCTACTAACAATTTTGATTTAATTGTATTTTTTTTTATATATATCATTGATTCATCCCTTCTCTACTAACAATTTTTATTTAATTGTATTTTTTTTAATATATATCATTGATTCATCTCTTCTCTACTAACAATTTTGATTTAATTGTATTTTTTTAATATATATCATTGATTCATCCCTTCTCTACTAACAATTTTGATTTAATTGTATTTTTTTTAATATATATCATTGATTCATCCCTTCTCTACTAACAATTTTTATTTAATTGTTGTTGTTTTAATATATATCATTGATTCATGCCCTTCTCTACTAACAATTTTTATTTAATTGTATTTTTTTTAATATATATCATTGATTCATCACGTCTCTACTAACAATTTTGTATTTAATTTTAATTTTTTTAATATATATCATTGATTCATCACTTCTCTACTAACAATTTTGATTTAATTTTAATTTTTTTTAATATATATCATTGATTCATCCCTTCTCTACTAACAATTTTTATTTAATTTTAATTTTTTTAATATATATCATTGATTCATCCCTTTCTCTACTAACAATTTTTATTTAATTTTAATTTTTTTTAATATATATCATTGATTCATCACTTCTCTACTAACAATTTTTAATTTTAATTTTAATTTTTTTTAATATATATCATTGATTCATCACTTCTCTACTAACAATTTTGATTTAATTGTAATTTTTTGAATATATATCATTGATTCATCACTTCTCTACTAACAATTTTTTATTTTAATTTTAATTTTTTTTAATATATATCATTGATTCATCACTTCTCTACTAACAATTTTGATTTAATTTTAATTTTTTTAATATATATCATTGATTCATCCTTTCTCTACTAACAATTTTGATTTAATTGAAATTTCTTTTTAATATATATCATTGATTAATCCCTTCTCTACTAACAATTTTGATTTAATTGTATTTTTTTTAATATATATCATTGATTCATCACTTCTCTACTAACAATTTTTATTTAATTTTAATTTTTTTAATATATATCATTGATTCATCCCTTCTCTACTAACAATTTTGATTTAATTGTATTTTTTTTAATATATATCATTGATTCATCACTTCTCTACTTACAATTTTGATTTAATTGTATTTTTTTAAAAACATATCATTGATTCATCACTTCTCTACTAACAATTTTGATTTAATTATAATTTTTTTTAATATATATCATTGATTCATCACTTCTCTACTAACAATTTTGATTTAATTTTAATTTTTTTAAAATATATCATTGATTCATCCCTTCTCTACTAACAATTTTGTATTTGATTTTAATTTTTTTTAATATATATTATTGATTCATCCCTTCTCTACTAACAATTTTGATTTAATTTTAATTTTTTTTAATATATATCATTGATTCATCACTTCTCTACTAACAATTTTTGATTTAATTTTAATTTTTTTTAATATATATCATTGATTCATCCCTTCTCTACTAACAATTTTGATTTAATTGTATTTTTTTAAATATATATCATTGATTCATCACTTCTCTACTAACAATTTTGATTTAATTTTAATTTTTTTTAATATATATCATTGATTCATCACTTCTCTACTAACAATTTTTAATTTTAATTTTTTTAATATATATCATTGATTCATCCCTTCTCTACTAACAATTTTGATTTAATTGTAATTTTTTTAATATATATCATTGATTCATCACTTCTCTACTAACAATTTTTAATTTTAATTTTAATTTTTTTTAATATATATCATTGATTCATCACTTCTCTACTAATAATTTTTAATTTTAAGTTTTTTTTTATATATATCACTGATGCATCCCTTCTCTACTAACAATTTTTATTTAATTGTATTTTTTTTAATATATATCATTGATTCATCCCTTCTCTACAAACAATTTTGATTCAATTGTAATTGTTTTTTAATATATATCATTGATTCATCCCTTCTCTACTAACAATTTTGATTTAATTGTATTTTTTTTAATATATATCATTGATTCATCCCTTCTCTACTAACAATTTTGATTTAATTGTATTTTTTTTAATATATATCATTGATTCATCCCTTCTCTACTAACAATATTTATTTAATTGTTTTTTTTTAATATATATCATTGATTCATCACTTCTCTACTAACAATTTTTATTTAATTGTATTTTTTTTAATATATATCATTGATTCATCACTTCTCTACTAACAATTTTTAATTTTAATTTTTTTTAATATATATCATTGATTCATCACTTCTCTACTAACAATTTTTGATTTAATTTTAATTTTTTTTAATATATATCATTGATTCATCCCTTCTCTACGAACAATTATGATTTAATTCGTATTTTTTAAAATATATATTATTGATTCATCACTTCTCTACTAACAATTTTTGATTTAATTTTAATTTTTTTTAATATATATCATTGATTCATCCCTTCTCTACGAACAATTATGATTTAATTCGTATTTTTTTAAATATATATCATTGATTCATCACTTCTCTACTAACAATTTTGATTTAATTTTAATTTTTTTAAATATATATCATTGATTCATCACTTCTCTACTAACAATTTTGTATTTTAATTTTTTTTAATATATATCATTGATTGATCCTTTCTCTACTAAGAATTTTGATTTTATTGTAATTTTTTTAATATATATCATTGATTCATCACTTCTCTACTAACAATTTTTAATTTTAATTTTAATTTTTTTAATATATATCATTGATTCATCACTTCTCTACTAACAATTTTGATTTAATTTTAATTTTTTTTAATATATATCATTGATTCATCACTTCTCTACTAACAACTTTTAATTTTAATTTTTTTTAATATATATCATTGATTCATCCCTTCTCTACTAACAATTTTTATTTAATTGTATTTTTTTTAATATATATCATTGATTCATCACTTCTCTACTAACAATTTTTAATTTTAATTTTTTTTTAATATATATCATTGATTCATCCCTTCTCTACTAACAATTTTTATTTAATTGTATTTTTTTAATATATATCATTGATTCATCACTTCTCTACTTACAATTTTTATTTAATTTTAATTTTTTTAATATATATCATTCATTCATCACTTCTCTACTCACAATTTTGATTTAATTGTATTTTTTTTAATATATATCATTGATTCATTCCTTCTCTACTAACAATTTTGATTTAATTGTATTTTTTTAAATGTATATCATTGATTCATCCCTTCTCTACTAACAATATTTATTTAATTGTTTTTTTTTAATATATATCATTGATTCATCACTTCTCTACTAACAATTTTTATTTAATTGTATTTTTTTAATATATATCATTGATTCATCCCTTCTCTACTAACAATTTTGATTTAATTTTAATTTTTTTTAATATATATCATTGATTCATCACTTCTCTACTTACAATTTTGATTTAATTTAAATTTTTTTTAATATATATCATTGATTCATCACTTCTCTACTAACACTTTTAATTTTAATTTTTTTTAATATATATCATTGATTCACCCCTTCTCTACTAACAATTTTTATTTAATTGTATTTTTTTTAATATATATCATTGATTCATCACTTCTCTACTAACAATTTTTAATTTTAATTTTTTTTTAATATATATCATTGATTCATCCCTTCTCTACTAACAATTTTTATTTAATTGTATTTTTTTAATATATATCATTGATTCATCACTTCTCTACTTACAATTTTTATTTAATTTTAATTTTTTTTAATATATATCATTGATTCATCACTTCTCTACTCACAATTTTTAATTTTAAGTTTTTTTTTATATATATCACTGATTCATCCCTTCTCTACTAACAATTTTTATTTAATTGTATTTTTTTAATATATATCATTGATTCATCACTTCTCTACTAACAATTTTTATTTAATTTTAATTTTTTTAATATATATCATTGATTCATCCCTTCTCTACTAACAATTTTGATTCAATTGTAATTGTTTTTTAATATATATCATTGATTCATCCCTTCTCTACTAACAATTTTGATTTAATTGTATTTTTTTTAATATATATCATTGATTCATCCCTTCTCTACTAACAATTTTGATTTAATTGTATTTTTTTAAATATATATCATTGATTCATCCCTTCTCTACCAACAATATTTATTTAATTGTTTTTTTTTAATATATATCATTGATTCATCACTTCTCTACTAACCATTTTTATTTAATTGTATTTTTTTTAATATATATCATTGATTCATCACTTCTCTACTAACAATTTTTAATTTTAATTTTTTTTAATATATATCATTGATTCATCACTTCTCTACTAACAATTTTTGATTTAATTTTAATTTTTTTTAATATATATCATTGATTCATCCCTTCTCTACGAACAATTATGATTTAATTGTATTTTTTTAAATATATATCATTGATTCATCACTTCTCTACAAACAATTTTGATTTAATTGTATTTTTTTAATATATATCATTGATTCATCACTTCTCTACTAAAAATTTTGTATTTTAATTTTTTTTAATATATATCATTGATTGATCCTTTCTCTACTAAGAATTTTGATTTAATTGTAATTTTTTTAATATATATCATTGATTCATCACTTCTCTACTAACAATTTTTAATTTTAATTTTAATTTTTTTTAATATATATCATTGATTCATCACTTCTCTACTAACAATTTTGATTTAATTTAAATTTTTTTAATATATATCATTGATTCATCACTTCTCTACTAACAACTTTTAATTTTAATTTTTTTTAATATATATCATTGATTCATCCCTTCTCTACTAACAATTTTTATTTAATTGTATTTTTTTTTAAATATATCATTGATTCATCACTTCTCTACTAACAATTTTTAATTTTAATTTTTTTTTAATATATATCATTGATTCATCCCTTCTCTACTAACAATTTTTATTTAATTGTATTTTTTTAATATATATCATTGATTCATCACTTCTCTACTTACAATTTTTATTTAATTTTAATTTTTTTAATATATATCATTGATTCATCCCTTCTCTACTAACAATTTTTATTTAATTGTATTTTTTTAATATATATCATTGATTCATCACTTCTCTACTTACAATTTTTATTTAATTGTATTTTTTTTAATATATATCATTGATTCATCACTTCTCTACTAACAATTTTGTATTTAATTTTAATTTTTTTAATATATATCATTGATTCATCCCTTCTCTACTAACAATTTTGATTTAATTTTAATTTTTTTTGATATATATCATTGATTCATCCCTTCTCTACTAACAATTTTTATTTAATTTTAATTTTTTTAATATATATCATTGATTCATCCCTTCTCTAGTAACAATTTTTATTTAATTTTAATTTTTTTTAATATATATCATTGATTCATCACTTCTCTACTTACAATTTTTAATTTTAATTTTAATTTTTTTTAATATATATCACTGATTCATCACTTCTCTACTAACAATTTCGATTTAATTGTAATTTTTTGAATATATATCATTGATTCATCACTTCTCTACTAACAATTTTTTATTTTAATTTTAATTTTTTTTAATATATATCATTGATTCATCACTTCTCTACTAACAATTTTGATTTAATTTTAATTTTTTTTAATATATATCATTGATTCATCCCTTCTCTACTAACAATTTTGATTTAATTGAAATTTTTTTTTAATATATATCATTGATTTATCCCTTCTCTACTAACAATTTTGATTTAATTGTATTTTTTTTAATATATATCATTGATTCATCACTTCTCTACTAACAATTTTTATTGAATTTTAATTTTTTTTAATATATATCATTGATTCATCCCTTCTCTACTAACAATTTTGATTTAATTGTTTTTTTTTTAATATATATCATTGATTCATCACTTCTCTACTAACAATTTTTATTTAATTGTATTTTTTTAAAAATATATCATTGATTAATCACTTCTCTACTAACAATTTTGATTTAATTATAATTTTTTTTAATATATATCATTGATTCATCCCTTCTCTACTAACAATTTTTATTTAATTTTAATTTTTTTTAATATATATCATTGATTCATCCCTTCTCTACTAACAATTTTGTATTTGATTTTAATTTTTTTTAATATATATCATTGATCCATCCCTTCTCTACTAACAATTTTGATTTAATTTTAATTTTTTTTAATATATATCATTGATTCATCACTTCTCTACTAACAATTTTTGATTTAATTTTAATTTTTTTTAATATATATCATTGATTCATCCCTTCTCTACTAACAATTTTGATTTAATTGTATTTTTTTAAATATATATCATTGATTCATCACTTCTCTACTAACAATTTTGATTTAATTTTAAATTTTTTTAATATATATCATTGATTCATCACTTCTCTACTAACAATTTTTAATTTTAATTTTTTTTAATATATATCATTGATTCATCCCTTCTCTACTAACAATTTTGATTTAATTGTAATTTTTTTAATATATATCTTTGATTTATCACTTCTCTACTAACAATTTTTAATTTTAATTTTAATTTTTTTTAATATATATCATTGATTCATCACTTCTCTACTAACAATTTTTAATTTTAAGTTTTTTTTTATATATATCACTGATTCATCCCTTCTCTACTAACAATTTTTATTTAATTGTATTTTTTTTAATATATATCATTGATTCATCACTTCTCTACTAACAATTTTTATTTTTTTAATATATATCATTGATTCATCCCTTCTCTACTAACAATTTTGATTCAATTGTAATTGTATTTTAATATATATCATTGATTCATCCCTTCTCTACTAACAATTTTGATTTAATTGTATTTTTTTAATATATATCATTGATTCATCCCTTCTCTACTAACAATTTTGATTTAATTGTATTTTTTTTAATATATATCATTGATTCATCCCTTCTCTACTAACAATATTTATTTAATTGTTTTTTTTTAATATATATCATTGATTCATCACTTCTCTACTAACAATTTTTATTTAACTGTATTTTTTTTAATATATATCATTGATTCATAACTTCTCTTCTAACAATTTTTAATTTTAATTTTTTTTAATATATATCATTGATTCATCACTTCTCTAGTAACAATTTTTGATTTAATTTTAATTTTTTTTAATATATATCATTGATTCATCCCTTCTCTACGAACAATTATGATTTAATTGTATTTTTTTAAATATATATCATTGATTCATCCCTTCTCTACTAACAATTTTGATTTAATTGAAATTTTTTTTTTATATATATCTCATTGATTTATCCCTTCTCTACTAACAATTTTTATTTAATTGTATTTTTTTTAATATATATCATTGATTCATCACTTCTCTACTAACAATTTTGATTTAATTGTATTTTTTTAATATATATCATTGATTCATCCCTTCTATACTAACAATTTTGATTTAATTGTATTTTTTTTAATATATATCATGGATTCATCACTTCTCTACTAACAATTTTGATTTAATTGTATTTTTTTAAAAATATATCATTGATTCATCACTTCTCTACTAACAATTTTGATTTAATTATAATTTTTTTTTATATATATCATTGATTCATCCCTTCTCTACTAACAATTTTTATTTAATTTTAATTTTTTTTAATATATATCATTGATTCATCCCTTCTCTACTAACAATTTTGTATTTGATTTTAATTTTTTTTAATATATATCATTGATTCATCCCTTCTCTACTAACAATTTTGATTTAATTTTAATTTTTTTTAATATATATCATTGATTCATCACTTCTCTACTAAAAATTTTTGATTTAATTTTAATTTTTTTTAATATATATCATTGATTCATCCCTTCTCTACTAACAATTTTGATTTAATTGTATTTTTTAAAATATATATCATTGATTCATCACTTCTCTACTAACAATTTTGATTTAATTTTTAATTTTTTTAATATATATCATTGATTCATCACTTCTCTACTAACAATTTTTAATTTTAATTTTTTTTAATATATATCATTGATTCATCCCTTCTCTACTAACAATTTTGATTTAATTGTAATTTTTTTAATATATATCATTGATTCATCCCTTCTCTACTAACAATTTTGATTTAATTGTATTTTTTTAAATATATATCATTGATTCATCCCTTCTCTACTAACAATATTTATTTAATTGTTTTTTTTTAATATATATCATTGATTCATCACTTCTCTACTAACAATTTTTATTTAATTGTATTTTTTTTAATATATATCATTGATTCATCACTTCTCTATTAACAATTTTTAATTTTAATTTTTTTTAATATATATCATTGATTCATCACTTCTCTACTAACAATTTTTGATTTAATTTTAATTTTTTTTAATATATATCATTGATTCATCCCTTCTCTACGAACAATTATGATTTAATTGTATTTTTTTAAATATATATCATTGATTCATCACTTCTCTACAAACAATTTTGATTTAATTGTATTTTTTTAATATATATCATTGATTCATCACTTCTCTACTAACAATTTTGTATTTTAATTTTTTTTAATATATATCATTGATTGATCCTTTCTCTACTAAGAATTTTGATTTAATTGTAATTTTTTTAATATATATCATTGATTCATCACTTCTCTACTAACAATTTTTAATTTTAATTTTAATTTTTTTTAATATATATCATTGATTCATCACTTCTCTACTAACAATTTTGATTTAATTTAAATTTTTTTAATATATATCATTGATTCATCACTTCTCTACTAACAACTTTTAATTTTAATTTTTTTTAATATATATCATTGATTCATCCCTTCTCTACTAACAATTTTTATTTAATTGTATTTTTTTTTAAATATATCATTGATTCATCACTTCTCTACTAACAATTTTTAATTTTAATTTTTTTTTAATATATATCATTGATTCATCCCTTCTCTACTAACAATTTTTATTTAATTGTATTTTTTTAATATATATCATTGATTCATCACTTCTCTACTTACAATTTTTATTTAATTGTATTTTTTTTAATATATATCATTGATTCATCACTTCTCTACTAACAATTTTGTATTTAATTTTAATTTTTTTAATATATATCATTGATTCATCACTTCTCTACTAACAATTTTGATTTAATTTTAATTTTTTTTTATATATATCATTGATTCATCCCTTCTCTACTAACAATTTTTATTTAATTTTAATTTTTTTAATATATATCATTGATTCATCCCTTCTCTACTAACAATTTTTATTTAATTTTAATTTTTTTTAATATATATCATTGATTCATCACTTCTCTACTAACAATTTTTAATTTTAATTTTAATTTTTTTTAATATATATCACTGATTCATCACTTCTCTACTAACAATTTTGATTTAATTGTAATTTTTTGAATATATATCATTGATTCATCACTTCTCTACTAACAATTTTTTATTTTAATTTTAATTTTTTTTAATATATATCATTGATTCATCACTTCTCTACTAACAATTTTGATTTAATTTTAATTTTTTGTAATATATATCATTGATTCATCCCTTCTCTACTAACAATTTTGATTTAATTGAAATTTTTTTTTAATATATATCATTGATTTATCCCTTCTCTACTAACAATTTTGATTTAATTGTATTTTTTTTAATATATATCATTGATTCATCACTTCTCTACTAACAATTTTTATTGAATTTTAATTTTTTTTAATATATATCATTGATTCATCCCTTCTCTACTAACAATTTTGATTTAATTGTTTTTTTTTTAATATATATCATTGATTCATCACTTCTCTACTAACAATTTTTATTTAATTGTATTTTTTTAAAAATATATCATTGATTAATCACTTCTCTACTAACAATTTTGATTTAATTATAATTTTTTTTAATATATATCATTGATTCATCCCTTCTCTACTAACAATTTTGATTTAATTATAATTTTTTTTTATATATATCATTGATTCATCCCTTCTCTACTAACAATTTTTATTTAATTTTAATTTTTTTTAATATATATCATTGATTCATCCCTTCTCTACTAACAATTTTGTATTTGATTTTAATTTTTTTTAATATATATCATTGATTCATCCCTTCTCTACTAACAATTTTGATTTAATTTTAATTTTTTTTAATATATATCATTGATTCATCACTTCTCTACTAACAATTTTTGATTTAATTTTAATTTTTTTTAATATATATCATTGATTCATCCCTTCTCTACTAACAATTTTGATTTAATTGTATTTTTTTAAATATATATCATTGATTCATCACTTCTCTACTAACAATTTTTATTTAATTGTATTTTTTTTAATATATATCATTGATTCATCACTTCTCTACTAACAATTTTTAATTTTTTTTAATATATATCATTGATTCATCACTTCTCTAGTAACAATTTTTGATTTAATTTTAATTTTTTTAATATATATCATTGATTCATCCCTTCTCTACGAACAATTATGATTTAATTGTATTTTTTTAAATATATATCATTGATTCATCACTTCTCTACTAACAATTTTGATTTAATTTTAATTTTTTTTAATATATATCATTGATTCATCACTTCTCTACTAACAATTTTGTATTTTAATTTTTTTTAATATATATCATTGATTGATCCTTTCTCTACTAAGAATTTTGATTTAATTGTAATTTTTTTAATATATATCATTGATTCATCACTTCTCTACTAACAATTTTTAATTTTAATTTTAATTTTTTTTAATATATATCATTGATTCATCACTTCTCTACTAACAATTTTTATTTAATTTTAATTTCTTTTAATATATATCATTGATTCATCACTTCTCTACTAACAACTTTTAATTTTAATTTTTTTTAATATATATCATTGATTCATCCCTTCTCTACTAACAATTTTTATTTAATTGTATTTTTTTTTATATATATCATTGATTCATCACTTCTCTACTAACAATTTTTAATTTTAATTTTTTTTAATATATATCATTGATTCATCACTTCTCTACTAACAATTTTTATTTAATTGTATTTTTTTAATATATATCATTGATTCATCACTTCTCTACTTACAATTTTTATTTAATTTTAATTTTTTTAATATATATCATTGATTCATTACTTCTCTACTAACAATTTTTAATTTTAATTTTAATTTTTTTTAATATATATCATTGATTCATCACTTCTCTACTAACAATTTTGATTTAATTTTAATTTTTTTTAATATATATCATTGATTCATCACTTCTCTACTAACAACTTTTAATTTTAATTTTTTTTAATATATATCATTGATTCATCCCTTCTCTACGAACAATTTTTATTTAATTGTATTTTTTTAATATATATCATTGATTCATCACTTCTCTACTAACAATTTTGATTTACTTTTAATTTTTTTTAATATATATCATTGATTCATCACTTCTCTACTAACAACTTTTAATTTTAATTTTTTTTAATATATATCATTGATTCATCACTTCTCTACTAACAATTTTGATTTAATTGTATTTTTTTAATATATATCATTGATTCATCACTTCTCTACAAACAATTTTGATTTAATTTTAATTTTTTTTAATATATATCATTGATTCATCACTTCTCTAGTAACAATTTTTGATTTAATTTTAATTTTTTTTAATATATACCATTGATTCATCACTTCTCTACTAACAATTTTGATTTAATTGTAATTTTTTGAATATATATCATTGATTCATCACTTCTCTACTAACAATTTTTTATTTTAATTTTAATTTTTTTTAATATATATCATTGATTCATCACTTCTCTACTAACAATTTTGATTTAATTTTAATTTTTTTTAATATATATCATTGATTCATCCCTTCTCTACTAACAATTTTGATTTAATTGAAATTTTTTTTTAATATATATCATTGATTCATCCCTTTTCTACTAACAATTTTGATTTAATTGTATTTTTTTTAATATATATCATTGATTCATCACTTCTCTACAACAATTTTTATTTAATTTTAATTTTTTTTAATATATATCATTGATTCATCCCTTCTCTACTAACAATTTTGATTTAATTGTATTTTTTTTAATATATATCATTGATTCATCACTTCTCTACTAACAATTTTGATTTAATTGTATTTTTTTTTAAATATATCATTGATTCATCCCTTCTCTACTAACAATTTTGATTTAATTATAATTTTTTTTAATATATATCATTGATTCATCCCTTCTCTACTAACAATTTTGATTTAATTATAATTTTTTTTAATATATATCATTGATTCATCACTTCTCTACTAACAATTTTGTATTTGATTTTAATTTTTTTTAATATATATCATTGATTCATCCCTTCTCTACTAACAATTTTGATTTAATTTTAATTTTTTTTAATATATATCATTGATTCATCACTTCTCTACTAACAATTTTTGATTTAATTTTAATTTTTTTTAATATATATCATTGATTCATCCCTTCTCTACTAACAATTTTGATTTAATTGTATTTTTTTAAATATATATCATTGATACATCACTTTTCTACTAACAATTTTGATTTAATTTTAATTTTTTTTAATATATATCATTGATTCATCACTTCTCTACTAACAATTTTTAATTTTAATTTTTTTTAATATATATCATTGATTCATCCCTTCTCTACTAACAATTTTGATTTAATTGTAATTTTTTTAATATATATCATTGATTTATCACTTCTCTACTAACAATTTTTAATTTTAATTTTAATTTTTTTTAATATATATCATTGATTCATCCCTTCTCTACTAACAATTTTGATTTAATTGAAATTTTTTTTTAATATATATCATTGATTTATCCCTTCTCTACTAACAATTTTGATTTAATTGTATTTTTTTTAATATATATCATTGATTCATCACTTCTCTACTAACAATTTTGATTTAATTGTATTTTTTTAATATATATCATTGATTCATCCCTTCTCTACTAACAATTTTGATTTAATTGTATTTTTTTAAATATATATCATTGATTCATCACTTCTCTACTAACAATTTTGATTTAATTGTATTTTTTTAAAAATATATCATTGATTCATCACTTCTCTACTAACAATTTTGATTTAATTATAATTTTTTTTTATATATATCATTGATTCATCCATTCTCTACTAACAATTTTTATTTAATTTTAATTTTTTTTAATATATATCATTGATTCATCCCTTCTCTACTAACAATTTTGTATTTGATTTTAATTTTTTTTAATATATATCATTGATTCATCCCTTCTCTACTAACAATTTTGATTTAATTTTAATTTTTTTTAATATATATCATTGATTCATCACTTCTCTACTAACAATTTTTGATTTAATTTTAATTTTTTTTAATATATATCATTGATTCATCCCTTCTCTACTAACAATTTTGATTTAATTGTATTTTTTTAAATATATATCATTGATTCATCACTTCTCTACTAACAATTTTTATTTAATTGTATTTTTTTTAATATATATCATTGATTCATCACTTCTCTACTAACAATTTTTAATTTTTTTTAATATATATCATTGATTCATCACTTCTCTAGTAACAATTTTTGATTTAATTTTAATTTTTTTAATATATATCATTGATTCATCCCTTCTCTACGAACAATTATGATTTAATTGTATTTTTTTAAATATATATCATTGATTCATCACTTCTCTACTAACAATTTTGATTTAATTTTAATTTTTTTTAATATATATCATTGATTCATCACTTCTCTACTAACAATTTTGTATTTTAATTTTTTTTAATATATATCATTGATTGATCCTTTCTCTACTAAGAATTTTGATTTAATTGTAATTTTTTTAATATATATCATTGATTCATCACTTCTCTACTAACAATTTTTAATTTTAATTTTAATTTTTTTTAATATATATCATTGATTCATCACTTCTCTACTAACAATTTTTATTTAATTTTAATTTTTTTTAATATATATCATTGATTCATCACTTCTCTACTAACAACTTTTAATTTTAATTTTTTTTAATATATATCATTGATTCATCCCTTCTCTACTAACAATTTTTATTTAATTGTATTTTTTTTTATATATATCATTGATTCATCACTTCTCTACTAACAATTTTTAATTTTAATTTTTTTTTAATATATATCATTGATTCATCCCTTCTCTACTAACAATTTTTATTTAATTGTATTTTTTTAATATATATCATTGATTCATCACTTCTCTACTTACAATTTTTATTTAATTTTAATTTTTTTAATATATATCATTGATTCATCACTTCTCTACTAACAATTTTTAATTTTAATTTTAATTTTTTTTAATATATATCATTGATTCATCACTTCTCTACTAACAATTTTGATTTAATTTTAATTTTTTTTAATATATATCATTGATTCATCACTTCTCTACTAACAACTTTTAATTTTAATTTTTTTTAATATATATCATTGATTCATCCCTTCTCTACGAACAATTTTTATTTAATTGTATTTTTTTTAATATATATCATTGATTCATCACTTCTCTACTAACAATTTTGATTTACTTTTAATTTTTTTTAATATATATCATTGATTCATCACTTCTCTACTAACAACTTTTAATTTTAATTTTTTTTAATATATATCATTGATTCATCACTTCTCTACTAACAATTTTGATTTAATTGTATTTTTTTAATATATATCATTGATTCATCACTTCTCTACAAACAATTTTGATTTAATTTTAATTTTTTTTAATATATATCATTGATTCATCACTTCTCTAGTAACAATTTTTGATTTAATTTTAATTTTTTTTAATATATACCATTGATTCATCACTTCTCTACTAACAATTTTGATTTAATTGTAATTTTTTGAATATATATCATTGATTCATCACTTCTCTACTAACAATTTTTTATTTTAATTTTAATTTTTTTTAATATATATCATTGATTCATCACTTCTCTACTAACAATTTTGATTTAATTTTAATTTTTTTTAATATATATCATTGATTCATCCCTTCTCTACTAACAATTTTGATTTAATTGAAATTTTTTTTTAATATATATCATTGATTCATCCCTTTTCTACTAACAATTTTGATTTAATTGTATTTTTTTTAATATATATCATTGATTCATCACTTCTCTACAACAATTTTTATTTAATTTTAATTTTTTTAAATATATATCATTGATTCATCCCTTCTCTACTAACAATTTTGATTTAATTGTATTTTTTTTAATATATATCATTGATTCATCACTTCTCTACTAACAATTTTGATTTAATTGTATTTTTTTTAAAATATATCATTGATTCATCCCTTCTCTACTAACAATTTTGATTTAATTATAATTTTTTTTAATATATATCATTGATTCATCCCTTCTCTACTAACAATTTTTATTTAATTATAATTTTTTTTAATATATATCATTGATTCATCACTTCTCTACTAACAATTTTGTATTTGATTTTAATTTTTTTTAATATATATCATTGATTCATCCCTTCTCTACTAACAATTTTGATTTAATTTTAATTTTTTTTAATATATATCATTGATTCATCACTTCTCTACTAACAATTTTTGATTTAATTTTAATTTTTTTTAATATATATCATTGATTCATCCCTTCTCTACTAACAATTTTGATTTAATTGTATTTTTTTAAATATATATCATTGATACATCACTTTTCTACTAACAATTTTGATTTAATTTTAATTTTTTTTAATATATATCATTGATTCATCACTTCTCTACTAACAATTTTTAATTTTAATTTTTTTTAATATATATCATTGATTCATCCCTTCTCTACTAACAATTTTGATTTAATTGTAATTTTTTTAATATATATCATTGATTTATCACTTCTCTACTAACAATTTTTAATTTTAATTTTAATTTTTTTTAATATATATCATTGATTCATCCCTTCTCTACTAACAATTTTGATTTAATTGAAATTTTTTTTTAATATATATCATTGATTTATCCCTTCTCTACTAACAATTTTGATTTAATTGTATTTTTTTTAATATATATCATTGATTCATCACTTCTCTACTAACAATTTTGATTTAATTGTATTTTTTTAATATATATCATTGATTCATCCCTTCTCTACTAACAATTTTGATTTAATTGTATTTTTTTAAATATATATCATTGATTCATCACTTCTCTACTAACAATTTTGATTTAATTGTATTTTTTTAAAAATATATCATTGATTCATCACTTCTCTACTAACAATTTTGATTTAATTATAATTTTTTTTTATATATATCATTGATTCATCCCTTCTCTACTAACAATTTTTATTTAATTTTAATTTTTTTTAATATATATCATTGATTCATCCCTTCTCTACTAACAATTTTGTATTTGATTTTAATTTTTTTTAATATATATCATTGATTCATCCCTTCTCTACTAACAATTTTGATTTAATTTTAATTTTTTTTAATATATATCATTGATTCATCACTTCTCTACTAACAATTTTTGATTTAATTTTAATTTTTTTTAATATATATCATTGATTCATCCCTTCTCTACTAACAATTTTGATTTAATTGTATTTTTTTAAATATATATCATTGATTCATCACTTCTCTACTAACAATTTTTATTTAATTGTATTTTTTTTAATATATATCATTGATTCATCACTTCTCTACTAACAATTTTTAATTTTTTTTAATATATATCATTGATTCATCACTTCTCTAGTAACAATTTTTGATTTAATTTTAATTTTTTTAATATATATCATTGATTCATCCCTTCTCTACGCACAATTATGATTTAATTGTATTTTTTTAAATATATATCATTGATTCATCACTTCTCTACTAACAATTTTGATTTAATTTTAATTTTTTTTAATATATATCATTGATTCATCACTTCTCTACTAACAATTTTGTATTTTAATTTTTTTTAATATATATCATTGATTGATCCTTTCTCTACTAAGAATTTTGATTTAATTGTAATTTTTTTAATATATATCATTGATTCATCACTTCTCTACTAACAATTTTTAATTTTAATTTTAATTTTTTTTAATATATATCATTGATTCATCACTTCTCTACTAACAATTTTTATTTAATTTTAATTTTTTTTAATATATATCATTGATTCATCACTTCTCTACTAACAACTTTTAATTTTAATTTTTTTTAATATATATCATTGATTCATCCCTTCTCTACTAACAATTTTTATTTAATTGTATTTTTTTTTATATATATCATTGATTCATCACTTCTCTACTAACAATTTTTAATTTTAATTTTTTTTTAATATATATCATTGATTCATCCCTTCTCTACTAACAATTTTTATTTAATTGTATTTTTTTAATATATATCATTGATTCATCACTTCTCTACTTACAATTTTTATTTAATTTTAATTTTTTTAATATATATCATTGATTCATCACTTCTCTACTAACAATTTTTAATTTTAATTTTAATTTTTTTTAATATATATCATTGATTCATCACTTCTCTACTAACAATTTTGATTTAATTTTAATTTTTTTTAATATATATCATTGATTCATCACTTCTCTACTAACAACTTTTAATTTTAATTTTTTTTAATATATATCATTGATTCATCCCTTCTCTACGAACAATTTTTATTTAATTGTATTTTTTTAAATATATATCATTGATTCATCACTTCTCTACTAACAATTTTGATTTACTTTTAATTTTTTTTAATATATATCATTGATTCATCACTTCTCTACTAACAACTTTTAATTTTAATTTTTTTTAATATATATCATTGATTCATCACTTCTCTACTAACAATTTTGATTTAATTGTATTTTTTTAATATATATCATTGATTCATCACTTCTCTACAAACAATTTTGATTTAATTTTAATTTTTTTTAATATATATCATTGATTCATCACTTCTCTAGTAACAATTTTTGATTTAATTTTAATTTTTTTTAATATATACCATTGATTCATCACTTCTCTACTAACAATTTTGATTTAATTGTAATTTTTTGAATATATATCATTGATTCATCACTTCTCTACTAACAATTTTTTATTTTAATTTTAATTTTTTTTAATATATATCATTGATTCATCACTTCTCTACTAACAATTTTGATTTAATTTTAATTTTTTTTAATATATATCATTGATTCATCCCTTCTCTACTAACAATTTTGATTTAATTGAAATTTTTTTTTAATATATATCATTGATTCATCCCTTTTCTACTAACAATTTTGATTTAATTGTATTTTTTTTAATATATATCATTGATTCATCACTTCTCTACAACAATTTTTATTTAATTTTAATTTTTTTTAATATATATCATTGATTCATCCCTTCTCTACTAACAATTTTGATTTAATTGTATTTTTTTTAATATATATCATTGATTCATCACTTCTCTACTAACAATTTTGATTTAATTGTATTTTTTTAAAAATATATCATTGATTCATCACTTCACTACTAACAATTTTGATTTAATTATAATTTTTTTTAATATATATCATTGATTCATCCCTTCTCTACTAACAATTTTTATTTAATTATAATTTTTTTTAATATATATCATTGATTCATCACTTCTCTACTAACAATTTTGTATTTGATTTTAATTTTTTTTAATATATATCATTGATTCATCCCTTCTCTACTAACAATTTTGATTTAATTTTAATTTTTTTTAATATATATCATTGATTCATCACTTCTCTACTAACAATTTTTGATTTAATTTTAATTTTTTTTAATATATATCATTGATTCATCCCTTCTCTACTAACAATTTTGATTTAATTGTATTTTTTTAAATATATATCATTGATTCATCACTTTTCTACTAACAATTTTGATTTAATTTTAATTTTTTTTAATATATATCATTGATTCATCACTTCTCTACTAACAATTTTTAATTTTAATTTTTTTTAATATATATCATTGATTCATCCCTTCTCTACTAACAATTTTTATTTAATTGTATTTTTTTTAATATATATCATTGATTCATCACTTCTCTACTAACAATTTTTATTTAATTTTAATTTTTTTAATATATATCATTGATTCATCCCTTCTCTACTAACAATTTTGATTCAATTGTAATTGTTTTTTAATATATATCATTGATTCATCCCTTCTCTACTAACAATTTTGATTTAATTGTATTTTTTTTAATATATATCATTGATTCATCCCTTCTCTACTAACAATTTTGATTTAATTGTATTTTTTTTAATATATATCATTGATTCATCCCTTCTCTACTAACAATATTTATTTAATTGTTTTTTTTAATATATATCATTGATTCATCACTTCTCTACTAACAATTTTTATTTAATTGTATTTTTTTTAATATATATCATTGATTCATCACTTCTCTACTAACAATTTTTAATTTTAATTTTTTTTAATATATATCATTGATTCATCACTTCTCTACTAACAATTTTTATTTAATTTTAATTTTTTTTAATATATATCATTGATTCATCACTTCTCTACTAACAACTTTTAATTTTAATTTTTTTTAATATATATCATTGATTCATCCCTTCTCTACGAACAATTTTTATTTAATTGTATTTTTTTTAATATATATCATTGATTCATCACTTCTCTACTAACAATTTTTAATTTAAATTTTATTTTAATATATATCATTGATTCATCCCTTCTCTACTAACAATTTTTATTTAATTTTAATTTTTTTTAATATATATCATTGATTCATCACTTCTCTACTAACAATTTTTAATTTTAATTTTTTTTATATTTATCATTGATTCATCACTTCTCTACTAACAATTTTGATTTAATTGTATATTTTTTAATATATATCATTGATTCATCACTTCTCTACTAACAATTTCTTTTTAATTTTAATTTTTTTTAATATATATCATTGATTCATCACTTCTCTACTAACAATTTTGATTTAATTGTAATTTTTTTAAATATATATCATTGATTCATCCCTTCTCTACTAACAATTTTCATTTAATTTTAATTTTTTTTAATATATATCATTGATTCATCACTTCTCTACGAACAATTTTTTTTTATTTTACTTTTTTTTAATATATATCATTGATTCATATCTTCTCTACTAACAATTTTTATTTAATTGTAATTTTTTTTTAATTTTTATTTTTTTAAATATATATCATTGATTCATCACTTCTCTACTAACAATTTTTATTTAATTTTTTTTTGATATATATCATTGATTCATCACTTCTCTTCTAAAATTTTTTATTTAGATGTAATTTTTTTAATATATATCATTGATTGATCACTTCTCTACTAACAATTTTGATTTAATTGTATTTTTTTTAATATATATCATTGATTCATCACTTCTCTACTAACAATTTTGAATTTTAATTTTAATTTTTTTTAATATATATCATTGATTCATCACTTCTCTACTAACAATTTTGATTTAATTGTAATTTTATTTTAATATATATCATTGATTCATCCCTTCTCTACTAACAATTTTGATTTAATTGTATTTTTTTAAATATATATCATTGATTCATCCCTTCTCTACTAACAATTTTGATTTAATTGTATTTTTTTAAATATATATCATTGATTCATCACTTCTCTACTAACAATTTTTATTTAATTGTTTTTTTTTAATATATATCATTGATTCATCACTTCTCTACTAACAATTTTTAATTTTAATTTTTTTTCATATATATCATTGATTCATCCCTTCTCTACTAACAATTTTGATTTAATTGTATTTTTTTTTAATATATATCATTGATTCATCACTTCTCTACTAACAATTTTGATTTAATTGTAATTGTTATTTAATATATATCATTGATTCATCCCTTCTCTACTAACAATTTTGATTTAATTGTAATTTTTTTTAATATATATCATTGATTCATCCCTTCTCTACTAACAATTTTGATTTAATTGTATTTTTTTTAATATATATCATTGATTCATCCCTTCTCTACTAACAATTTTTATTTAATTGTATTTTTTTTAATATATATCATTGATTCATCACTTCTCTACTAACAATTTTTATTTAATTTTAATTTTTTTAATATATATCATTGATTCATCCCTTCTCTACTAACAATTTTGATTCAATTGTAATTGTTTTTTAATATATATCATTGATTCATCCCTTCTCTACTAACAATTTTGATTTAATTGTATTTTTTTTAATATATATCATTGATTCATCCCTTCTCTACTAACAATTTTGATTTAATTGTATTTTTTTTAATATATATCATTGATTCATCCCTTCTCTACTAACAATATTTATTTAATTGTTTTTTTTAATATATATCATTGATTCATCACTTCTCTACTAACAATTTTTATTTAATTGTATTTTTTTTAATATATATCATTGATTCATCACTTCTCTACTAACAATTTTTAATTTTAATTTTTTTTAATATATATCATTGATTCATCACTTCTCTACTAACAATTTTTATTTAATTTTAATTTTTTTTAATATATATCATTGATTCATCACTTCTCTACTAACAACATTTAATTTTAATTTTTTTTAATATATATCATTGATTCATCCCTTCTCTACGAACAATTTTTATTTAATTGTATTTTTTTTAATATATATCATTGATTCATCACTTCTCTACTAACAATTTTTAATTTAAATTTTATTTTAATATATATCATTGATTCATCCCTTCTCTACTAACAATTTTTATTTAATTTTAATTTTTTTTAATATATATCATTGATTCATCACTTCTCTACTAACAATTTTTAATTTTAATTTTTTTTATATTTATCATTGATTCATCACTTCTCTACTAACAATTTTGATTTAATTGTATATTTTTTAATATATATCATTGATTCATCACTTCTCTACTAACAATTTCTTTTTAATTTTAATTTTTTTTAATATATATCATTGATTCATCACTTCTCTACTAACAATTTTGATTTAATTGTAATTTTTTTAAATATATATCATTGATTCATCCCTTCTCTACTAACAATTTTCATTTAATTTTAATTTTTTTTAATATATATCATTGATTCATCACTTCTCTACGAACAATTTTTTTTTATTTTACTTTTTTTTAATATATATCATTGATTCATATCTTCTCTACTAACAATTTTTATTTAATTGTAATTTTTTTTTAATTTTTATTTTTTTAAATATATATCATTGATTCATCACTTCTCTACTAACAATTTTTATTTAATTTTTTTTTGATATATATCATTGATTCATCACTTCTCTTCTAAAATTTTTTATTTAGATGTAATTTTTTTAATATATATCATTGATTGATCACTTCTCTACTAACAATTTTGATTTAATTGTATTTTTTTTAATATATATCATTGATTCATCACTTCTCTACTAACAATTTTGAATTTTAATTTTAATTTTTTTTAATATATATCATTGATTCATCACTTCTCTACTAACAATTTTGATTTAATTGTAATTTTATTTTAATATATATCATTGATTCATCCCTTCTCTACTAACAATTTTGATTTAATTGTATTTTTTTAAATATATATCATTGATTCATCCCTTCTCTACTAACAATTTTGATTTAATTGTATTTTTTTAAATATATATCATTGATTCATCCCTTCTCTACTAACAATTTTTATTTAATTGTTTTTTTTTAATATATATCATTGATTCATCACTTCTCTACTAACAATTTTTAATTTTAATTTTTTTTCATATATATCATTGATTCATCCCTTCTCTACTAACAATTTTGATTTAATTGTATTTTTTTTTAATATATATCATTGATTCATCACTTCTCTACTAACAATTTTGATTTAATTGTAATTGTTATTTAATATATATCATTGATTCATCCCTTCTCTACTAACAATTTTGATTTAATTGTAATTTTTTTTAATATATATCATTGATTCATCCCTTCTCTACTAACAATTTTGATTTAATTGTATTTTTTTTAATATATATCATTGATTCATCACTTCTCTACTAACAATTTTGATTTAATTGTATTTTTTTTAATATATATCATTGATTCATCCCTTCTCTACTAACAATTTTTATTTAATTGTATTTTTTAAAATATATATCATTGATTCATCACTTCTCTACTAACAATTTTGATTTAATTGTAATTTTTTTTAATATATATAATTGATTCATCCCTTCTCTACTAACAATTTTTATTTAATTTTAATTTTTTTTAATATATATCATTGATTCATCACTTCTCTACTAACAATTTTTATTTAATTGTATTTTTTTTAATATATATCCTTGATTCATCACTTCTCTACTAACAATTTTTGATTTAATTTTAATTTTTTTTAATATATATCATTGATTCATCACTTCTCTACTAACAATTTTGATTTAATTGTATTTTTTTAATATATATCATTGATTCATCACTTCTCTACAAACAATTTTGATTTAATTTTAATTTTTTTTAAATATATATCATTGATTCATCACTTCTCTACTAACAATTTTGATTTAATTTTATTTTTTTTAATATATATCATTGATTCATCACTTCTCAACTAACAATTTTTAATTTTAATTTTTTTAATATATATCATTGATTCATCACTTCTCTACTAACAATTTTGATTTAATTGTATTTTTTTAATATATATCATTGATTCATCACTTCTCTACAAACAATTTTGATTTAATTTTAATTTTTTTAATATATATCATTGATTCATCACTTCGCTACTAACAATTTTGATTTAATTTTAATTTTTTTTAATATATATCATTGATTCATCCCTTCTCTACGAACAATTTTTATTTAATTGTATTTTTTTTAATATATATCATTGATTCATCACTTCTCTACTAACAATTTTTGATTTTAATTTTATTTTAATATATATCATTGATTCATCCCTTCTCTACTAACAATTTTTATTTAATTTTAATTTTTTTTAATATATATCATTGATTCATCACTTCTCTACTAACAATTTTTAATTTTAATTTTTTTTTATATTTATCATTGATTCATCACTTCTCTACTAACAATTTTGATTTAATTGTATATTTTTTAATATATATCATTGATTCATCACTTCTCTACTAACAATTTCTTTTTAATTTTAATTTTTTTTAATATATATCATTGATTCATCACTTCTCTACTAACAATTTTGATTTAATTGTAATTTTTTTAAATATATATCATTGATTCATCCCTTCTCTACTAACAATTTTCATTTAATTTTAATTTTTTTTAATATATATCATTGATTCATCACTTCTCTACTAACAATTTTTAATTTTAATTTTTTTTTATATTTATCATTGATTCATCACTTCTCTACTAACAATTTTGATTTAATTGTATATTTTTTAATATATATCATTGATTCATCACTTCTCTACTAACAATTTCTTTTTAATTTTAATTTTTTTTAATATATATCATTGATTCATCACTTCTCTACTAACAATTTTGATTTAATTGTAATTTTTTTAAATATATATCATTGATTCATCCCTTCTCTACTAACAATTTTCATTTAATTTTAATTTTTTTTAATATATATCATTGATTCATCACTTCTCTACGAACAATTTTTTTTTATTTTACTTTTTTTTAATATATATCATTGATTCATATCTTCTCTACTAACAATTTTTATTTAATTGTAATTTTTTTTTAATTTTTATTTTTTTAAATATATATCATTGATTCATCACTTCTCTACTAACAATTTTTATTTAATTTGTTTTTGTGATATATCATTGATTCATCACTTCTCTTCTAAAATTTTTTATTTAATTGTAATTTTTTTAATATATATCATTGATTGATCACTTCTCTACTAACAATTTTGATTTAATTGTATTTTTTTTAATATATATCATTGATTCATCACTTCTCTACTAACAATTTTTAATTTTAATTTTAATTTTTTTTAATATATATCATTGATTCATCACTTCTCTACTAACAATTTTGATTTAATTGTAATTTTATTTTAATATATATCATTGATTCATCCCTTCTCTACTAACAATTTTGATTTAATTGTATTTTTTTAAATATATATCATTGATTCATCCCTTCTCTACTAACAATTTTGATTTAATTGTATTTTTTTAAATATATATCATTGATTCATCCCTTCTCTACTAACAATTTTTATTTAATTGTTTTTTTTTAATATATATCATTGATTCATCACTTCTCTACTAACAATTTTTAATTTTAATTTTTTTTCATATATATCATTGATTCATCCCTTCTCTACTAACAATTTTGATTTAATTGTATTTTTTTTTAATATATATCATTGATTCATCACTTCTCTACTAACAATTTTGATTTAATTGTAATTGTTATTTAATATATATCATTGATTCATCCCTTCTCTACTAACAATTTTGATTTAATTGTAATTTTTTTTAATATATATCATTGATTCATCCCTTCTCTACTAACAATTTTGATTTAATTGTATTTTTTTTAATATATATCATTGATTCATCACTTCTCTACTAACAATTTTGATTTAATTGTATTTTTTTTAATATATATCATTGATTCATCCCTTCTCTACTAACAATTTTTATTTAATTGTATTTTTTAAAATATATATCATTGATTCATCACTTCTCTACTAACAATTTTGATTTAATTGTAATTTTTTTTAATATATATAATTGATTCATCCCTTCTCTACTAACAATTTTTATTTAATTTTAATTTTTTTTAATATATATCATTGATTCATCACTTCTCTACTAACAATTTTTATTTAATTGTATTTTTTTTAATATATATCCTTGATTCATCACTTCTCTACTAACAATTTTTGATTTAATTTTAATTTTTTTAATATATATCATTGATTCATCACTTCTCTACTAACAATTTTGATTTAATTGTATTTTTTTAATATATATCATTGATTCATCACTTCTCTACAAACAATTTTGATTTAATTTTAATTTTTTTTAAATATATATCATTGATTCATCACTTCTCTACTAACAATTTTGATTTAATTTTATTTTTTTTAATATAT
Source organism: Sepiola atlantica (assembly GCA_963556195.1). NCBI lineage: Eukaryota > Metazoa > Mollusca > Cephalopoda > Sepiida > Sepiolidae > Sepiola > Sepiola atlantica. Next base: position 5,801,288 of record OY744525.1, on the reverse strand, counting down.
ATCATTGATTCATCACTTCTCAACTAACAATTTTTAATTTTAATTTTTTTAATATATATCATTGATTCATCACTTCTCTACTAACAATTTTGATTTAATTGTATTTTTTTAATATATATCATTGATTCATCACTTCTCTACAAACAATTTTGATTTAATTTTAATTTTTTTAATATATATCATTGATTCATCACTTCGCTACTAACAATTTTGATTTAATTTTAATTTTTTTTAATATATATCATTGATTCATCCCTTCTCTACGAACAATTTTTATTTAATTGTATTTTTTTTAATATATATCATTGATTCATCACTTCTCTACTAACAATTTTTGATTTTAATTTTATTTTAATATATATCATTGATTCATCCCTTCTCTACTAACAATTTTTATTTAATTTTAATTTTTTTTAATATATATCATTGATTCATCACTTCTCTACTAACAATTTTTAATTTTAATTTTTTTTTATATTTATCATTGATTCATCACTTCTCTACTAACAATTTTGATTTAATTGTATATTTTTTAATATATATCATTGATTCATCACTTCTCTACTAACAATTTCTTTTTAATTTTAATTTTTTTTAATATATATCATTGATTCATCACTTCTCTACTAACAATTTTGATTTAATTGTAATTTTTTTAAATATATATCATTGATTCATCCCTTCTCTACTAACAATTTTCATTTAATTTTAATTTTTTTTAATATATATCATTGATTCATCACTTCTCTACTAACAATTTTTAATTTTAATTTTTTTTTATATTTATCATTGATTCATCACTTCTCTACTAACAATTTTGATTTAATTGTATATTTTTTAATATATATCATTGATTCATCACTTCTCTACTAACAATTTCTTTTTAATTTTAATTTTTTTTAATATATATCATTGATTCATCACTTCTCTACTAACAATTTTGATTTAATTGTAATTTTTTTAAATATATATCATTGATTCATCCCTTCTCTACTAACAATTTTCATTTAATTTTAATTTTTTTTAATATATATCATTGATTCATCACTTCTCTACGAACAATTTTTTTTTATTTTACTTTTTTTTAATATATATCATTGATTCATATCTTCTCTACTAACAATTTTTATTTAATTGTAATTTTTTTTTAATTTTTATTTTTTTAAATATATATCATTGATTCATCACTTCTCTACTAACAATTTTTATTTAATTTGTTTTTGTGATATATCATTGATTCATCACTTCTCTTCTAAAATTTTTTATTTAATTGTAATTTTTTTAATATATATCATTGATTGATCACTTCTCTACTAACAATTTTGATTTAATTGTATTTTTTTTAATATATATCATTGATTCATCACTTCTCTACTAACAATTTTTAATTTTAATTTTAATTTTTTTTAATATATATCATTGATTCATCACTTCTCTACTAACAATTTTGATTTAATTGTAATTTTATTTTAATATATATCATTGATTCATCCCTTCTCTACTAACAATTTTGATTTAATTGTATTTTTTTTAATATATATCATTGATTCATCCCTTCTCTACTAACAATTTTGATTTAATTGTATTTTTTTAAATATATATCATTGATTCATCCCTTCTCTACTAACAATTTTTATTTAATTGTTTTTTTTTAATATATATCATTGATTCATCACTTCTCTACTAACAATTTTTAATTTTAATTTTTTTTAATATATATCATTGATTCATCCCTTCTCTACTAACAATTTTGATTTAATTGTATTTTTTTTTAATATATATCATTGATTCATCACTTCTCTACTAACAATTTTGATTTAATTGTAATTGTTATTTAATATATATCATTGATTCATCCCTTCTCTACTAACAATTTTGATTTAATTGTAATTTTTTTTAATATATATCATTGATTCATCCCTTCTCTACTAACAATTTTGATTTAATTGTATTTTTTTTAATATATATCATTGATTCATCACTTCTCTACTAACAATTTTGATTTAATTGTATTTTTTTAAATATATATCATTGATTCATCCCTTCTCTACTAACAATTTTTATTTAATTGTATTTTTTTAAATATATATCATTGATTCATCACCTCTCTACTAACAATTTTGATTTAATTGTAATTTTTTTTAATATATATAATTGATTCATCCCTTCTCTACTAACAATTTTTATTTAATTTTAATTTTTTTTAATATATATCATTGATTCATCACTTCTCTACTAACAATTTTTATTTAATTGTATTTTTTTTAATATATATCATTGATTCATCACTTCTCTACTAACAATTTTTGATTTAATTTTAATTTTTTTAATATATATCATTGATTCATCACTTCTCTACTAACAATTTTGATTTAATTGTATTTTTTTAATATATATCATTGATTCATCACTTCTCTACAAACAATTTTGATTTAATTTTAATTTTTTTTTAATATATATCATTGATTCATCACTTCTCTACTAACAATTTTGATTTAATTTTATTTTTTTTAATATATATCATTGATTCATCACTTCTCAACTAACAATTTTTAATTTTAATTTTTTTTAATATATATCATTGATTCATCACTTCGCTACTAACAATTTTGATTTAATTTTAATTTTTTTTAATATATATCATTGATTCATCCCTTCTCTACGAACAATTTTTATTTAATTGTATTTTTTTTAATATATATCATTGATTCATCACTTCTCTACTAACAATTTTTGATTTTAATTTTATTTTAATATATATCATTGATTCATCCCTTCTCTACTAACAATTTTTATTTAATTTTAATTTTTTTTAATATATATCATTGATTCATCACTTCTCTACGAACAATTTTTATTTAATTGTATTTTTTTTAATATATATCATTGATTCATCACTTCTCTACTAACAATTTTTGATTTTAATTTTATTTTAATATATATCATTGATTCATCACTTCTCTACTAACAATTTTGATTTAATTGTAATTTTTTTAAATATATATCATTGATTCATCCCTTCTCTACTAACAATTTTCATTTAATTTTAATTTTTTTTAATATATATCATTGATTCATCACTTCTCTACTAACAATTTTTAATTTTAATTTTTATTTATATTTATCATTGATTCATCACTTCTCTACTAACAATTTTGATTTAATTGTATATTTTTTAATATATATCATTGATTCATCACTTCTCTACTAACAATTTCTTTTTAATTTTAATTTTTTTTAATATATATCATTGATTCATCACTTCTCTACTAACAATTTTGATTTAATTGTAATTTTTTTAAATATATATCATTGATTCATCCCTTCTCTACTAACAATTTTCATTTAATTTTAATTTTTTTTAATATATATCATTGATTCATCACTTCTCTACGAACAATTTTTTTTTATTTTACTTTTTTTTAATATATATCATTGATTCATATCTTCTCTACTAACAATTTTTATTTAATTGTAATTTTTTTTTAATTTTTATTTTTTTAAATATATATCATTGATTCATCACTTCTCTACTAACAATTTTTATTTTATTTTTTTTTGATATATATCATTGATTCATCACTTCTCTTCTAAAATTTTTTATTTAATTGTAATTTTTTTAATATATATCATTGATTGATCACTTCTCTACTAACAATTTTGATTTAATTGTATTTTTTTTAATATATATCATTGATTCATCACTTCTCTACTAACAATTTTTAATTTTAATTTTAATTTTTTTTAATATATATCATTGATTCATCACTTCTCTACTAACAATTTTGATTTAATTGTAATTTTATTTTAATATATATCATTGATTCATCCCTTCTCTACTAACAATTTTGATTTAATTGTATTTTTTTTAATATATATCATTGATTCATCCCTTCTCTACTAACAATTTTGATTTAATTGTATTTTTTTAAATATATATCATTGATTCATCCCTTCTCTACTAACAATTTTTATTTAATTGTTTTTTTTTAATATATATCATTGATTCATCACTTCTCTACTAACAATTTTTAATTTTAATTTTTTTTAATATATATCATTGATTCATCCCTTCTCTACTAACAATTTTGATTTAATTGTATTTTTTTTTAATATATTTCATTGATTCATCACTTCTCTACTAACAATTTTGATTTAATTGTAATTGTTATTTAATATATATCATTGATTCATCCCTTCTCTACTAACAATTTTGATTTAATTGTAATTTTTTTTAATATATATCATTGATTCATCCCTTCTCTACTAACAATTTTGATTTAATTGTATTTTTTTTTATATATATCATTGATTCATCACTTCTCTACTAACAATTTTGATTTAATTGTATTTTTTTAAATATATATCATTGATTCATCCCTTCTCTACTAACAATTTTTATTTAATTGTATTTTTTTAAATATATATCATTGATTCATATCCTCTCTACTAACAATTTTGATTTAATTGTAATTTTTTTTAATATATATAATTGATTCATCCCTTCTCTACTAACAATTTTTATTTAATTTTAATTTTTTTTAATATATATCATTGATTCATCACTTCTCTACTAACAATTTTTATTTAATTGTATTTTTTTTAATATATATCATTGATTCATCACTTCTCTACTAACAATTTTTGATTTAATTTTAATTTTTTTAATATATATCATTGATTCATCACTTCTCTACTAACAATTTTGATTTAATTGTATTTTTTTAATATATATCATTGATTCATCACTTCTCTACAAACAATTTTGATTTAATTTTAATTTTTTTTTAATATATATCATTGATTCATCACTTCTCTACTAACAATTTTGATTTAATTTTATTTTTTTTAATATATATCATTGATTCATCACTTCTCAACTAACAATTTTTAATTTTAATTTTTTTTAATATATATCATTGATTCATCACTTCGCTACTAACAATTTTGATTTAATTTTAATTTTTTTTAATATATATCATTGATTCATCCCTTCTCTACGAACAATTTTTATTTAATTGTATTTTTTTTAATATATATCATTGATTCATCACTTCTCTACTAACAATTTTTGATTTTAATTTTATTTTAATATATATCATTGATTCATCCCTTCTCTACTAACAATTTTTATTTAATTTTAATTTTTTTTAATATATATCATTGATTCATCACTTCTCTACGAACAATTTTTATTTAATTGTATTTTTTTTAATATATATCATTGATTCATCACTTCTCTACTAACAATTTTTGATTTTAATTTTATTTTAATATATATCATTGATTCATCCCTTCTCTACTAACAATTTTTATTTAATTTTAATTTTTTTTAATATATATCATTGATTCATCACTTCTCTACTAACAATTTTTAATTTTAATTTTTTTTTATATTTATCATTGATTCATCACTTCTCTACTAACAATTTTGATTTAATTGTATATTTTTTAATATATATCATTGATTCATCACTTCTCTACTAACAATTTCTTTTTAATTTTAATTTTTTTTAATATATATCATTGATTCATCACTTCTCTACTAACAATTTTGATTTAATTGTAATTTTTTTAAATATATATCATTGATTCATCCCTTCTCTACTAACAATTTTCATTTAATTTTAATTTTTTTTAATATATATCATTGATTCATCACTTCTCTACTAACAATTTTTAATTTTAATTTTTATTTATATTTATCATTGATTCATCACTTCTCTACTAACAATTTTGATTTAATTGTATATTTTTTAATATATATCATTGATTCATCACTTCTCTACTAACAATTTCTTTTTAATTTTAATTTTTTTTAATATATATCATTGATTCATCACTTCTCTACTAACAATTTTGATTTAATTGTAATTTTTTTAAATATATATCATTGATTCATCCCTTCTCTACTAACAATTTTCATTTAATTTTAATTTTTTTTAATATATATCATTGATTCATCACTTCTCTACGAACAATTTTTTTTTATTTTACTTTTTTTTAATATATATCATTGATTCATATCTTCTCTACTAACAATTTTTATTTAATTGTAATTTTTTTTTAATTTTTATTTTTTTAAATATATATCATTGATTCATCACTTCTCTACTAACAATTTTTATTTTATTTTTTTTTGATATATATCATTGATTCATCACTTCTCTTCTAAAATTTTTTATTTAATTGTAATTTTTTTAATATATATCATTGATTGATCACTTCTCTACTAACAATTTTGATTTAATTGTATTTTTTTTAATATATATCATTGATTCATCACTTCTCTACTAACAATTTTTAATTTTAATTTTAATTTTTTTTAATATATATCATTGATTCATCACTTCTCTACTAACAATTTTGATTTAATTGTAATTTTATTTTAATATATATCATTGATTCATCCCTTCTCTACTAACAATTTTGATTTAATTGTATTTTTTTTAATATATATCATTGATTCATCCCTTCTCTACTAACAATTTTGATTTAATTGTATTTTTTTAAATATATATCATTGATTCATCCCTTCTCTACTAACAATTTTTATTTAATTGTTTTTTTTTAATATATATCATTGATTCATCACTTCTCTACTAACAATTTTTAATTTTAATTTTTTTTAATATATATCATTGATTCATCCCTTCTCTACTAACAATTTTGATTTAATTGTATTTTTTTTTAATATATATCATTGATTCATCACTTCTCTACTAACAATTTTGATTTAATTGTAATTGTTATTTAATATATATCATTGATTCATCCCTTCTCTACTAACAATTTTGATTTAATTGTAATTTTTTTTAATATATATCATTGATTCATCCCTTCTCTACTAACAATTTTGATTTAATTGTATTTTTTTTAATATATATCATTGATTCATCACTTCTCTACTAACAATTTTGATTTAATTGTATTTTTTTAAATATATATCATTGATTCATCCCTTCTCTACTAACAATTTTTATTTAATTGTATTTTTTTAAATATATATCATTGATTCATCACCTCTCTACTAACAATTTTGATTTAATTGTAATTTTTTTTAATATATATAATTGATTCATCCCTTCTCTACTAACAATTTTTATTTAATTTTAATTTTTTTTAATATATATCATTGATTCATCACTTCTCTACTAACAATTTTTATTTAATTGTATTTTTTTTAATATATACCATTGATTCATCACTTCTCTACTAACAATTTTTGATTTTATTTTAATTTTTTTAATATATATCATTGATTCATCACTTCTCTACTAACAATTTTGATTTAATTGTATTTTTTTAATATATATCATTGATTCATCACTTCTCTACAAACAATTTTGATTTAATTTTAATTTTTTTTTAATATATATTATTGATTCATCACTTCTCTACTAACAATTTTGATTTAATTTTATTTTTTTTAATATATATCATTGATTCATCACTTCTCAACTAACAATTTTTGATTTTAATTTTTTTTAATATATATCATTGATTCATCACTTCGCTACTAACAATTTTGATTTAATTTTAATTTTTTTTAATATATATCATTGATTCATCCCTTCTCTACGAACAATTTTTATTTAATTGTATTTTTTTTAATATATATCATTGATTCATCACTTCTCTACTAACAATTTTTGATTTTAATTTTATTTTAATATATATCATTGATTCATCCCTTCTCTACTAACAATTTTTATTTAATTTTAATTTTTTTTAATATATATCATTGATTCATCACTTCTCTACTAACAATTTTTAATTTTAATTTTTTTTTATATTTATCATTGATTCATCACTTCTCTACTAACAATTTTGATTTAATTGTATATTTTTTAATATATATCATTGATTCATCACTTCTCTACTAACAATTTCTTTTTAATTTTAATTTTTTTTAATATGTATCATTGATTCATCACTTCTCTACTAACAATTTTGATTTAATTGTAATTTTTTTAAATATATATCATTGATTCATCCCTTCTCTACTAACAATTTTCATTTAATTTTAATTTTTTTTAATATATATCATTGATTCATCACTTCTCTACGAACAATTTTTTTTTATTTTACTTTTTTTTATATATATCATTGATTCATCACTTCTCTACTAACAATTTTTTTTTATTTTAATTTTTTTTGATATTTATCATTGATTCATCACTTCTCTACTAACAATTTTGATTTAATTGTATATTTTTTAATATATATCATTGATTCATCACTTCTCTACTAACAATTTCTTTTTAATTTTAATTTTTTTAAATATATATCATTGATTCATCACTTCTCTACTAACAATTTTGATTTAATTGTAATTTTTTTAAATATATATCATTGATTCATCCCTTCTCTACTAACAATTTTCATTTAATTTTAATTTTTTTTAATATATATCATTGATTCATCACTTCTCTACGAACAATTTTTTTTTATTTTAATTTTTTAATATATATCATTGATTCATATCTTCTCTACTAACAATTTTTATTTAATTGTAATTTTTTTTTAATTTTTATTTTTTTAAATATATATCATTGATTCATCACTTCTCTACTAACAATTTGTATTTAATTTTTTTTTTGATATATATCATTGATTCATCACTTCTCTTCTAAAATTTTTTATTTAATTTTTTTTTGATATATATCATTGATTCATCACTTCTCTTCTAAATTTTTTATTTAATTGTAATTTTTTTAATATATATCATTGATTGATCACTTCTCTACTAACAATTTTGATTTAATTGTATTTTTTTTAATATATATCATTGATTCATCACTTCTCTACTAACAATTTTTAATTTTAATTTTAATTTTTTTTAATATATATCATTGATTCATCACTTCTCTACTAACAATTTTGATTTAATTGTAATTTTATTTTAATATATATCATTGATTCATCCCTTCTCTACTAACAATTTTGATTTAATTGTATTTTTTTTAATATATATGATTGATTCATCCCTTCTCTACTAACAATTTTGATTTAATTGTATTTTTTTAAATATATATCATTGATTCATCCCTTCTCTACTAACAATTTTTATTTAATTGTTTTTTTTTAATATATATCATTGATTCATCACTTCTCTACTAACAATTTTTAATTTTAATTTTTTTTAATATATATCATTGATTCATCCCTTCTCTACTAACAATTTTGATTTAATTGTATTTTTTTTTAATATATATCATTGATTCATCACTTCTCTACTAACAATTTTGATTTAATTGTAATTGTTATTTAATATATATCATTGATTCATCCCTTCTCTACTAACAATTTTGATTTAATTGTAATTTTTTTTAATATATATCATTGATTCATCCCTTCTCTACTAACAATTTTGATTTAATTGTATTTTTTTTAATATATATCATTGATTCATCACTTCTCTACTAACAATTTTGATTTAATTGTATTTTTTTAAATATATATCATTGATTCATCCCTTCTCTACTAACAATTTTTATTTAATTGTATTTTTTTAAATATATATCATTGATTCATCACTTCTCTACTAACAATTTTGATTTAATTGTAATTTTTTTTAATATATATAATTGATTCATCCCTTCTCTACTAACAATTTTTATTTAATTTTAATTTTTTTTAATATATATCATTGATTCATCACTTCTCTACTAACAATTTTTATTTAATTGTATTTTTTTTAATATATATCATTGATTCATCACTTCTCTACTAACAATTTTTGATTTAATTTTAATTTTTTTTAATATATATCATTGATTCATCACTTCTCTACTAACAATTTTGATTTAATTGTATTTTTTTAATATATATCATTGATTCATCACTTCTCTACAAACAATTTTGATTTAATTTTAATTTTTTTTTAATATATATCATTGATTCATCACTTCTCTACTAACAATTTTGATTTAATTTTATTTTTTTTAATATATATCATTGATTCATCACTTCTCAACTAACAATTTTTAATTTTAATTTTTTTTAATATATATCATTGATTCATCACTTCTCTACTAACAATTTTGATTTAATTGTATTTTTTTAATATATATCATTGATTCATCACTTCTCTACAAACAATTTTGATTTAATTTTAATTTTTTTTAATATATATCATTGATTCATCACTTCGCTACTAACAATTTTGATTTAATTTTAATTTTTTTTAATATATATCATTGATTCATCCCTTCTCTACGAACAATTTTTATTTAATTGTATTTTTTTTAATATATATCATTGATTCATCACTTCTCTACTAACAATTTTTGATTTTAATTTTATTTTAATATATATCATTGATTCATCCCTTCTCTACTAACAATTTTTATTTAATTTTAATTTTTTTTAATATATATCATTGATTCATCACTTCTCTACTAACAATTTTTAATTTTAATTTTTTTTGATATTTATCATTGATTCATCACTTCTCTACTAACAATTTTTAATTTTAATTTTATTTTAATATATATCATTGATTCATCACTTCTCTACTAACAATTTCTTTTTAATTTTAATTTTTTTTAATATATATCATTGATTCATCACTTCTCTACTAACAATTTTGATTTAATTGTAATTTTTTTAAATATATATCATTGATTCATCCCTTCTCTACTAACAATTTTCATTTAATTTTAATTTTTTTTAATATATATCATTGATTCATCACTTCTCTACGAACAATTTTTTTTTATTTTACTTTTTTTTAATATATATCATTGATTCATATCTTCTCTACTAACAATTTTTATTTAATTGTAATTTTTTTTTAATTTTTATTTTTTTAAATATATATCATTGATTCATCACTTCTCTACTAACAATTTGTATTTAATTTTTTTTTAGATATATATCATTGATTCATCACTTCTCTACTAACAATTTTTATTTTATTTTTTTTTGATATATATCATTGATTCATCACTTCTCTTCTAAAATTTTTTATTTAATTGTAATTTTTTTAATATATATCATTGATTGATCACTTCTCTACTAACAATTTTGATTTAATTGTATTTTTTTTAATATATATCATTGATTAATCACTTCTCTACTAACAATTTTTAATTTTAATTTTAATTTTTTTTAATATATATCATTGATTCATCACTTCTCTACTAACAATTTTGATTTAATTGTAATTTTATTTTAATATATATCATTGATTCATCCCTTCTCTACTAACAATTTTGATTTAATTGTATTTTTTTTAATATATATCATTGATTCATCCCTTCTCTACTAACAATTTTGATTTAATTGTATTTTTTTAAATATATATCATTGATTCATCAGTTCTCTACTAACAATTTTTATTTAATTGTTTTTTTTTAATATATATCATTGATTCATCACTTCTCTACTAACAATTTTTAATTTTAATTTTTTTTAATATATATCATTGATTCATCCCTTCTCTACTAACAATTTTGATTTAATTGTATTTTTTTTTTATATATATCATTGATTCATCACTTCTCTACTAACAATTTTGATTTAATTGTAATTGTTTTTTAATATATATCATTGATTCATCCCTTCTCTACTAACAATTTTGATTTAATTGTAATTTTTTTTAATATATATCATTGATTCATCCCTTCTCTACTAACAATTTTGATTTAATTGTATTTTTTTTAATATATATCATTGATTCATCACTTCTCTACTAACAATTTCGATTTAATTGTATTTTTTTAAATATATATCATTGATTCATCCCTTCTCTACTAACAATTTTTATTTAATTGTATTTTTTTAAATATATATCATTGATTCATCACTTCTCTACTAACAATTTTGATTTAATTGTAATTTTTTTTAATATATATAATTGATTCATCCCTTCTCTACTAACAATTTTTATTTAATTTTAATTTTTTTTAATATATATCATTGATTCATCACTTCTCTACCAACAATTTTTATTTGATTGTATTTTTTTTAATATATATCATTGATTCATCACTTCTCTACTAACAATTTTTGATTTAATTTTAATTTTTTTTAATATATATCATTGATTCATCACTTCTCTACTAACAATTTTGATTTAATTGTATTTTTTTAATATATATCATTGATTCATCACTTCTCTACAAACAATTTTGATTTAATTTTAATTTTTTTTTAATATATATCATTGATTCATCACTTCTCTACTAACAATTTTGATTTAATTTTATTTTTTTTAATATATATCATTGATTCATCACTTCTCAACTAACAATTTTTAATTTTAATTTTTTTTAATATATATCATTGATTCATCACTTCTCTACTAACAATTTTGATTTAATTGTATTTTTTTAATATATATCATTGATTCATCACTTTTCTACAAACAATTTTGATTTAATTTTAATTTTTTTTAATATATATCATTGATTCATCACTTCGCTACTAACAATTTTGATTTAATTGTATTTTTTTTAAAATATATCATTGATTCATCACTTCTCTACTAACAATTTTTAATTTTAATTTTAATTTTTTTTAATATATATCATTGATTCATCACTTCTCTACTAACAATTTTGATTTAATTGTAATTTTATTTTAATATATATCATTGATTCATCCCTTTCTCTACTAACAATTTTGATTTAATTGTATTTTTTTTAATATATATCATTGATTCATCACTTCTCTACTAACAATTTTGATTTAATTGTATTTTTTTAAATATATATCATTGATTCATCCCTTCTCTTCTAAATATTTTTAATTAATTGTTTTTTTTAAATATATATCATTGATTCATCACTTCTCTACTAACAATTTTTAATTTTAATTTTTTTTAATATATATCATTGATTCATCCCTTCTCTACTAACAATTTTTATTTATTTGTATTTTTTTTTAATATATATCATTGATTCATCACTTCTCTACTAACAATTTTGATTTAATTGTATTTTTTTTAAATATATATCATTGATTTATCCCTTCTCTACTAACAATTTTTATTTAATTGTATTTTTTTAAATATATATCATTGATTCATCACTTCTCTACTAACAATTTTAATTTAATTGTAATTTTTTTTAATATATATAATTGTTTCATCCCTTCTCTACTAACAATTTTTATTTAATTGTAATTTTTTTTAATATATATCATTGATTCATCACTTCTCTACTAACAATTTTGATTTAATTTTAATTTTTTTTAATATATATCATTGATTCATCCCTTCTCTACTAACAATTTTTATTTAATTTTATTTTTTTTTATATATATCATTGATTCATCCCTTCTCTACTAACAATTTTGGTTTAATTTTAATTTTTTTTAATATATATCATTGATTCATCCCTTCTCTACTAACAATTTGTATTTAATTGTATTTTTTTAAATATATATCATTAATTCATCCCTTCTCTACTAATAATTTTGTATATAATTTTTTTTTTTTTAATATATATCATTGATTCATCACTTCTCTACTAACAATTTTGTATTTAATTTTTTTTTTTTAATATATATCATTGATTCATCCCTTCTCTACTAACAATTTTGATTTAATTTTAATTTTCTTTTATATATATCATTGATTCATCACTTCTCTACTAACAATTTTTATTTAATTTTAATTTTTTTAATATATATCATTGATTCATCACTTCTCTACTAACAATTTTTAATTTTTATATTTTTTTAATATATATCATTAATTCATCACTTCTCTACTAACAATTTTTATTTAATTGTATTTTTTTTAATATATATCATTGATTCATCACTTCTCTACTAACAATTTTTGATTTAATTTTAATTTTTTTTAATATATATCATTGATTCATCACTTCTCTACTAACAATTTTGATTTAATTGTATTTTTTTAATATATATCATTGATTCATCACTTCTCTACAAACAATTTTGATTTAATTTTAATTTTTTTTAATATATATCATTGATTCATCACTTCTCTACTAACAATTTTGATTTAATTTTATTTATTTTAATATATATCATTGATTCATCACTTCTCTACTAACAATTTTTAATTTTAATTTTTTTTAATATATATCATTGATTCATCACTTCTCAACTAACAATTTTGATTTAATTGTATTTTTTTAATATATATCATTGATTCATCACTTCTTTACAAATAATTTTGATTTAATTTAAATTTTTTTTAATATATATCATTGATTCATCCCTTTTCTACTAACAATTTTGTATTTAATTTTAATTTTTTTTAATATATATCATTGATTCATCACTTCTCTACTAACAATTTTTATTTAATTGTATTTTTTTTAATATATATCATTGATTCATCTCTTCTCTACTAACAATTTTGATTTAATTTTAATTTTTTTATATATATATCATTGATTCATCACTTCTCTACTAACAATTTTGATTTAATTGTATTTTTTTTAATATATATCATTGATTCATCACTTCTCCACTAACAATTTTTAATTTTAATTTTTTTTAATATATATCATTGATTCATCACTTCTCTACTAACAATTTTGATTTAATTGTATTTTTTTAATATATATCATTGATTCATCACTTCTATACAAACAATTTTGATTTAATTTTAATTTTTTTTAATATATATCATTGATTCATCACTTCTCTACTAACAATTTTGATTTAATTTTATTTATTTTAATATATATCATTGATTCATCACTTCTCTACTAACAATTTTTAATTTTAATTTTTTTTAATATATATCATTGATTCATCACTTCTCTACTAACAATTTTGATTTAATTGTATTTTTTTAATATATATCATTGATTCATCACTTCTTTACAAATAATTTTGATTTAATTTTAATTTTTTTTAATATATATCATTGATTCATCCCTTCTCTACTAACAATTTTGTATTTAATTTTAATTTTTTTTAATATATATCATTGATTCATCACTTCTCTACTAACAATTTTTATTTAATTGTATTTTTTTTAATATATATCATTGATTCATCTCTCATCTACTAACGATTTCGATTTAATTTTAATTTTTTTATATATATATCATTGATTCATCACTTCTCTACTAACAATTTTGATTTAATTGTATTTTTTTTAATATATATCATTGATTCATCACTTCTCTACTAACAATTTTTAATTTTAATTTTTTTTAATATATATCATTGATTCATCACTTCTCTACTAACAATTTTTAATTTTAATTTTTTTTAATATATATCATTGATTCATCACTTCTCTACTAACAATTTTGATTTAATTGTATTTTTTTAATATATATCATTGATTCATCACTTCTCTACTAACAATTTTTATTTAATTTTAATTTTTTTTAATATAAATCATTGATTCATCACTTCTCTACTAACAATTTTTATTTAATTTTAATTTTTTTTAATATATATCATTGATTGATCACTTCTCTACTAACAATTTTGATTTAATTTTAATTTTTTTTAATATATATCATTGATTCATCACTTCTCTACTAACAATTTTGATTTAATTTCAATTTTTTTTAATATATATCATTGATTCATCCCTTCTCTACTAACAATTTTTATTCAATTGTATTTTTTTTAATATATATCATTGATTCATCAATTCTCTACTAACAATTTTGATTTAATTTTAATTTTTTTTAATATATATCATTGATTCATCACTTCTCTACTAACAATTTTTTTAAATTTTAATTTTTTTTAATATATATCATTGATTCATCACTTCTCTACGAACAATTTTTTTTAATTATAATTTTTTTTAATATATATCATTGATTCATCACTTCTCTACTAACAATTTTTAATTTTAATTTTTTTTGATATATATCATTGATTCATCCCTTTTCTACTAACAATTTTTATTTAATTGTATTTTTTTTCATATACACCATTGATTCATCACTTCTCTACTAACAATTTTTATTTAATTTTAATTTTTTTAATATATATCATTGATTCATCCATTCTTTACTAACAATTTTGATTTAATTTTAATTTTTTTAAATATATATCATTGATTCATCACTTCTCTACTAACAATTTTGATTTAATTTTAATTTTTTTAATATATATCATTGATTCATCCCTTCTCTACTAACAATTTTTATTTAATTTTAATTTTTTTTAATATATATCATTGATTCATCACTTCTCTACTAACAATTTTTTTTTTAATTTTAATTTTTTTAATATATATCATTGATTCATCACTTCTCTACTAACAATTTTTATTTAATTTTAATTTTTTTTAATATAAATCATTGATTCATCACTTCTCTACTAACAATTTTTATTTAATTTTAATTTTTTTTTATATATATCATTGATTCATCACTTCTCTACTAACAATTTTGATTTAATTTTAATTTTTTTTAATATATATCATTGATTCATCACTTCTCTACGAACAATTTTTTTTAATTTTAATTTTTTTTAATATATATCATTGATTCATCACTTCTCTACTAACAATTTTTATTTAATTGTATTTTAAAAAAAATATATCATTGATTCATAACTTCTCTACTAACAATTTTGATGATTTTTTTATTTTTTTTAATATATATCATTGATTCATCACTTCTCTACTAACAATTTTTTTTAATTTTAATTTTTTTTAATATATATCATTGATTCATCACTTCTCTACTAACAATTTTGATTTAATTGCAATTTTTTATTAATATATATTATTGATTCATCCCTTCTCTACTAACAATTTTGATTTAATTGTAATTTTTTTTAAATATATATCATTAATTCATCACTTCTCTACTAACAATTTTATTTAATTGTATTTTTTTTAATATATAGCATTGATTCATCACTTCTCTACTAACAATTTTGATTTAATTTTAATTTTTTTTAATATATATCATTGATTCATCACTTCTCTACTAACAATTTTGATTCAATTTTAATTTTTTTTAATATATATCATTGATTCATCACTTCTCTACTAACAATTTTGATTTAATTGCAATTTTTTTTTAATATATATTATTGATTCGTCCCTTCTCTACTAACAATTTTTATTTAATTGTAATTTTTTTTAAATATATATCATTGATTCATCACTTCTCTACTAACAATTTTTATTTAATTGTATTTTTTTTAATATATAGCATTGATTCATCACTTCTCTACTAACAATTTTGATTTAATTTTAATTTTTTTTAATATATATCATTGATTCATCACTTCTCTACTAACAATTTTGATTCAATTTTAATTTTTTTTAATATATATCATTGATTCATCACTTCTCTACTAACAATTTTTATTTAAATTTTTTTTTTTTAATATATATCATTGATTGATCACTTCTCTACTAACAATTTTTTTTAATTTAAATTTTTTTTATACATATCATTGATTCATCCCTTCTCTACTAACAATTTTGATTTAATTTTAATTTTTTTTAATATATATCATTGATTCACTACTTCTCTTCTAACAATTTTGATTTAATTTTAATTTTTTTTAATATATATCATTGATTCATCCCTTCTCTACTAACAATTTTATATTTGATTTTAATTTTTTTTAATATATATCATTGATTCATCCCTTCTCTACTAACAATTTTTAATTTTAATTTTTTTTGATATATATCATTTTTCTACAAACAATTTTTATTTAATTGTATTTTTTTTCATATACACCATTGATTCATCACTTCTCTACTAACAATTTTTATTTAATTTTAATTTTTTTAATATATATCATTGATTCATCCATTCTTTACTAACAATTTTGATTTAATTTTAATTTTTTTAAATATATATCATTGATTCATCACTTCTCTACTAACAATTTTGATTTAATTTTAATTTTTTTTAATATATATCATTGATTCATCCCTTCTCTACTAACAATTTTTATTTAATTTTAATTTTTTTAATATATATCATTGATTCATCACTTCTCTACTAACAATTTTTATTTAATTTTAATTTTTTTAATATATATCATTGATTCATCACTTCTCTACTAACAATTTTTACTTAATTTTAATTTTTTTTAATATAAATCATTGATTCATCACTTCTCTACTAACAATTTTTATTTAATTTTAATTTTTTTAATATATATCATTGATTCCTCATTCTCTACTAACAATTTTGATTTAATTTGAATTTTTTTTTATATATATCATTGATTCATCACTTCTCTACTAACAATTTTGATTTAATTTTAATTTTTTTTAATATATATCATTGATTCATCCCTTCTCTACTAACAATTTTTATTCAATTGTATTTTTTGAAATATATATCATTGATTCATCACTTCTCTACGAACAATTTTTTTTAATTTTAATTTTTTTTAATATATATCATTGATTCATAACTTCTCTACTAACAATTTTTATTTAATTGTATTTTTAAAAAAATATATCATTGATTCATAACTTCTCTACTAACAATTTTGATTTTATTTTAATTTTTTTTAATATATATCATTGATTCATCACTTCTCTACTAACAATTTTTTTTAATTTTAATTTTTTTTAATATATATCATTGATTCATCACTTCTCTACTAACAATTTTGATTTAATTGCAATTTTTTTTTAATATATATTATTGATTCATCCCTTCTCTACTAACAATTTTGATTTAATTGTAATTTTTTTTAAATATATATCATTGATTCATCACTTCTTTACTAACAATTTGTATTTAATTGTATTTTTTTTAATATATAGCATTGATTCATCACTTCTCTACTAACAATTTTGATTTAATTTTAATTTTTTTTAATATATATCATTGATTCATCACTTCTCTACTAACAATTTTGATTCAATTTTAATTTTTTTTAATATATATCATTGATTCATCACTTCTCTACTAACAATTTTTATTTAAATTTTTTTTTTTAATATATATCATTGATTCATCACTTCTCTACTAACAATTTTTTTTAATTTAAATTTTTTTTAATACATATCATTGATTCATCACTTCTCTACTAACAATTTTGATTTAATTTTAATTTTTTTTAATATATATCATTGATTCATCACTTCTCTACTAACAATTTTTATTTAATTTTAATTTTTTTTAATATATATCATTGATTCATCCCTTCTCTACTAACAATTTTATATTTGATTTTAATTTTTTTTAATATATATCATTGATTCATGCCTTCTCTACTAACAATTTTGATTTAATTTTAATTTTTTTTAATATATATCATTGATTCATCACTTCTCTACTAACAATTTTTGATTTAATTTTAATTTTTTTTAATATATATCATTGATTCATCCCTTCTCTACTAACAATTTTGATTTAATTGTATTTTTTTAAATATATATCATTGATTCATCACTTCTCTACTAACAATTTTGATTTAATTTTTTTTTTTGAATATATATTATTGATTCATCACTTCTCTACTAAGAATTTTTAATTTTAATTTTTTTTAATATATATCATTGATTCATCCCTTCTCTACTGACAATTTTGATTTAATTGTAATTTTTTTAATATATATCATTGATTCATCACTTCTCTACTAACAATTTTTAATTTTAATTTTAATTTTTTTAATATATATCATTGATTCATCACTTCTCTACTAACAATTTTGATTTAATTTTAATTTTTTTTAATATATATCATTGATTCATCCCTTCTCTACTAACAATTTTTATTCAATTGTATTTTTTTTTAATATATATCATTGATTCATCACTTCTCTACTAACAATTTTGATTTAATTTTAATTTTTTTTAATATATATCATTGATTCATCACTTCTCTACTAACAATTTTTTTTAATTTTAATTTTTTTAATATATATCATTGATTCATCACTTCTCTACTAACAATTTTTTTTTAATTTTAATTTTTTTTTAATATATATCATTGATTCATCACTTCTCTACTAACAATTTTTATTTAATTGTATTTTTTAAAAAATATATCATTGATTCATCACTTCTCTACTAACAATTTTGATTTAATTGTATTTTTTTTAATATATATCATTGATTCATCACTTCTCTTCTAACAATTTTGATTTAATTGTATTTTTTTAATATATATCATTGATTCATCCCTTCTCTACTAACAATTTTATATTTGATTTTAATTTTTTTTAATATATATCATTGATTCATCCCTTCTCTACTAACAATTTTTAATTTTAATTTTTTTTGATATATATCATTTTTCTACTAACAATTTTTATTTAATGGTATTTTTTTTCATATACACCATTGATTCATCACTTCTCTACTAACAATTTTTATTTAATTTTAATTTTTTTAATATATATCATTGATTCATCCATTCTTTACTAACAATTTTGATATAATTTTAATTTTTTTAAATATATATCATTGATTCATCACTTCTCTACTAACAATTTTGATTTAATTTTAATTTTTTTTAATATATATCATTGATTCATCCCTTCTCTACTAACAATTTTTATTTAATTTTAATTTTTTTTAATATATATCATTGATTCATCACTTCTCTACTAACAATTTTTATTTAATTTTAATTTTTTTAATATATATCATTGATTCATCACTTCTCTACTAACAATTTTGATTTAATTTTAATTTTTTTTAATATAAATCATTGATTCATCACTTCTCTACTAACAATTTTGATTTAATTTTAATTTTTTTTAATATATATCATTGATTCATCACATCTCTACTAACAATTTTGATTTAATTTTAATTTTTTTAATATATATCATTGATTCATCACTTCTCTACTAACAATTTTGATTTAATTTTAATTTTTTTAATATATATCATTGATTCATCACTTCTCTACTAACAATTTTGATTTAATTTTAATTTTTTTTAATATAAATCATTGATTCATCACTTCTCTACTAACAATTTTGATTTAATTTTAATTTTTTTTAATATATATCATTGATTCATCACTTCTCTACTAACAATTTTGATTTAATTTTAATTTTTTTTAATATATATCATTGATTCATCACTTCTCTACTAACAATTTTGATTTAATTTTAATTTTTTTTTATATATATCATTGATTCATCACTTCTCTACTAACAATTTTGATTTAATTTTAATTTTTTTTAATATATATCATTGATTCATCCCTTCTCTACTAACAATTTTTATTCAATTGTATTTTTTTAAATATATATCATTGATTCATCACTTCTCTACGAACAATTTTTTTTAATTTTAATTTTTTTTAATATATATCATTGATTCATCACTTCTCTACTAACAATTTTTATTTAATTGTATTTTTTAAAAAATATATCATTGATTCATAACTTCTTTACTAACAATTTTAATTTTATTTTAATTTTTTTTAATATATATCATTGATTCATCACTTCTCTACTAACAATTTTTTTTAATTTTAATTTTTTTTAATATATATCATTGATTCATCACTTCTCTACTAACAATTTTGATTTAATTGCAATTTTTTTTTAATATATATTATTGATTCATCCCTTCTCTACTATCAATTTTGATTTAATTGTAATTTTTGTTAAATATATATCATTGATTCATCACTTCTCTACTAACAATTTTTATTTAATTGTATTTTTTTTAATATATAGCATTGATTCATCACTTCTCTACTAACAATTTTGATTCAATTTTAATTTTTTTTAATATATATCATTGATTCATCACTTCTCTACTAACAATTTTGATTCAATTTTAATTTTTTTTAATATATATCATTGATTCATCACTTCTCTACTAACAATTTTGATTTAATTTTAATTTTTTTTAATATATATCATTGATTCATCACTTCTCTACTAACAATTTTGATTCAATTTTAATTTTTTTTAATATATATCATTGATTAATCACTTCTCTACTAACACTTTTTATTTAAATTTTTTTTTTTAATATATATCATTGATTCATCACTTCTCTACTAACAATTTTTTTTAATTTAAATTTTTTTTAATACATATCATTGATTCATCCCTTCTCTACTAACAATTTTGATTTAATTTTAATTTTTTTTAATATATATCATTGATTCATCACTTCTCTACTAACAATTTTTATTTAATTTAAATTTTTTTAATATATATCATTGATTCATCCCTTCTCTACTAACAATTTTATATTTGATTTTAATTTTTTTTAATATATATCATTGATTCATCCCTTCTCTACTAACAATTTTGATTTAATTTTAATTTTTTTTAATATATATCATTGATTCATCACTTCTCTACTAACAATTTTTGATTTAATTTTTATTTTTTTTAATATATATCATTGATTCATCCCTTCTCTACTAACAATTTTGATTTAATTGTATTTTTTAAAATATATATCATTGATTCATCACTTCTCTACTAACAATTTTGATTTAATTTTTTTTTTTGAATATATATTATTGATTCATCACTTCTCTACTAAGAATTTTTAATTTTAATTTTTTTTAATATATATCATTGATTCATCCCTTCCCTACTGACAATTTTGATTTAATTGTAATTTTTTTAATATATATCATTGATTCATCACTTCTCTACTAACAATTTTTAATTTTAATTTTAATTTTTTTAATATATATCATTGATTCATCACTTCTCTAATAACAATTTTGATTTAATTTTAATTTTTTTTAATATATATCATTGATTCATCCCTTCTCTACTAACAATTTTTATTCAATTGTATTTTTTTTTAATATATATCATTGATTCATCACTTCTCTACTAACAATTTTGATTTAATTTTAATTTTTTTTAATATATATCATTGATTCATCACTTCTCTACTAACAATTTTTTTTAATTTAAATTTTTTTTAATACATATCATTGATTCATCACTTCTCTACTAACAATTTTGATTTAATTTTAATTTTTTTTAATATATATCATTGATTCATCACTTCTCTACTAACAATTTTTATTTAATTTTAATTTTTTTTAATATATATCATTGATTCATCCCTTCTCTACTAACAATTTTATATTTGATTTTAATTTTTTTTAATATATATCATTGATTCATGCCTTCTCTACTAACAATTTTGATTTAATTTTAATTTTTTTTAATATATATCATTGATTCATCACTTCTCTACTAACAATTTTTGATTTAATTTTAATTTTTTTTAATATATATCATTGATTCATCCCTTCTCTACTAACAATTTTGATTTAATTGTATTTTTTTAAATATATATCATTGATTCATCACTTCTCTACTAACAATTTTGATTTAATTTTTTTTTTTGAATATATATTATTGATTCATCACTTCTCTACTAAGAATTTTTAATTTTAATTTTTTTTAATATATATCATTGATTCATCCCTTCTCTACTGACAATTTTGATTTAATTGTAATTTTTTTAATATATATCATTGATTCATCACTTCTCTACTAACAATTTTTAATTTTAATTTTAATTTTTTTAATATATATCATTGATTCATCACTTCTCTACTAACAATTTTGATTTAATTTTAATTTTTTTTAATATATATCATTGATTCATCCCTTCTCTACTAACAATTTTTATTCAATTGTATTTTTTTTTAATATATATCATTGATTCATCACTTCTCTACTAACAATTTTGATTTAATTTTAATTTTTTTTAATATATATCATTGATTCATCACTTCTCTACTAACAATTTTTTTTAATTTTAATTTTTTTAATATATATCATTGATTCATCACTTCTCTACTAACAATTTTTTTTTAATTTTAATTTTTTTTTAATATATATCATTGATTCATCACTTCTCTACTAACAATTTTTATTTAATTGTATTTTTTAAAAAATATATCATTGATTCATCACTTCTCTACTAACAATTTTGATTTAATTGTATTTTTTTTAATATATATCATTGATTCATCACTTCTCTTCTAACAATTTTGATTTAATTGTATTTTTTTAATATATATCATTGATTCATCCCTTCTCTACTAACAATTTTATATTTGATTTTAATTTTTTTTAATATATATCATTGATTCATCCCTTCTCTACTAACAATTTTTAATTTTAATTTTTTTTGATATATATCATTTTTCTACTAACAATTTTTATTTAATTGTATTTTTTTTCATATACACCATTGATTCATCACTTCTCTACTAACAATTTTTATTTAATTTTAATTTTTTTAATATATATCATTGATTCATCCATTCTTTACTAACAATTTTGATATAATTTTAATTTTTTTAAATATATATCATTGATTCATCACTTCTCTACTAACAATTTTGATTTAATTTTAATTTTTTTTAATATATATCATTGATTCATCCCTTCTCTACTAACAATTTTTATTTAATTTTAATTTTTTTTAATATATATCATTGATTCATCACTTCTCTACTAACAATTTTTATTTAATTTTAATTTTTTTAATATATATCATTGATTCATCACTTCTCTACTAACAATTTTGATTTAATTTTAATTTTTTTTAATATAAATCATTGATTCATCACTTCTCTACTAACAATTTTGATTTAATTTTAATTTTTTTTAATATATATCATTGATTCATCACTTCTCTACTAACAATTTTGATTTAATTTTAATTTTTTTAATATATATCATTGATTCATCACTTCTCTACTAACAATTTTGATTTAATTTTAATTTTTTTAATATATATCATTGATTCATCACTTCTCTACTAACAATTTTGATTTAATTTTAATTTTTTTTAATATAAATCATTGATTCATCACTTCTCTACTAACAATTTTGATTTAATTTTAATTTTTTTTAATATATATCATTGATTCATCACTTCTCTACTAACAATTTTGATTTAATTTTAATTTTTTTTAATATATATCATTGATTCATCACTTCTCTACTAACAATTTTGATTTAATTTTAATTTTTTTTTATATATATCATTGATTCATCACTTCTCTACTAACAATTTTGATTTAATTTTAATTTTTTTTAATATATATCATTGATTCATCCCTTCTCTACTAACAATTTTTATTCAATTGTATTTTTTTAAATATATATCATTGATTCATCACTTCTCTACGAACAATTTTTTTTAATTTTAATTTTTTTTAATATATATCATTGATTCATCACTTCTCTACTAACAATTTTTATTTAATTGTATTTTTTAAAAAATATATCATTGATTCATAACTTCTTTACTAACAATTTTAATTTTATTTTAATTTTTTTTAATATATATCATTGATTCATCACTTCTCTACTAACAATTTTTTTTAATTTTAATTTTTTTTAATATATATCATTGATTCATCACTTCTCTACTAACAATTTTGATTTAATTGCAATTTTTTTTTAATATATATTATTGATTCATCCCTTCTCTACTAACAATTTTGATTTAATTGTAATTTTTGTTAAATATATATCATTGATTCATCACTTCTCTACTAACAATTTTTATTTAATTGTATTTTTTTTAATATATAGCATTGATTCATCACTTCTCTACTAACAATTTTGATTCAATTTTAATTTTTTTTAATATATATCATTGATTCATCACTTCTCTACTAACAATTTTGATTCAATTTTAATTTTTTTTAATATATATCATTGATTCATCACTTCTCTACTAACAATTTTGATTTAATTTTAATTTTTTTTAATATATATCATTGATTCATCACTTCTCTACTAACAATTTTGATTCAATTTTAATTTTTTTTAATATATATCATTGATTAATCACTTCTCTACTAACACTTTTTATTTAAATTTTTTTTTTTAATATATATCATTGATTCATCACTTCTCTACTAACAATTTTTTTTAATTTAAATTTTTTTTAATACATATCATTGATTCATCCCTTCTCTACTAACAATTTTGATTTAATTTTAATTTTTTTTAATATATATCATTGATTCATCACTTCTCTACTAACAATTTTTATTTAATTTAAATTTTTTTAATATATATCATTGATTCATCCCTTCTCTACTAACAATTTTATATTTGATTTTAATTTTTTTTAATATATATCATTGATTCATCCCTTCTCTACTAACAATTTTGATTTAATTTTAATTTTTTTTAATATATATCATTGATTCATCACTTCTCTACTAACAATTTTTGATTTAATTTTTATTTTTTTTAATATATATCATTGATTCATCCCTTCTCTACTAACAATTTTGATTTAATTGTATTTTTTAAAATATATATCATTGATTCATCACTTCTCTACTAACAATTTTGATTTAATTTTTTTTTTTGAATATATATTATTGATTCATCACTTCTCTACTAAGAATTTTTAATTTTAATTTTTTTTAATATATATCATTGATTCATCCCTTCCCTACTGACAATTTTGATTTAATTGTAATTTTTTTAATATATATCATTGATTCATCACTTCTCTACTAACAATTTTTAATTTTAATTTTAATTTTTTTAATATATATCATTGATTCATCACTTCTCTAATAACAATTTTGATTTAATTTTAATTTTTTTTAATATATATCATTGATTCATCCCTTCTCTACTAACAATTTTTATTCAATTGTATTTTTTTTTAATATATATCATTGATTCATCACTTCTCTACTAACAATTTTGATTTAATTTTAATTTTTTTTAATATATATCATTGATTCATCACTTCTCTACTAACAATTTTTTTTAATTTTAATTTTTTTTAATATATATCATTGATTCATTACTTCTCTACGAACAATTTTTTTTAATTTTAATTTTTTTAATATATATCATTGATTCATCACTTCTCTACTAACAATTTTTTTTTAATTTTAATTTTTTTTTAATATATATCATTGATTCATCACTTCTCTACTAACAATTTTTATTTAATTGTATTTTTTAAAAAATATATCATTGATTCATCACTTCTCTACTAACAATTTTGATTTAATTGTATTTTTTTTAATATATATCATTGGTTCATCACTTCTCTTCTAACAATTTTGATTTAATTGTATTTTTTTTAATATATATCATTGATTCATATCTTCTCTACTAACAATTTTTATTTAATTTTAATTTTTTTTAATATATATCATTGATTCATCACTTCTCTACTAACAATTTTGATTTAATTTTAATTTTTTTTAATATATATCATTGATTCATCACTTCTCTACTTACAATTTTTGTTTAATTTTAATTTTTTTTAATTTATATCATTGATTCATCACTTCTCTACTAACAATTTTGATTTAATTGTATTTTTTTTAATATATATCATTGACTCATCACTTCTCTACTAACAATTTTTATTTAATTTTAATTTTTTTTAATATATATCATTGATTCATCCCTTCTTTACTAACAATTTTTATTTAATTTTTATTTTTTTAATATATATCATTGATTCATCCCTTCTCTACTAACAATTTTGATTTAATTGTATTTTTTTTAATATATATCATTGATTCATCACTTCTCTACTAACAATTTTGATTTAATTGTATTTTTTTTAATATATATCATTGATTCATCCCTTCTCTACTAACAATTTTGATTTAATTGTATTTTTTTTAATATATATCATTGATTCATCACTTCTCTACTAACAATTTTTATTTCATTTTAATTTTTTTAAATATATATCATTGATTCATCCCTTCTTTACTAACAATTTTTATTTAATTTTTATTTTTTTTAATATATATCATTGATTCTTCCCTTCTCTACTAACAATTTTGATTTAATTGTATTTTTTTTAATATATATCATTGATTCATCCCTTCTCTACTAACAATTTTGATTTAATTGTATTTTTTTAAATATATATCATTGATTCATCACTTCTCTACTAACAATTTTGATTTAATTTTTTATTTTTAATATATATCATTGATTCATCCCTTCTCTACTAACAATTTTGATTTAATTGTATTTTTTTTAATATATATCATTGATTCATCCCTTCTCTACTAACAATTTTGATTTAATTGTATTTTTTTAAATATATATCATTGATTCATCACTTCTCTACTAACAATTTTGATTTAATTGTATTTTTTTTAATATATATCATTGATTCATCCCTTCTCTACTAACAATTTTTATTCAATTTTTATTTTTTTTAATATATATCATTGATTCATCACTTCTCTACTAACAATTTTTATTCAATTTTAATTTTTTTTTATATATATCATTGATTCATCACTTCTCTACTTACAATTTTTGTTTAATTTTAATTTTTTTTAATATATATCATTGATTCATCACTTCTCTACTAACAATTTTGATTTAATTTTAATTTTTTTAATATATATCATTGATTCATCACTTCTCTACTAACAATTTTGATTTAATTATAATTTTTTTAATATATATCATTGATTCATCACTTCTCTACTTACAATTTTTGTTTAATTTTAATTTTTTTAATATATATCATTGATTCATCCCTTCTTTACTAACAATTTTGATTTAATTGTAATTTTTTGAATATATATCATGGATTCATCACTTCTCTACTAACAATTTTTAATTTTAATTTTAATTTTTTTCAATATATATCATTGATTCATCACTTCTCTACTTACAATTTTTATTTAATTTTAATTTTTTTTAATATATATCATTGAGTCATCCCTTCTCTACTAACAATTTTGATTTAATTGTAAATTTTTTTTAATATATATCATTGATTAATCCCTTCTCTACTAACAATTTTGATTTAATTGTATTTTTTTTAATATATATCATTGATTCATCACTTCTCTACTAACAATTTTTATTTAATTTTTTTTAATATATATCATTGATTCATCCCTTCTCTACTAACAATTTTGATTTAATTGTATTTTTTTTAATATATATCATTGATTCATCACTTCTCTACTAACAATTTTGATTTAATTGTATTTTTTAAAAATATATCATTGATTCATCACTTCTCTACTTACAATTTTGATTTAATTATAATTCTTTTTAATATATATCATTGATTCATCACTTCTCTACTAACAATTTTTATTTAATTTTAATTTTTTTTAATATATATCATTGATTCATCCCCTCTCTACTAACAATTTTGTATTTGATTTTAATTTTTTTTAATATATATCATTGATTCATCCCTTCTCTACTAACAATTTTGATTTAATTTTAATTTTTTTTAATATATATCATTGATTCATCACTTCTCTACTAACAATTTTTGATTTAATTTTAATTTTTTTTAATATATATCATTGATTCATCCCTTCTCTACTAACAATTTTGATTTAATTGTATTTTTTTTAATATATATCATTGATTCATCACTTCTCTACTAACAATTTTTATTCAATTTTAATTTTTTTTTATATATATCATTGATTCATAACTTCTCTACTTACAATTTTTGTTTAATTTTAATTTTTTTTAATATATATCATTGATTCATCACTTCTCTACTAACAATTTTGATTTAATTTTAATTTTTTTAATATATATCATTGATTCATCACTTCTCTACTAACAATTTTGATTTAATTATAATTTTTTTAATATATATCATTGATTCATCACTTCTCTACTTACAATTTTTGTTTAATTTTAATTTTTTTAATATATATCATTGATTCATCCCTTCTTTACTAACAATTTTGATTTAATTGTAATTTTTTGAATATATATCATGGATTCATCACTTCTCTACTAACAATTTTTAATTTTAATTTTAATTTTTTTCAATATATATCATTGATTCATCACTTCTCTACTTACAATTTTTATTTAATTTTAATTTTTTTTAATATATATCATTGAGTCATCCCTTCTCTACTAACAATTTTGATTTAATTGTAAATTTTTTTTAATATATATCATTGATTAATCCCTTCTCTACTAACAATTTTGATTTAATTGTATTTTTTTTAATATATATCATTGATTCATCACTTCTCTACTAACAATTTTTATTTAATTTTTTTTAATATATATCATTGATTCATCCCTTCTCTACTAACAATTTTGATTTAATTGTATTTTTTTTAATATATATCATTGATTCATCACTTCTCTACTAACAATTTTGATTTAATTGTATTTTTTAAAAATATATCATTGATTCATCACTTCTCTACTTACAATTTTGATTTAATTATAATTCTTTTTAATATATATCATTGATTCATCACTTCTCTACTAACAATTTTTATTTAATTTTAATTTTTTTTAATATATATCATTGATTCATCCCCTCTCTACTAACAATTTTGTATTTGATTTTAATTTTTTTTAATATATATCATTGATTCATCCCTTCTCTACTAACAATTTTGATTTAATTTTAATTTTTTTTAATATATATCATTGATTCATCACTTCTCTACTAACAATTTTTGATTTAATTTTAATTTTTTTTAATATATATCATTGATTCATCCCTTCTCTACTAACAATTTTGATTTAATTGTATTTTTTTTAATATATATCATTGATTCATCACTTCTCTACTAACAATTTTGATTTAATTTTAATTTTTTTTAATATATATCATTGATTCATCACTTCTCTACTAACAATTTTGATTTAATTTTAATTTTTTTTAATATATATCATTGATTCATCACTTCTCTACTAACAATTTTTGATTTAATTTTAATTTTTTTTAATATATATCATTGATTCATCCCTTCTCTACTAACAATTTTGATTTAATTGTATTTTTTTTAATATATATCATTGATTCATCACTTCTCTACTAACAATTTTGATTTAATTTTAATTTTTTTTAATATATATCATTGATTCATCACTTCTCTACTAACAATTTTTATTTAATTTTAATTTTTTTTTATATATATCATTGATTCATCCCTTTCTCTACTAACAATTTTGTATTTGATTTTAATTTTTTTTAATATATATCATTGATTTATCCCTTTCCTTACTAACAATTTTGATTTAATTTTAATTTTTTTTAATATATATCATTGATTCATCCCTTCTCTACTAACAATTTTGATTTAATTGTATTTTTTTTAATATATATCATTGATTCATCACTTCTCTACTAACAATTTTGATTTAATTTTAATTTTTTTTAATATATATCATTGATTCATCACTTCTCTACTAACAATTTTGATTTAATTTTAATTTTTTTCAATATATATCATTGATTCATCACTTCTCTACTTACAATTTTTATTTAATTTTAATTTTTTTTAATATATATCATTGAGTCATCCCTTCTCTACTAACAATTTTGATTTAATTGTAAATTTTTTTTAATATATATCATTGATTAATCCCTTCTCTACTAACAATTTTGATTTAATTGTATTTTTTTTAATATATATCATTGATTCATCACTTCTCTACTAACAATTTTTATTTAATTTTTTTTAATATATATCATTGATTCATCCCTTCTCTACTAACAATTTTGATTTAATTGTATTTTTTTTAATATATATCATTGATTCATCACTTCTCTACTAACAATTTTGATTTAATTGTATTTTTTAAAAATATATCATTGATTCATCACTTCTCTACTTACAATTTTGATTTAATTATAATTCTTTTTAATACATATCATTGATTCATCACTTCTCTACTAACAATTTTTATTTAATTTTAATTTTTTTTAATATATATCATTGATTCATCCCTTCTCTACTAACAATTTTGTATTTGATTTTAATTTTTTTTAATATATATCATTGATTCATCCCTTCTCTACTAACAATTTTGATTTAATTTTAATTTTTTTTAATATATATCATTGATTCATCACTTCTCTACTAACAATATTTGATTTAATTTTAATTTTTTTTAATATATATCATTGATTCATCCCTTCTCTACTAACAATTTTGATTTAATTGTATTTTTTTTAATATATATCATTGATTCATCACTTCTCTACTAACAATTTTGATGCAATTTTAATTTTTTTTAATATATATCATTGATTCATCACTTCTCTACTAACAATTTTTATTTAATTTTAATTTTTTTTTATATATATCATTGATTCATCCCTTTCTCTACTAACAATTTTGTATTTGATTTTAATTTTTTTTAATATATATCATTGATTTATCCCTTTCTCTACTAACAATTTTGATTTAATTTTAATTTTTTTTAATATATATCATTGATTCATCCCTTCTCTACTAACAATTTTGATTTAATTGTATTTTTTTTAATATATATCATTGATTCATCACTTCTCTACTAACAATTTTGATTTAATTTTAATTTTTTTTAATATATATCATTGATTCATCACTTCTCTACTAACAATTTTTAATTTTAATTTTTTTTAATATATATCATTGATTCATCCCTTCTCTACTAACAATTTTGATTTAATTGTAATTTTTTTAATATATATCATTGATTCATCACTTCTCTACTAAAAATTTTTATTTTAATTTTAATTTTTTTTAATATATATCATTGATTCATCATTTCTCTACTAACAATTTTTAATTTTAAGTTTTTCTTAATATATATCACTGATCATTCCTTTCTCTACTAACAATTTTGATTTAATTGTATTTTTTTAAATATATATCATTGATTCATCACTTCTCTACTAACAATTTTTATTTAATTTTAATTTTTTTAATATATATCATTGATTCATCCCTTCTCTACTAACAATTTTGATTCAATTGTAATTGTTTTTTAATATATATCATTGATTCATCTCTTCTCTACTAACAATTTTGATTTAATTGTATTTTTTTTAATATATATCATTGATTCATCCCTTCTCTACTAACAATTTTGATTTAATTGTATTTTTTTTTATATATATCATTGATTCATCCCTTCTCTACTAACAATTTTGATTTAATTGTATTTTTTTTAATATATATCATTGATTCATCACTTCTCTACTAACAATTTTTATTTAATTGTTTTTTTTTAATATATATCATTGATTCATCACTTCTCTACTAACAATTTTTTTTTAATTTTACTTTTTTTTAATATATATCATTGATTCATCACTTCTCTACTAACAATTTTTATTTAATTGTAATTTTTTTTTAATATTAATTTTTTTAAATATATATCATTGATTCATCACTTCTCTTCTAACAATTTTGATTTAATTTTTTTTTGTTGATATATATCATTGATTCATCACTTCTCTTCTAACAATTTTTATTTAATTGTAATTTTTTTAATATATATCATTAATCTATCCCTTCTCTACTGACAATTTTTTTTTAATTTTAATTTTTTTTAATATATATCATTGATTTATCACTTCTCTACTTACAATTTTTGTTTAATTTTAATTTTTTTTAATATATATCATTGATTCATCACTTCTCTACTAACAATTTTGATTTAATTTTAATTTTTTTAATATATATCATTGATTCATCACTTCTCTACTAACAATTTTGATTTAATTATAATTTTTTTAATATATATCATTGATTCATCACTTCTCTACTTACAATTATTGTTTAATTATAATTTTTTTAATATATATCATTGATTCATCACTTCTCTACTAACAATTTTGATTTAATTGTAATTTTTTGAATATATATCATGGATTCATCACTTCTCTACTAACAATTTTTAATTTTAATTTTAATTTTTTTCAATATATATCATTGATTCATCACTTCTCTACTAACAATTTTGATTTAATTTTAATTTTTTTTAATATATATCATTGATTAATCACTTCTCTACTAACAATTTTTATTTAATTTTTTTTAATATATATCATTGATTCATCCCTTCTCTACTAACAATTTTGTATTTGATTTTACTTTTTTTTAATATATATCATTGATTCATCACTTCTCTACTAACAATTTTTAATTTTAATTTTAATTTTTTTTAATATATATCATTGATTCATCACTTCTCTACTAACAATTTTTAATTTTAATTTTAATTTTTTTTAATATATATCATTGATTCATCACTTCTCTACTAACAATTTTGATTTAATTTTAATTTTTTTTAATATATATCATTGATTCATCACTTCTCTACTTACAATTTTTGATTTAATTTTAATTTTTTTTAATATATATCATTGATTCATCCCTTCTCTACTAACAATTTTGATTTAATTGTATTTTTTTTAATATATATCATTGATTCATCACTGCTCTACTAACAATTTTGATTTAATTTTAATTTTTTTTGATATATATCATTGATTCATCACTTCTCTACTAACAATTTTTATTTAATTTTAATTTTTTTTATATATATCATTGATTCATCCCTTCTCTACTAACAATTTTGTATTTGATTTTAATTTTTTTTAATATATATCATTGATTCATCCCTTTCTCTACTAACAATTTTGATTCAATTTTAATTTTTTTTAATATATATCATTGATTCATCCCTTCTCTACTAACAATTTTGATTTAATTGTATTTTTTTTAATATATATCATTGATTCATCACTTCTCTACTAACAATTTTGATTTAATTGTAATTTTTTTAATATATATCATTGATTCATCACTTCTCTACTAAAAATTTTTATTTTAATTTTAATTTTTTTTAATATATATCATTGATTCATCACTTCTCTACTAACAATTTTTAATTTTAAGTTTTTCTTAATATATATCACTGATCTATCCCTTCTCTACTAACAATTTTGATTTAATTGTATTTTTTTAAATATATATCATTGATTCATCACTTCTCTACTAACAATTTTTATTTAATTTTAATTTTTTTAATATATATCATTGATTCATCCCTTCTCTACTAACAATTTTGATTCAATTGTAATTGTTTTTTAATATATATCATTGATTCATCTCTTCTCTACTAACAATTTTGATTTAATTGTATTTTTTTTAATATATATCATTGATTCATCCCTTCTCTACTAACAATTTTGATTTAATTGTATTTTTTTTATATATATCATTGATTCATCCCTTCTCTACTAACAATTTTGATTTAATTGTATTTTTTTTAATATATATCATTGATTCATCCCTTCTCTACTAACAATTTTTATTTAATTGTTTTTTTTTAATATATATCATTGATTCATCACTTCTCTACTAACAATTTTTTTTTAATTTTACTTTTTTTTAATATATATCATTGATTCATCACTTCTCTACTAACAATTTTTATTTAATTGTAATTTTTTTTTAATATTAATTTTTTTAAATATATATCATTGATTCATCACTTCTCTTCTAACAATTTTGATTTAATTTTTTTTTGTTGATATATATCATTGATTCATCACTTCTCTTCTAACAATTTTTATTTAATTGTAATTTTTTTAATATATATCATTGATTCATCCCTTCTCTACTGACAATTTTTTTTTAATTTTAATTTTTTTTAATATATATCATTGATTTATCACTTCTCTACTTACAATTTTTGTTTAATTTTAATTTTTTTTAATATATATCATTGATTCATCACTTCTCTACTAACAATTTTGATTTAATTTTAATTTTTTTAATATATATCATTGATTCATCACTTCTCTACTAACAATTTTGATTTAATTATAATTTTTTTAATATATATCATTGATTCATCACTTCTCTACTTACAATTTTTGTTTAATTATAATTTTTTTTAATATATATCATTGATTCATCACTTTTCTACTAACAATTTTGATTTAATTGTAATTTTTTGAATATATATCATGGATTCATCACTTCTCTACTAACAATTTTTAATTTTAATTTTAATTTTTTTCAATATATATCATTGATTCATCACTTCTCTACTAACAATTTTGATTTAATTTTAATTTTTTTTAATATATATCATTGATTAATCACTTCTCTACTAACAATTTTTATTTAATTTTTTTTAATATATATCATTGATTCATCCCTTCTCTACTAACAATTTTGTATTTGATTTTACTTTTTTTTAATATATATCATTGATTCATCACTTCTCTACTAACAATTTTTAATTTTAATTTTAATTTTTTTTAATATATATCATTGATTCATCACTTCTCTACTAACAATTTTTAATTTTAATTTTAATTTTTTTTAATATATATCATTGATTCATCACTTCTCTACTAACAATTTTGATTTAATTTTAATTTTTTTTAATATATATCATTGATTCATCACTTCTCTACTTACAATTTTTGATTTAATTTTAATTTTTTTTAATATATATCATTGATTCATCCCTTCTCTACTAACAATTTTGATTTAATTGTATTTTTTTTAATATATATCATTGATTCATCACTTCTCTACTAACAATTTTGATTTAATTTTAATTTTTTTTGATATATATCATTGATTCATCACTTCTCTACTAACAATTTTTATTTAATTTTAATTTTTTTTATATATATCATTGATTCATCCCTTCTCTACTAACAATTTTGTATTTGATTTTAATTTTTTTTAATATATATCATTGATTCATCCCTTTCTCTACTAACAATTTTGATTTAATTTTAATTTTTTTTAATATATATCATTGATTCATCCCTTCTCTACTAACAATTTTGATTTAATTGTATTTTTTTTTATATATATCATTGATTCATCTCATCTCTACTAACAATTTTGATTTAATTGTATTTTTTTTAATATATATCATTGATTCATCCCTTCTCTACTAACAATTTTTATTTAATTGTTTTTTTTTAATATATATCATTGATTCATCACTTCTCTACTAACAATTTTTATTTAATTGTAATTTTTTTTTAATTTTAATTTTTTTAAATATATATCATTGATTCATCACTTCTCTTCTAACAATTTTGATTTAATTTTTTTTTGTTGATATATATCATTGATTCATCACTTCTCTTCTAACAATTTTTATTTAATTGTAATTTTTTTAATATATATCATTGATTCATCCCTTCTCTACTGACAATTTTTTTTTAATTTTAATTTTTTTTAATATATATCATTGATTCATCCCTTCTCTTCTAATAATTTTCATTTAATTTTAATTTTTTTAATATGGATTATTGATTCATCACTTCTCTACTAACAATTTTTTTTTTATTTTACTTTTTTTTAATATATATCATTGATTCATCACTTCTCTACTAACAATTTTTATTTAATTTTAATTTTTTTAATATATATCATTGATTCATCCCTTCTCTTCTAATAATTTTCATTTAATTTTAATTTTTTTGATATGGATTATTGATTCATCACTTCTCTACTAACAATTTTTTTTTTATTTTACTTTTTTTTAATATATATCATTGATTCATCACTTCTCTACTAACAATTTTTATTTAATTGTAATTTTTTTTTAATTTTAATTTTTTTAAATATATATCATTGATTCATCACTTCTCTACTAACAATTTTGATTCAATTTTTTTTTTGATATATATCATTGATTCATCACTTCTCAACTAACAATTTTTTTTTAATTTTACTTTTTTTTAATATATATCATTGATTCATCACTTCTCTACTAACAATTTTTTTTTAATTTTACTTTTTTTTAATATATATCATTGATTCATCACTTCTCAACTAACATTTTTTTTTAAATTTTATTTTTTTTTAATATATATCATTGATTCATCACTTCTCTACTAACAATTTTTATTTAATTTTTTTTTTTATATATATCATTGATTCATAACTTCTCTTCTAACAATTTTTATTTAATTGTAATTTTTTTAATACATATCATTGATTCATCCCTTCTCTACTAACAATTTTTTTTTAATTTTAATTTTTTTAATATATATCATTGATTCATCCCTTCTCAACTAACAATTTTTATGTAATTTTAATTTTTTTTTTAATATATATCATTGATTCATTACTTCTCTACTAACAATTTTTATTTAATTGTAATTTTTTTAATATATATCATTGATTCATCCCTTCTCAACTAACAATTTTTTTTTTAATATATATCATTGATTCATCACTTCTCTACTAACAATTTTTATTTAATTTTTTTTTATATATATATCATTGATTCATAACTTCTCTTCTAACAATTTTTATTTAATTGTAATTTTTTTAATATATATCATTGATTCATCCCTTCTCAACTAACAATTTTTTTTTAATTTTAATTTTTTTTAATATATATCATTGATTCATCCCTTCTCAACTAACAATTTTTATGTAATTTTAATTTTTTTTTTAATATATATCATTGATTCATTACTTCTCTACTAACAATTTTTATTTAATTGGAATTTTTTTTAGTATATATCATTGATTCATTCCATTTTCTACTAACAATTTTTTTTAATTTTAATTTTTTTTAATATATATCATTGATTCATCACTTCTCTACTAACAATTTGGGTTTAATTTTAATTTTTTTAATATATATCATTAATTCATCACTTGTCTACTAAGAATTTTTATTTAATTTTATTTTTTTTAATATATATCATTGATTCATCACTTCTCTACTAACAATTTTTATTTAATTTTAATTTTTTTAATATATATCATTAATTCATCACTTGTCTACTAACAATTTTTATTTAATTTTAATTTTTTTTAATATATATCATTGATTCATCCCTTCTCTACTAACAATTTTTTTTAATTTTAATTTTTTTTAATATATATCATTGATTCATCACTTCTCTACTAACAATTTTTTTTTAATTTTACTTTTTTTTAATATATATCATTGATTCATCACTTCTCTACTAACAATTTTTATTTAATTTTTTTTTTTATATATATCATTGATTCATCACTTCTCTTCTAACAATTTTTATTTAATTGTAATTTTTTTTAATATATATCATTGATTCATCCCTTCTCTACTAACAATTTTTTTTTAATTTTAATGTTTTTTAATATATATCATTGATTCATCCCTTCTCTACTAACAATTTTTATGTAATTTTAATTTTTTTTGATATATATCATTGATTCATCACTTCTCTTCTAACAATTTTTATTTAATTGTAATTTTTTTAATATATATCATTGATTCATCCCTTCTCTACTAACACTTTTTTTTTAATTTTAATTTTTTTTAATATATATCATTGATTCATCACTTCTCTACTAACAATTTTGATTTAATTGTATTTTTTTTAATATATATCATTGATTCATCACTTCTCTAATAACAATTTTGATTTAATTGTATTTTTTTTAATATATATCATTGATTCATCACTTCTCTACTAACATTTTTTTTTTTATTTTACTTTTTTTTAATATATATCATTGATTCATCACTTCTCTACTAACATTTTTTTTAATTTTAATTTTTTTTAATATATATCATTGATTCATCACTTCTCTACTAACATTTTTTTAAATTTTAATTTTTTTTAATATATATCATTGATTCATAACTTCTCTACTAACAATTTTTTTTAAATTTTAATTTTTTTTAATATATATCATTGATTCATCACTTCTCTACTAACATTTTTTTCAATTTTAATTTTTTTTAATATATATCATTGATTCATAACTTCTCTACTAACAATTTTTATTTAATTTTAATTTTTTTTAATATATATCATTGATTCATCACTTCTCTACTAACATTTTTTTTAATTTTAATTTTTTTAATATATATCATTGATTCATCACTTCTCTACTAACAATTTTGATTTAATTGTATTTTTTTTAATATATATCATTGATTCATCACTTCTCTACTAACAATTTTGATTTAATTGTATTTTTTTTAATATATATCATTGATTCATCACTTCTCTACTAACAATTTTAGTTTAATTGTATTTTTTTTAATATATATCATTGATTCATCACTTCTCTACTAACAATTTTGATTTAATTGTATTTTTTTTAATATATATCATTGATTCATCACTTCTCTACTAACATTTTTTTTTTTATTTTACTTTTTTTTAATATATATCATTGATTCATCACTTCTCTACTAACATTTTTTTTAATTTTAATTTTTTTTAATATATATCATTGATTCATCCCTTCTCTACTAACACTTTTTTTAATTTTAATTTTTTTTAATATATATCATTGATTCATCACTTCTCTACTAACAATTTTTATTTAATTTTTTTTTTTATATATATCATTGATTCATAACTTCTCTTCTAACAATTTTTATTTAATTGTAATTTTTTTAATACATATCATTGATTCATCCCTTCTCTACTAACAATTTTTTTTTAATTTTAATTTTTTTAATATATATCATTGATTCATCCCTTCTCAACTAACAATTTTTATGTAATTTTAATTTTTTTTTTAATATATATCATTGATTCATTACTTCTCTACTAACAATTTTTATTTAATTGTAATTTTTTTAATATATATCATTGATTCATCCCTTCTCAACTAACAATTTTTTTTTTAATATATATCATTGATTCATCACTTCTCTACTAACAATTTTTATTTAATTTTTTTTTATATATATATCATTGATTCATAACTTCTCTTCTAACAATTTTTATTTAATTGTAATTTTTTTAATATATATCATTGATTCATCCCTTCTCAACTAACAATTTTTTTTTAATTTTAATTTTTTTTAATATATATCATTGATTCATCCCTTCTCAACTAACAATTTTTATGTAATTTTAATTTTTTTTTTAATATATATCATTGATTCATTACTTCTCTACTAACAATTTTTATTTAATTGGAATTTTTTTTAGTATATATCATTGATTCATTCCATTTTCTACTAACAATTTTTTTTAATTTTAATTTTTTTTAATATATATCATTGATTCATCACTTCTCTACTAACAATTTGGGTTTAATTTTAATTTTTTTAATATATATCATTAATTCATCACTTGTCTACTAAGAATTTTTATTTAATTTTATTTTTTTTAATATATATCATTGATTCATCACTTCTCTACTAACAATTTTTATTTAATTTTAATTTTTTTAATATATATCATTAATTCATCACTTGTCTACTAACAATTTTTATTTAATTTTAATTTTTTTTAATATATATCATTGATTCATCCCTTCTCTACTAACAATTTTTTTTAATTTTAATTTTTTTTAATATATATCATTGATTCATCACTTCTCTACTAACAATTTTTTTTTAATTTTACTTTTTTTTAATATATATCATTGATTCATCACTTCTCTACTAACAATTTTTATTTAATTTTTTTTTTTATATATATCATTGATTCATCACTTCTCTTCTAACAATTTTTATTTAATTGTAATTTTTTTTAATATATATCATTGATTCATCCCTTCTCTACTAACAATTTTTTTTTAATTTTAATGTTTTTTAATATATATCATTGATTCATCCCTTCTCTACTAACAATTTTTATGTAATTTTAATTTTTTTTGATATATATCATTGATTCATCACTTCTCTTCTAACAATTTTTATTTAATTGTAATTTTTTTAATATATATCATTGATTCATCCCTTCTCTACTAACACTTTTTTTTTAATTTTAATTTTTTTTAATATATATCATTGATTCATCACTTCTCTACTAACAATTTTGATTTAATTGTATTTTTTTTAATATATATCAT
This sequence comes from Sepiola atlantica, assembly GCA_963556195.1. Taxonomy (NCBI): domain Eukaryota; kingdom Metazoa; phylum Mollusca; class Cephalopoda; order Sepiida; family Sepiolidae; genus Sepiola; species Sepiola atlantica. The sequence continues at coordinate 5,759,823 of OY744525.1, read as the reverse complement.
TGATTCATCACTTCTCTAATAACAATTTTGATTTAATTGTATTTTTTTTAATATATATCATTGATTCATCACTTCTCTACTAACATTTTTTTTTTTATTTTACTTTTTTTTAATATATATCATTGATTCATCACTTCTCTACTAACATTTTTTTTAATTTTAATTTTTTTTAATATATATCATTGATTCATCACTTCTCTACTAACATTTTTTTAAATTTTAATTTTTTTTAATATATATCATTGATTCATAACTTCTCTACTAACAATTTTTTTTAAATTTTAATTTTTTTTAATATATATCATTGATTCATCACTTCTCTACTAACATTTTTTTCAATTTTAATTTTTTTTAATATATATCATTGATTCATAACTTCTCTACTAACAATTTTTATTTAATTTTAATTTTTTTTAATATATATCATTGATTCATCACTTCTCTACTAACATTTTTTTTAATTTTAATTTTTTTAATATATATCATTGATTCATCACTTCTCTACTAACAATTTTGATTTAATTGTATTTTTTTTAATATATATCATTGATTCATCACTTCTCTACTAACAATTTTGATTTAATTGTATTTTTTTTAATATATATCATTGATTCATCACTTCTCTACTAACAATTTTAGTTTAATTGTATTTTTTTTAATATATATCATTGATTCATCACTTCTCTACTAACAATTTTGATTTAATTGTATTTTTTTTAATATATATCATTGATTCATCACTTCTCTACTAACATTTTTTTTTTTATTTTACTTTTTTTTAATATATATCATTGATTCATCACTTCTCTACTAACATTTTTTTTAATTTTAATTTTTTTTAATATATATCATTGATTCATCCCTTCTCTACTAACACTTTTTTTAATTTTAATTTTTTTTAATATATATCATTGATTCATCACTTCTCTACTAACAATTTTTATTTAATTTTTTTTTTGATATATATCATTGATTCATCACTTCTCTTCTAACAATTTTTATTTAATTGTAATTTTTTTTAATATATATCATTGATTCATCCCTTCTCTACTAACAATTTTTTTTAAATTTTAATGTTTTTTAATATATATCATTGATTCATCCCTTCTCTACTAACAATTTTTCTGTAATTTTAATGTTTTTTGATATATATCATTGATTCATCACTTCTCTTCTAACAATTTTTATTTAATTGTAATTTTTTTAATATATATCATTGATTCATCCCTTCTCTACTAACACTTTTTTTTTAATTTTAATTTTTTTAATATATATCATTGATTCATCACTTCTCTACTAACAATTTTGATTTAATTGTATTTTTTTAAATATATATCATTGATTCATCACTTCTCTACTAACAATTTTGATTTAATTGTATTTTTTTTAATATATATCATTGATTCATCACTTCTCTACTAACAATTTTGATTTAATTGTATTTTTTTTAATATATATCATTGATTCATCACTTCTCTACTAACATTTTTTTTTATTTTACTTTTTTTTAATATATATCATTGATTCATCACTTCTCTACTAACATTTTTTTTAATTTTAATTTTTTTTAATATATATCATTGATTCATCACTTCTCTACTAACAATTTTGATTTAATTGTATTTTTTTAAATATATATCATTGATTCATCACTTCTCTACTAACAATTTTGATTTAATTGTATTTTTTTTAATATATATCATTGATTCATCACTTCTCTACTAACAATTTTGATTTAATTGTATTTTTTTTAATATATATCATTGATTCATCACTTCTCTACTAACATTTTTTTTTTTATTTTACTTTTTTTTAATATATATCATTGATTCATCACTTCTCTACTAACATTTTTTTTAATTTTAATTTTTTTTAATATATATCATTAATTCATCACTTGTCTACTAAGAATTTTTATTTAATTTTATTTTTTTTAATATATATCATTGATTCATCACTTCTCTACTAACAATTTTTATTTAATTTTAATTTTTTTAATATATATCATTAATTCATCACTTGTCTACTAACAATTTTTATTTAATTTTAATTTTTTTTAATATATATCATTGATTCATCCCTTCTCTACTAACAATTTTTTTTAATTTTAATTTTTTTTAATATATATCATTGATTCATCACTTCTCTACTAACAATTTTTTTTTAATTTTACTTTTTTTTAATATATATCATTGATTCATCACTTCTCTACTAACAATTTTTATTTAATTTTTTTTTTATATATATCATTGATTCATCACTTCTCTTCTAACAATTTTTATTTAATTGTAATTTTTTTTAATATATATCATTGATTCATCCCTTCTCTACTAACAATTTTTTTTTAATTTTAATGTTTTTTAATATATATCATTGATTCATCCCTTCTCTACTAACAATTTTTATGTAATTTTAATTTTTTTTGATATATATCATTGATTCATCACTTCTCTTCTAACAATTTTTATTTAATTGTAATTTTTTTAATATATATCATTGATTCATCCCTTCTCTACTAACACTTTTTTTTTAATTTTAATTTTTTTTAATATATATCATTGATTCATCACTTCTCTACTAACAATTTTGATTTAATTGTATTTTTTTTAATATATATCATTGATTCATCACTTCTCTAATAACAATTTTGATTTAATTGTATTTTTTTTAATATATATCATTGATTCATCACTTCTCTACTAACATTTTTTTTTTTATTTTACTTTTTTTTAATATATATCATTGATTCATCACTTCTCTACTAACATTTTTTTTAATTTTAATTTTTTTTAATATATATCATTGATTCATCACTTCTCTACTAACATTTTTTTAAATTTTAATTTTTTTTAATATATATCATTGATTCATAACTTCTCTACTAACAATTTTTTTTAAATTTTAATTTTTTTTAATATATATCATTGATTCATCACTTCTCTACTAACATTTTTTTCAATTTTAATTTTTTTTAATATATATCATTGATTCATAACTTCTCTACTAACAATTTTTATTTAATTTTAATTTTTTTTAATATATATCATTGATTCATCACTTCTCTACTAACATTTTTTTTAATTTTAATTTTTTTAATATATATCATTGATTCATCACTTCTCTACTAACAATTTTGATTTAATTGTATTTTTTTTAATATATATCATTGATTCATCACTTCTCTACTAACAATTTTGATTTAATTGTATTTTTTTTAATATATATCATTGATTCATCACTTCTCTACTAACAATTTTAGTTTAATTGTATTTTTTTTAATATATATCATTGATTCATCACTTCTCTACTAACAATTTTGATTTAATTGTATTTTTTTTAATATATATCATTGATTCATCACTTCTCTACTAACATTTTTTTTTTTATTTTACTTTTTTTTAATATATATCATTGATTCATCACTTCTCTACTAACATTTTTTTTAATTTTAATTTTTTTTAATATATATCATTGATTCATCCCTTCTCTACTAACACTTTTTTTAATTTTAATTTTTTTTAATATATATCATTGATTCATCACTTCTCTACTAACAATTTTTATTTAATTTTTTTTTTGATATATATCATTGATTCATCACTTCTCTTCTAACAATTTTTATTTAATTGTAATTTTTTTTAATATATATCATTGATTCATCCCTTCTCTACTAACAATTTTTTTTAAATTTTAATGTTTTTTAATATATATCATTGATTCATCCCTTCTCTACTAACAATTTTTCTGTAATTTTAATGTTTTTTGATATATATCATTGATTCATCACTTCTCTTCTAACAATTTTTATTTAATTGTAATTTTTTTAATATATATCATTGATTCATCCCTTCTCTACTAACACTTTTTTTTTAATTTTAATTTTTTTAATATATATCATTGATTCATCACTTCTCTACTAACAATTTTGATTTAATTGTATTTTTTTAAATATATATCATTGATTCATCACTTCTCTACTAACAATTTTGATTTAATTGTATTTTTTTTAATATATATCATTGATTCATCACTTCTCTACTAACAATTTTGATTTAATTGTATTTTTTTTAATATATATCATTGATTCATCACTTCTCTACTAACATTTTATTTTTATTTTACTTTTTTTTAATATATATCATTGATTCATCACTTCTCTACTAACATTTTTTTTAATTTTAATTTTTTTTAATATATATCATTGATTCATCACTTCTCTACTAACAATTTTGATTTAATTGTATTTTTTTTAATATATATCATTGATTCATCACTTCTCTACTAACAATTTTGATTTAATTGTATTTTTTTTAATATATATCATTGATTCATCACTTCTCTACTAACAATTTTGATTTAATTGTATTTTTTTTAATATATATCATTGATTCATCACTTCTCTACTAACATTTTTTTTTTTATTTTACTTTTTTTTAATATATATCATTGATTCATCACTTCTCTACTAACATTTTTTTTAATTTTAATTTTTTTTAATATATATCATTGATTCATCACTTCTCTACTAACATTTTTTTTAATTTTAATTTTTTTAAATATATATCATTGATTCATCACTTCTCTACTAACAATTTTGATTTAATTGTATTTTTTTTAATATATATCATTGATTCATCACTTCTCTACTAACAATTTTGATTTAATTGTATTTTTTTTAATATATATCATTGATTCATCACTTCTCTACTAACATTTTTTTTTTTATTTTACTTTTTTTTAATATATATCATTGATTCATCACTTCTCTACTAACATTTTTTTTTTTATTTTACTTTTTTTTAATATATATCATTCGTTCATCACTTCTCTACTAACATTTTTTTTAATTTTAATTTTTTTTAATATATATCATTGATTCATCACTTCTCTACTAACATTTTTTTTAATTTTAATTTTTTTTAATATATATCATTGATTCATCACTTCTCTACTAACAATTTTGATTTAATTGTATTTTTTTTAATATATATCATTGATTCATCACTTCTCTACTAACAATTTTGATTTAATTGTATTTTTTTTAATATATATCATTGATTCATCACTTCTCTACTAACATTTTTTTTTTATTTTACTTTTTTTTAATATATATCATTGATTCATCACTTCTCTACTAACATTTTTTTTAATTTTAATTTTTTTTAATATATATCATTGATTCATCACTTCTCTACTAACATTTTTTTTAATTTTAATTTTTTTTAATATATATCATTGATTCATAACTTCTCTACTAACAATTTTTATTTTATTTTAATTTTTTTTAATATATATCATTGACTCATCACTTCTCTACTAACATTTTTTTTTAATTTTACTTTTTTTTAATATATATCATTGATTCATCACTTCTCTACTAACATTTTTTTTAATTTTACTTTTTTTTAATATATATCATTGATTCATCACTTCTCTACTAACATTTTTTTTAATTTTAATTTTTTTTAATATATATCATTGATTCATCACTTCTCTACTAACAATTTTGATTTAATTTTAATTTTTTTTAATATATATCATTGATTCATCACTTCTCTACTAACATTTTTTTTAATTTTAATTTTTTTTGATATATATCATTGATTCATCACTTCTCTTCTAACAATTTTTATTTAATTGTAATTTTTTTAATATATATCATTGATTCATCCCTTCTCTACTAACACTTTTTTTTTAATTTTAATTTTTTTTAATATATATCATTGATTCATAACTTCTCTACTAACAATTTTTATTTAATTTTAATTTTTTTTAATATATATCATTGATTCATCCCTTCTCTACTAACATTTTTTTTTTTATTTTACTTTTTTTTAATATATATCATTGATTCATCACTTCTCTACTAACATTTTTTTTTTTATTTTACTTTTTTTTAATATATATCATTGATTCATCACTTCTCTACTAACATTTTTTTTAATTTTAATTTTTTTTAATATATATCATTGATTCATCCCTTCTCTACTAACATTTTTTTTTTTATTTTACTTTTTTTTAATATATATCATTGATTCATCACTTCTCTACTAACATTTTTTTTTTATTTTACTTTTTTTTAATATATATCATTGATTCATCACTTCTCTACTAACATTTTTTTTAATTTTAATTTTTTTTAATATATATCATTGATTCATCCCTTCTCTACTAACATTTTTTTTTTTATTTTACTTTTTTTTAATATATATCATTGATTCATCACTTCTCTACTAACATTTTTTTTTTATTTTACTTTTTTTTAATATATATCATTGATTCATCCCTTCTCTACTAACATTTTTTTTTTATTTTACTTTTTTTTAATATATATCATTGATTCATCACTTCTCTACTAACATTTTTTTTTTATTTTACTTTTTTTTAATATATATCATTGATTCATCACTTCTCTACTAACATTTTTTTTAATTTTACTTTTTTTTAATATATATCATTGATTCATCACTTCTCTACTAACATTTTTTTTAATTGTAATTTTTTTAATATACATCATTGATTCATCCCTTCTCTACTAACATTTTTTTTTTTATTTTACTTTTTTTTAATATATATCATTGATTCATCACTTCTCTACTAACATTTTTTTTTTATTTTACTTTTTTTTAATATATATCATTGATTCATCACTTCTCTACTAACATTTTTTTTAATTTTAATTTTTTTTAATATATATCATTGATTCATCCCTTCTCTACTAACATTTTTTTTTTATTTTACTTTTTTTTAATATATATCATTGATTCATCACTTCTCTACTAACATTTTTTTTTTATTTTACTTTTTTTTAATATATATCATTGATTCATCACTTCTCTACTAACATTTTTTTTAATTTTAATTTTTTTTAATATATATCATTGATTCATCACTTCTCTACTAACATTTTTTTTAATTTTAATTTTTTTTAATATATATCATTGATTCATCACTTCTCTACTAACAATTTTGATTTAATTTTAATTTTTTTTAATATATATCATTGATTCATCACTTCTCTACTAACATTTTTTTTAATTTTAATTTTTTTTGATATATATCATTGATTCATCACTTCTCTTCTAACAATTTTTATTTAATTGTAATTTTTTTAATATATATCATTGATTCATCCCTTCTCTACAAACACTTTTTTTTTTATTTTAATTTTTTTTAATATATATCATTGATTCATCACTTCTCTACTAACAATTTTGATTTAATTTTAATTTTTTATAATATATATCATTGATTCATCACTTCTCTACTAACATTTTTTTTAATTTTAATTTTTTTTAATATATATCATTGATTCATCACTTCTCTACTAACATTTTTTTTAATTTTAATTTTTTTAATATATATCATTGATTCATCACTTCTCTACTAACATTTTTTTTTTATTTTACTTTTTTTTAATATATATCATTGATTCATCACTTCTCTACTAACATTTTTTTTTTATTTTACTTTTTTTTAATATATATCATTGATTCATCACTTCTCTACTAACATTTTTTTTAATTTTAATTTTTTTTAATATATATCATTGATTCATCACTTCTCTACTAACAATTTTGATTTAATTTTAATTTTTTTTAATATATATCATTGATTCATCACTTCTCTACTAACATTTTTTTTAATTTTAATTTTTTTTAATATATATCATTGATTCATCACTTCTCTTCTAACAATTTTTATTTAATTGTAATTTTTTTAATATATATCATTGATTCATCCCTTCTCTACTAACACTTTTTTTTTAATTTTAATTTTTTTTAATATATATCATTGATTCATAACTTCTCTACTAACAATTTTGATTTAATTTTAATTTTTTTTAATATATATCATTGATTCATCCCTTCTCTACCACCATTTTTTTTTTTATTTTAATTTTTTTTAATATATATCATTGATTCATCACTTCTCTACTAACAATTTTGATTTAATTTTAATTTTTTTTAATATATATCATTGATTCATCACTTCTCTACTAACATTTTTTTTAATTTTAATTTTTTTTAATATATATCATTGATTCATCACTTCTCTACTAACATTTTTTTTAATTTTAATTTTTTTAATATATATCATTGATTCATCACTTCTCTACTAACATTTTTTTTTTATTTTACTTTTTTTTAATATATATCATTGATTCATCACTTCTCTACTAACATTTTTTTTAATTTTAATTTTTTTTAATATATATCATTGATTCATCACTTCTCTACTAACAATTTTGATTTAATTTTAATTTTTTTTAATATATATCATTGATTCATCACTTCTCTACTAACATTTTTTTTAATTTTAATTTTTTTTGATATATATCATTGATTCATCACTTCTCTTCTAACAATTTTTATTTAATTGTAATTTTTTTAATATATATCATTGATTCATCCCTTCTCTACTAACAATTTTTTTTTAATTTTAATTTTTTTTAATATATATCATTGATTCATAACTTCTCTACTAACAATTTTGATTTAATTTTAATTTTTTTTAATATATATCATTGATTCATCCCTTCTCTACTAACATTTTTTTTTTTATTTTACTTTTTTTTAATATATATCATTGATTCATCACTTCTCTACTAACATTTTTTTTTTATTTTACTTTTTTTTAATATATATCATTGATTCATCACTTCTCTACTAACATTTTTTTTAATTTTAATTTTTTTTAATATATATCATTGATTCATCCCTTCTCTACTAACATTTTTTTTTTTATTTTACTTTTTTTTAATATATATCATTGATTCATCACTTCTCTACTAACATTTTTTTTTTATTTTACTTTTTTTTAATATATATCATTGATTCATCACTTCTCTACTAACATTTTTTTTAATTTTAATTTTTTTTAATATATATCATTGATTCATCACTTCTCTACTAACATTTTTTTTAATTTTAATTTTTTTTAATATATATCATTGATTCATCACTTCTCTACTAACAATTTTGATTTAATTTTAATTTTTTTTAATATATATCATTGATTCATCACTTCTCTACTAACATTTTTTTTAATTTTAATTTTTTTTGATATATATCATGGATTCATCACTTCTCTTCTAACAATTTTTATTTAATTGTAATTTTTTCAATATATATCATTGATTCATCCCTTCTCTACTAACACTTTTTTTTTTATTTTAATTTTTTTTAATACATATCATTGATTCATCACTTCTCTACTAACATTTTTTTTAATTTTAATTTTTTTTAATATATATCATTGATTCATCACTTCTCTACTAACATTTTTTTTAATTTTAATTTTTTTAATATATATCATTGATTCATCACTTCTCTACTAACATTTTTTTTTTTATTTTACTTTTTTTTAATATATATCATTGATTCATCACTTCTCTACTAACAATTTTTATTTAATTTTACTTTTTTTTAATATATATCATTGATTCATCACTTCTCTACTAACATTTTTTTTTTTATTTTACTTTTTTTTAATATATATCATTGATTCATCACTTCTCTACTAACAATTTTTATTTAATTGTAATTTTTTTTTAATTTTAATTTTTTTAAATATATATCATTGATTCATCACTTCTCTACTAACAATTTTTTTTTAATTTTACTTTTTTTTAATATATATCATTGATTCATCACTTCTCAACTAACATTTTTTTTTTAATTTTATTTTTTTTTAATATATATCATTGATTCATCACTTCTCTACTAACAATTTTTATTTAATTTTAATTTTTTTAATATATATCATTAATTCATCACTTATCTACCAACAATTTTTAATTAATTTTATTTTTTTTAATATATATCATTGATTCACAACTTCTCTACTAACAATTTTTATTTAATTGTAATTTTTTTTAATATATATAATTGATTCATCCTTTCTCTACTAACAATTTTTATTTAATTTTAATTTTTTTTAATATATATCATTGATTCATCACTTCTCTAACAATTTTTTTTTAATTTTAATTTTTTTAAATATATATCATTGATTCATCACTTCTCTACTAACAATTTTTATTTAATTTTAATTTTTTTTAATATAAATCTTAGATTCATCACTTCTCTACTAACACTTTTTATTGTATTTTAATTTTTTTTAATATATATCATTGATTCATCACTTCTCTACTAACAATTTTTATTTTATTTTAATTTTTTTTAATATATATCATTGATTCATCCCTTCTCTACTAACAATTTTTTTTTATTTTAATTTTTTTTAATATATATCATTGATTCATCCCTTCTCTACTAACAATTTTTTTAAAATTAAAATTTTTTTTAATATATATCATTGATTCATCACTTCTCTACTAACAACTTTTATTTAATTTTAATTTTTTTAACATATATCATTGATTCATCACTTCTCTACTAACAATTTTTATTTAATTTTAATTTTTTTTATATATATCATTGATTCATCACTTCTCTACTAACAATTTTTATTTAATTTTCATTATTTTTAATATATATCATTGGTTCATCACTTCTCTACTAACAATTTTGATTTAATTTTAATTTTTTTTAATATAAATCTTTGATTCATCACTTCTCTACTAACAATTTTTATTTAATTTTTTTTTTTTTTTATATATATCATTGATTCATCACTTCACTACTAACAATTTTTATTTAATTTTAATTTTTTTTAATATATATCATTGATTCATCCCTTTTCTACTAACAATTTTTTTTTAATTTTAATTTTTTTTCATATATATCATTGATTCATCACTTCTCTACTAACAATTTTGGTTTAATTTTTATTTTTTTAATATATATCATTGATTCATCACTTCTCTACTAACAATTATTTTAATTTTAATTTTTTTTAATATATATCATTGATTCATCCCTTCTCTACTAACATTTTTTTTTTTATTTTACTTTTTTTTAATATATATCATTGATTCATCACTTCTCTACTAACATTTTTTTTTTATTTTACTTTTTTTTAATATATATCATTGATTCATCACTTCTCTACTAACATTTTTTTTAATTTTAATTTTTTTTAATATATATCATTGATTCATCACTTCTCTACTAACATTTTTTTTAATTTTAATTTTTTTTAATATATATCATTGATTCATCACTTCTCTACTAACAATTTTGATTTAATTTTAATTTTTTTTAATATATATCATTGATTCATCACTTCTCTACTAACATTTTTTTTAATTTTAATTTTTTTTTATATATATCATTGATTCATCACTTCTCTTTTAACAATTTTGATTTAATTGTAATTTTTTTAATATATATCATTGATTCATCCCTTCTCTACTAACACTTTTTTTTTAATTTTAATTTTTTTTAATATATATCATTGATTCATCACTTCTCTACTAACAATTTTGATTTAATTTTAATTTTTTTTAATATATATCATTGATTCATCACTTCTCTACTAACATTTTTTTTAATTTTAATTTTTTTTAATATATATCATTGATTCATCACTTCTCTACTAACATTTTTTTTAATTTTAATTTTTTTAATATATATCATTGATTCATCACTTCTCTACTAACATTTTTTTTTTTATTTTACTTTTTTTTAATATATATCATTGATTCATCACTTCTCTACTAACAATTTTTATTTAATTTTACTTTTTTTTAATATATATCATTGATTCATCACTTCTCTACTAACATTTTTTTTTTATTTTACTTTTTTTTAATATATATCATTGATTCATCACTTCTCTACTAACAATTTTTATTTAATTGTAATTTTTTTTTAATTTTAATTTTTTTAAATATATATCATTGATTCATCACTTCTCTACTAACAATTTTTTTTTAATTTTACTTTTTTTTAATATATATCATTGATTCATCACTTCTCAACTAACATTTTTTTTTTAATTTTATTTTTTTTTAATATATATCATTGATTCATCACTTCTCTACTAACAATTTTTATTTAATTTTAATTTTTTTAATATATATCATTAATTCATCACTTATCTACCAACAATTTTTAATTAATTTTATTTTTTTTAATATATATCATTGATTCACAACTTCTCTACTAACAATTTTTATTTAATTGTAATTTTTTTTAATATATATAATTGATTCATCCTTTCTCTACTAACAATTTTTATTTAATTTTAATTTTTTTAAATATATATCATTGATTCATCACTTCTCTAACAATTTTTTTTTAATTTTAATTTTTTTAAATATATATCATTGATTCATCACTTCTCTACTAACAATTTTTATTTAATTTTAATTTTTTTTAATATAAATCTTAGATTCATCACTTCTCTACTAACACTTTTTATTGTATTTTAATTTTTTTTAATATATATCATTGATTCATCACTTCTCTACTAACAATTTTTATTTTATTTTAATTTTTTTTAATATATATCATTGATTCATCCCTTCTCTACTAACAATTTTTTTTTATTTTAATTTTTTTAATATATATCATTGATTCATCCCTTCTCTACTAACAATTTTTTTAAAATTTAAATTTTTTTTAATATATATCATTGATTCATCACTTCTCTACTAACAACTTTTATTTAATTTTAATTTTTTTAACATATATCATTGATTCATCACTTCTCTACTAACAATTTTTATTTAATTTTAATTTTTTTTATATATATCATTGATTCATCACTTCTCTACTAACAATTTTTATTTAATTTTCATTATTTTTAATATATATCATTGGTTCATCACTTCTCTACTAACAATTTTGATTTAATTTTAATTTTTTTTAATATATATCATTGGTTCATCACTTCTCTACTAACAATTTTTATTTAATTTTAATTTTTTTTAATATAAATCTTTGATTCATCACTTCTCTACTAACAATTTTTATTTAATTTTTTTTTTTTTTATATATATCATTGATTCAATACTTCTCTACTAACAACTTTTATTTAATTTTAATTTTTTTTAATATATATCATTGATTCCTCACTTCTCTACTAACAACTTTTTTTTAATTTTAATTTTTTTTAATATATATCATTGATTCATCACTTCTCTACTAACAATTTTGGTTTAATTTTTATTTTTTAATATATATCATTGATTCATCACTTCTCTACTAACAATTATTTTTTAATTTTAATTTTTTTTAATATATATCATTGATTCATCCCTTCTCTACTAACAATTTTGTTTAATTCTAATTTTTTTTAATATATATCATTGATTCATCCTTTCTCTACTAACAATTTTTATTTAATTTTAATTTTTTTTAATATATATCATTGATTCATCACTTCTCTACTAACAATTTTTTTTAAATTTTAATTTTTTAAATATATATCATTGATTCAATACTTCTCTACTAACAACTTTTATTTAATTTTAATTTTTTTTAATATATATCATTGATTCCTCACTTCTCTACTAACAACTTTTTTTTAATTTTAATTTTTTTTAATATATATCATTGATTCATCACTTCTCTACTAACATTTTTTTTAATTTTAATTTTTTTAATATATATCATTGATTCATCACTTCTCTACTAACATTTTTTTTTTTATTTTACTTTTTTTTAATATATATCATTGATTCATCACTTCTCTACTAACAATTTTTATTTAATTTTACTTTTTTTTAATATATATCATTGATTCATCACTTCTCTACTAACATTTTTTTTTTTATTTTACTTTTTTTTAATATATATCATTGATTCATCACTTCTCTACTAACAATTTTTATTTAATTGTAATTTTTTTTTAATTTTAATTTTTTAAAATATATATCATTGATTCATCACTTCTCTACTAACAATTCTTTTTTAATTTTACTTTTTTTTAATATATATCATTGATTCATCACTTCTCAACTAACATTTTTTTTTTAATTTTTTTTTTTTTTAATATATATCATTGATTCATCACTTCTCTACTAACAATTTTTATTTAATTCTAATTTTTTTAATATATATCATTAATTCATCACTTATCTACCAACAATTTTTAATTAATTTTATTTTTTTTAATATATATCATTGATTCACAACTTCTCTACTAACAATTTTTATTTAATTGTAATTTTTTTTAATATATATAATTGATTCATCCTTTCTCTACTAACAATTTTTATTTAATTTTAATTTTTTTAAATATATATCATTGATTCATCACTTCTCTAACAATTTTTTTTTAATTTTAATTTTTTTAAATATATATCATTGATTCATCACTTCTCTACTAACAATTTTTATTTAATTTTAATTTTTTTAAATATAAATCTTAGATTCATCACTTCTCTACTAACACTTTTTATTGTATTTTAATTTTTTTTAATATATATCATTGATTCATCACTTCTCTACTAACAATTTTTATTTTATTTTAATTTTTTTTAATATATATCATTGATTCATCCCTTCTCTACTAACAATTTTTTTTTATTTTAATTTTTTTAATATATATCATTGATTCATCCCTTCTCTACTAACAATTTTTTTAAAATTTAAATTTTTTTTAATATATATCATTGATTCATCACTTCTCTACTAACAACTTTTATTTAATTTTAATTTTTTTAACATATATCATTGATTCATCACTTCTCTACTAACAATTTTTATTTAATTTTAATTTTTTTTATATATATCATTGATTCATCACTTCTCTACTAACAATTTTTATTTAATTTTCATTATTTTTAATATATATCATTGGTTCATCACTTCTCTACTAACAATTTTGATTTAATTTTAATTTTTTTTAATATATATCATTGGTTCATCACTTCTCTACTAACAATTTTTATTTAATTTTAATTTTTTTTAATATAAATCTTTGATTCATCACTTCTCTACTAACAATTTTTATTTAATTTTTTTTTTTTTTATATATATCATTGATTCATCACTTCACTACTAACAATTTTTATTTAATTTTAATTTTTTTTAATATATATCATTGATTCATCCCTTTTCTACTAACAATTTTTTTTTAATTTTAATTTTTTTTCATATATATCATTGATTCATCACTTCTCTACTAACAATTTTTGTTTAATTTTTATTTTTTTAATATATATCATTGATTCATCACTTCTCTACTAACAATTATTTTTTAATTTTAATTTTTTTTAATATATATCATTGATTCATCCCTTCTCTACTAACAATTTTGTTTAATTCTAATTTTTTTTAATATATATCATTGATTCATCCTTTCTCTACTAACAATTTTTATTTAATTTTAATTTTTTTTAATATATATCATTGATTCATCACTTCTCTACTAACAATTTTTTTTAAATTTTAATTTTTTAAATATATATCATTGATTCAATACTTCTCTACTAACAACTTTTATTTAATTTTAATTTTTTTTAATATATATCATTGATTCCTCACTTCTCTACTAACAACTTTTTTTTAATTTTAATTTTTTTTAATATATATCATTGATTAATCACTTCTCTACTAACAACTTTTATTTAATTTTAATTTTTTTAACATATATCATTGATTCATCCCTTCTCTACTAACAATTTTTTTTTAATTTTAATTTTTTTTTAAATATATCATTGATTCATCACTTCTCTACTTAAAATTTTTTTTAAATTTTAATTTTTTTTAATATATATCATTGATTCATCACTTCTCTACTAACAATTTTTTTTTAATTTTAATTTTTTTTAATATATATCATTGATTCATCACTTCTCTACTAACAATTTTTATTTAATTTTTTTTAATATAAATCTTAGATTCATCACTTCTCTACTAACAATTTTTATTTAATTTTAATTTTTTTTAATATATATCATTGATTCATCACTTCTCTACTAACAATTTTTTTTTTAATTGTAATTTTTTTGATACAGAAAATACAACCAAAATTTCCAGGCGTGACATACACATACCTTTGTCCGTACTTTTCCTTCTGTTTTCGTAGCATTCGTTGTACGTACGTCACGCTTACATCATGCCTGAAAATCTTTAGTTATATTTTCTGAAACAGTGCCCATGCATATTTGGTTGGGGTTTGAATTAACAAGTAAATTTATGTACATACATGAGTGTATATGTGTGTTTATTTTAATTCACGTGTGTATGTGTGTGTGTGTGTGTGTGTGTGTGTGTGTAAACAGGCATTTGAGTGTATACATTAAGTTTATCTGTAATATGTATTATTTGGTTTAGTCGGACTACTATCTTAAGTTTCAATGTTATTCTCACAACAGCGGTTCGGCCGATATAACCGCTGACCTTCATGTGGTCTTGTCGAACTCGGGAATCTGTATAGAATTTCGAACAGTAGTCCAAATAATAAAAGTTATCTATCCTCATCCCAAAACATATAATATATAGCTGTAATATGTATCTTGAAATAGCAAAAGTCTGCGAACGAGAGAAACATTTCAATACTGTTTGTAAGGAAGTGTAAAAAATATGAATCGAAAAAAAAAATGATATATATATAACTGTCAAACTAGCTTACATTATATATATATATATATATATATATATATTGTAAATTACCGTGGAAACGACATCATTGTGGTTGGATAGCGGGGAAATTGTTGATTGCCCATTGTTCACTACACTATTGACGATTTTCCAGAAATCACGAGTATCTAGTTTCTGTGACTCAATGCGTTTTCTGGTCATCTCTGTATACCTTCTCTTTGCTTCATCTATTAGTCTTAGCATGATTTCTTGACGCTATAAGTTTCTGTCTATTTGTTGTTGACTTATGGTGGTTGAATTGTCGGAACGCTTGCTGCCTCTGAGCAATATCAGCTGCACAGTTCGAGGTGAATCATTGTGGAACGTGGGGGCTTGCTGTAGAATTTTAGCGTGGGGACCCATGTTTTTATGCCAGTTTTGACCCATTCGGTTTCCTAATTTGTGCACTGATAAACAGGGAGAGAAAGTTTTACTTCTCTGCTGTGATCTCTGATGAATTCCCAATCATTACCACAAAGTGGCCAGCTTTCCCAAGCAAGCTACGAGCATTCGCTGCACAATAACAGGTCAAGCAGTTAGGTTTGCTGGTCCACACGATCAGGGAAGAGGGTCGGAAAAGTAATAGCCTGTGAGTGAGAGTGCACTGTGGAGAAACAAAGTTAAGCAGGGTACTGTCCTGGGTCGAAGGAGAACGGTATAAGAAATATAAGTAACTAACGCTGTGCTGTAAGGTTAATCTAAAGCACATGATCAGCTGATTCTAGTCTATGTTCGCTAGTCAAGGGGAGGCTGTTCCGAACATAAACTCCTAGCCTGTGCATATATTTGTCAGTCTTTACGGTAGAGTTGGAAGTATTCAGTCATGTCAAAATGGTGTATGGAGATTGAGGATTGTAGGTTTGTTTCACTTAATGCTAGGATATCTTGGGAGTTTACTCATAGAAAGGTTTCTACGTCATTGATGTTGGTTCTAAGCCACAGTATTTGTGAATGTTAACCTCATGTCGGAGGCAAAGATGTTGTTTGGTGGGTGTCTGGTTTAGGTTTGTTTCTGTTTTCTTTGTACTGTCATTTTAGTTTTAGATTGTGGGGAGGGCAAAACGGGTGCTTGTTTGGTGTCAATAAGCGCACACAACCAGCCCATGAGTTGAGACTTGATCCATAGGGGTTGTGGCCTCAAGAAAGCCCACTGGAGATAACTATAGGGTCCCTTTCCATGTGCGACATGGCATGTACAGTTACCCATGATATACAACTGTTGATAGAGCAGCGGCTTTTAGCGCTACCTAAGAGTTAGGGCTCTTGTACTACCAGTCAGAAACAGCAGCAAGACAAGCTAGTTAAAAGAATGAAGCCAACATGGTTAATGCCTATGATTATTTAAACTAGCCTATGTATATGTTTATACACGCATTCCATATAGTAAACCTTCCAATTTCTACCTTTCCCATAAATATATGGAAAAAGTATATATATATATATGTATATATATATATATATATATATATATAGAAAGAAAGATGAAGATAAAAAATTGTACAAAATGACATAAAGTTACATAAATTAATACAAATTTTATTACATCGAAGAAGAGTTTTATCTTTGAAAAAACATTGGTTTAAGGATTAATGTAACTCCTTGCATCTGAACTTTCGATGTAATAAAATTTGTATTAATTTATGTAACTTTATGTAATTTTGTACAATTTTTTATCTTCATCTTTCTTTCTTTAAAATTGATTGCTCTACTCAACGTATTGAGCTTTATTTTATCGAGATAGATCACTCTACGATATTTCGATTATCGTTAATTCTTTTATCATTAGTATATACATACATTATATATATATATATATATATATATATATATATATATATATATATATATATATATACTTATACTACGTTGTCTGAGCAAATTTAGAAAACCAAGAATTGCTTAGAAGTAAATTGACAGGGAAGACTTCAAAATCTATTTACACCCAAAATGCTGGGCATTTATCCACGATAAAAAAATAATTTGTAAATAAAACCCATGTTAAATCAACATTTTTAATGAAAAGACATCTTTTTCAAACTAATGAAAAATACCTCCACGGACACTAATTTTTTTTCTAATTTCTTACACTAATAGAACTTCCTGATGCGAGTTTAATGGCACCCCTCAATGTTCTTAAGTTATTATGATTGAAAAATCCCTCTGTAAATTCAGGTTCACAGATAACTTTTGCAAACAACACGTATAGCATCAAGAAATGACTGTAAGAGTGTCATGGCTGCAGCCAAGACTAGTTATACCAGAAAACAGATTAAGTGGTAGAAATTAGGAACTCACAATTTCTGGAAAATCTATAAGTAAGTAATGGGCAATCAATATTTTTTGCGCTATCCAACTACCATGATGTCGCTTATACGACAACTAAGAAAGCTGAACTGCTTACCCAGTGGTTCGCCTTGGACTCCACAAACCACTCTCTCTCAAATCTCCCATTGTGGACAGACAGAAGCTACACTCGATGATCTGATCATCACCTCTTCCCATGTCCAAGATATCATAAAAACCTTGACACCACCAAAGCATGTGGGCCTGATCCCCAAACTCTACTACAAATGCCTTGCCGAATCTTGCTTCCTTGATAGCTGGAAAATGGCCTCTGTAGTAGCAGTGTTCGAAAATGCTGATGAAAGAACTGCGCCACAAAATGATCGCTCTGGTCAGCCTCCTCCTCTTTGCCAAAATCTTTGAATCGTTAGAAATGAGATAATGACTTGGGGAACGAACTGACGCAATTACTGCCTTTTTTCCTCTCTGGGTGACAACCGTAATTCATAATCTTTTCGGTTTGAATTCTAGGAAAAAAACAACATGTCCTTTAAGTCTAAATTTATTTTTTATCAGCCAAGTTTTGAAGATAATAAATTTGCAAAAGAATTTAGACTTTAGAGTGGTGGATCCAACATTGAATTTAGAATTCTCCACCATTTCCATGATTCCAGTGAGGACTGAGGTATATCTCACACCTGATGGCCAAGATCTACACCAACATACATTTAATTATCCTATATATTATTTTTTAACCCTTCTTCGCCTATGAAGTGGAGAAACTCGCGAAATCTCGCAGAATCACGTTGGCCAAAGGATTTCGGCCAATAAGATACGGACTGACCGGCTTGACCACGCGTGATTTGAAATCTATAAGAAGGTACGCTTCCCTTCCTCACTCTCTCTTTTTCCCTCACCGTTCTGAGACGAACGAACGCACACAAAGAACGCTCGTCGATAAACGACCTCCCCCCCCCCACCAACTCGAACTGAGGTATATCTCACACCTGATGGCCAAGATCTACACCAACATACATTTAATTTAATAAAATGAAACGTTGACTATTTTAATTTATTGTTTGCTTATTTGGATCATACAGAGAATAAGGACCCGAAAACAATGACCAAATGAAAGGAACGCCTTTCTTACTTCACCGGTGTCTTCCGGTTGACCTGCCCACTCTATTTACAACTTTTTAATAAACAAACGAAACATCAAAGCATCCAAAATACTTTTTTCTTTGAAAACATGTTGATATTTATTTTTTTTGTGTGGGGGGATATATATTATATATCTTCTGTGTTTATTATTATATTGTAAAAAACGACGCACGCTAAAAGATTTTATTTCATTATGCATTCTACCCTCGTGGGGAGGCAAGTAAATAGTGACACAAAAACATTTTAGAACGAGAATTCAAAAGATTTTGTAAATAAAAAAATAAACGCATCTTACATTCAATAATAAATATATAATATATATCCCCGCCCAAATATAAATATTAACATGTTTTAAAATAAAAAAAATATATTGGATGCTTTGATGTTTTCGTTTGTTTATTAAAAAGTTGTAAATAGTGCACGTGTTCGTGGTCAGGTCAACTGGAAGACACCGGTGAAGACAGAAAAGCGTCCCTTTCATTTTGCCATTGTTTTGGGATCCTTATTCTCTGTATGGTTCGCTTATGTATAGGACGAATGAGATGAGAAGTAGTGGATATTTTCAAAATATGATATTAAAAGTTATTGTTAAAAGCTAGATGTATGAACCAATATTATTCGTTTGCTAAAAGAGTTTTAGGACAAATTTCTAGATTAGATTAACAACAACAATCGCATAGACATGTTATTCAGTCTTTAATGTATCTTAACCAACAGATTTGGACCGTTTTCTGGACTGAATTCTATTTAGTGGTTGTGAGATCAATCTAACAATGATGATGATCACAAATAAATTCAATTCTTCTGTATTAATTGAATCAATTGGAGTTTTAATTATGACATTTAATTGCATTTCGGTTTTTTTTCACAGATTTTCCTGTTTTAGGAATTTAAATGGATCATTATTTTCTGACAAATGACACCTGAAGAAAACCGAAGAGTACATCGACTGAAATAGTGGGAATGTTACAGCAACCAAGAAAATGTGAAGAATCATTTCTTTGAATAAATAAAGTTGATTGCTTTTAGTTGATTCTGTAAATCAAATTTTTTTACTCAAGAAAATATAACTTTCAATCAGATTAGTAATTATCATGTGTCTCTTTTGATATTCAATTGAAATAACAGTATCCCTAAAAAGGATATAAAAGTATTGAATGAATATTTATTGACATTCAATTGAAATAACAGTCTCCCTAAAAAGGATATAAAAGTATTTAATGAATATTTATTGACATTCAATTAGAATAACAGTCTCCCTAAAAAGGATATAAAAGTATTGAATGAATATTATTGACATTCAAGTGAAATAACAGTCTCCCTTAAAAGGATATAAAAGTATTGAATGAATATTTATTGACATTCAAGTGAAATAACAGTCTCCCTAAAAAGGATATAAAAGTATTGAATGAATATTTATTGACATTCAAGTGAAATAACAGTCTCCCTAAAAAGGATATAAAAGTATTCCTTGAATGAATATTATGGTGATAAATGTGTACAAAACACATTCTCATGAAATATATGGATTTTCTTACTCAAGGAAATTCATTTTTGAATCATGCATATCAGCTCACATTTGTAATAGGAATATTCTCATGAACAATGTGTCTAATTGTTCAATTTTAATGAGATGTGAGTCATTGTTCAATTTTAATGAGATGTGAGTCATTGTTCAATTTTAATGAGATGTGAGTCATTGTTCAATTTTAAAGTATATATTTAAGGAATCAATCGATAGAGAAATCAGTGTTTTAAAAAGGTTTTAAATAAGGTTTCACAAATAATGGAATAATCTTTTTAGTGCGATGAGAAAAATGTTAACTAAATTCATTATTCAGAACATCTGACCTGAAATTGATGTTGATTGTCCATCATACGTGTGGCTCTTCATTTAGTGAGAATGGAGCTTTAGGTGAACATGTGCGAACTCACAAAGGCGAGAAGCCATATTCTTGTAAACTCTTTTTTGTAGTCAGAAGTTTAATGAAGTATATGCGGTCACACTAAAAGAAACTGGAACCTGAAAGAGATCTCCATCATTCCAGTTATCATAGGAGGCACTGGACTCATGAGAAGAACTTGAAAATGTATTTAGCAAGTATACCTGGTGAACCAAGTGCAAGAAAGATCCAAACAACTGCACTCAAGAGAACAGCCAGAATCCTGAAAAAGCTCTTGTTTGTAGGAGTCTGTAAATAGTGGGTGATCATATTGCATTTAAAAGAATGCCCCGTCCCCAGAAAATGAAAGAAAAAAGGGGGAAAAGGCCATTGTACATCATGTGGTTCTTCATTTAGCGACAAGTCACATTTAGTTAGTCATCTGCAAACACACAACGAAATAAAAATCATACCGGTTGTAGTGGGGGCAACTGGTCTAGTGAAAAAAAATCTAAGAAAATACTTAGACACAATCCCGGGAAGACCAAACTGTAGGGAAGTACAGATAGCAGCCCTAAAAGGAACAACATCTATCCTTAAGAGAACCCTCGGATATAAATTTTACTCATAGGGAAATCAAGTATTAGCCTTAAGAGGGGGACCCTTGATCTCTTTAGATGAACTGAATTAAAATGATAAAAAAGAGAGTTTGGATTACTTACTAGACACTATCTGCGAGTGTCTTCGGTTTCTCTGTACAAGGGTTTGTCAATATCACCTGACATGAGGATACATCACCCCGCAAGTAAACCCTGACCAAATATTCAAAATAACATAGTGTTCAAAGCCTGAATATGATCCCCTCGGTTTGGCTAGACGCCTATATGAGGAATGGTGCACCTTCTCTTGGTGATGTTGCCTCAAATAACAACACTTAACTGGTTACTCCACCAGACCAGATGAATTCTTGTCCTGGAATCCGGTAAGACTATGAGATCAAAAGATATACATTATAAACTGATCAATTGGGGAGACTACAAGAAATATCTACTACACCATAATTAACTGGTCAATTGGGGAGAGAGAAATTAATTTTTTTTACTTCTTTACTGTTGTGGGGTACAAATCACCCCTATTGAAGAACTAATGGAAGCAACCATCTATAATAAATACCATGGTTGCAAAGACTCAAACAGAGGAAATTCCTATTCATGTTTTACCGCATGGTAGGAATCCGGTCATCTACCACATTTAGTGGCGTTACTGTATTGCTATGAATAAATACATTGTATATTTTAACCTGTCACAATTTGTGGTTGTTATCTTTGTGACCCCTAGCACGGGTCTACAACACTGACGACGAGAAATTTAGTAAAGAACATACGTGAGGATTTTGATTTTATACCAGTCACGAATACTGGCTACCAGGATTACTCAAGAAAGTTACGGGATCATTGGACAAAAAACTGAATAACGAAGATTCGGGCAAGGATTTACTTGAAAAAAAAACAAAAAAACGTCAAACAACAAAAGACGTCGTCAAAAAAAGTCTTATCTTGCTGTTGGGAAAAAAAAGTCACAAGAAGCCTAAACTACGAGTTAAAACGGAACTCATAAATGGCGTGGATTTACCACAACTGAAGAAAAAAACAAAAAAAAATGACTCAAAGTTTCAGTAAGTACAAAAAAAAATTGTTCGTTCTAAAAAGATTGTCTTAAAAAGGCATTAGCATTGAAAAACAAAATTAAAAAGTTACGTCGGATTTTTCTGATTAAAATAAATTTTTCTCTGACTGACTGGCACGTTAAAAAAAAAAACACTTTCGACAAGCAGGTACGGCATAACACTTTGTGTTAATGAGAAAATATGATATTCTGTTACGCACTTAAAGCGGAAATTATGGCCAATATTTAAATAAATGCTATGAACTCGTTTTTTTTTGTACAAAAAAAAAACCAAACTAATTCTTTGTAAAAGAAAAAAAAAGTGTACGTTCAACAAAGATTTGAACTAAACACTTACACGTTACGAAAAGAAAATTGGAGAGAAAAAAAAAAAGGTCAAACTTTTTTCTGTATAAACACAAACGCTGAATTATTTTCTAGTGGAAAATTGCCACACAAGGAAAAAATAAATTAAGGAAATACTCGTCAATATAACCAGATACAAAAATTGTAAAAGTTTATTTTGTAGAGTTGGTACTATAGAAAAAGAATTGGTTTGTTTCTGAAAACGCTTTTTTGTCATAAAAAAAAAAAAAAAAAAAAAAAAAAAAAATGGAGGATTTTTCAAAACAGATTTTGGAAATTATAAAACTTCAACAAAATCAACGATTAGAACTTGAAAAAAGGTTTCGAGAAGAACAATTGATAGTACAGAAACAAAATGACGAGAAGCGGTTAAGTTTAATGAAATACTTCGAGGAAAAACAGGGAAGAGAAAGAAAAGAAATGATGAAATACGCCGTGGAAGAAAAGAAAGAAATGAACGAACAAATATTGGAATTGAAAAAATTACATTTAGAGCATCAAAACCAATCAGATAAAAAAATGGATTTGTTAACGCAAGTTTTAATGAATAAGGACAACGGACAGGAAAACAGTACGGCTTTTTCGCAAAATGCGATCTGGTCAGCCATTGATACATTTCGCTATGCTATTGAGGAAGACCTAATGTTTGAAGTATACTTCAGAAGATTTGAAGACTTATTCAAGATTGATTGTGGTTCATGGACGGATCAAAAGAAGGTTCGTTTATTACTACGGAAGTTGGGTGCATCCGAACATAACAAATTCGTGGATTATATTTTGCCAAGAAAAACCAACGAATTGTCGTTTGACGAGGCAGTCAAACTGTTAATGGAGTTATACTGTCCAAAGACAAGCCTTTTCCATAAAAGATGGAAATGTATGAATATTACACATAAGGAAAATCAGGATTATACGACTTTTGCGTCTATAGTTAATAAAAACTGTGACGACTTCAAGTTGTCATCATTAACGGCAGATAATTTTAGATGCCTAATACTCCCACAAGGTTTGATAGCCACAAAAAGACGCCGATATAAGACGGCGTGCTCTAAATAAACTGGAATTAGAACCTGATTTAACGCTTCAGAAACTGGCTGAAGATTGTCAACGGTTCGTGGCAGTGAAACAAGATTCCCGAAACATAGAGGTAGCAGGTATCGCTCACATTAAAAAGATACGCTCCAAAAATAAAGGACACTCACCCGCCAGCTATTACCAACCAAGAGGCAAAAAGAACCCTTCACAAAATTATCAGGATAGACAAAAGCCTAGGACCCCTTGTAGTAAATGTGGAGGACCTCATGGGTACAATGCATGTTGGTACCATAAGAAAATAACGTGTGACCTATGCAAACGAGCAGGGCACAAGGCCTCATATTGCAGAGCAAAAGTAGGAAAAAAGAACTACCTAAAAACTGCAAAAAGGGACCCTTCACCAACAGAGAACATAAGGAAATATGTTACGGTGAGAATCGGAAATAGAGAAGTAAATCTGCAACTCGATTCAGGGTCGGATATATCGATTATAAATGTTCACACGTGGAAGAAATTAGGTAAGCCCACAATGATGAAGACGAATAAAATCGCAAGATCGGTAACTGGTGAAAAGATACATTTTGAGGGTGAATTAATTATTAATGTTTCACTAAAAAGAAAGACAAAAAAGCTAAAAGTATTCGTTCTTAGGAACACATCAAATTTATTTGGATCTGACTGGATCCAAGAATTTGAATTATGGGACTCGCCAATGAGTGATTTTTGTCAAAAAATCGAAAATTTAACGGCCGAAGCCGTCAAACTAAAAAAAGATCTAAAAAAATTTTTTCCAAGTGTTTTTTCTGAAAAGCTTGGATGCTGCACGAAAATAAAAGCGAGATCCGAATTGCTGGATGAAGCAAAACCAATATTCAAAAAACCACCGAATACTACAGTTCCTAAAAAGAGGTATTTACCTGGGGAAAAGGTATTTTTCCAGGTACACAAAAATAATAGTATGATGTGGGAACTAGGAAAGGTCAAGCAGAGGATCGGGCGGATGGTTTACATAATCGAAGGTCCAAAATTTACTCACAAAAAGCATTTGAACCAAATTCGGAAACGTGTCACTGATGACGACAGACAACCTCCTGTTGAACAAGAAGTAATGGACCATATATATGACACGTTCGACCTGGTAACACCACAAGCAGCCGGACAACGCCGATCTTCCAGAGAAAGAAAAAGGATCGATCCCATAGAGATCAATCCCAGAAAAAAGAGCTATACGATCATTCCAGGGGAATGAAAAGCTCGGGAGGGGGGTGTTGTGGGGTACAAATCACCCCTATTGAAGAACTAATGGAAGCAACCATCTATAATAAATACCATGGTTGCAAAGACTCAAACAGAGGAAATTCCTATTCATGTTTTACCGCATGGTAGGAATCCGGTCATCTACCACATTTAGTGGCGTTACTGTATTGCTATGAATAAATACATTGTATATTTTAACCTGTCACAATTTGTGGTTGTTATCTTTGTGACCCCTAGCACGGGTCTACAACATTTACAAAATCAACGTTAGAGAGGTAAAGGAGAACTTTAATGGAACACTCGAATATCTATGTATTTCATCTGGAGATCAAGTGTTAACCTCAGGAAGGGAGCTATTGATTTATGAGAACTTCGACTGAAGTAAAATGAAATAAAAAATGAAATGTTCTTCACTTCTTTACAAACTCAATGTTTGAAAGGTACACAATAACTTTAGTGGAATATTCGAATATCTATGTATCTCATATAGAGATGAAGTGTTTACCCCAGGGAAGGTTCCCTTTGATTTCTCAGAACTTCGACTGAAGTAAAAAGAAACAAAAAAATAAGGGAAATGATGTGGATAACTTCAATCCCTTTTCAGAATTTTGAGAGTGTTAGGACAAATCTGCTAACTCAAGTTTTGTATGATTCAAAGATGACACAGAATGCAAGTTAATGAAAGGTTTATCAAATATGACCAATGTTTAGCTAGAAAAATGTAATATTGTTTTCAATATTTTATTGGCCAGAAAGAATGTAATAGTTAATTAGTTGGTTCAGGTAAATTGTAACCATAACCCTAACTTGCTGGGATCAATCTTATGTTTAAACATTTAGAATAAAGTTATTGAATATTACTTGCTGGGACCAATCTTATATTTAAACATTTAGAATAAAGTTATTGAACATAACTTGCTGGGATCAATCTTATGTTTTAACATTTAGAATAAAGTTATTGAACATAACTTGCTGGGATCAATCTTATGTTTAAACATTTAGAATAAAGTTATTGAACATAACTTGCTGGGATCAATCTTATGTTTAAACATTTAGAATAAAGTTATTGAACATTACTTGCTGGGATCAATCTTATGTTTAAACATTTAGAATAATGTTATTGAACATAACTTGCTGGGATCAATCTTATGTTTAAACATTTAGAATAAAGTTATTGAACATAACTTGCTGGGATCAATCTTATGTTTTAACATTTAGAATAAAGTTATTGAACATTACTTGCTGGGATCAATCTTATGTTTAAACATTTAGAATAAAGTTATTGAACATAACTTGCTGGGATCAATCTTATGTTTTAACATTTAGAATAAAGTTATTGAACATTACTTGCTGGGATCAATCTTATGTTTAAACATTTAGAATAAAGTTATTGAACATAACTTGCTGGGATCAATCTTATGTTTAAACATTTAGAATAAAGTTATTGAACATAACTTGCTGGGATCAATCTTATGTTTAAACATTTAGAATAAAGTTATTGAACATAACTTGCTGGGATCAATCTTATGTTTAAACATTTAGAATAAAGTTATTGAACATAACTTGCTGGGATCAATCTTATGTTTAAACATTTAGAATAAAGTTATTGAACTAGAACATTGATAGCGGCCATGTTTTTTATTTCTAACAGAGAACATGTTTTTTTATTAAAAAAAACAATAAAAAATAAATCTTTTCGTAATTTACAGATAATTTCATAAGAAAATCGCCAATGAAAAAATTTGAGTATCATGTCATATTTATAGACTTTAAAAAGCCAAGTGAGATTTAATTTTAAAATATGTACATTGGAAAATTTCTTTCTTTTCTTTTCAGGGGGATTGAACGGACACATCTTATTTTAACTGCCTCCGAGCATCTCCGTAGGAAACTGGCCGGCGGTGAGGACAAAATTTACTTCTGACGCTTAATTGTTTGTATTTCCAAATCCTGTAAAGCTGATTAAATGCTGCCAAGCTTTTCCTATTCTGCATTGCAACTCGTAGTCCATATTGCCGTCCTAACTGATCCTGGTGTCGCAACCGATAAAACAGTGGATCTGTTTTCAAAAATGTCTCGAAATTAGCTGCAGTGTCCTTGTTTTTACAATTTAGACGTGTCGAAAGATGAGGGTGCTGTTATTTTCTTCTTCTGTTTCTGTAATTTGATTTTCGCAATCGACAGATAGTTGTCACTACAAATATCAGCACCTCGATAGACCCTTACATCATACAGTAGCAACAAAATTACATGCAAAGGAACTATCAATATTCCATAAACAGTCAAAATGGTAAGATGCAACATTCTGTCTTGTAGAGTTGCCTTTGTAAGTCTGTCTACAAGTGAACAATTCAAACTGATCACGATAAATGGTGACGCTATTAGAAATACAAAATGGCGACAACTACTTATACCCATCACTAACGTTAAAAACAGAGGAAAACATATCCGTAACAGTTTTACAGAATCGACAACTTCAAGGGAACAGCAAAACTCTTAGCAAAAGAGGATGTTAGTCATTTGTGAATCCCTCACGCAAATGCAGCATCCACCTCGAAGAAAGCTGAAACAAGAGATAGAAAAGATGATAGAAGAAAATGTGTTAAAGAATGTGTCGTGATATGTTATATACTAACCAACTGTAACTAACACATACAAACTAGTATTTATTATTCCGTTATTATTCCTTACCACATAATTATTCCTTTATTATTCCTTACCACATAATTATTCCTTTATTATTCCTTACCAAATAATTATTCCTTACCAAATAATTATTCCTTTATTATTCCTTACCAAATAATTATTCCTTTATTATTCCTTACCAAATAATTATTCCTTTATTATTCCTTACCACATAATTATTCCTTTATTATTCCTTACCAAATAATTATTCCTTTATTATTCCTTACCACATAATTATTCCTTTATTATTCCTTACCAAATAATTATTCCTTTATTATTCCTTACCAAATAATTATTCCTTTATTATTCCTTACCAAATAATTATTCATAACCAAATAATACTTCATGGTGACAGCAGTAGAGCAAACCTTTTACTAAAGGAGAATGCAGAACCATTTAGTGTTTTACAGAATTGGCGGTGCTTGTGAACCGTAGCTACGAAAGAATTTTTTTGAAAATCTTTTAGTTATAGAGAGTCAAATAAGGGGGAGAGAACTCTAGTTTCAACCACGATTTATCTGAAAATGGATTTTACTATTGTAATTAAAAAATGAAAAATAAAATTAAAATAAAATGATTACTAGAATATATTTTTGAAAGACTCCAACGAAATGATATTTTAAAACTTTCTAAGCATCCGTTTAAGTGCAATTGTTTGGATGTCTCTTGCACTTGGTTCACCGTGGAATATATGCCATGAAATTTTTGAAATTCTTTTGCATAAACCCAGTTGCTCCTATGATTACTAGAATGATCTTCCCAAGATTCCAGTTCATTTCCATGTCGTACATAGGACCTTGATATTTAGTTATTTTCTTCCTCTCAGCTGTTTAAGCCAGCATAATTAGGGACACTGACTTTAACTAGGGTTACTACTTTTCCCCTTTTTGTCTCATATCACTACGTCTGGTTTAACAGCTCCGTTTTCTGAGTATGTAGTTGTAGGGATTGCATAGTCATAGTGGATTTTTTTCCAATATTTCTTTCTGGTATATGTTCCCAGAAATTGCTGCTACACTGGATATTCAATTTGTACAGATGGTCCAGTGTATATATTTATATACTCCATTGTGTTGCATTGTATAGTTACGGCAGAATGTTACAACTGGATGTCAGGTGACTCACACTCTCTTATTCCATGTGGCAGAACCTGCACTTGTTGCTGTATCTCTTTTCTTCATTTTACATCACTATAAGTTCTCAGAAATCAAAGGGTCCTTTTCCTGGGGCTAACACTTGATCTCTGCATGAGACACAGATATTCGAGTGTTTCATTATAGTTTTCCTTTATTTCTCAACGTTGAGGTAATAAAGAAGTTAAGAACATTGATTTTCCTCTCCCCAATTTACCAGTTAACTACTTTATAGTATACATTTTTTGTGGTCTCTTGGTCTTACCAGATTCCAGGACAAGAATTCATCTGGTCTAGTGGAGAATCCAGCTTAGTGCTGGGACTAGAAGCAACAACACTTGGAGAAGATGCACCATTCCTTGTATCAGCCAGTGTGGCCATACCGAGGGATCTTATTTGAGCTTTGAATACTATGTTGTTTTGAATATTTGGTCAGGGTTTACTTGTAGGCTGAAGTATCCTCATGCTAGGTTGTCCTGACAAACCCATGTACAGAGAGACGGTAGACACTCGAGGACAGTGACTTGGAGGCATTTAAATATCTCTTTTTAAAAATGTTCTTATCTTTCCCTTTTTGCTGGGGATGGGGAATCCTACCGGATGCCAGACATTCACCAGCTATTTCGTACACTAGAGCCTAGAGATCTTTTTAAGATTTTATCTGTTCCTTTAAGTGCAATTGTTTGTATTTCTCTTGCACGCGATTCACTGGGTATATTCACCAGATAGCTTTTGATATTCTTTTTCATTAGCCCTGTTGCTCCTATAATTACTGGGATGATGGAGACTCCTAAGATTTCAGTTTATTTCATGTTTTACACGCATATGCCGCGACAAATGTGATTTCTGTGTAAAAGAAGAAGCACATACATTACAAGAATATTGTTTCTTAGTATGTATTCGCATGTGGGCTAATAAATGGGATTTGCGTGAAAAAGAAGAGCCACAGGCATTACAAGAATATGGCTTTTCTCCAGTGTGTGATCGCATATGTATTTCTAAATCTTTTCTCTGACTAAAAGAATACACACACGCTGGACAAGAATATACCCGTTCTCTCTTTGTTTTCATTTTACTTTCACTGTGTTTTTTCATGTGTGCTTTTAAATTTCTGTTTTGCTTAAAAGAAGAGTCACACACTTTACAAGTATATGGCTTTTCTCCAGCATGTGTTCGCATATGTGTTACTAAATGTGTTTTTTGGTTAAAAGAAAAGCCACACACTTTACAACTATATGGCTTTTCACCAGTGTGTGTTCGCAAATGTGTTACTAAATTTCCTTTTTGCTTAAAAGAAGTGTCACAGACTTTACAAAGATATGGCTTTTCACCAGTGTGTGTCCGCAAATGTGTTACTAAATTTCCTTTCTCACTAAAAGAAAAGCCACAGACATTACAAGGATATGGCTTTTCTCCAGTATGTATTCGAATATGTCTAGCTAATTTACCTTTCTCATTAAAAGAGGAACTACACACTTTGCAACTGTATGGTTTTATTCGAGTGTGTGCCTGCATATGTATAACTAATTTATTTTCCTTACTGAAAGAAATGTCACATGCTAGACAAAAATATGTTCTTTCTTGAGTATGTGTTTGCATATGTCTACCTATATCTTTTGCACTAAAAGAGGAGCTACACACATTACATGAATATGACTTTTCTCCAGTGTGCATTTTCATATGTATTAATAATTTATTTTCCTCTTTAAAAGAAGTGCTACATGCTGTACAAGAATATGGCTTTTCTCCAGTGTGTGTTCGGATATGTTCTAGTAAAGTTGGTTTCTGTTTAAAGACAGAGTCACAAATTTCACAAGTAAATGTGTTTTCTTCAGTGTGTGTTTCCATATGTGTTACTAATCTGCATTCCATATTAAAATAAACATCACACACTAAACAAGAAGATGTTTTTTGTTTAGTGTGTGTTCGCATGTGTGTTACTAAACTTTCTTTTATACTAAAAGAAGAGTCACAGATATTACAAAAATATGGCTTTTCTCTAGTGTGTGTTTGCATATGTATTTCTAATTTTTTTCTTTGACTAAAAGAAGAAACACACACTGTACAGTAATATAGTGGTTCTCTCTTTTTTTTCATTTTATGTCCACTGTGTCTTTGCATATGTGCTTTTAAATTCCCTTTTTGATTAAAATAAGCGGTACACATTTTACATTTATATGGCTTTTCTCCAGTGTGTATTCGCATATGTGTTACTAAATTTCCTTTTTGATTAAAAGAAGAGTCACACAGTTTACAAGTATATGGCTTGTCTCCAGCATGTATTCGCATATGCGTCACTAAATTTCCTTTCTCATTAAAAGAAGAGCCACAGACATTACAAGGGTATGGTTTTTCTCCAGTGTGTATTCGCATATGTCTAACTAGTTTACTTTTCTCAATAAAAGAAGAGTCACACACTGTACAATTATACGGCTTATCTCCGGTGTGTGTTCGCATATGTATAAGTAATTTACTTTTTGCACTAAAAGAATAGTTACATACTGTACAAGGATATGGCTTTTCTCCAATGTGCGTTTGCATATGTTGTTCTAAAGTTCGTTTCTGTTGAAAAGCAGAGTCACACATTTTACAAGTAAAGTTTTCTTCAGTCTTTGTTTGCATCTGTGTAACTAGCCGGTCTTCCATATTAAAAGAGATGCTACACACTAGACAAGAATATGACTTTTCTTTTTTACGCAAGATTTTACGCTGTTTTTCAATAAAAAGGAAGATGTATATACACTAGATTCAGTTTCTTCTCGTTACTGACTTTATCACATTAAATTTGATTTTCATGAAAAGAAAATTGGTCCAGTCAATGAAATGTAACAATTTTACCCAGTAATTATGACACTTTGTTGAAAATTGTGATCAAGTCAATAATAAAAATATTTTCCATATATTTGACTAGTTTTAATTTCTATTATAAAAGATAAAACAGTTTTCACTTTTTCCTACTATTTAAGTTTTTTTTTAATAAATCATTTCTTTCAAGATGGATATTTTAAAATTGATCAATAATGTATGTTTCACTTGAATTATGAGAATATGGCTATTACCAATGTATGATTATTACCAATGTATGACTATTACCAATGTATGGTTATTACTAATGTATGGCTATTACCAATTACCAATGTATAACTATTACCAATGTGTGATTTATAGTTGAATTCATTAAGTAAAAAGTCGATATATTTCACAAGAATGTGCTTTTTGTTCAGATTATATTTTGTCCATGGAATCAAGCAAAAGCAATCACATTCGTCTCAATAATATTCAAATATCTTTTCATCTTTTTTTGTTATCTTTCAGTCGTTGTACTCTTCAGATGTCTTTACCAAATTCATCAAGCATAAATATCTGTAAAAATAAGAAATCAATTTTAAATGTTATTATGAAAGGCCAGTATAAAAGAAATATATGGGTTGGTGCTCATATATACAGATGGAATCATAAAATTAGGGGATCATTCTAAATTAAATTTATATAGAGAAGTGCTTCTACACTCAAAATCCTTTTTTAATTACTATTTTCAGACATTTGATAGGTTGTTTACATGTTATCCGCAAAAAATAGAATCTTACATATTTATTTTACAGCAATAAGCCAAAAAGGTTAAAGTATAGAAAATGGAAAAAAGTATTTTCAGGGAAAAATGTTTGAAATGTAAGATAGGATGAATTGTCCTCTTTGTAAGGAACGAAGAGTTTATATTATAGGAATGTTCTTAGTAGAAAGTCTGTATGTACGAATGTTAAAAGTAGGCAGAGTTCATTATGCGTGTGTGTGTTACATTGATATACGTCTACGTTCGTGCATGCGTCTGTCACCATGTTGGATGTTGAAGTCTTCTTGTCGATAACATGGCTAGCATTAAGAGGTTTGTGTAATAGAAAAAACGATTGGGGTTGGAAGAAGTGACATGGATGAGTCAGGGAGTCGTCTTGTAGATAAAAGAGGAAGAATCGTAGTGAACACTCCCTTTTATAACCTCCAGGCCCTATCTCTACTTGCACGAGATTCATTCTGATTGGACAAACCAGTAACGGAGTTAAATATTTGCACCGGTCAGAGTCCAGTTTAGAAGTTAAGATATTCAAAACATCGTTTACGGTAGCTTGTTGCTGTCATTGTTGTTGTTGTCATGTGTTGTCATCTTAGGAACGTTTGTATTGATGATGAATAACGATAGGTGAAAAGGTGCAAATATTCTATTATTAAATCGAATATGAAAGTAGTCAAAGCTGTATTATGTTTTCATTTGAAAGTTGAGATTATAATCAAAATCGTCAGGAAATGATTTTGATGATTAATAACTGTGGCAACGATTTAAGAGGTGACGACATCTCGAAACTGATAAATATTCTTATACATCAATAAATACTAAGGTGTGTTACTTTGAAAATATAATCGAACATTCGAATGTACACTTTTATTAGAAAGGTGTTTTATGGCCTGACCAATCATGAGAAAGCAGGAAATGTGACACAAATTGTGAGTGGGTAGAAAACATGGAAGACAGACTGAGAAAGGGAACGAAGTTGGTGACCGATCAAAGACAAAAATTCAAAAGACTAAGAAGAATTCCTTTCCGAATTTGACCCCCTCCAAGGGACAAAAACACAGAAAACAAATTTCAAATTGCTATGACATTCACTTTCTTTCAGTCGTTGTACTCTTCGGCAAACAAGATTTGAACTCAGAGCTGCCAACTGTAAGAGTAGCTGTGAACAGGAAAGAGTCCATTAATTCTGGGTTTTCCTACACCATAGTGAGCTAAAAAGTGTGTCGAAAAGAAAGGCTGGCTTGCTTCAAATGACGAACAAAAGCTGGGATCCCCGAGAGGGCTGCTTCTGTTGATGGCTGTTGTTCAGCAGAATAAATCAAATCTGCACCCTATAATGGACTACAGGGAACGTAACCTCCATGTGGATGTTTATACTACTTTTTTAACCAGAAAACTGAAGGAATGGAGAAAGTAAGGATCAAATGTAGCATTGCTGCTTTTCTGCTCTGTTTATTTTCAAGTGTGCATTGTCACTTTGGCCCTACCAGACCGCTGTTTTCCAAAGTAGAAGGTACCATTTAACGAGGTTGGGATTTGGTCTGAATATGGCTTCACAAATAATAAGGTCCATCATAAGACTGCAACATCAAAAAGGCGACCTCGACTTACATCGATGATGTGTATATGGATGAAAGTGTTGCATGTGCAACCAGTGTTGGTGAACATTTGTTGCACTTTAGACTGGCCAGCAAAACTCCGGAGCGACCAAAGGATGGGGCCTGGGTTTTTAGCTTAACTGTCTGGGAAGTAGATAATGTCATGTCTTGGAAATGTGGGAATGAGCTGCCGGATGTCGCAGACACTAGTACTAGGTGTTCTCTCTCTCTGCAGAAAGCTTGTTGGGCATCTCGCAGTGTGCAACTGGCTGCGAGTAGCAACTAGTGCAGAGACAGAAGGATCGGATGATCAAACCGAGGATGTCCCATTCACCGAGATTGTTAATAGAGCAAGTCAGGCCAAGGTATTAAGGTAAATGGTACGTCAATGACAAGGAGCCTGGCTGTGGAGACAGAAGGATGGGATGATCAAACCGAGGATGTCCCATTCACCGAGACTGTTAATAGAGTGAGTCAGGCCGAGGTACTTTTCAGAACATGCCAAAAAAGTATATGCTGGTGGTAGATGTGGTCGTCAGGTCAAAATAAAGCCGATAAGATCACTAGAGTCCCACAGAGGTGGCTGGATAGAATGACAAAGGAAACAGAGCTTGTGTTGCATATATGTGTTGCCACCGATAATAGCAGAACAAAATACGACAGATCTATTTGAACAGCGGTCATCCTGGAGTGAAACAACAACCTACTTTGTCAGGAGGATCGCCCCTGGTACGACAAAGAGGGCTGTGAAATCTGCAATTACATCCTGTCACGATTGTCTATCTGTTGATCCTGCACTGATACGATGGCAAAATGGGAAGCTTGACTCATCAAGTGTATAGCAAAGATTGGGTATGGATGTCACTTACTATAGAGGTGTTCACTACCTAACCCTCATCGATTGCAGGCCTACCCAGTTTTCAATATTGCGGCTAGAGGATTCTGCCACTGTGATACAGTGTCTCAGCTGTTTTCTTTGAGAGGTGTCCACCCAAAGAAATTTTGACCAACAACGGTACAGAATGTTTGCTGAAAGCTTGGGTGTCCGATTGCGTTTTCGATGTGCATATGCACCATCAGGAAATGGTATTGTCGAGAGGTCCAATAGATCTATAAAACTGATTGTCACTAGTAAGGGATGCAATGTTATTGATATAATATTATGCCAAGACATATGGTCCCGGCAAATGCACTGTAATGCTATCAAGTATGAAGTTCGTCTGAAAGGCATCGATGAAGCTCTTCTGTTGCTACCAGAACAAAAACATGTAAGTCGAGTCAACAAGAAGTTTTAAAGTGACGAGCTTGTTCCTCAAAAAAAGTAAAAGAAAATCTACACAAGAGAGAGATATGGCTACCAGCAGTCTACCCATTTTCTCAAATTTTAGTATCTACTCGGACCAAAATACAATTGGAATTCGCTAGCAAAAGTGGATAGACTAATTCATCGCTTTGGATATCGACACCGACAAAAAATGCTGGAGATGAAATCTTCGACATTGAAAAGATTGACTTAAACCTGACGACTATCTCAGTTGACTAACAGTAATCGTCAGGCAAATACATCTCAACAAGTTTTCCCCACCATTCAACCCAAAAGAACTGACGATTATCAGTATAAAGGGTAGCATGGTGACCAATTCACCCAAAACTTCTCTCTCTTTAGCGGATAGACCCTGACAGTTCTGAAGAAGTGTAGAGTCAGAATCAGACTCTGAATATGAAGACCGCCCACATCCACAACTGGAAAGACTCTCTAAAGTACCAAATAATATTTGCAATAATAATAAAGAAATCGCAACATTTGCCAAATAAAAAAAAATCCCCAGAAATGAAACCGAGCAAAATACAGCATATTATTTTGCTTGAGAACCGTTTTCAAATTGAGACAAACAATCGCAAACATTTAAAACCACAATCTTTGATACAGCTACTGCTGATTTCATTGAATAGTACATTTTTTACGCTTGTCTTTTTACGCTGTCTGTCTTGGTGATCAGTTTACGTTAAATTTATATAGGAAACTTCTAAAATCCAAAATATTTGAAAAAAATCCAAAACACCCGGAATTCTCTAGTGACATGATTGGTAATTGTAGACTAAGAAAAGAAACAAAATTGGTCAGTAAAAAAGTTGAGAAAATCGGTTGGTAGAGTATTACAAAAAAGCGCCCATTTTTATTTATAAACATTTAATATAATAAAGCATGTTCACACATAAATATGATTTTCTAAATTTGAAGAAGGCGGATGTGTATATAAAAACAACGATTTTGCCTTTAAAATAAAATCAGTTTGCTTTTTTGTCCTCTTGGTCTTCCATAGTTCTCCATCTCCACCCTGATCTGTTAATCACTAAAATCTTTTGTTTGGGTACATGTACACTGATCTAACAGTTGGCCAACCTTGGACTTAAATGATTTCATATTTATTTTAAGGTAGGAAATATTGTTTTTCTTAGAAATCATATAAATTATACTTAAACGTTTTGAGGAGATTTAAAAAATGGGAGATTCATATTTTTTTATAATCAGATCAGTATGGACCTCCAAAGTTCACCATAGAATTTACCCCCCTATATTGAACACGATGTAATTTCAATATAGACTCATATTATTATCATAACTTTTTTACCATTCAAAAGATGATACAAAATAAACTGCTGATAATTAAAAATATTTTTTTTCAGCGTGCAAAAATAATGAAAATGAGAAAATAAAAACGTGTGTACTTTTATTCACGCCTTTAAACAACGTTCCTATGTAGTGATCAATTTGTATGTGCTAACACCCGTGTATTTAATAAATCTAGCAAAAGTCCAGTAATGGTCAGATTTTCATGAAATTTTAAATACTTATTTATTATTTGACTAATTTATCAATAAAATGCTTTTTTTTTAGTAAAATATATCAGGGAAAATATTTTTTCTACATGTTTCTCCCCCTAATTTCATTTTATGAAATCTGAACAAAATATATTCTGAGCAATCAAAATGTTAATGTTATATAAAGCAGCAGAGTCTTGAAAAGCATATCAGATTCATCTTTTTCTTAAATTTTTTATTATTAGTAAACACTTTTGGGTAAAGTATCCATGAATTCATAATCTCGTTAAATATATACTCTGATCTGGTGAATTGCACACAAAAATGTTCTGACCAATAATTATTTTTTCAGAGATTTTAATTCATTAAATTACATCATTTAGACATTTTAAAATTTAAACATCTATTTTGAAAATATGTTTTTCTCAATTTTTCAAAATATTTGAATACAATATAAACCTGTTATTAATCGTAAAAGAACGACATCTACTTCGACCGATTAATTTGTGCTTTTTTTATAGAATGTTTATTTGATCGAGGTTTGTTGAATTCCTGACATTGTCAAACTATGGAAGATCATACTAGACTTTGTTAGCGTCAACTCGCCAGGAGAAAGTTATCGCTTTAGCAAACGTGCGTTAATAATTTTATTCTCTTTACGAGTTTTTTTGTTGCTGAGAAAGAAACTGTTTTTACGACAAAAGTATTATATACTTTTTATCATTTTTCTTTTTTTTTCAAATTTCAAGGCTGATCCATTCAAAATTTTCTTTTGAATTTTAATTTTATTCGGCAAAAATGAAACAAGACTTAAACAAAAATTTATTTTCACTTTGAAATGGTCTCATTAATTTTTAATCGACAAATAATATTGTTAAATCATCAACAAATAGTAATAATACTTTAAAATTTTAATTTTAAATGGTCTCATTTATTTTTAATTGACAAATATTGTTAAATCATTAACGAATAATAATGACAATACTTTTTGAATTTTCATTTCATTTTTAGTATATACTAGCAGGCTCTTCACCCCTTACCCACCCCCATAGGCAAAATTGTAATTACCTCTCTCTTCTCTGGGCAAAAGCTCCGTCTTCCCTGGTCGCCTCTCATCCCCTAATCCTTACCTGACAATCTATCCTCACCCTCTTTTCTTCGTTGTCCGAGGCAAAAGTAAGTACTAACTCTGTCTTCCCAGTCGTACACCTCCTCCCTTCGATGTATATTTAGGTCACGGTAAAAAAAAAAATTCTGGGAGTCAGTGGAGCTCGAACCATCAACAACTAGGTGGTGGTTCTTCGTTGTTATCCATCTGGCCAAACTGACAGCGCATAAAAACTGATGAAAAATAGGTCGGTTAAACGGTTTGAAATGGGGGCTCGGCGCGCATGCATACAACGTGAATAGGTGAGGGAAAATGATGAAATTTGGTACCCCTCACACCCGAGAAGTTCCGTGTCGGTTCGGCACAAAGAAATGGATGTTTTTTTTAAATTTTACAATATTATGCACCCGGATACTGGAGGATTCAGAAAATGTCAACTTTATTGACTGTCGAGTATCTTGGGAGCCTTTTCCAGAACTACAAACATACACACGGACGTTTCACCTTTATATAATAGATAAAATTCAAGCCAAACACTAACAAAATAATAGCAAAAGTCGTTACTTCCATTAACAATTTTAAACTATTTCTTATATTTATTTTGATGAAATTCAAACTTTTTCCCCTTAAAAGAGTTCATTGCAGTTATATTCTTTTAGTTATAAGTGTAGTATTAAATTTAAGTAATTTGTTTCCCTTTTGCTCATCAATAAATTTTTAACATTATTGATGACGTCATTTTATGGTGCACCTTGGAGGTTCCTACTGATCAGTCAGAAGGGCTGGATCGAGATTTTTTTGTTAGATCGAAATAAAGGGTATATTTTAACTGTAGTTAAAGCAACAAAAAAGGGGTAAAAACCAATATGCAAAAAATAAATGTTACCAAAGGCAAGATACGGTACGTACATGTGCTTTAACTTATTTTAAAGCATTTTTTTGTTTGTTAAAAACAAACCTAGTGTCAACTCTGTTCACTTCAGTTAGAACGAAAAAGAAAAACATGGGTGAGCATAAGCCATGCACGAGGACACTTGATAATCACTCAAAAATCGAAAATTAAACAAGTTACTGGTAGAACATTACATTTTCGCACAATTGGTGACATTTATTGGATGTGTTTCTACCAGTATTTTGTTTAATTTTCGATTTTTTGAGCGATTACCGAGTCTCCACGTGACTGTCTAATGTCGGCCATTATTTTTTTCGTTTTTACTTAACAGAGTTTATAGTATGTTTAACCCCTTTAAAATAAGTTAAAACACAAATAAACAATATTTATGTGTTCAATATTTGTTTGTTTATTCATCCCTTTTTTTGTTAACTACAGTTAAAAAAAAACGAAATAAAGATTAAATAATTTTTAGGGTATCTTTTACAATAATCAACACAACGAGAACAACGGGGTCCAAAAAACAAATATACAACAAATAAATGTGACCGTAGCCCATAAAAGTTATTTTCCGACTTACCTATGACATTTGTTTGTATTTTTAAGTTGTTTCAATGGATTTTTATTAGATAGCAAAATGTATCTCCATTAAAGTTAGAAATTTGCCGACATTTTTTTTCACTCAGCCTCGCTTTCGTTTTTCTTTACTCGAACTCATAATCAAAGCGCACTTTTTCCAAAACTTTGATACGTTATTATTATTGTTTTTTTTTTTTTTGCGGAGGAAGAGGTGACTTTGGTATTTTTTTACTATTAAATGTATTTGCACAAAAAAAGTAGAATTTGAACTTTTTTAAGTGGTAAACTGCGCTGGGAATGGATAGTAAAAAAATACCGTGACTTTTAATGTAATTTACAATATATTTTAGTTTCGATTACTTAATTAAAAGTACTGGGCTGAGAAAAAAAAATGTCGGCAGCCATCTTGTCTTGCAAAATTTCCAACTTTCCGTGAACGTAAAAATGGAGATAAATTTTGACATCTAATAAAAAGTCATTGGAACAACTTAAAAATACAAACAAATGTCATAGGTAAGTCGGAAAATAAGTTTTATGGGCTACGGTCACATTAATTTGTTGTATATTTGTTTTTGGACCCCGTTGTTCTCGTTGTGTTGATTATTGTAAAAGATACACAATTTTTATTTGTAT
Source organism: Sepiola atlantica (assembly GCA_963556195.1). Classification (NCBI taxonomy): domain Eukaryota; kingdom Metazoa; phylum Mollusca; class Cephalopoda; order Sepiida; family Sepiolidae; genus Sepiola; species Sepiola atlantica. Next base: position 5,718,655 of record OY744525.1, on the reverse strand, counting down.
TTTAAATATTAAAAAAAATACAAATTTTGAAAGGAAAACGAGAAAAAGTGTGAAAAAAATTTACCTTTCATTGGAGGAGATTGAATGTGAAAAGCAAAAAGCGGAATGATTTCTCTTTCAACAGAAAAGATTTGGTGGTTTGTTGGGATTTCGCAGTTTTTAATTTCTCGCTTTTGTGTGTCCAACACGTGCGCAGAAGTTGGTAACAAGATGGCTACAAATCTCGTTTAAATCTCGTCGTCCATGCGAGATGTGACGAAAGAGCAGTGTTGCCAATTTAGCGGGTTTCCCGCTAAATCTGGCGATTTTGATTTGAATCTGGCTAGTAAAATTTGGATCTAGCGGCTAGCGATTTTTTTCTTTAAAATCTGGCGATTTCGTTTGCCACATACACACACGCAATTTCAGATTTCAGTAAAACTATTTTCCGTATTCATAATCATGAGATTACTTCTCAAGCTACCTTCCATACATGATGCAAATCTGCAGTAGTTTTACATGTCAATAAAAATGTTAATGTTCTAAAAATAAAATGGTGATCGCGATCGGACAAAAGGCCACCAAAATAATTTAAACACGGACAAAAGCCCACGAACGTAAAAACAAATTAATTAAAAAAACAAAAAAACAATTCTAGGACATTTATAACGAGAGCGAACAGAACGAAAATAAATGTGCAACAAATAAATATTACCAAAGGCAAGATAAGTTACTATTCTACCTACCTGGATAAGTTTATTTGTGTTTTAACTTATTTTAAAGCATATTTTTGTTAAAAACAAACATGGTGTCGACTGTTTAGTTCATACTCAAAAAGAAAATGGCGTCGATAAGATGTCGACGATGATCACTCGGATAATCGCTAAAAATCGAAAATTAAACAAAATACTGGTAGAAACACATCCAATAAATGTCACCAATCGTGCGAAAATGTAACATTCTTCCAGCATTTTGTTTAATTTTCGATTTTTAACATTACAAAAGGTTTGATAAGAGAGATAGGAGGCAGTGAACTTTGAAATGTTTACTTTGCATCCCCATAATTTACCAATAAAAATATTCGACTTACACTCAGAGAAGCAATGTTAACTAAATTCTTTTACCTACTAAGTTAGAATGGCCCGGAAACGGGGGATCATTTTATGTTACAAGTGGGTGGCATTTAACAACTAAAAAAAAAAAAAGCTAAGTGTTTAAATTATTTTTACTCTGAATTTATTTTTTAATTAATCCATGTATTAACATGCTATGAAAATCTAGCTTAAATAATCTTTCTTTCCAGAATACTTGGCTGTTCAAAACTTTGTATGTTTTTTCTTTTCTTGCCTACAATCTGCAGGGGTCACTTGAGTTCAAGTTTGAAAAGGGGTGGGTGGGGGTAGTTCACTAGCGAATGTAGGTAGGGGATGAATATCGTCCAAGCTAAGCATGCTAGTCTTGTAAAAGACACATTTCGTATCTGCCTCTGAAGAGCTGAGATGTATGGGTGGCATTTAACAACTAAAAAAAAAAAAAGCTAAGTGTTTAAATTATTTTTACTCTGAATTTATTTTTTAATTAATCCATGTATTAACATGCTATGAAAATCTAGCTTAAATAATCTTTCTTTCCAGAATACTTGGCTGTTCAAAACTTTGTATGTTTTTTCTTTTCTTGCCTACAATCTGCAGGGGTCACTTGAGTTCAAGTTTGAAAAGGGGTGGGTGGGGGTAGTTCACTAGCGAATGTAGGTAGGGGATGAATATCGTCCAAGCTAAGCATGCTAGTCTTGTAAAAGACACATTTCGTATCTGCCTCTGAAGAGCTGAGATGTATGGGTGGCATTTAACAACTAAAAAAAAAAAAAAGCTAAGTGTTTAAATTATTTTTACTCTGAATTTATTTTTTAATTAATCCATGTATTAACATGCTATGAAAATCTAGCTTAAATAATCTTTCTTTCCAGAATACTTGGCTGTTCAAAACTTTGTATGTTTTTTCTTTTCTTGCCTACAATCTGCAGGGGTCACTTGAGTTCAAGTTTGAAAAGGGGTGGGTGGGGGTAGTTCACTAGCGAATGTAGGTAGGGGATGAATATCGTCCAAGCTAAGCATGCTAGTCTTGTAAAAGACACATTTCGTATCTGCCTCTGAAGAGCTGAGATGTATGGGTGGCATTTAACAACTAAAAAAAAAAAGCTAAGTGTTTAAATTATTTTTACTCTGAATTTATTTTTTAATTAATCCATGTATTAACATGCTATGAAAATCTAGCTTAAATAATCTTTCTTTCCAGAATACTTGGCTGTTCAAAACTTTGTATGTTTTTTCTTTTCTTGCCTACAATCTGCAGGGGTCACTTGAGTTCAAGTTTGAAAAGGGGTGGGTGGGGGTAGTTCACTAGCGAATGTAGGTAGGGGATGAATATCGTCCAAGCTAAGCATGCTAGTCTTGTAAAAGACACATTTCGTATCTGCCTCTGAAGAGCTGAGATGTATGGGTGGCATTTAACAACTAAAAAAAAAAAAGCTAAGTGTTTAAATTATTTTTACTCTGAATTTATTTTTTAATTAATCCATGTATTAACATGCTATGAAAATCTAGCTTAAATAATCTTTCTTTCCAGAATACTTGGCTGTTCAAAACTTTGTATGTTTTTTCTTTTCTTGCCTACAATCTGCAGGGGTCACTTGAGTTCAAGTTTGAAAAGGGGTGGGTGGGGGTAGTTCACTAGCGAATGTAGGTAGGGGATGAATATCGTCCAAGCTAAGCATGCTAGTCTTGTAAAAGACACATTTCGTATCTGCCTCTGAAGAGCTGAGATGTATGGGTGGCATTTAACAACTAAAAAAAAAAAAGCTAAGTGTTTAAATTATTTTTACTCTGAATTTATTTTTTAATTAATCCATGTATTAACATGCTATGAAAATCTAGCTTAAATAATCTTTCTTTCCAGAATACTTGGCTGTTCAAAACTTTGTATGTTTTTTCTTTTCTTGCCTACAATCTGCAGGGGTCACTTGAGTTCAAGTTTGAAAAGGGGTGGGTGGGGGTAGTTCACTAGCGAATGTAGGTAGGGGATGAATATCGTCCAAGCTAAGCATGCTAGTCTTGTAAAAGACACATTTCGTATCTGCCTCTGAAGAGCTGAGATGTATGGGTGGCATTTAACAACTAAAAAAAAAAAAAGCTAAGTGTTTAAATTATTTTTACTCTGAATTTATTTTTTAATTAATCCATGTATTAACATGCTATGAAAATCTAGCTTAAATAATCTTTCTTTCCAGAATACTTGGCTGTTCAAAACTTTGTATGTTTTTTCTTTTCTTGCCTACAATCTGCAGGGGTCACTTGAGTTCAAGTTTGAAAAGGGGTGGGTGGGGGTAGTTCACTAGCGAATGTAGGTAGGGGATGAATATCGTCCAAGCTAAGCATGCTAGTCTTGTAAAAGACACATTTCGTATCTGCCTCTGAAGAGCTGAGATGTATGGGTGGCATTTAACAACTAAAAAAAAAAAAGCTAAGTGTTTAAATTATTTTTACTCTGAATTTATTTTTTAATTAATCCATGTATTAACATGCTATGAAAATCTAGCTTAAATAATCTTTCTTTCCAGAATACTTGGCTGTTCAAAACTTTGTATGTTTTTTCTTTTCTTGCCTACAATCTGCAGGGGTCACTTGAGTTCAAGTTTGAAAAGGGGTGGGTGGGGGTAGTTCACTAGCGAATGTAGGTAGGGGATGAATATCGTCCAAGCTAAGCATGCTAGTCTTGTAAAAGACACATTTCGTATCTGCCTCTGAAGAGCTGAGATGTATGGGTGGCATTTAACAACTAAAAAAAAAAAAAGCTAAGTGTTTAAATTATTTTTACTCTGAATTTATTTTTTAATTAATCCATGTATTAACATGCTATGAAAATCTAGCTTAAATAATCTTTCTTTCCAGAATACTTGGCTGTTCAAAACTTTGTATGTTTTTTCTTTTCTTGCCTACAATCTGCAGGGGTCACTTGAGTTCAAGTTTGAAAAGGGGTGGGTGGGGGTAGTTCACTAGCGAATGTAGGTAGGGGATGAATATCGTCCAAGCTAAGCATGCTAGTCTTGTAAAAGACACATTTCGTATCTGCCTCTGAAGAGCTGAGATGTATGGGTGGCATTTAACAACTAAAAAAAAAAAAGCTAAGTGTTTAAATTATTTTTACTCTGAATTTATTTTTTAATTAATCCATGTATTAACATGCTATGAAAATCTAGCTTAAATAATCTTTCTTTCCAGAATACTTGGCTGTTCAAAACTTTGTATGTTTTTTCTTTTCTTGCCTACAATCTGCAGGGGTCACTTGAGTTCAAGTTTGAAAAGGGGTGGGTGGGGGTAGTTCACTAGCGAATGTAGGTAGGGGATGAATATCGTCCAAGCTAAGCATGCTAGTCTTGTAAAAGACACATTTCGTATCTGCCTCTGAAGAGCTGAGATGTATGGGTGGCATTTAACAACTAAAAAAAAAAAAAAGCTAAGTGTTTAAATTATTTTTACTCTGAATTTATTTTTTAATTAATCCATGTATTAACATGCTATGAAAATCTAGCTTAAATAATCTTTCTTTCCAGAATACTTGGCTGTTCAAAACTTTGTATGTTTTTTCTTTTCTTGCCTACAATCTGCAGGGGTCACTTGAGTTCAAGTTTGAAAAGGGGTGGGTGGGGGTAGTTCACTAGCGAATGTAGGTAGGGGATGAATATCGTCCAAGCTAAGCATGCTAGTCTTGTAAAAGACACATTTCGTATCTGCCTCTGAAGAGCTGAGATGTATGGGTGGCATTTAACAACTAAAAAAAAAAAAAAGCTAAGTGTTTAAATTATTTTTACTCTGAATTTATTTTTTAATTAATCCATGTATTAACATGCTATGAAAATCTAGCTTAAATAATCTTTCTTTCCAGAATACTTGGCTGTTCAAAACTTTGTATGTTTTTTCTTTTCTTGCCTACAATCTGCAGGGGTCACTTGAGTTCAAGTTTGAAAAGGGGTGGGTGGGGGTAGTTCACTAGCGAATGTAGGTAGGGGATGAATATCGTCCAAGCTAAGCATGCTAGTCTTGTAAAAGACACATTTCGTATCTGCCTCTGAAGAGCTGAGATGTATGGGTGGCATTTAACAACTAAAAAAAAAAAAAAGCTAAGTGTTTAAATTATTTTTACTCTGAATTTATTTTTTAATTAATCCATGTATTAACATGCTATGAAAATCTAGCTTAAATAATCTTTCTTTCCAGAATACTTGGCTGTTCAAAACTTTGTATGTTTTTTCTTTTCTTGCCTACAATCTGCAGGGGTCACTTGAGTTCAAGTTTGAAAAGGGGTGGGTGGGGGTAGTTCACTAGCGAATGTAGGTAGGGGATGAATATCGTCCAAGCTAAGCATGCTAGTCTTGTAAAAGACACATTTCATATCTGCCTTAGCAGTGAAGAAACCGAAACCTCGTTCGGGGTTGAAAGAGAGGGGAGTGAGGGAAACCTATCTTCAACTTACTGTTCCCTTCCTAGTATGCAATTGAACTTATTCTATCTACATGTGTACATATATATATATATATATATGTAATATATATATAATGTATATTATGTGGAATTTTTTTTTTTTTTTTTTTTTTTTTCCACCCCTCTCGGAGTGTTGGACCCGTAAGACCTCGTAAGGCTATCCATCTAAGAGAAGGAAATCTCTGACAAAAAAACCTTCTTCCAGTTACTCACGCCGTGGCAGAAAACTGTTGGGGGAGGATGGCTTCCTTAGTCCTGATCGACAACCTTCCTAGAGTTGGAATCTCGAACAAAGTATCCGGTTTGCAAACCTACAATTGCTTAAGGAGTAGATAGGTTCTACCTATCGCCGGCCCTTGCACTCCTTCTTTGTTTATTAGTCAGGCGCAGAGGTAACAGCGCTGGGACGCCTCTAAACACTCAGTGCCTAGCCTTGTTTCCTTACTAGGACAATGAACGCCGTTCTCTTTCTCTCTATTTGGGCAACTCGGGGAAAGTTTTTTCGTTAGTAAGTCTTACATGACCAGTCTGGGTCTCTCTTGTTCCGACAGGTTGAGGGTACAGGTTAGACAGCTTGTCTGGCTGCTGTTTCCGACTGACAGGGCAGGAGCCCAAACTCTTGGGTAGCGCCAAGAACGGCTGCTCCATCATCAGTTGCATAATACCGTGGGTAGTTGTATGTGCCATGTCGCGCATGGAAAGGGACCCTGCAATTATCTACGGTGGGCTTTCCCGAGGCCACAACCCCCATGGACCAGGTCGTGACTAATGGACTGGTTGTGTGAGCTTATTGGCACCAAGCAAGTACCCACCTTGGCCAATCCACTCTATAATCAAATCAAACATGCCATTACAAAGAAATAAAATCAAACCTAAACCAGACACCCAAACAACACTTTCGCCTCCGCCCTTGAGGCTCGCATTCTCAAATATCCGGGGACTTAGAACCAACATCAACGACGTAGAAACCTTTCTCCTGACAAACTCCCCGGATATCCTAGCTCTTAGTGAAACTAACCTCCAATCCTCAATCTCTTCTCACCACTTTGACATGACTGACTACCTCCCACTCTACCGTAAAGACTCTGACAAACACATGCACGGGCTAGGAGTTTATGTTCGGAACACCCTCCCGCTGACTAGAGAACATAGGTTAGAATCAGATGACTACGACTACATGTGCTTTAGATTGACTTTTCATCACAACGTTAGTTACTTATATTTCCTATATCGCTCCCCGTCGTCCCAGGACTGTACTCTGCTAAACTCTGTCTCTGAAAGCATAGATAGAGCACTCTTAATAGACTCGAATGCCCAGATACATGTATTTGGGGATTTTAATGCCCACCACCGCGACTGGTTGGGATTCTCCAGCCTTACTGATGCAGCCGGCAACTCTACGTATAATTTCTCCTTAGCTCACTCCCTCTCTCAGACTGTTGATTTTCCGACCCGCATCCCCGATCGTGTGGATCAACAAGCCTCACTTCTAGACCTCTTCTTGACCTCAATACCCGAGGCTTGTGTGACGAAAGCTCATAGCCCACTCGGGAATGCTGATCACATTGTGCTAATGATACATATCACACTAAAAAGTCGTCCAAAAGCTGATGAACCGTTGCTCAAAACAACAAGATACTACGAGCAAGCTGATTTTGAGTCAATCAGAGACCATATCAGTGACGCCCCATGGCGGGAAACCTTCTTACTCCCTGCCAACCAGTGTGCAAACGAATTAACTGAATGGGTCAAAGCAGGCATTGAAGCCTATGTCCCCATGCGAAAATTCTTTAGCAAGCCCCACTCTCCTCAATGGTTCACTTCGGAATGTGCAGCTGCCATTTCTGAGAGGCAACAAGCATTCCGTAAATTCGGCCGCAATAAGTCAGCTACTAATAGGCATAAATTTATAGAGTCAAGAAACAATTGCAAGGCTGTGATAGGCGAAGCGAAGAGAAGGTATAATGAGTTAACAAAAAAACGCATCCAGTCACAGAAACTAGGTACTCGCGATTTCTGGAAAATCTACAATAGTGTAGTGAATAATGGTCAATCTACGATTCCCCCACTTTCAAACCACAATGATGTCGTTTGCACGGCCACTGATAAGGCTGAACTACTCGCACAGCGTTTCGCTTCTAACTCTACTTTAGACTCGGGTAACCACCCTCTCCCTGAATTACCATTGCGGACTGAAGCCACACTTGATAACCTGGTCATCACCCCATCCCAGGTCAGAGACATTATAAAAAGCCTTGACACCTCTAAAGCTTGTGGGCCTGATCTTATACCTGTAATAGCAATAAAGAAATGCTCTGCTGAACTGGCCCCTGTTCTCTCCAAACTCTACAACAAATGCCTAGCTGAATCTTGCTTCCCCGATAGCTGGAAAATTGCCTCTGTGGTACCAGTCTACAAGAATACTGGGAATAGAACCGACCCTCAGAACTACCGCCCAATCAGTCTACTGCCGATCTTTGCCAAAATCTTTGAGTCCTTAATCAATCTAGCAATAGTACGTCACTTAGTTAATGCTAAACTTCTATCCGACCGCCAGTATGGGTTTAGACAAGCACGATCTACTGCAGACATCCTAACGGTCATCTCTGAACGCATGTATCATACTCTCGACAAGGCAGGTGAAGCTAGGGCAGTAGCGCTTGATATATCCAAGGCCTTTGACAAGGTATGGCATAAAGGGCTTCTCCTGAAAATAAGCTCATACGGTATTACTGGGCAACTACTTAATATAATTAGATCCTTCCTAAACAAAAGAAAAATCCAGGTTGTCCTCGATGGCCGTTCATCTAAACAACATGACATAAATGCTGGTGTGCCCCAGGGATCTATTCTTGGACCTTTGTTGTTCCTGATCTATATAAACGATCTCCCTGATGACATAGTGTCTGAGATCGGTTTATTTGCTGACGACACCACGCTTTACTCTCGCCATGTTGGCAAAACGGACGCGATCATATCTGAGGCAATGGCTGCATCCTTAGAAAATGACCTCCAGGCTGTAGTGGATTGGGGCCATAAATGGTTGGTGACTTTTAATGCCGCAAAGACAAAGCTCCTTTCCTTCAACAACTACAAGAAGCCTCTCCAACCACCGATTGCCATGGCAAATAACACCCTACCTGAGAGTTCATCATTCAAACTCCTTGGCCTAACCTTCACAGGTAACATGAATTGGAACACATACATTGAAGACATTGCCAAGGCTGCCGCAAAGAAGGTTGGCTCCCTCTACCGTGCTAGTGGACTCCTTACACCTGACATTATCCTGTATCTCTACAAAGCCACCATTCGCCCATGCATGGAGTATTGTTGCCACATCTGGGCTGGTGCATCATCTACTAGTCTCTCCCTCCTTGACAAAGTCCAAAAAAGAGTAGTCAACCTAATAGGTCCCTCACTGTCAGCTAAGCTCCAGCCCCTGTCCCATCGCCGCAATGTAGCATCCTTGTGTTTGTTTTACAAATACTTCAATGGATTATGCTCCGATGAGTGTGCTGCTCTGGTACCCCCTCGACGTAAATTCAATAGACTAACTCGACATTCTACTAAATCTCACTCATTCACTGTGGAGGTCCCCAGATGCCGGAGAGCATTCTACTCAAATAGCTTCTTTCCTCGTGCTGCTGGCCTCTGGAACTCCCTCCCTGCCCCCTGTTTCCCCGACAGTACTGACATGCAGAAATTTAAAACTAATGTAAACAGACACCTCGCTGCTCAGATCCCAATTTAAGCTGAACCACCAATCCTTCCCCCCCTTTTTCCTTTTTTCTCAGTAGCCCCTTACGTTTACAGTGGCGTCCTGCCTTGTTTGGGGTGAACCATGTAAAAAAAAAAAAAAAAAAGAAAAAAAAAGTGATACAATACAACGGTTTATTTAATATAAATAAATAACACAACAAAAAAAACTAACTTTAATATTCAATTAATTAATTTTATTTGCTTTAAAACAGCAATAAATGTTTTAAAATATTTTTTGCGGTGGGGTGGGGGGTTGACCCTATTTAAAACTATAGGATAAGGGCCTTTAAAGTGTCAAATAACAATTTAAATAACATTGAAAAAAAGAAAGAAACAAAAGGATGGGTATATTGAGAGCACCGTAACTCTCCAGTGTTATCGAGTATTTTTCTCTTTTTTTCAGCGGTGACAGAGCAAATTAATCCACTTGTTAATTTGTTGCCCGATTTTTGTGGATTTCTTTTTTTAATTTTTATTTTCTAAATAATATTTTATTTTCAGATTTTTGTGGATAAAAAAATCATTTTGCAAATATTAATTTGTTTTCTCATTTTTGTGAATATTTTTTATAGCTTTTATTTTGAAAATATTAATTAATTTCCCGATTTTTGCGGATTATTTTGCAAATATTAATTTCATTTTTGTGGACAAATATTCTATATTTAGATACGTCATTATTGTGATGTTAGATTTGTAATATATTTCAATTTTTAATAAACACTGTTTGATTTTATGATTTGTTTCTTACAAAACAAAATATACACTCCATTAAACCTCCCACTAACTCTATGGCCAGGTGGCAACAAATTAATATTTACGAAAACAAATTAACTTTTATTTGCTAAATAATCCGCAAAAGTCAGATAACAAATTAATATTTGCAAAATAATTGTTTTAAAGTAATTGACAAATTAATATTTCTACAGTGGATATATTTTCGCTGTCATAGCTTTGAAAAACAGACGATAAAATTTGGCAGTCATTTTGATAGGTATATATATATATATATATATATATATATATATATATATATATATATATAGTAATCCAGGTAGGGTAAAATCCACAGGATAGAAATCCAAAGGGAATCAAATCAAATATAGAGCTGTATTGTGAATGCTTTTATTCAAACATGTACAAGGTCTACTACACTGGCAGGTCGATGTTATCGATTTACAGCTCTCAAGAGCTGAGGTCTTATCAGGCAGAGAATTATTTTTTGATCCAACCTGGTTGCTTAATTCCAGGGAGAATGAAGTCAAGCAAAAAAGAAGAAGAGAAAGAAATAAAAGTCACGTGACCGATTTAAAAATATGATTGCCGTTAGAAATTAATATTTTCGTTTTTTTATTTTTTTATTTTTTATATATTTTATATATCCAACCTGAGCTGGGGTAGAAAGGGGGGGGGGCGAGGAAAATAAAAAGAGAAGAGAAGGAAAAGGAAGAAAGATACAATTGCCGTTAGAAAAGTTTAATTTACAGCTATTTTTATTTTTTATTTTTATCCAACGCTTAGCTAGGGTAGGGGGGTTGAAGGAAAAGGAAAAAGAAAGGGAAAGGGGAGAGGTGTAGAGGGATGTTAGGGGCGGATGTCTATAGCCATTTAGGATTTGTTGCGGGAATGGTTAATGTAAGATTCGAGTTAAATTCATATTTATTTTTATCCAGCGCTGGGCTGGATGAAAAGAGGGGGGGGGGGTCGGGGGAGATGAAACAAGAGCGAAAGAGAAGATAAAGAAAGAGAAGGAGGGGAGGTTTCAAGGTTGTCGTGTCTGCTTCCTGTATATCGTGTTGTCTCAATTTATTTCAATGCAGACATATAACAATTACATGACAAACAGCTTACGGGGATATTTTAGTTTAAATCATTATTAGTGATGGATTTATGACCTTAATGTTAATAAATTATGCTGTTATATTTTGATCAATTGGCATTTAATTTTGATTATTTTGATGGATAGTTACATGTATTTTAAATAGTATTTATCAGTTAATTAATAAAACATAATGGTAATTATCTTTATTTTTAGTAAGATTCATATATGGATTAGTGGCAGTAATATTAGTAGATTTAGTTCTAGATAATAATGAGTTAAAATATATTGGGAATTATTCTTGGTAAGGATCGTATATAAGTTTATGACATTGATATTGATGGATTATACTATTATATTTAGTTTTAATTATTTTGGAGTATAAATAAATGTATTTCGATTATAAGTAATAGTTAGTGATGGATTAATAAAACATATTGGTAATTGCTTTTATTTTTAATGGAAGTTATATATGGATTAATTTCAGTGGTATAGATACATTTTATTATTCGTTGTAATCCTATTACTAATGGTGGGGTTAACACCTGTTATAATATTAGTGGTAATGTGTTCTAGTTAAAGTTGTTAACGCAAGTTATGGTCTATGAAGGGGGGATTAGAAATAGTGGGGGCCAGTAATTTTGATTAAAGTGATCAGTATATAATTATTAAAAATTGATTTTGGTAATATGTGGTTTACCTTTGTGGGATTTCGTGAGCTGGATGCTGAACGCATACATGCACCCGTGCATACATATAAATACATATATGCCCATGCATACACAGACATTCATATATGCACCCAAACCCATACACATATACACGAACACACAGATACACATGTATGTGCACATATGTATACGTATACACACACGTACACAGGCGTACGCATACACACATAAATAGTTATAAATTTTATATCTTCATACATATGTATATCCATATGTCCACAAAAATCACCTATATATATATATATATATATATATATATATATATATATATATATATATATATATAAAAGTTCTACTTGTACGTGTTATAGTATTTATCCAAAAGGGGTTGATTGTACTGTATTTGTAGTTGAGGGTTAAAGTTATTTGATTTGGAGGTGTTAATTTTAGTGGGGTTGTTGGGTATTGTTTTTTTGTTCCAATGGTATTATTTAGGGTGTGTTGTACAAATTACTAAGGAGATGTGATCTGTTATGCCTACAGTTGATTGATGTTTCCTGTTTTTTGTTTAAAAGTTTTCCTCTGTCGGTGAATTTAATTATTTCAAGTTTTTCGCCGAGGCATAAATAGCATGGTGAGTTTAATGAGCTACAGGAACACTATCAGAAAAACTAGCAGATATTTGTTGAGGCTGTTTACATGTAATTTGCCCCCAAAAATAGAAACTTTTTTTTTTAGGGGTCGAAATACGAGAGGTGAGATTCGGTGGCCAAGAAATGCGTGCTCACTTTACGTATAACTTATATAGGAAAGTGATCCCCCACCCCTCCTAACATCTAAAATAATTTTAAAAATTCATAATTTTGCACCATTGGAACTATTCTAAAATAGAACATTTTTCGAAGAAATAACAATTTGAGAAAAGAAACAGTATAGTGATAGAACATTTATTGAAGAAAAATAAAAATAAAAATTTGAGAAAATCAACAGTATATATATATAAAAAAGGCGAAAATAGACGTTTTGCTTATGAGTCCCAGTCAAAACACACACACACACACACACACACACACACACACACACACACACACACACACACACACACACCCCGTAACCCGTGACTTCAAGGTGAAGGCTGCGACGAAATCGAGGTTGGATCGGCGGCCATTTTGTCTGGTACAAATACATGGCGAAAATGAACAAGAATTTTTTTTTTACATCTATTACAAACCCATTTATAGTACGTAAAAACACAAACAAATTTCACAGGTAGGTAGGAAATTATCTCTTCTCAACGTAGGTTAAACTCACTTGTTGCATATTTATTTTTATAACCCCGTTCTCGTTCGTTTTTTGGACCCCGTCCGCGACTGTACTGATCATTCTTAAACATACCCAAAAAAGTTATTTCGTTAGTTAGTTCATTAAACAATAAGAAAAATAAATAATAATAATAATAATAATAATAATAATAATAATAATAATAATAATAATAATAATAATAATAATAATAATAATAATTAATATAGTTTAGAAAATTACGTAGAGAATATTAAATGCCAAAATTAATCTTGAAAATAAATGATAATTACTAACAGAAATTAATGAGAAATGACGTTTGCTTTGTTCAGAAATGTCCAGAAATTACGGTCAATAGCTGACGTTCCTATTTCTGACAAGTTGCAAATGTTCTTTAATTTTTTAAATTCAAATTAAATATAAATTATTAATATAATTTTGCTAAATTTGATAGGCACTCCAGAACATGTCACTGTCGGAGAAGCATGTGGCAACAAGCCAAGAGCAGGGACAAATTAGAATGTGGGACCCACACGGAAATGGTTGAATCCTATTTATCAGAATTTATGTGGCGGCAGAAATTTTCCGCAACACCCCTATAGAGTCCTTTTGAACACATTTCTGAATTCTATCCCGTTAAAAAAAAACGAAAACAAGAGAAGAATTTTTTTTTTTTAAACTGTAAAAAAAAAAAAAATGTTTTAAACCAAACCCAATGACTGTCTGTTCTTAAATGAAAAAATATACTGTTGATTTTCACAAATTGTTATTTCTTCGAAAAATGTTCTATTAATTGAATTTGCTGACTTCTTATTTAAAAGATGCATATTTTCCATTTTCGGAGAAATTGCGTACTAAAAAAGAGAGTTGTCTGCCCTTCTTACACCATTGGAGCTCTCGTAAATAAATTTCAGTTCGTGTTCCTGTTCTACACAAGTGCCAATATTTGCTGTAAAAATTACTATTAATATACTAAGCTATTTTATTATATTTTCATAAAAATTCAAAACACATATTTTATGTTGCTGTTTCACAAAATACAAGACATTTCAAAACTTTATTTATATCAATAAAAAGATGACATTTCAACATATTTGATTCATAAAAATTGTTATTAAAGATTTATTATATATTCATTAAAAAATCAAAACATATATTTTATAATTTGTTTTGTTAAAAACTTATTTTATTATAATAAAAATACAATTCTAAATTTTCCGTTGTTATTTTTGAACATGTGACGAAATCATATTTTTGTATTTATTTCAAACGCTTACATTATTAAGGAAATGTATTTGTGAAGTCTCAAATTAATATGAATAAAAAATGAAGTTTTAAAAATAATTTCTGATCATCTGTACTTGATATTTACTGCAGGGTAAACCGGAAGTCAGTGCGGCAGTGCGATCTTCTGGAGTGTCATTTAATATCGGTTTTAAAATATATTTAAACAAAAATAAGGCATAATAATTTGTCAAGAAAATAAGAAAAATGATCACTGACCAACATGTCTCATTTATTCCCCTGATAATTGAGAAACTAAAATAATAAAATGTGTACTCTTCGTCCAAATTAACTGATACGAAAGATGAAGTTCAGATGCAAGGAGTTACGTAGACCCTTAAACCATGGGTTTTCAAAGATAGAACTCTTTCATTCGTCCAAATTAACTGATACGAAAGATGAAGACAATCATTTCAACTAACGATGGAAACAGATGATTTTCCCAGACGATAATAATGAAAGATCAGATGAAATAAAACAAATAGATCCAGATGAAAATGATGTTCTTTTTGAAGAGTGATATTTCGTTCTTTATCTTGAGACCAGATCCAGATGAAAAGGAAATTGAGAGATGTTCTTTTTGAAGTCATAAATAGTGATATTCATACTTATTTCTTTATCTTGAGACCGACATGTGTGAGGTGGTTGTGTCACACGATAGCAAATCAGCTTTCAGGGCGCATTAATTTCACCCGTCCCCTGAAAGACTACTTCAACCTCTTTTTTTTTTCAAGCAATGACTGTCTCTTATCTTTATCCACTGGATTCCCGAGCACCGGCTATTTTCGCCTGAAGATAAACTGTTCGTAGAATTTTGGCAGCCAAAGAACTTTAGATGATGAATGTCGACGGAATATATGAGGCACATAAATAAAAGGAATATATATATATATATATATATATATATATATATATATATATATATATATATATATACGGCAGCACTTTCACCCCCCCGCCCACCACCGCCCACCCCAGCGCCAGCATTTTGGCTCACGTGACTCAATCGTAGTCACTTATAAACAGAATAGTCTTCCGTATTAACATATATTCACCAAATACATCTCAAATTAGTACTGAACAACGTTGATAAATAGAGGAAAAAGCCACCCCATGTGATAAAAGTGCTCCGTTGACCCCGAAAGGTCAATTTTATTTTTCTTATTCTGATACAAAACACGTCCGGAGGATGGCTGGTTTGAATGATGTCAACTGTGTGAGTGTTTGTTGGGTACTTTCGGAGGAGGAGGAAACCGACCGACCGACCGACCGACCGACCGACCGACCGACCGACCGACCGACCGAACATACATACATACATACATACATACATACATACATACATACATACAGGTGATATTTATATAATATATAATATATCTATTATATAAATCTCACCTGTATGTATGTCTGTATGTATGTATGTATGTATGTCTGTGTATGTTGGTCTTCTCCTCCGAAAGTACCCAACAAACACTCACACAGCCAGCCTCCGGACATGTTTTGTCTCAGAAATGTTTGAAGTGTTCACCAAAGGGGAATGGATTGTGGCAAAGAGGAAAGTTGTGCCCAAACAAAAACTCTTGCAGACAAACCTGCAAAGAAATGAAAGAAAGTAGAAAAAACTTGACATTTGGAAAATGTCATTTTAAATGTACGTGTGACCGATAGACAGAGAGAGAGTCTCGACGAATAGAGAGGCGTGGAAGTATCAAAATATAAAACGTGTTTTGCCATTTCAAATGTACGTATGAAGGTCATATGTCTCATTTACGCCATTTCATTGAGTTGATATAAAATGGAATATACGATTAGATTCATAACATAAAAAAGTTAATATATCAATCTCTTCACACCATTTTGACATGACTGAATACCTCCCACTCTACCGTAAAGACTCTGACAAATATATGCACAGGCTA